>CM075693.1:34770337-35503462 GCA_037954015.1 Psophocarpus tetragonolobus | reverse complement strand
GTAAGCCGAAGAAGCAGAAGAAGGAGACGAAAATGAAGAAGAACAACAAGTAGAAGTAGAAGAAGTGGTAGAAGGAGAGAATAAGAGGAATAGGAGGAAGTAGTGGAATGAAAGGAGATGAAGAAGAAGAAGTGGAAGAAGGAAAACAGGAGGCGTGAGAAGAGGTGGCAGAAGGAGAAGAAGAGGAAGAAGAAGAAGTTGAAGACCAAGAAGAAAAGGAAGATCAAGTGCAAGTGGAAAAGGAGAACAATAGGAAGAAGAAGAAGAAGTGGAAGAAAGATAAGAAGAGGAAGAAAAAGGAGAGTAACTAGAAGAAAGCAAGAAAGAGAAGAAAAGGAAGGAGAAGAAGATGTACAAAGTGAAGAAGGTGAACAAGAGGAGGAAGAAGAAGTAGTGGAAGGAGGTGAGATGAAGAAGAAGAATTCGAACAAGGAGAAAAGGAGGAAAAGAAGAAAGAGGGGAAGGGAAGGGAAGAAGAACCAGAAGAAGTGGAATCTGGAGGAGAAGAGGAAGAAGAAGAAGAAGTGTAAGCATAAGATTTGGGGGAAGGAGAAGAAGAGGAAGAGCAACAATGGGAAGCAACAGAAGTGGGGGATGGAGAAAAAAGTAAGAAGACGAAAAGGAAAGAAGAAGGGGAAGGAGAAGAAATGGAAGAAAAAGAGGCGTACGCAGAGGAAGCGGAAGAAGGAGACGAAAATGAAGAAGAACAACAAGTAGAAGTAGAAGAAGTGGTAGAAGTAGTGGAATGAAAGGAGATGAAGAAGAGGAAGAACAAGAAGTGGAAGACCAAGAAGATGAGGAAGAACAAGAAGTGGATGAACGAGAAGAAAAGGAAGAACTTCAAGTGGAAGAAGGAGAACAATAGGAAGAAGAAGAAGAAGTGGAAGAAAGAGAACAAGAGGAGGCAGGAGAAGTGGAAGAAAGATAAGAAGAGGAAGAAAAAGGAGAGTAACTAGAAGAAAGGAAGAAAGAGAAGAAAAGGAAGGAGAAGAAGATGTGCAAAGTGAAGAAGGTGAACAAGAGGAGGAAGAAGAAGTAGTGGAAGGAGGTGAGATGAAGAAGAAGAATTCGAACAAGGAGAAAAGGAGGAAAAGAAGAAAGGGGGGAAGGGAAGGGAAGAAGAACCAGAAGAAGTGGAATCTGGAGGAGAAGAGGAAGAAGAAGAAGAAGTGTAAGCATAAGATTTGGGGGAAGGAGAAGAAGAGGAAGAGCAACAATGGGAAGCAACAGAAGTAGGGGATGGAGAAAAAAGTAAGGAGAAGACGAAAAGGAAATAAGAAGTGGAAGGAGAAGAAATGGAAGAAAAAGAGGCGTACGCAGAGGAAGCGGAAGAAGGAGATGAAAATGAAGAAGAACAACAACTAGAAGTAGAAGAAGTGGTAGAAGTAGTGGAAGGAAAAGAGATGAAGAAGAAGAAATGGAAGAAGGAGAACGGGAGGAGGGAGAAGTGGTGGCACAAGCAGAAGAAGAGGAAGAAGAAGAAGGGGAAGAACGAGAAGAAAAGGAAGAAGTGCTAGTGGAAGAAGAAGAACAATAAGAAGAAGAAGTGGAAGAATGAGAAAAAGAGGAGGAAGAAGAAGCAATGGAAAGAAAGGGGATCAAGAAGAAGTGGAACAAGGAGGCGAAGAAGAAGCAGAGGAAGAAGAAGTAGTATAGGCAGAAGAAGGGCACGAAGGAGAAGAGAGGGAGGAAGAAGAACAAGTGGATGTAGTAGAAGTGGAAGAAGGTGAACAAGAGGAAGACGAAGAAGTAGTTGAAGGAGTGGGGATGATGGAGAACAGTGGAAGAAGGAGGACAGGAGGCAGACGTGCAAGTGGAAGCAGAAGAAGGAGAAAAAGAGGGATATGACGAAGGAAAGGAAGAAGAAGAAGGAGATGAAGAAGAAGAAAAGAAAGGAAAGGAAAGGATGAAGAAGAAGTGGAAGAAAGAGAGCAAGAGGAGGCAGGAGAAAGGGAAGAAAGATAAGAAGAGGAAGAAGAAGGAGAGTAACTAGAGGAAGTGGAAGAAGAAGAAGAAAAGGAAGAAGAAGAAGATGTGGAAAGTGAAGACGGTGAACAAGAGGAGGAAGAAGAAGTAGTGGAAGGAGGTGAGATGAAGAAGAAGAATTGGAACAAGGAGAAAAGAAGGAAAAGGAAGAAGGAGGGGAAGGGAAGGGAAGGGAAGAAGAAGCAGAAGAACTGCAATTTGGTGGAGAAGAGGAAGAAGAAGAAGAAGTGTAAGCATAAGATTTGGGGGAAGCAGAACAAGAGGAAGGGCAACAATGGGAAGCAACAGAAGTGGGGGATGGAGAAAAAGAGGAAGGAGAAGACGGAGAGGAAAGAAGAAGAAGTTGTGTAAGCAGAAGAAGCGAAAGAAGGAGACGAAAATGAAGAAGAACAACAAGTAGAAGTAGAAGAAGTGGTAGAAGCAGAGAATAAGACGAATAGGAGGAAGTAGTGGAATGAAAGGAGATGAAGAAGAAGAAGTGGAAGAACGAGAAGAAAAGGAAGAAATGCAAGTGGAAGAAGGAGAACAATAGGAAGAAGAAGAAGAAGTGCAAGAATGAGAAAAAGAGGAGGAACAAGAAGCAATGGAAGGAAAGCGGATGAAGAAGAAGTGGAACAAGGAGGAGAAGAAGAATGGGAGGAAGAAGAAGTAGTGTAGGCAGAAGAAGGGCAAGAAGGAGAAGAGAGGGAAGAAGAAGAACAAGTGGATGTAGTAGAAGTGGAAGAAGGTGAACAAGAGGAAGAAGAAGAAGTAGTTGAAGGAGTGGGGATGGGGGAGGGGATATGACGAAGGAAAGGAAGAAGAAGAAGGAGATGAAGAGGAAGAAAAGAAAGGGGAGGAGAGGATGAAGAAGAAGTGGAAGAAAGAGAACAAGAGGAGGCAGGAGAAGTGGAAGAAAATAAGAAGAGTAAGAAGAAGGAGAGTAACTAGAAGAAGTGGAAAAAGGAGAAGAAAAGGAAGCAGAAGAAGATGTGGAAAGTGAAGAAGTTGAAGAAGGTGAACAAGAGGAGGAAGAAGAAGTAGTGGAACGAGGTGAGATGAAGAAGAAGAAACGGAACAAGGAGAATAGGAGGAAAAGGAAGAAGGAGGGGAAGGGAAGGGAAGAAGAAGTAGAAGAAGTGGAATCTGGAGGAGAAGAGGAAGAAGAAGAAGAAGTGTAAGCATAAGATTTGGGGGAAGGAGAAGAAGAGGAAAAGCAACAATGGGAAGCAACAGAAGTGGGGGATGGAGAAAAAGAGGAAGGAGAAGATGGAAAGGAAAGAAGAAGAAGTTGTGGAAGGAGAAGACATGGAAGAAGAGGAAGAAGAAGAAGTGTAAGCAGAAGAAGCGGAAGAACGAGATGAAAATGAAGAAGAACAACAAGTAGAAGTAGAAGAAGTGGTAGAAGGAGAGAATAAGAGGAATAAGAGGAAGTAGTGGAATGAAAGGAGATGAAGAAGAAGAAGTGGAAGAAGGAGAACGAGAGGAGGAAGAAGAGGTGGCAGAAGCAGAAGAAGAGGAAGAAGAAGAGGTGGAAGAATGAGAAGAAAAGGAAGAAGTGGTAGTGGAAGAAGGAGAACAATAGGAAGAAGAAGAAGAAGTGGAAGAATTAGAAAAAGAGGAGGAAGAAGAAGCAATGGAAAGAAAGGGGATGAAGAAGAAGTGGAACAAGGAGGAGAAGAAGAAGGGGAGGAAGAAGAAGTAGTGTAGGCAGAAGAAGGGCAAGAAGGAGAAGAGAGGGAAGAAGAAGAAGAAGTGGATGTAGTAGAAGTGGAAGAAGGTGAACAAGAGGAAGAAGAAGAAGTAGTTGAAGAAGTGGGGATGATGGAGAAGAAGTGGAAGAAGGAGAACAAGATGTAGAAATGCAAGTGGAAGCAGAAGAAGGAGAAAAAGAGGGATATGACGAAGGAAAGGAAGAAGAAGAAGGAGATAAAGAGGAAGAAAAGAAAGGAAAGGAGAGGATGAAGAAGAAGTGGAAGAAAGAGAACAAAAGGAGGCGGGAGAAGTGCAAGAAAGAAAAGAAGAGGAAGAACAAGGAGAGTAACTAGAAGAAGTGGAAGAAGGAGAAGAAAAGGAAGAAGAAGAAGATGTGGAAAGTGAAGAAGGTGAACAAGAGGAGGAAGAAGAAGTAGTGCAAGGAGGTGAGATAAAAAAGAAGAATTCGAACAAGGAAAAAAGAAGGAAAAGGAAGAAGGAGGGGAAGGGAAGGGAAGAAGAACCAGAAGAAGTGGAATCTGGAGGAGAAGAGGAAGAAGAAGAAGAAGTGTAACCATAAGATTTGGGGGAAGGAGAAGAAGAGGAAGAGCAACAATGGGAAGCAACAGAAGTGGGGGTGGAGAAAAAGAGGAAGGAGAAGACGGAAAGGAAAGAAGAAGAAGTTGTGGAAGGAGAAGAAATGGAAGAAGAGGAAGAAGAAGAAGTGTAAGCAGAAGAAGTGGAAGAAGGAGATGAAAATGAAGAAGAATAACAAGTAGAAGTAGAAGAAGCGGTAGAAGTAGAGAATAAGAGGAATAGGAGGAAGTAGTGGAATGAAAGGAGATGAAGAAGAAGAAGTGGAAGAAGGAGAATGGGAGGAGGGAGGAGAGGTGGCAGAAGGAGAAAAAGAGGAAGAAGAAGAAGTGGAAGAACGAGAAGAAAAGGAAGAAGTGCAAGTTGGAGAAGGAGAACAATAGGAAGTAGAAGAAGAAGTAGAAGAATGGGAACAAGAGGAGAAAGAAGAAACAATGGAAGGAAAGGGGATGAAGAAGAACTGGAACAAGTAGGAGAAGAAGAAGCGATGAAGAAGAAGTAGTGTAGGCAGAAGAAGGGCAAGAAGGAGAAGAGAGGGAAGAAGAAGAACAAGTGGATGTAGTAGAAGTGGAAGAAGGTGAACAAGAGGAAGAGGAAGAAGTAGTTGAAGGAGTGGGGATGATGGAGAAGAAGTGGAAGAAGGAGAACAAGAGGTAGAAATGCAAGTGGAAGCAGAAAAAGTAGAAAAAGAGGGATATGACGAAGGAAAGGAAGAAGAAGAAGGAGATGAAGAGGAAGAAAAGAAAGGAAAGGAGAGGATGAAGAAGAAGTGGAAGAAAGAGAACAAGAGGAGGCAGGAGAAGTGGAAGAAAATAAGAAGAGTAGGAAGAAGGAGAGTAACTAGAAGAAGTGGAAAAAGGAGAAGAAAAGGAAGCAGAAGAAGATGTGGAAAGTGAGGAAGTTGAAGAAGGTGAACAAGAGAAGGAAGAAGAAGTAGTGAAAGGAGGTGAGATGAAGAAGAACAAACGGAACAAGGAGAATAGGAGGAAAAGGAAGAAGGAGGGGAAGGGAAGGGAAGAAGAAGTAGAAGAAGTCGAATCTGGAGGAGAAGAGGAAGAAGAAGAAGAAGTGTATGCATAAGATATGGGGGAAGGAGAAGACGGAAAGGAAAGAAAAGAAGTTGTGGAAGGAGAAGAAATGGAAGAAGAGGAAGAATAAGAAGAAGTGTAAGCAGAAGAAGCGGTAGAAGGAGACAAAAATGGAGAAGAACAACAAGCAGAAGTAGAAGAAGTGGTAGAAGGAGAGAATAAGAGGAATAGGAGGAAGTAGTGGAATGAAAGGAGATGAAGAAGAAGTGGAAGAAGGATAACGGGAGGAGGAAGAAGAGGTGGCAAAAGGAGAAGAAGAGGAAGAAGAAGAAGTGGAAGAACGAGAAGAGAAGGAAGAAGTTCAAGTGTAAGAAGGAGAACAATAGGAAGAAGAAGTGGAAGAATGAGAAAAAGAGGAGGAAGAAGAAGCAATGGAAGGAAAGAGGAAGAAGAAGAATTGGAACAAGGAGGAGAACAAGAAAGGGAGGAAGAAGAAGTAGTGTAGGCAGAAGAAGGGCAAGAAGGAGAAGAGAGGGAAGAAGAACAACAAGTGGATGTAGTAGAGGTGGAAGAAGGTGAATAAAGAAGAAGAAATAGTTGAAGGAGTGGGGATGATGGAGAAGAAGTGGAAGAAGGACAACAAAAGGTAGAAATGCAAGTGGAAGTAAAAGATGGAGAAAAAAAGGGATATGACGAAGGAAAGGAAGAAGAAGAAGGAGATGAAAAGGAAGAAAAGAAAGGAAAGGAGAGGATGAAGAAGAAGTGGAAGAAAGAGAACAAGAGGAGCAATAGAAGTGGAAGAAAGATAAGAAGAGGAAGAAGAAGGAGAGTAACTAGAAGAAGTGGATGAAGGAGAAAAAAAGGAAGAAGAAGAAGATGCGGAAAGTGAAGAAGTTGAAGAAGGTGAACAAGAGGAGGAAGAAGAAGTAGTAGAAGGAGGTGAGATGAAGAAGAAGAATTGGAAGAAGGAGAAAAGGAGGAAAAGGAAGAAGGAGGGGAAGGGAAGGGAAGAAGAAGCAGAAGAAATGGAATCTGGAGGAGAAGAGGAAGAAGAAGAAGAAGTGTAAGCATAAGATTTGGGGGAGGAGAAGAAGAGGAAGAGCAACAATGGGAAGCAACAGAATTGGGGGATGAAGGAAAAGAGGAAGGAGAAGACGAAAAGGAAAGAAGAAGAAGTTATGGAAGGAGAAGAAGCGTAAGCAGAAGAAGAAGAAGAAGGAGACGAAAATGAAGAAGAACAACAAGTAGAAGTAGAAGAAGTGGTAGAAGGAGAGAATTAAAGGAATAGGAGGAAGTAGTGGAATGAAAGGAGATGAAGAAGAAGAAGTGGAAGAAGGAGAACGGGAGGAGGAAGAAGAGGTGGCAGTAGAGAAGAAGAGGAAAAAGAAGAAGTGGAAGAACGAGAAGAAAAGGAAGAAGTGCAGGTGGAAGAAGGAGAAGAATAGGAAGAAGAAGAAGAGGTGGAAGAATGAGAAAAAGAGGAGGAAGAAGAAGCAATGGAAGGAAATCGGATGAAGAAGAAGTGGAACAAGGAGGAGAACAAGAAGGGGAGGAAGAAGAAGTAGTGTAGGCAGAAGAAGGGCAAGAAGGAGAAGAGAGGGAAAAAGAACAACAAGTGGATGTAGTAGAGGTGGAAGAAGGTGAACAAAGAAGAAGAAATAGTTGAAGGAGTGAGGATGATGGAGAAGAAGTGGAAGAAGGACAACAAAAGGTAGAAATGCAAGTGGAAGTAAAAGATGAAGAAAAAGAGGGATATGACGAAGGAAAGGAAGAAGAAGAAGGAGATGAAGAGGAAGAAGAGAAAGGAAAGGAGAGGATGAAGAAGAAGTGGAAGAAAGAGAACAAGAGGAGGCAATAGAAGTGGAAGAAAGATAAGAAGAGGAAGAAGAAGGAGAGTAACTAGAAGAAGTCGATGAAGGAGAAGAAAAGGAAGAAGTAGAAGATGCGGAAAGTGAAGAAGTTGAAGAAGGTGAACAAGAGGAGGAAGAAGAAGTAGTAGAAGGAGGTGAGATGAAGAAGAAGAATTGAAAGAAGGAGAAAAGGAGGAAAAGGAAGAAGGAGGGGAAGGGAAGGGAAGAAGAAGCAGAAGAAGTGGAATCTGGAGGAGAAGAGGAAGAAGAAGAGGAAGTGTAAGCATAAGATTTGGGGGGAGGAGAAGAAGAGGAAGAGCAACAATGGGAAGCAACAGAATTGGGGGATGAAGGAAAAGAGGAAGGAGAAGACGAAAAGGAAAGAAGAAGAAGTTATGGAAGGAGAAGAAGCGTAAGCAGAAGAAGAAGAAGAAGAAGGAGACGAAAATGAAGAAGAACAACAAGTAGAAGTAGAAGAAGTGGTAGAAGGAAAGAATTAGAGGAATAGGAGGAAGTAGTGGAATGAAAGGAGATGAAGAAGAAGAAGTGGAAGAAGGAGAACGGGAGGAGCAAGAAGAGGTGGCAGTAGAGAAGAAGAGGAAAAAGAAGAAGTGGAAGAACGAGAAGAAAAGGAAGAAGTGCAGGTGGAAGAAGGAGAACAATAGGAAGAAGAAGAAGAAGTGGAAGAATGAGAAAAAGAGGAGGAAGAAGAAGTGGAACAAGGAGGAGAACAAGAAGGGGAGGAAGAAGAAGTAGTGTAGGCAGAAGAAGGGGAAGAAGGAGAAGAGAGGGAAGAAGAACAACAAGTGGATGTAGTAGAGGTGGAAGAAGGTGAACAAAGAAGAAGAAATAGTTGAAGGAGTGGGGATGATGGAGAAGAAGTGGAAGAAGGACAACAAAAGGTAGAAATACAAGTGGAAGTAAAAGATGGAGAAAAAGAGGGATATGACGAAGGAAAGGAAGAAGAAGAAGGAGATGAAGAGGAAGAAAAGAAAGGAAAGGAGAGGATGAAGAAGAAGTGGAAGCAAGAGAACAAGAGGAGGCAATAGAAGTGGAAGAAAGATAAGAAGAGGAAGAAGAAGGAGAGTAACTAGAAGAAGTGGATGAAGGAGAAGAAAAGGAAGAAGAAGAAGATGCGGAAAGTGAAGAAGTTGAAGAAGGTGAACAAGAGGAGGAAGAAGCAGTAGTAGAAGGAGGTGAGATGAAGAAGAAGAATTGGAAGAAGGAGAAAAGGAGGAAAAGGAAGAAGGAGGGGAAGGGAAGGGAAGAAGAAGCAGAAGAAGTGGAATCTGGAGTTGAAGAGGAAGAAGAAGAAGAAGTGTAAGCATAAGATTTGGGGGAAGGAGAAGAAGAGGAAGAGCAACAATGGGAAGCAACAGAATTGGGGGATGAAGGAAAAGAGGAAGGAGAAGACGAAAAGGAAAGAAGAAGAAGTTATGGAAGGAGAAGAAGCGTAAGCAGAAGAAGAAGAAGAAGGAGACGAAAATGAAGAAGAACAACAAGTAGAAGTAGAAGAAGTGGTAGAAGGAGAGAATTAGAGGAATAGGAGGAAGTAGTGGAATGAAAGGAGATGAAGAAGAAGAAGTGCAAGAAGGAGAACGGGAGGAGGAAGAAGAGGTGGCAGTAGAGAAGAAGAGGAAAAAGAAGAAGTGGAAGAACGAGAAGAAAAGGAAGAAGTGCAGGTGGAAGAAGGAGAACAATAGGAAGAAGAAGAAGAAGTGGAAGAATGAGAAAAAGAGGAGGAAGAAGAAGTGGAACAAGGAGGAGAACAAGAAGGGGAGGAAGAAGAAGTAGTGTACGCAGAAGAAGGGGAAGAAGGAGAAGAGAGGGAAGAAGAACAACAAGTGGATGTAGTAGAGGTGGAAGAAGGTGAACAAAGAAGAAGAAATAGTTGAAGGAGTGGGGATGATGGAGAAGAAGTGGAAGAAGGACAACAAAAGGTAGAAATACAAGTGGAAGTAAAAGATGGAGAAAAAAAGGGATATGACGAAGGAAAGGAAGAAGAAGAAGGAGATGAAAAGGAAGAAAAGAAAGGAAAGGAGAGGATGAAGAAGAAGTGGAAGAAAGAGAACAAGAGGAGCAATAGAAGTGGAAGAAAGATAAGAAGAGGAAGAAGAAGGAGAGTAACTAGAAGAAGTGGATGAAGGAGAAAAAAAGGAAGAAGAAGAAGATGCGGAAAGTGAAGAAGTTGAAGAAGGTGAACAAGAGGAGGAAGAAGAAGTAGTAGAAGGAGGTGAGATGAAGAAGAAGAATTGGAAGAAGGAGAAAAGGAGGAAAAGGAAGAAGGAGGGGAAGGGAAGGGAAGAAGAAGCAGAAGAAATGGAATCTGGAGGAGAAGAGGAAGAAGAAGAAGAAGTGTAAGCATAAGATTTGGGGGAGGAGAAGAAGAGGAAGAGCAACAATGGGAAGCAACAGAATTGGGGGATGAAGGAAAAGAGGAAGGAGAAGACGAAAAGGAAAGAAGAAGAAGTTATGGAAGGAGAAGAAGCGTAAGCAGAAGAAGAAGAAGAAGGAGACGAAAATGAAGAAGAACAACAAGTAGAAGTAGAAGAAGTGGTAGAAGGAGAGAATTAAAGGAATAGGAGGAAGTAGTGGAATGAAAGGAGATGAAGAAGAAGAAGTGGAAGAAGGAGAACGGGAGGAGGAAGAAGAGGTGGCAGTAGAGAAGAAGAGGAAAAAGAAGAAGTGGAAGAACGAGAAGAAAAGGAAGAAGTGCAGGTGGAAGAAGGAGAAGAATAGGAAGAAGAAGAAGAGGTGGAAGAATGAGAAAAAGAGGAGGAAGAAGAAGCAATGGAAGGAAATCGGATGAAGAAGAAGTGGAACAAGGAGGAGAACAAGAAGGGGAGGAAGAAGAAGTAGTGTAGGCAGAAGAAGGGCAAGAAGGAGAAAAGAGGGAAGAAGAACAACAAGTGGATGTAGTAGAGGTGGAAGAAGGTGAACAAAGAAGAAGAAATAGTTGAAGGAGTGAGGATGATGGAGAAGAAGTGGAAGAAGGACAACAAAAGGTAGAAATGCAAGTGGAAGTAAAAGATGAAGAAAAAGAGGGATATGACGAAGGAAAGGAAGAAGAAGAAGGAGATGAAGAGGAAGAAGAGAAAGGAAAGGAGAGGATGAAGAAGAAGTGGAAGAAAGAGAACAAGAGGAGGCAATAGAAGTGGAAGAAAGATAAGAAGAGGAAGAAGAAGGAGAGTAACTAGAAGAAGTCGATGAAGGAGAAGAAAAGGAAGAAGTAGAAGATGCGGAAAGTGAAGAAGTTGAAGAAGGTGAACAAGAGGAGGAAGAAGAAGTAGTAGAAGGAGGTGAGATGAAGAAGAAGAATTGAAAGAAGGAGAAAAGGAGGAAAAGGAAGAAGGAGGGGAAGGGAAGGGAAGAAGAAGCAGAAGAAGTGGAATCTGGAGGAGAAGAGGAAGAAGAAGAGGAAGTGTAAGCATAAGATTTGGGGGGAGGAGAAGAAGAGGAAGAGCAACAATGGGAAGCAACAGAATTGGGGGATGAAGGAAAAGAGGAAGGAGAAGACGAAAAGGAAAGAAGAAGAAGTTATGGAAGGAGAAGAAGCGTAAGCAGAAGAAGAAGAAGAAGAAGGAGACGAAAATGAAGAAGAACAACAAGTAGAAGTAGAAGAAGTGGTAGAAGGAAAGAATTAGAGGAATAGGAGGAAGTAGTGGAATGAAAGGAGATGAAGAAGAAGAAGTGGAAGAAGGAGAACGGGAGGAGCAAGAAGAGGTGGCAGTAGAGAAGAAGAGGAAAAAGAAGAAGTGGAAGAACGAGAAGAAAAGGAAGAAGTGCAGGTGGAAGAAGGAGAACAATAGGAAGAAGAAGAAGAAGTGGAAGAATGAGAAAAAGAGGAGGAAGAAGAAGTGGAACAAGGAGGAGAACAAGAAGGGGAGGAAGAAGAAGTAGTGTAGGCAGAAGAAGGGGAAGAAGGAGAAGAGAGGGAAGAAGAACAACAAGTGGATGTAGTAGAGGTGGAAGAAGGTGAACAAAGAAGAAGAAATAGTTGAAGGAGTGGGGATGATGGAGAAGAAGTGGAAGAAGGACAACAAAAGGTAGAAATACAAGTGGAAGTAAAAGATGGAGAAAAAGAGGGATATGACGAAGGAAAGGAAGAAGAAGAAGGAGATGAAGAGGAAGAAAAGAAAGGAAAGGAGAGGATGAAGAAGAAGTGGAAGCAAGAGAACAAGAGTAGGCAATAGAAGTGGAAGAAAGATAAGAAGAGGAAGAAGAAGGAGAGTAACTAGAAGAAGCGGATGAAGGAGAAGAAAAGGAAGAAGAAGAAGATGCGGAAAGTGAAGAAGTTGAAGAAGGTGAACAAGAGGAGGAAGAAGCAGTAGTAGAAGGAGGTGAGATGAAGAAGAAGAATTGGAAGAAGGAGAAAAGGAGGAAAAGGAAGAAGGAGGGGAAGGGAAGGGAAGAAGAAGCAGAAGAAGTGGAATCTGGAGTTGAAGAGGAAGAAGAAGAAGAAGTGTAAGCATAAGATTTGGGGGAAGGAGAAGAAGAGGAAGAGCAACAATGGGAAGCAACAGAATTGGGGGATGAAGGAAAAGAGGAAGGAGAAGACGAAAAGGAAAGAAGAAGAAGTTATGGAAGGAGAAGAAGCGTAAGCAGAAGAAGAAGAAGAAGGAGACGAAAATGAAGAAGAACAACAAGTAGAAGTAGAAGAAGTGGTAGAAGGAGAGAATTAGAGGAATAGGAGGAAGTAGTGGAATGAAAGGAGATGAAGAAGAAGAAGTGCAAGAAGGAGAACGGGAGGAGGAAGAAGAGGTGGCAGTAGAGAAGAAGAGGAAAAAGAAGAAGTGGAAGAACGAGAAGAAAAGGAAGAAGTGCAGGTGGAAGAAGGAGAACAATAGGAAGAAGAAGAAGAAGTGGAAGAATGAGAAAAAGAGGAGGAAGAAGAAGCAATGGAAGGAAATCGGATGAAGAAGAAGTGGAACAAGGAGGAGAACAAGAAGGGGAGGAAGAAGAAGTAGTGTAGGCAGAAGAAGGGCAAGAAGGAGAAGAGAGGGAAGAAGAACAACAAGTGGATGTAGTAGAGGTGGAAGAAGGTGAACAAAGAAGAAGAAATAGTTGAAGGAGTGGGGATGATGGAGAAGAAGTGGAAGAAGGACAACAAAAGGTAGAAATGCAAGTGGAAGTAAAAGATGGAGAAAAAGAGGGATATGACGAAGGAAAGGAAGAAGAAGAAGGAGATGAAGAGGAAGAAAAGAAAGGAAAGGAGAGGATGAAGAAGAAGTGGAAGCAAGAGAACAAGAGGAGGCAATAGAAGTGGAAGAAAGATAAGAAGAGGAAGAAGAAGGAGAGTAACTAGAAGAAGTGGATGAAGGAGAAGAAAAGGAAGAAGAAGAAGATGCGGAAAGTGAAGAAGTTGAAGAAGGTGAACAAGAGGAGGAAGAAGTAGTAGTAGAAGAGGTGAGATGAAGAAGAAGAATTGGAAGAAGGAGAAAAGGAGGAAAAGGAAGAAGGAGGGGAAGGGAAGGGAAGAAGAAGCAAAAGAAGTGGAATCTGGAGGAGAAGAGGAAGAAGAAGAAGAAGTGTAAGCATAAGATTTGGGGGAAGGAGAAGAAGAGGAAGAGCAACAATGGGAAGCAACAGAATTGGGGGATGAAGGAAAAGAGGAAGGAGAAGACGAAAAGGAAAGAAGAAGAAGTTATGGAAGGAGAAGAAGCGTAAGCAGAAGAAGAAGAAGAAGGAGACGAAAATGAAGAAGAACAACAAGTAGAAGTAGAAGAAGTGGTAGAAGGAGAGAATTAGAGGAATAGGAGGAAGTAGTGGAATGAAAGGAGATGAAGAAGAAGAAGTGGAAGAAGGAGAACGGGAGGAGGAAGAAGAGGTGGCAGTAGAGAAGAAGAGGAAAAAGAAGAAGTGGAAGAACGAGAAGAAAAGGAAGAAGTGCAGGTGGAAGAAGGAGAACAATAGGAAGAAGAAGAAGAAGAAGAAATGGAAGAATGAGAAAAAGAGGAGGAAGAAGAAGCAATGGAAGGAAATCGGATGAAGAAGAAGTGGAACAAGGAGGAGAACAAGAAGGGGAGGAAGAAGAAGTAGTGTAGGCAGAAGAAGGGCAAGAAGGAGAAGAGAGGGAAGAAGAACAACAAGTGGATGTAGTAGAGGTGGAAGAAGGTGAACAAAGAAGAAGAAATAGTTGAAGGAGTGGGGATGATGGAGAAGAAGTGGAAGATGGACAACAAAAGGTAGAAATGCAAGTGGAAGTAAAAGATGGAGAAAAAGAGGGATATGACGAAGGAAAGGAAGAAGAAGAAGGAGATGAAGAGGAAGAAAAGAAAGGAAAGGAGAGGATGAAGAAGAAGTGGAAGAACGAGAACAAGAGGAGGCAGGAGATGTGGATGAAAGATAATTAGACGAAGAAAAAGGCGAGTAACTAGAAGAAGTGGAACAAGGAGAAGACAAGGAAGAAGAAGAAGAAGATGTGGAAATTGAAGAAGTTGAAGCAGGTGAACAGGAGGAGGAAGAAGAAGTAGTGGAAGGAGGTGAGATGAAGAAGAAGAATTGAAACAAGGAGAAAAGGAGGAAAAGGAAGAAGGAGGGGAAGGGAAGGGAAGAAGAAGCAGAAGAAGTGGCATATGGAGGAGAAGAGGAAAAAGAAGAAGAAGTGTAAGCATAAGATTTGGGGGAAGGAGAAGATATGGAAAGGACAGAAGAAGAAGTTGTGGAAGGAGAAGATATGGAAGAAGAGGAAGAAGAAGAAGTGTAAGCAGAAGAAGCGGAAGAAGGAGACGAAAATGAAGAAGAACAACAAGTAGAAGTAGCAGAAGTGGTAGAAGGAGAGAATAAGAGGAATAGGAGGAAGTAGTGGAATGAAAGGAGATGAAGAAGAAGAAGTGGAAGAAGGAGAACGGGAGTAGCGAGAAGAGGTGGCAGAAGGAGAAGAAGAGGAAGAACAAGAACTGGAAGAACGAGAAGAAAAGGAAGAATTTCAAGTGGAAGAAGGAGAACAATAGGAAGCAGAAGAAGAAGTGGAAGAATGAGAAAAAGAGGAGAAGAAGAAGCAATGGAAGGAAAGGGGATGAAGACGAAGTGGAACAAGGAGGAGAAGAAGAAGGGGAGGAAGAAGAAGTAGTGTAGGCAGAAAAAGGGCAAGAAGGAGAAGAGAGCGAAGAGGACGAAGAAGTGGATGTAGTAGAGGTGGAAGAAGGTGAACAAGAGGAAGAAGAAGAAGTAGTTGACGGACTGGGGATGATGGACAAGAAGTGGAAGAAGGAGAACAAGAGGTAGAAATGCAAGTGGAAGCAGAAGAAGGAGAAAAAGAGGGATATGACAAAGGAAAGGAAGAAGAAAAAGGAGATTAAGAGGAAGAAAAGAAAGGAAAGGAAAGGATGAAGAAGAAGTGGAAGAAAGAGAACAAGAGGAGGCAGGAGAAGTGGAAGAAAGATAAGAAGAGGAAGAAGAAGGAGAGTAACTAGAAGAAGTGGAAGAAGGAGAAGAAAAGGAAGAAGAAGAAGATGTGGAAAGTGAAGAAGGCGAAGAAGAGGAGGAAGAAGAAGTAGTGGAAGAAGGTGAGAGGAAGAAGAAGAATTGGAACAAAGAGAAAAGGAGGAAAAGGAAGAAGGAGAAGACGGAAAGGAAAGAATAAGAAGTTGTGGAAGGAGAATAAATGGAAGAAGAGGAAGAAGAAGAAGTGTGAGCAGAAGAAGCGGAAGAAGGAGACGAAAATGAAGAGGAACTGATGCATGCCTCCCTTGATATTTTTCCTTGAGGTTCCAAGCACCATGAAATGGATGATGGAGGGGAAAGAAAATGGAGGTGGGGCGCCACTCTCAAAGAGAGATAAGCCAAAGTGTTTAGGTTTGCCACAAGGGAAGGAACCCTTGATAAAAACCAACTAGGAAGAGGTTCCTCAAGAGAGAGGATCCTCAAGACCTTTTACTAAGAATGTGCTCACAAAGAGACTATTTTCATTCAACTTCAAAGGTGAAATTTTACAATGAGGGGGAATGAGTATATATAGCCCAATGGGAGAGTTTGGGCACACTTTTCTAGGCAATGTGGGACTTGGGCTTAATTAGGATTAAAACTAATTAACCCAAGTCGTAGGCCTTAAGTGAGGCACCTAAGTTCACCCCCTGTGGGTGCAATTAGCATATCTTAATGTGAATGGGCTAGCCCAAAATCATGTCTTAACTTATGCACCCATTATAAGCTTACTCCTCCTTTTTAACTAAAGACACCTATACCTTATAAACTAAGAAGATGGCCGGAAATACATGGCCTTAAGGGAATTAAAAATACTTTCCTATTTATCTAATTAAAATAAAATATTTACAAGCTAAAAATAACGAAGACTATGGCTTCGAATCTTCAATGAGCTTTTGTCCATGCCATGCCTTCCTTGAGTCCTCCTAGCCATGATGCATGCTAGGTGAGATTGCATCATCTCCTCTCCCTTGGAGAGGATTTGACCTCAAATCCTGAGGTCTTTCTTCCGCTTTTTCAAAGTCTCCTTTGAAGGCAAAGGCGGATCTTCCTTAGACTCGGTCTTCCTACCAACAACCTTATTTTCATTTTTATCCCTTTCTCTCTTAAGCTTCATGATCCTTCTATCCTCCATAACCTCGGTAGGGGTAAGAGGAAGTAAGGTGATCTTTTTCCCTTTATGAGAGAGAGTGATTTTATTAGTGAGGCCATTGTGCAAAGTTTCCTTATCATGTTGTCATGGCCTTCCCAGCAACATGTGACTAGCTTCCATAGGGACTACATCACATAACTCTTTGTCGTGATACTTCCCTATGAAGAAGCTAATCTCCACTTGCTCTCTTACTACTACACCATCTTCATAATTAAGTCCATGCAAAGAATAAGGTGAAGGATGAGGAGTAGTAGCAAGTGATAGCTTTTCCACCACCCTCGTGCTACAAAAATTACAACATGATCCACCATCCACAATAAGAGAACAAGTTTTGCCCAAAATTTTGCATCTTGTTTGAAAAACATTCTCTCTTTGTGTTTGGGTTTCCTTACAAGGATGGCTTCCAAGAAGTTGTTTCACTTTGAAGAGATCATCACATGAATGAATACCCTTTTCATTTGATGTTCCCTTTAAAGTCCTTTTTCTTTTGGGGCAAAACAAAGCAATATGCCCTTTTTCTAAACACTTAAAACATTTAGGACTTCGAAAACGAGTGCTCGAACTAGTGGTAGGGGTGTCACTCATACTCAAGGGTTTTCTCTCAATATGCTTTCTTTTGGATGACTCTCTTTTGGGTTTAAAATTATAGAAGGGTTTGTCTTTTTCTTAGGATGCCTCTTAGGGTTTTCCTTCTTACTAGAAGAAGCATGAATGTCATGGATTATTTTAGGCTCCTCTAAGTCTCTATAATGTGTGTAAATATTACCACAAGAGCTCTTATAGGCATCTCTCTCTTTTTGTATCTTCATTTCTTCCCTTCTTTCTAACTTATTTTGTTCCTTTTCTCTCTTTTCCAATTCTTTCTTCTCTTTTTCTCTCCTTTCTCTTCTCTCTTTTCTCTCTAACTCTTTTCTTTTGTTTTCTTCTTTTTCTCTTTCTTTTTCTCTTTTCTCTTTTTCTCTTCTCTCTTCTCTTTCTTTTTCTCTTGCTTCTCTTTCTTTCTTTTCATTTTCCCTACTCTCTATTTGTCTCTCTTTTTCTCTTCTTTCTTTTCTTTCTTGTCTCTCCTTTTCTTTTTGTTCTTTCTCTCTTCTCTCCTCTCTATCTAGTTCCTCTTGTTCTCTTTTCCTCATCTCTCTTTGTTTTCTCTCATTTTTCCAAAATTCCCTACGTTGTTTTTCTACTATTTCCCAATCAATAGAGTATGGATATGTGGGCAAGGTTGGTTTATCACTCTTCTCATTCTTTTCTTTTATTCTATTCTCACATTCTTCTCCTTTATTTTCCCTAGTTTCATTACTACTCCTAACACTCCTAGAAGTGTGTGAAAACATGTCAAAGTGTAAGGCCTAGGGAACTAATATGCAAAACACTCCTCTCTTTTTTGTTTTCTCCTAAAGTGTTAAGAGTCTTTGGAACTCTAACACTTTCTAAAACGTTGAAAGCAAATAAAGAAATTTAAAGCAAAGCTAAAGGATTCTAACGTGCTCCTAAGTATGAATAAGGGGTACCAATTCCTTATCCACACTAAAACGAGAAACTAAGGTTTATTACACACAAAAGAGGTGACCCTTATGGGCATCCAATACCTCTAATTAAAATGTCCTTTAAAAATACACCCAAATTAAACAAAGAAAATTAAAAGTAGTTGAATGTAGCTCCTTTCTTCAAGTGCTCCTCACCAAGTGTATCACTCTAGTCTTGGCCTCCTTTTCAAGTCTCCTCTTCCTTGGTTTTAAATCAACACTTCCTAAGGATGCTACCCTTGTGAAAATTTCAACAATTTGGCTACCTACCAAGAGAAAACAAGCGCCCAAGCAAGAGACCAAGGGAAGTAGAATTTGAAAGCAAAAAGCAATAAAAAGCACTTAACAAGAATAGGAACACATCCAAGTGGAAAGAATTTATTTGACAAACACAAAGAAAGCCAATAAGGACAAGCAAGAAATAAAAGGTATAGAAAGAAAGTTGGCACACAAAAAAAAATTCCTAGAATGGGCCTAAAATAGAATTGGACTTAAAACAAAAAAGACTCAACAAATTCAATGATTTGCACAATTGTAAAGCAAGATGGCTAAATCATAGTCAAATAAATTCAAGCAAAAATCACCACAAAAACTAGCACAAAATTAAGATACTAAAATTATTGAACAAGTGAATGAAATTTGGAAGAAATTGAGCATTAATTTTTTTTGAAGATTTTTTTTTTTTAAGAACATGCTAAGATCTAAATAGCATGTGAGACTCTAAGGACATGGGATCAAGAGTAAGCCTCTTTGATGCTCAAATTTCCAATAGAGAAATAACACACTTTTATGGTAAAAATAAAAAGGCAAAACTATGTAGAATTAAGAGACAATAAAAGGGCTACAACATGACCAACTAAGACACAACTTGGAAGATTAAAAACTGAAATTAAATGACTCAAAATAACCAGAAATATATGCCCAAAACAGAGAACAAAGGGCTGGAAAAACAGAAAAATAGGTGCAGGAAAATAGAATTAAAAATTCAAATAAGAAGAACAACGTGCCTCCAAAGATCAAGACCACAATGTGTGGCTTCCTTCACAAATTTTGTGAAGTCATTACAATGATCTTCTTAGGATTTGCACAAGAATAAGGAAAAAATAAAAAACTGGACAGATAATTAAAGAAACAATCCTAAAGGAAATATATAAAGATTCAATGGAAAAGAACAAGATAAATTGAATCTAGAAAGCAATAAAAACTAGGAAATAAATTGCATAAAATGAAAACTACAAAAACATAAACTAACAAGACATAAAAGGAATTAAATGACAAGAATCAAAGGCTGGAAAAAATAAAGGAAAAAGCAAGAACTCTAAGAAGAAAAGCTAAAAAAAATTAAAGAAAATTAAGACTAGAAAAGAACCTCATGGAGTTGGCTCTGATACCAAATGATGCATGCCTCCCTTGATCTTTTTCCTTGAGGTTCCAAGCACCATGAAATGGATGATGGAGGGGAAATAAAATGGAGGTGGGGCGACACTCTCAAAGAGAGATAAGCCAAAGTGTTTAGGTTTGCCACAAGGGAAGGAACCCTTGATAAAAACCAACTAGGAAGAGGTTCCTCAAGATAGAGGATCCTCAAGACCTTTTACTAAGAATGTGCTCACAAAGAGACTATTTTCATTCAACTTCAAAGGTGAAATTTTACAATGAAGGGGAATGAGTATATATAGCCCAATGGGAGAGACTGGGCACACTTTTCTAGGCAATGTGGGACTTGGGCTTAATTAGGATTAAAACTAATTAACCCAAGTCTTAGGCCTTAAGTGAGGCACCTAAGTTCACCCCCTATGGGTGCAATTAGCATATCTTAATGTGAATGGGCTAACCCAAAATCATGTCTTAACTTATGCACCCATTATAAGCTTACTCCTCCTTTTTAACTAAAGACACCTATACCTTATAAACTAAGAAGATGGCCGGAAATACATGGCCTTAAGGGAATTAAAAATACTTTCCTATTTATCTAATTAAAATAAAATATTTACAAGATAAAAATAACGAAGACTATGGCTTCGAATCTTCAATGAGCTTTTGTCCATGCCATGCCTTCCTTGAGTCCTCCTAGCCATGATGCATGCTAGGTGAGATTGCATCACTTCTTGTTCTTCCTCTTCTTCCATTTCTTCTCCTTCCACAACTTCTTCTTCTTTCCTTTCCGTCTTCTCCTTCCTCTTTTTCTCCATCCCCCACGTTTGTTGCTTCCCATTGCTGCTCTTCCTCTTCTTCTCCTTCCCCCAAATCTTATGCTTACACTTCTTCTTCTTCTTCCTCTTTTCCTCCAGATTCCACTTCTCTGCTTCTTCTTCCCTTCCCTTCCTTTCCCTTCCTTCTTCCTTTTCCTCCTTTTCTCCTTGTTCCAATTCTTCTTCTTCATCTCACCTCCTTCCACTACTTCTTCTTCCTCCTCTTGTTCACCTTGTTCAACTTCTTCACTTTCCACATCTTCTTCTTCTTCCTATCCTTCTCCTTCTTCTTCCTCTTCTTATCTTTCTTTCTCCTGCCTCCTCTTGTTCTATTTCTTCCACTTCTTCTTCATCCTCTCCTTTCCTTTCTTTTCTTCCTCTTCATCTCTTTCTTCTACTTCCTTTCCTTCGTCATATCCTTCTTTTTCTCCTTCTTCTGCTTCCACTTGCATTTCTACCTCTTGTTCTCCTTCTTTTACTTCTTCTCCATCATCCCGACTCCTTCAACTACTTCTTCTTCGTCCTCTTGTTCACCTTCTTCCACTTTTACTACATCCACTTCTTCTTCTTCTTCCCTCTTTTCTCCTTCTTGCCATTCTTCTGCCTACACTACTTTTTCTTCATCCCCTTCTTTATCTCCTCCTTGTTCCACTACTTCTTCATCTCGTTTCCTTCCATTGCTTCTTCTTCCTCCTCTTTTTCTCATTCTTCCACCTCTACTTCTTCCTATTGTTCTCCTTCTTCCACTTGCACTTCTTCCTTTTCTTCTCGTTCTTCCACTTCTACTTCTTCCTCTTCTTCTCCTTCTGCCACCTCTTCTCCCCCCTCCCGTTCTACTTCTTCCACTTCTTCTTCTTCATCGCCTTTCATTCCACTACTTCCTCCTATTCCTCTTATTCTCTCCTTCTACCACTTCTTCTACTTCTACTTGTTGTTCTATTTCATTTTCGTCTCCTTCTTCCGCTTCTTCTGCTTACAGTTCTTCTTCTTCCTCTTCTTCCATTTCTTCTCCTTCCACAACTTCTTCTTCTTTCCTTTCTGTCTTCTCCTTCCTCTTTTTCTCCATCCCCCACTTCTGTTGCTTCCCATTGTTGCTCTTCCTCTTCTCGTCCATCCACCAAATCTTATGCTTACACTTCTGCTTCTTCTTCCTCTTCTCCTCCAGATTCCACTTCTTCTGCTTCTTCTTCCCTTCCCTTCCCCTCGTTCTTCCTTTTTCTCCTTTTCTCCTTGTTCCAAATCTTCTTCTATATCTCACCTCCTTCCACTACTTCTTCTTCCTCCTCTTGTTCACCTTCTTCACTTTCCACATCTTCTACTTATTCCTTTTCTTCTCATTCTTCCACTTCTTCTTCTTCTTCGTATTGTTCTCCTTCTTCCACTTGCACTTCTTCCTCCTCTTCTTCACCTTCTTCACTTTCCACATCTTCTTCTTCTTCCTTTTCTTCTCCTTCTTCCACTTCTACTAGTTACTCTCCTTCTTCTTCCTATTCATATCTTTCTTCCACTTCTCCTGCGTCCTCTTGTTCTCTTTCTTCCACTTCTTCTTCATCTTCTCCTTTCCTTTCTTTTCTTCCTCTTCGTCTCCTTCTTTTCTTCCTTTCTTTCGTCATATCCCTCTTTTTCTCCTTCTTCTGCTTCCACTTGCATTTCTACCTCTTATTCTCCTTCTTCCACTTCTCTTGCGTCCTCTTGTTCTCTTTCTTCCACTTCTTCTACCCTCTCTTCTCCTTCTTACCCTTCTTCTGCCTACACTGCTTCTACTTCCTCCCCTTCTTCTTCTCCTCCTTGTTCCACTTCTTCTTCATCCCCTTTCCTTCTATTGCTGCTTCTTTCTCCTCTTTTTCTCATTCTTCCACTTCTTCTTCTTCTTCCTATTGTTCTCCTTCTTCCACTTGTACTTCTTCCTTTTCTTCTCGTTCTTCAACTTCTTCTTCTTCCACTTCTTCTTCTTCATCTCCTTTCATTCCACTACTTCCTCCTATTCCTCTTATTCTCTCCTTCTACCACTTCTTCTAATTCTACTTTTTGTTCTTCTTCATTTTCGTCTCCTTCGTCTGCTTACACTTCTTCTCCTTCCACAAGTTTTTCTTCTTTACTTTCCCTCTTCTCCTTCCTCTTTTTCTCCATCCCCCACTTTTGTTGGTTCCCATTGTTGCTCTTCCTTTTCTTCTCCTTCCCCCAAATCTTATGCTTACAGTTCTTCTTCTTCTTCCTCTTCTCCTCTAGATTCCACTTCTTCTGCTTCTTTTTCCGTTCCCTTCCCCTCCTTCTTCCTTTTCCTCCTTTTCTCCTTGTTCCAATTCTTCTGCTTCATCTCACCTCCTTCCACTACTTCTTCTTCCTCCTGTCCTTCACCTTCTTCACTTTCCACATCTTCTTCTTCTTCCTTTTCTTTTCCTTCTTCCACTTCTTCCAGTTACTCTCCTTCTTCTTCCTCTTCTTATCTTTCTTCCACTTCTCCTGCCTCCTCTTGTTCTCTTTCTTCCACTTCTTCTTCATCCTCTCCTTTCCTTTCTTTTCTTCCTCTTCATCTCCTTCTTCTTCTTCCTTTCCTTCGTCATATCCCTCTTTTTCTCCTTCTTCTGCTTCCACTTGCATTTCTACCTCTTGTTCTCCTTCTTCCACTTCTTGTCCTTCATCCCCACTCCTTCAACTACTTCTTCTTCTTCCTCTTGTTCACCTTCTTCCACCTCTACTACATCCACTTCTTCTTCTTCGTCCCTCTCTTCTCCTTCTTGCCCATCTTCTGCCTACACTACTTCTTCTTCCTCCCCTTCTTCTTCTCCTTCATGTTCCACTTCTTTTTCATCCCTTTTCCTTCCATTGCTTCTTCTTCCTCCTCTTTTTCTCATTCTTCCACTTCTTCTTCTTCTTCCTATTGTTCTCCTTCTTCCACTTGTACTTCTTCCTTTTCTTCTCGTTCTTCCACTTCTTCTTCTTCCTCTTCTTCTCCTTCTGCCACCTCTTCTTCCTCTCACGTTCTCCTTCTTCCACTTCTTCTTCTTCATCTCGTTTCATTCCACTGCTTCATCCTATTCCTCTTATTCTTTCCTTCTACCACTTCTTCTACTTCTACTTGTTGTTCATCTTCATTTTCGTCTCCTTCTTCTGCTTACACTTCTTCACCTTCCACAACTTCTTCTTCTTTCCTTTCCGTCTTCTCCTTCCTCTTTTTCTTCATCGCCCACTTCTGTTGCTTCCCATTGTTGCTCTTCCTATTCTTCTCGTTCCGCCAGATAATATGCTTACACTTCTTCTCCTTCTTCCTCTTCTCCTCCAGATTCTACTTCTTCTGCTTCTTCTTCCCTTCCCTTCCCCTCCTTCTTCCTTTTCCTCCTTTTCTCCTTGTTCCAATTCTTCTTCTTCATCTCACCTCCTTCCACTACTTCTTCTTCCTCCTCTTCTTCACCTTCTTCACTTTCCACATCTTCTTCTTCTTCCTTTTCTTCTCCTTCTTCCACCTCTTCTAGTTACTCTCCTTCTTCTTCCTCTTCTTATCTTTGTTGCACTTCTGCTGCCTCCTCTTGTTCTCTTTCTTCCAGTTCTTCTTCATCCTTTCCTTTCCTTTCTTTTCTTCCTCTTAATCTCCTTCTTCTTCTTCCTTTCCTTCGTCATATCCCTCTTTTCCTCCTTCTTCTGCTTCCACTTGCATTTCTACCTCTTGTTCTCCTTCTTCCACTTCTTCTCCATCATCCCCACTCCTTCAACTACTTCTTCTTCTTCCTCTTGTTCACCTTCTTCAACCTCTACTACATCCACTTCTTCTTCTTCTTCGCTCTCTTCTCCTTCTTGCCCTTTTTCTGTCTACACTACTTCTTCTTCCTCCCCTTCTTCTTCTCCTCCTTGTTCCACTTCTTCTTCATCCCCTTTCCTTCCATTGCTTCTTCTTCCTCCTCTTTTTCTCATTCTTCCACTTCTTCTTCTTCTTCCTATTGTTCTCCTTCTTCCACTTGTACTTCTTCCTTTTCTTCTCATTCTTCAACTTCTTCTTCTTCCACTTCTTCTTCTTCATCTCCTTTCATTCCACTACTTCCTCCTATTCCTCTTATTCTCTCCTTCTACCACTTCTTCTAATTCTACTTTTTGTTCTTCTTCATTTTTGTCTCCTTCGTCTGCTTACACTTCTTCTCCTTCCACAAGTTTTTCTTCTTTACTTTCCCTCTTCTCCTTCCTCTTTTTCTCCATCCCCCACTTTTGTTGGTTCCCATTGTTGCTCTTCCTTTTCTTCTCCTTCCCCCAAATCTTATGCTTACAGTTCTTCTTCTTCTTCCTCTTCTCCTCTAGATTCCACTTCTTCTGCTTCTTTTTCCGTTCCCTTCCCCTCCTTCTTCCTTTTCCTCCTTTTCTCCTTGTTCCAATTCTTCTGCTTCATCTCACCTCCTTCCACTACTTCTTCTTCCTCCTCTTCTTCACCTTCTTCACTTTCCACATCTTCTTCTTCTTCCTTTTCTTTTCCTTCTTCCACTTCTTCCAGTTACTCTCCTTCTTCTTCCTCTTCTTATCTTTCTTCCACTTCTCCTGCCTCCTCTTGTTCTCTTTCTTCCACTTCTTCTTCATCCTCTCCTTTCCTTTCTTTTCTTCCTCTTCATCTCCTTCTTCTTCTTCCTTTCCTTCGTCATATCCCTCTTTTTCTCCTTCTTCTGCTTCCACTTGCATTTCTACCTCTTGTTCTCCTTCTTCCACTTCTTGTCCTTCATCCCCACTCCTTCAACTACTTCTTCTTCTTCCTCTTGTTCACCTTCTTCCACCTCTACTACATCCACTTCTTCTTCTTCGTCCCTCTCTTCTCCTTCTTGCCCATCTTCTGCCTACACTACTTCTTCTTCCTCCCCTTCTTCTTCTCCTTCATGTTCCACTTCTTTTTCATCCCTTTTCCTTCCATTGCTTCTTCTTCCTCCTCTTTTTCTCATTCTTCCACTTCTTCTTCTTCTTCCTATTGTTCTCCTTCTTCCACTTGTACTTCTTCCTTTTCTTCTCGTTCTTCCACTTCTTCTTCTTCCTCTTCTTCTCCTTCTGCCACCTCTTCTTCCTCTCACGTTCTCCTTCTTCCACTTCTTCTTCTTCATCTCGTTTCATTCCACTGCTTCATCCTATTCCTCTTATTCTTTCCTTCTACCACTTCTTCTACTTCTACTTGTTGTTCATCTTCATTTTCGTCTCCTTCTTCTGCTTACACTTCTTCACCTTCCACAACTTCTTCTTCTTTCCTTTCCGTCTTCTCCTTCCTCTTTTTCTTCATCCCCCACTTCTGTTGCTTCCCATTGTTGCTCTTCCTATTCTTCTCGTTCCGCCAGATAATATGCTTACACTTCTTCTCCTTCTTCCTCTTCTCCTCCAGATTCTACTTCTTCTGCTTCTTCTTCCCTTCCCTTCCCCTCCTTCTTCCTTTTCCTCCTTTTCTCCTTGTTCCAATTCTTCTTCTTCATCTCACCTCCTTCCACTACTTCTTCTTCCTCCTCTTCTTCACCTTCTTCACTTTCCACATCTTCTTCTTCTTCCTTTTCTTCTCCTTCTTCCACCTCTTCTAGTTACTCTCCTTCTTCTTCCTCTTCTTATCTTTGTTGCACTTCTGCTGCCTCCTCTTGTTCTCTTTCTTCCAGTTCTTCTTCATCCTTTCCTTTCCTTTATTTTCTTCCTCTTAATCTCCTTCTTCTTCTTCCTTTCCTTCGTCATATCCCTCTTTTCCTCCTTCTTCTGCTTCCACTTGCATTTCTACCTCTTGTTCTCCTTCTTCCACTTCTTCTCCATCATCCCCACTCCTTCAACTACTTCTTCTTCTTCCTCTTGTTCACCTTCTTCAACCTCTACTACATCCACTTCTTCTTCTTCTTCGCTCTCTTCTCCTTCTTGCCCTTTTTCTGTCTACACTACTTCTTCTTCCTCCCCTTCTTCTTCTCCTCCTTGTTCCACTTCTTCTTCATCCCCTTTCCTTCCATTGCTTCTTCTTCCTCCTCTTTTTCTCATTCTTCCACTTCTTCTTCTTCTTCCTATTGTTCTCCTTCTTCCACTTGTACTTCTTCCTTTTCTTCTCATTCTTCAACTTCTTCTTCTTCCACTTCTTCTTCTTCATCTCCTTTCATTCCACTACTTCCTCCTATTCCTCTTATTCTCTCCTTCTACCACTTCTTCTAATTCTACTTTTTGTTCTTCTTCATTTTTGTCTCCTTCGTCTGCTTACACTTCTTCTCCTTCCACAAGTTTTTCTTCTTTACTTTCCCTCTTCTCCTTCCTCTTTTTCTCCATCCCCCACTTTTGTTGGTTCCCATTGTTGCTCTTCCTTTTCTTCTCCTTCCCCCAAATCTTATGCTTACAGTTCTTCTTCTTCTTCCTCTTCTCCTCTAGATTCCACTTCTTCTGCTTCTTTTTCCGTTCCCTTCCCCTCCTTCTTCCTTTTCCTCCTTTTCTCCTTGTTCCAATTCTTCTGCTTCATCTCACCTCCTTCCACTACTTCTTCTTCCTCCTCTTCTTCACCTTCTTCACTTTCCACATCTTCTTCTTCTTCCTTTTCTTTTCCTTCTTCCACTTCTTCCAGTTACTCTCCTTCTTCTTCCTCTTCTTATCTTTCTTCCACTTCTCCTGCCTCCTCTTGTTCTCTTTCTTCCACTTCTTCTTCATCCTCTCCTTTCCTTTCTTTTCTTCCTCTTCATCTCCTTCTTCTTCTTCCTTTCCTTCGTCATATCCCTCTTTTTCTCCTTCTTCTGCTTCCACTTGCATTTCTACCTCTTGTTCTCCTTCTTCCACTTCTTGTCCTTCATCCCCACTCCTTCAACTACTTCTTCTTCTTCCTCTTGTTCACCTTCTTCCACCTCTACTACATCCACTTCTTCTTCTTCGTCCCTCTCTTCTCCTTCTTGCCCATCTTCTGCCTACACTACTTCTTCTTCCTCCCCTTCTTCTTCTCCTTCATGTTCCACTTCTTTTTCATCCCTTTTCCTTCCATTGCTTCTTCTTCCTCCTCTTTTTCTCATTCTTCCACTTCTTCTTCTTCTTCCTATTGTTCTCCTTCTTCCACTTGTACTTCTTCCTTTTCTTCTCGTTCTTCCACTTCTTCTTCTTCCTCTTCTTCTCCTTCTGCCACCTCTTCTTCCTCTCACGTTCTCCTTCTTCCACTTCTTCTTCTTCATCTCGTTTCATTCCACTGCTTCATCCTATTCCTCTTATTCTTTCCTTCTACCACTTCTTCTACTTCTACTTGTTGTTCATCTTCATTTTCGTCTCCTTCTTCTGCTTACACTTCTTCACCTTCCACAACTTCTTCTTCTTTCCTTTCCGTCTTCTCCTTCCTCTTTTTCTTCATCCCCCACTTCTGTTGCTTCCCATTGTTGCTCTTCCTATTCTTCTCGTTCCGCCAGATAATATGCTTACACTTCTTCTCCTTCTTCCTCTTCTCCTCCAGATTCTACTTCTTCTGCTTCTTCTTCCCTTCCCTTCCCCTCCTTCTTCCTTTTCCTCCTTTTCTCCTTGTTCCAATTCTTCTTCTTCATCTCACCTCCTTCCACTACTTCTTCTTCCTCCTCTTCTTCACCTTCTTCACTTTCCACATCTTCTTCTTCTTCCTTTTCTTCTCCTTCTTCCACCTCTTCTAGTTACTCTCCTTCTTCTTCCTCTTCTTATCTTTGTTGCACTTCTGCTGCCTCCTCTTGTTCTCTTTCTTCCAGTTCTTCTTCATCCTTTCCTTTCCTTTATTTTCTTCCTCTTAATCTCCTTCTTCTTCTTCCTTTCCTTCGTCATATCCCTCTTTTCCTCCTTCTTCTGCTTCCACTTGCATTTCTACCTCTTGTTCTCCTTCTTCCACTTCTTCTCCATCATCCCCACTCCTTCAACTACTTCTTCTTCTTCCTCTTGTTCACCTTCTTCAACCTCTACTACATCCACTTCTTCTTCTTCTTCGCTCTCTTCTCCTTCTTGCCCTTTTTCTGTCTACACTACTTCTTCTTCCTCCCCTTCTTCTTCTCCTCCTTGTTCCACTTCTTCTTCATCCCCTTTCCTTCCATTGCTTCTTCTTCCTCCTCTTTTTCTCATTCTTCCACTTCTTCTTCTTCTTCCTATTGTTCTCCTTCTTCCACTTGTACTTCTTCCTTTTCTTCTCATTCTTCAACTTCTTCTTCTTCCACTTCTTCTTCTTCATCTCCTTTCATTCCACTACTTCCTCCTATTCCTCTTATTCTCTCCTTCTACCACTTCTTCTAATTCTACTTTTTGTTCTTCTTCATTTTTGTCTCCTTCGTCTGCTTACACTTCTTCTCCTTCCACAAGTTTTTCTTCTTTACTTTCCCTCTTCTCCTTCCTCTTTTTCTCCATCCCCCACTTTTGTTGGTTCCCATTGTTGCTCTTCCTTTTCTTCTCCTTCCCCCAAATCTTATGCTTACAGTTCTTCTTCTTCTTCCTCTTCTCCTCTAGATTCCACTTCTTCTGCTTCTTTTTCCGTTCCCTTCCCCTCCTTCTTCCTTTTCCTCCTTTTCTCCTTGTTCCAATTCTTCTGCTTCATCTCACCTCCTTCCACTACTTCTTCTTCCTCCTCTTCTTCACCTTCTTCACTTTCCACATCTTCTTCTTCTTCCTTTTCTTTTCCTTCTTCCACTTCTTCCAGTTACTCTCCTTCTTCTTCCTCTTCTTATCTTTCTTCCACTTCTCCTGCCTCCTCTTGTTCTCTTTCTTCCACTTCTTCTTCATCCTCTCCTTTCCTTTCTTTTCTTCCTCTTCATCTCCTTCTTCTTCTTCCTTTCCTTCGTCATATCCCTCTTTTTCTCCTTCTTCTGCTTCCACTTGCATTTCTACCTCTTGTTCTCCTTCTTCCACTTCTTGTCCTTCATCCCCACTCCTTCAACTACTTCTTCTTCTTCCTCTTGTTCACCTTCTTCCACCTCTACTACATCCACTTCTTCTTCTTCGTCCCTCTCTTCTCCTTCTTGCCCATCTTCTGCCTACACTACTTCTTCTTCCTCCCCTTCTTCTTCTCCTTCATGTTCCACTTCTTTTTCATCCCTTTTCCTTCCATTGCTTCTTCTTCCTCCTCTTTTTCTCATTCTTCCACTTCTTCTTCTTCTTCCTATTGTTCTCCTTCTTCCACTTGCACTTCTTCCTTTTCTTCTCGTTCTTCCACTTCTTCTTCTTCCTCTTCTTCTCCTTCTGCCACCTCTTCTTCCTCTCACGTTCTCCTTCTTCCACTTCTTCTTCTTCATCTCGTTTCATTCCACTGCTTCCTCCTATTCCTCTTATTCTCTCCTTCTACCACTTCTTCTACTTCTACTTGTTGTTCATCTTCATTTTCGTCTCCTTCTTCTGCTTACACTTCTTCACCTTCCACAACTTCTTCTTCTTTCCTTTCCGTCTTCTCCTTCCTCTTTTTCTCCATCCCCCACTTCTGTTGCTTCCCATTGTTGCTCTTCCTATTCTTCTCGTTCTGCCAGATAATATGCTTACACTTCTTCTCCTTCTTCCTCTTCTCCTCCAGATTCTACTTCTTCTGCTTCTTCTTCCCTTCCCTTCCCCTCCTTCTTCCTTTTCCTCCTTTTCTCCTTGTTCCAATTCTTCTTCTTCATCTCACCTCCTTCCACTACTTCTTCTTCCTCCTCTTCTTCACCTTCTTCACTTTCCACATCTTCTTCTTCTTCCTTTTCTTCTCCTTCTTCCACCTCTTCTAGTTACTCTCCTTCTTCTTCCTCTTCTTATCTTTGTTGCACTTCTGCTGCCTCCTCTTGTTCTCTTTCTTCCAGTTCTTCTTCATCCTTTCCTTTCCTTTATTTTCTTCCTCTTAATCTCCTTCTTCTTCTTCCTTTCCTTCGTCATATCCCTCTTTTCCTCCTTCTTCTGCTTCCACTTGCATTTCTACCTCTTGTTCTCCTTCTTCCACTTCTTCTCCATCATCCCCACTCCTTCAACTACTTCTTCTTCTTCCTCTTGTTCACCTTCTTCAACCTCTACTACATCCACTTCTTCTTCTTCTTCGCTCTCTTCTCCTTCTTGCCCTTTTTCTGTCTACACTACTTCTTCTTCCTCCCCTTCTTCTTCTCCTCCTTGTTCCACTTCTTCTTCATCCCCTTTCCTTCCATTGCTTCTTCTTCCTCCTCTTTTTCTCATGCTTCCACTTCTTCTTCTTCTTCCTATTGTTCTCCTTCTTCCACTTGAAGTTCTTCCTTTTCTTCTCGTTTTTCCAGTTCTTGTTCTTCCTCTTCTTCTCCTTCTGCCACCTCTTCTCGCTCCTCCTGATCTCCTTCTTCCATGTCTTCTTCTTCATCTCCTTTCATTCCACTACTTCCTCCTACTCCTCTTATTCTCTCCTTCTACCACTTCTGCTACTTCTACTTGTTGTTCTTCTTCATTTTCGTCTCCTTCTTCCGCTTCTTCTGCTTACACTTCTTCTTCTTCCTCTTCTTCCATTTTTTCTCCTTCCACAACTTCTTCTTCTTTCCTTTTCGTCTTCTCCTTCCTCTTTTTCTCCGTCCCCCACTTTTCTTGCTTCCCATTGTTACTCTTCCTCTTCTTCTCCTTCCCCCAAATCTTATGCTTACACTTTTTCTTCTTCTTCCTCTTCTCCTCTAGATTGCACTTCTTCAGCTTCTTCTTCCCTTCCCTTCCCTTCCCTTCCCTTCCCCTTCTTCTTCCTTTTCCTCCTTTTCTCCTTGTTCCAATTCATCTTCTTCATCTCACCTCCTTCCACTACTTCTTCTGCCCCCTCTTGTTCACCTTCTTCACTTTCCACATCTTCTTCTTCCTCTTCTTATCTTTCTTCCACTTCTCCTGCCTCCTCTTGTTCTCTTTCTTCCACTTCTTCTTCATCCTCTCCTTTCCTTTCTTTTCTTCCTCTTCATCTGCTTCTTCTTCTTCCTTTCCTTCGTCATATCCCTCTTTTTCTCCTTCTTTTGCTTCCACTTGCATTTCTACCTCTTGTTCTCCTTCTTGCACTTTTCTCCATCATCCCCACTCCTTCAACTACCTCTTCTTCTTCCTCTTGTTCACCTTCTTCCACCTCTAATACATCCACTTGTTCTTCTTTTTCCCTCTCTTCTCGTTCTTGCCCTTCTTCTGCCTACACTACTTCTTCTTCCTCCCCTTCTTCTTCTCCTCCTTGTTCCACTTCTTCTTCATCCCGTTTCCTTCCATTCCTTCTTCTTCCTCCTTTTTTCTCATTCTTCCACTTCTTCTTCTTCTTCTTCCTATTGTTCTCTTTCTTCCCCTTGCACTGCTTCCTTTTCTTCTTGTTCTTCCACTTCTTCTTCTTCCTGTTCTTCTCCTTCTGCCACCTCTTCTCCCTCCTCCCGTTCTCCTTCTTCCACTTCTTCTTCTTTATTTCCTTTCATTCCACTACTTCCTCCTATTCCTCTTATGCTCTCCTTCTACCACTTCTTCTACTTGTTGTTCTTCTTCATTTTCATCTCCTTCTACCACTTCTTCTACTTGTTGTTCTTCTACATCTTCATCTCCTTCTTCTTCTTCCTTTCCTTCGTCATATCCCTCTTTTTCACCTTTTTCTGCTTCTGCTTGCATTTCTACCTCTTGTTCTCCTTCTTCCACTTCTTCTCCATCATCCCCACTCCTTCAACTACTTCTTCTTCTTCACTTGTTCACCTTCTTCCACCTCTACTACATCCACTTCTTCTTTTTCCCTCTCTTCTCCTTCTTGCCCTTCTTCTGCCCACACTGCTTCTTCTTCCTCCTCTTCTTCTTCTCCCCCTTATTCCACTTCTTCTTCATCCCCTTTCCTTCAATTGCTTCTTCTTCCTCCTCTTTTTCTCATTCCTCCACTTCTTCTTCTTCTTCCTATTGTTCTCCTTCTTCCACTTGCACTATTTCTTCCTTTTCTTCTCGTTCTTCCACTTCTTCTTCGTCCTTTTCTTCTCCTTCTGCCACCTCTTCTCCCTCCTCCCGTTCTCCTTCTTCCACTTCTTCTTCTTCATCTCCTTTCATTCCACTACTTCTACTACTCCTTCTACTTCTACTTGTTGTTTTTCTTCAACTTCTTCACTTTCCACATCTTCTTCTTCTTCCTTTTCTTCTCCTTCTTCCACTTCTTCTAGTTACTCTCCTTCTTCTTCCTCTTCTTATCTTTCTTCCACTTCTCCTGCCTCCTCTTGTTCTCTTTCTTCCACTTCTTCTTCATCCTCTCCTTTCCTTTCTTTTCTTCCTCTTCATCTCCTTCTTCTTCTTCCTTTCCTTCGTCATATCCCTCTTTTTCTCCTTCTTCTGCTTCCCCTTGCATTTCTACCTCTTTTTCTCCTTCTTCCACTTCTTCTTCATCATCCCCTCTCCTTCAACTACTTCTTCTTCTTCCTCTTGTTCACCTTTTTCCCCCTCTACTATATCCTCCCGTTCTCCTTCTTCCACTTCTTCTTCTTCATCTCCTTTCATTCCATTACTTCCTCCTATTCCTCTTTTTCTCTCCTGCTACCACTTCTTCTACTTTTACTTGTTGTTCTTCTTCATTTTCGTCTCCTTCTTCTGCTTCTTCTGCTTACACTTCTTCTTCTTCCTCTTTTTCCATTTCTCCTCCTTCCACAACTTCTTCTTCTTTACTTTCCGTCTTCTCCTTCCTCTTTTTCTCCATCCCCCACTTCTGTTGCTTCCCATTGTTGCTCTTCCTCTTCTTGTCCTTCCCCCAAATCTTATGCTTACACTTCTTCTTCTTCCTCCTCTCCTCCAGATTCCACCTGTTCTGCTTCTTCTTCCCTTCCCTTCCCTTCCCTTCCCCTCCTTCTTCCTTTTCCTCTTTTTGTCCTTTTTCCAATTCTTCTTCTTCATCTCACCTCCTTCAACTACTTCTTCTTCCTCCTCTTGTTCACCTTCTTCACTTTCCACATCTTCTTCATCTTCCTCTTCTTCTCCTTCTTCCACTTCTTCTGGTTACTCTCATTTCTTCTTCCTCTTCTTCTACTTCTGCCACCTCTTCTCCATGCTCCCGTTCTCCTCCTTCCACTTCTCCTTCTTCATCTCCTTTAATTCCACTACTTCCTCCGATTCCTCTTATTCTCTCCTTCTACCACTTCTTCTACTTCTACTTGTTGTTCTTCTTCATTTTCGTCTCCTTCTTCCGCTTCTTCTGCTTAGAATTCTTCTTTCTCTTCTTCCATTTCTTCTCCTTCCACAACGTCGTCTTCTTTCCTTTCCATCTTCTCCTTCCTCTTTTTCTCCATCCCCCACTTCTGTTGCTTCCCATTATTGCTCTTCCTCTTCTTCTCCTTCCCCCAAATCCTACGCTTACACTTCTTCTTCTTCTTCCTCTTCTCCTCCAGATTGCACTTCTTCTGCTTCTTCTTCCCTTCTCTTCCGTTTCTTCTTCCTTTTCTCCTTGTTCCAATTCTTCTTCTTCATCTCACCTCCTTCCGCTACTTCTTCTTCCTCCTCTTGTTCACCTTCTTCAACTTCTTCACTTTCCACATCTTGTTCTTCTTCCTTTTCTTCTCCTTCTTCCACTTCTTCTAGTTACTCTCCTTCTTCTTCCTCTTCTTATCTTTCTTCCACTTCTCCTGTCTCCTCTTGTTCTCTTTCTTCTACTTCTTCTTCATCCTCTCCTTTTCTTCCTTTTCTTCCTCTTCATCTCCTTCTTCTTCTTCCTTTCCTTCGTCATATCCCTCTTTTTCTCCTTCTTCTGCTTCCACTTGCACTTCTACCTCTTGTTCTCCTTCTTCCACTTCTTCTCCATCATCCCCACTCCTTCAACTACTTCTTCTTCTTCCTCTTGTTCACCTTCTTCCACTTCTACTACATCCATTTTTTCTTCCTCTTCTCTCTCTTCTCCTGCTTGCCCTTCTTCTGCCTACACTACTTCTTCTTCCTCCCCTTCTTCTTCTCTTCCTTGTTCCACTTCTTGTTCATCCCCTTTCCTTCCATTGCTTCTTCTTCCTCCTCTTTTTCTCATTCTTCCATTTCTTCTTCTTCTTCCTATTGTTCGCCTTGTTCCACTTGCACTTCTTCCTTTTCTTCTCGTTCTTCCACTTCTACTTCTTCCTCATCTTCTCCTTTTCTACCACCTCTTCTCCCCCCTCCCGTTCTACTTCTTCCACTTCTTCTTCTTCATCTCCTTTCATTCCACTACTTCCTCCTATTACTCTTATTCTCTCCTTCTACCACTTCTTCTACTTCTACTTGTTCTTCTTCATTTTCGTCTCCTTCTTTCGCTTCTTCTGCTTACACTTGTTTTCTTCCTCTTCTTCCATTTCTTCTCTGTCCACAACTTCTTCTTCTTTCATTTTCGTCTTCTCCTTCCTCTTTTTCTCCATCCCCCACTGCTGTTGCTTCCCATTGTTGCTCTTCCTCCTCTTCTCCTTCCCCCAAATCTTATGCTTACACTTCTTCTTCTTCTTCCTCTTCTCCTCCAGGTTCCACTTCTTCTGCTTCTTCTTACCTTCCCTTCCCTTCCCCTGTTTCTCCCTTTTCCTCCTTTTCTACTTGTTCCAATTCTTCTCCTTCATCTCACCTCCTTCCACTACTTCTTCTTCCTCCTCTTGTTCACCTTCTTCAACTTCTTCACTTTCCACATTTTTCTTCTTCCTTTTCTTCTCCTTCTTCCACTTCTTCTAGTTAGTCTCCTTCTTCTTCCTCTTCTTATCTTTCTTCCACTTCTCCTGCCTCCTCTTGTTCTCTTTCTTCCACTTCTTCTTAATTCTCTCCTTTTCTTTCTTTTCTTCCTCTTCATCTCCTTCTTCTTCTTCCTTTGCTTCGTCATATCCCTCTTTTTCTCCTTCTTCTGCTTCCACTTGCACTTCTACCTCTTGTTCTCCTTCTTCCACTTCTTCTCCATCATCCCCACTCCTTCAACTACTTCTTCTTCTTTGTCTTGTTCACCTTCTTCCACCTCTACTACATCCACTTGTTCTTCGTCTTCCCTCTCTTCTCCTTCTTGCCCTTCTACTGCCTACTACCTCTTCTTCCTCCCCTTCTTGTTCTCCTCCTTGTTCCACTTCTTCTTCATCCCCTTTCCTTCCATTGCTTCTTCTTCCTCCTCTTTTTCTCATTCTTCCACTTCTTCTTCTTCCTCTTCTTCTCCTTCTGCCACCTCTTCTCCCTCCTCCCGTTCTCCTTCTTCCACTTCTTCTTCTTCATCTCCTTTCATTCCACTACTTCCTCCTATTCCTCTTATTGTCTCCTTTTACCACCTCTTCTACTTCTACTTGTTGGTCTTCTTTATTTTCGTCTGCTTCTTCCGCTTCTTTTGCTTACACTTGTTCTTCTTCCTATTCTTCCATTTCTTCTCCTTCCACAACTTCTTCTTCTTTCCTTTCCGTCTTCTCCTTCCTCTTTTTCTCCATCCCCCACTTCTGTTGCTTCCCATTGTTGCTCTTCCACTTCTTCTCCTTCCCCCAAATCTTATGCTTACACTTCTTCTTCTTCTTCCTCTTCTCCTCCAGATTCCACTTCTTCTGCTTCTTCTTCGCTTCCCTTCCCCTCCTTCTTCCTTTTCCTCCTTTTCAACTTGTTCCAATTCTTCTTCTTCATCTCACCTCCTTCCACTACTTCTTCTTCCTCCTCTTGTTCACGTTCTTCAACTTCTTGACTTTCCACATCTTCTTCTTCTTCCTTTTCTTCTCCTTCTTCCACTTCTTCTGGTTACCCTCCTTCTTCTTCCTCTTCTTATCTTTCTTTCACTTCTCCTGCCTCATCTTGTTCTCCTTCTTCCACTTCTTCTCCATCATCTCCTTTCCTTTCTTTTCTTCCTCTTCATCTCCTTCTTCTTCTTCCTTTCCTTTGTCATATCCCTCTTTTTCTCCTTCTTCTGCTTCCACTTGCATTTCTACCTCTTGTTCTCCTTCTTCCACTTCTTCTCCATCATCCCCACTCCTTCAACTACTACTTCTTCTTCCTCTTGTTCACCTTCTTCCACTTCTACTACATCCACTTGTTCTTCTTCCTATTCTTCCATTTCTTCTCCTTCCACAACTTCTTCTTCTTTCCTTTCCGTCTTCTCCTTCCTCTTTTTCTCCATCCCCCACTTCTATTGCTTCCCATTGTTGCTCTTCCACTTCTTCTCCTTCCCCCAAATCTTATGCTTACACTTCTTCTTCTTCTTCCTCTTCTCCTCCAGATTCCACTTCTTCTGCTTCTTCTTCCCTTCCCTTCCCCTCCTTCTCCCTTTTCCTCTTTTTCTCCTTGTTCTAATTCTTCTTCTTCATCTAACCTCCTTCCACTACTTCTTCTCCCTCCTCTTGTTCACGTTCTTCAACTTCTTGACTTACCACTTCTTCTACTTCTACTTGTTGTTCTTCTTCATTTTCGTCTCCTTCTTCCGCTTCTTTTGCTTACACTTGTTCTTCTTCCTATTCTTCCACTTCTTCTCCTTCCACAACTTCTTCTTCTTTCCTTTCCGTCTTCTCCTTCCTCTTTTTCTCCATCTCCCACTTCTATTGCTTCCCATTGTTGCTCTTCCTCTTCTTCTCCTTCCCCCGAATCTTATGCTTACAGTTCTTCTTCTTCTTCCTCTTCTCCTCCAGATTTCACTTCTTCAGCTTCTTCTTCCCTTCCTTTCCCCTGCTTCTTGCTGTTCCTCCTTTTCTCCTTGTTTCAATTCTTCTTCTTCATCTCACCTCCTTTGACTACTTCTTCTTCCTCCTCTTGTTCACCTTCTTCACAATCCACATCTTCTTCTTCTTCCTTTTCTTGTCCTTCTTCGAATTCTTCTAGTTACTCTCCTTCTTCTTCCTCTTCTTATCTTTCTTCCACTTCTCCTGCCTCCTCTTGTTGTCTTTCTTCCACTTCTTCTTCATCCTCTCCTTTCCTTTCTTTTCTTCCTCTTCATCTCCTTGTTCATCTTCCTTTCCTTCATCATATCCCTCTTTTTCTCCTTCTTCTGCTTCCACTTTCCTTTCTACCTCTTGTTCCCCTTCTTCCACTTCTTCTCCATCATCCCCACTCCTTCAACTACTTCTTCTTCCTCTTGTTCACCTTCTTCCACTTCTACTACATCCATTTGTTCTTCTTCTTCCCTCTCTTCTCCTTCTTGCCCTTCTTCTGCCTACCATACTACTTCTTCCTCCCCTTCTTCTTCTCCTCCTGGTTCCGCTTCTTCTTCATCCCCTTTCCTTCCATTGCTTCTTCTTCCTCCTCTTTTTCTCATTCTTCCACTTCTTCTTCTTGTTCTTCTTCTCCTTCTGCCACTTCTTCTCCTTCCTCCCATTCTCCTTCTTCCACTTCTTCTTCTTCATCTCCTTTCATTCCACTACTTCCTCCTATTCCTCTTATTCTCTCCTTCTACCACTTCTTCTTTTTCTACTTGTTGTTCTTCTTCATTTTTGTCTCCTTCTTCCGCTTCTTCTGCTTACACTTCTTGTTCTTCCTCTTCTTCCATTTCTTCTCCTTCCACAAGTTCTTCTTCTTTCCTTTCCGTCTTCTCCTTCCTCTTTTTCTACATCCTCCACTTCTGTTGCTTTCCATGGTTGCTCTTTCTCTTCTTCTCCTTCCCCCAAATCTTATGCTTACACTTCTTCTTCTTCTTCCTCTTCTCCTCCAGATTCTACTTCTTCTGCTTCTTCTTCCCTTCCCTTCCCCTCTTTCTTCGTTTTCCCCCTTTTCTCCTTGTTCCAATTCACCTTCTTCATCTCACCTCCTTCCACTACTTCTTCTTCCTCCTCTTGTTCACCTTCTACACTTTCCACATCTTCTTCTTCTTCGTTTGCTTCTCCTTCTTCCACTTCTTCTAGTTAGTCTTCTTCTTTTTCCTCTTCTTATCTTTCTTCTACTTCTCCTGCCTCGTCTTGTTCTCTTTCTCCCACTTCTTCTTTATCCTCTCCTTTCGTTTCTTTTCTTCCTCTTCATGTCCTTCTTGTTCTTCCTTTCCTTCGTCATATCCCTCTTTTTCTCCTTCTTCTACTTCCACTTGCATTTCTACCTATTCTTCTCCTTCTTCCACTTCTTCTCCATCATCCCTACTCCTTCAACTACTTCTTCTTCTTCCTCTTGTTCACCTTCTTCCACTTCTACTACATCCACTTGTTCTTCTTCTTCCCTCTCTTCGCCTTCTTGCCCTTCTTCTGCCTACACTACTTCTACTTCTTCCCCTTCTTCTTCTCCTCCTTGTTCCACTTCTTCTTCATCCCCTTTCCTTCCATTGCTTCTTCTTCCTCCTCTTTTTCTCATTCTTCCACTTCTTCTTCTTCTTCTGCCTATTGTTCTCCTTCTTCCACTTGCACTTCTTCCTTTTCTTCTCGTTCTTCCACTTCTTCTTCTTCCCCTTCTTCTCCTTCTGCCACCTCTTCTCCCTCCTCCCGTTCTCCTTGTTCCACTTCTTCTTCTTCATCTCCTTTGATTCCACTACTTCTACTACTTCTTCTACTTCTACTTGTTGTTCTTCTTCATTTTCGTCTCCTTCTTTCGCTTCTTCTGGTTACACTTCTTTTTCTTCCTCTTTTTCCATTTCTTCTCCTTCCACAACTTCTTCTTCTTTCCTTTCCGTCTTCTCCTTCCTCTTTTTCTCCATCCCCCACTTCTGTTGCTACCCATTATTGCTCTTCCTCTTCTTCTCATTCCCCCAAATCTTATGCTTACACTTCTTCTTCTTCTTCCTCTTCTCCTCCAAATTCCAGTTCTTCTACTTCTTCTTCCCTTCTCTTCCCCTTCTTCTTCCTTTTCCTCCTTTTCTCCTTGTTCCAATTCTTCTTCTTCATCTCACCTCCTTCCACTACTTCTTCTTCCTCCTCTTGTTCACCTTCTTCAACCTCTTCACTTTCCACATTTTCTTCTTCTTCCTTTTCTTCTCCTTCTTCCACTTCTTCTAGTTACTCTCCTTCTTCTTCCTCTTCTTATCTTTCTTCCACTTCTCCTGCCACCTCTTGTTCTCTTTCTTCCACTTCTTCTTCATCCTCTCCTTTCCTTCCTTTTCTTCCTCTTCATCTCCTTCTTCTTCTTCCTTTCCTTCGTCATATCCCTCTTTTTCTCCTTCTTCTGCTTCCACTTGCATTTCTACCTCTTGTTCTCCTTCTTCCACTTCTTCTCCATCATCCCCACTCCTTCAACTACTTCTTCTTCTTCCTCTGGTTCACCTTCTTCCACTTCTACTACATCCACTTGTTCTTCTTCTTCCCTCCTCCTTTTTGCCCTTCCTCTGCCTACACTACTTCTTGTTCATCCCCTTCTTCTTCTCCTCCTTGTTCCACTTCTTCTTCATCCCCTTTCCTTCCATTGCTTCTTCTTCTTCTTCCTATTGTTCTCCTTCTTCCACTTGCACTTCTTCCTTTTCTTCTCGTTCTTCCACTTCTTCTACTTCCACTTCTTCTCCTTCTGCCGCCTCTTCTCCCTCCTCCCGTTCTCCTTCTTCCACTTCTTCTTCTTCATCTCCTTTCATTCCACTACTTCTACCACTTCTTCTACTTCTACTTGTTATTCTTCTTCATTTTCGTCTCCTTCTTCGCTTCTTCTGATTACACTTCTTCTTCTTCCATTTCTTCTCCTTCCACAAGTTCTTCTTTCCTTTCCGTCTTCCTTCCTTTTTTCTCCATCCCCCACTTCTGTTGCTTCCCATTGTTGCTCTTCCTCTTCCTCTCCTTCCCCCACATCTTATGCTTACACTTCTTCGTCTTCTTCCTCTTCTCCTCCAAATTCCACTTCTTCTGCTTCTTCTTCCCTTCCCTTCCCCTTCTTCTTCGTTTTCCTCCTTTTCTCCTTGTTCCAATTCATCTTCTTCATCTCACCTCTTAACTGATATGAATCCACTGTCAGTTTAGGATTCTGAAAGGACCCTAGGAATTTAGCTTGCCGCGTTAACAAAATTAATCAACATGGAATGCAAACAATTGCAAAAAAAATAAACTGAATAGAATTACTATCAAACTTTTAGACACAGAATGGAAATTAAAAGTTTTTGAAATTCAACAATTAAACGAGTTTTTGAATAGTGTAGCACTTTCCTGTTATAGAGTTTGCTGGCCAGAATGGAAAAGACAGAAAATGGAATTGGAATTGATAGACTCCACACTTCCAAGGATGGAAGATATGTCTACGAGATTGCACACACAAAGGGGTGAATTACCTTTGATAAATCTCAAAAGATTTTGGATTGTCAAGAATCCAAAGGAGAGAAAACCTCAACTAGTTTATTTCATTCCCAAAATATTCTCCCTTACATCTCAGTCTTGCCCAAATTTATATGGCTAATAAACTCAGCTTGTGTAGGTTTAGTGGGTTTCTAAATTCAGCTGAAGTTACAAAATAATAAAAACTAATAATGGGCAGCTTAATAACAAAGTGTAACTGCCAAAGTAAATTAAACACCTATACTAATTATAATTGATAACCTAGGTGGCTGCAACTTTAATTAGACAATTCTGGTTGCCCACCATTAGCTAAGTAAACTCTAAGAAAATGAGTTTAATTTATTTCAAACTTCTTTTCCATTAAGGTCAAGTATTGCTCTCTTCAGTCCTGAGACAATTAACAATTTTAAACTTTATTTCTTCAATGTTTGGCTCTTTTTGCAAAAGGGCTGCCAATACTTGTTGAATAGCTTCCTTAGCTCTTCTTGTCCTTGCCCTTGTCACAGGTCCTCCAAATCCTTCAAGCTTGATGTCCTCATCACTCCCCCCCTCTTGAAGAGGATTTGTCCCCAAATCAATAGCATCTTCATCTGGGAATTGGATGCCTATACTTGATGGTGATGTTGTTTATGGCTCTACAATCAGAACACATCCTCCATGAGCCATCTTTCTTTGGCACCAAAATCATAGGTACAGCAGACGGGCTCATGCTATCTCTCACCCAACCTTTGCTCATGAGTTCAGCCACTTGCCTTTCAATCTCCTTAGTTTCTTGTGGGTTGCTCCTATATGCTGGCCGATTGGGTAATGATGCTCCTGGAATGAGATCAATGTGATGCTCAATTCCCCTCAAAGGTGGCAATCCACTAGGTACACTCTCTGGAAAAACATCTTGGAAATTCTGCAAAAGAGGTTTAACACAAGAAGGCAATTCAAAATTTTCAAATTGGTTAGCATGCAAAAACTGACTCGTACAATACAACAAATATAGGGGTTGTCTTGCACAAAGCAGCCTCTTAACTTCCTCTTTTTTTGCTAAACAAGTGTGTTTTTCCTCAAGTGTTTCAATATCTTTCTTTTCTTTATTTTTCCTCTCAAGTGTTTCGCTCTTCCTCTCAAGTGTTTCACTCTTTCTTTCATTTGCTAACTTTTCTCTCATTTTGATTTGATCCTCACACACCTCTTTAGGAGACAAAGGCTTGAGAACCAACTTTTTATCCTGATACATGAAAGAAAATTTGTTAGTGAAGCCGTCATGAATGGCTTTGGTATCATACTGCCACGGCCTTCCCAAAAGGATATGGCTGGCATCCATGGGAACCACATCACATATGACTTTATCTTGATATTTTCCAATGGAGAACGAAACTATTGCTTGTTGTTTCACTTGAACTTCTTCTCCTTCACTAAGCCATTGAAGTTTATATGGTCTAGGATGTGGTGTAGTGTTCATGTTCATCTTTGACACTAATCTTGAACTCACCACATTGGTACAACTCCCTCCATCAATAATTACCAAACAAACATTACCATTGACTGAACATCTTGTGTGAAAGATGTTCTCCCTTTGAGATGCATCCTCGACCTTGACTTGACTTCCAAGCATCCTCCTAATCATATACAACTCTCCTTCATTAGCCTTCAATTCTCCATCACTCTCCTCTTCTTCTCCGCCACTAGCTTCTGATTGGCTTGTGTATTCCCCATTATCTTTGAGAAGAACAATCTTCTTTGTGGGACACTCATAGGCATAATGACCCATGCCCAAGCACTTGAAACACTTCACTTCTCTAGTCTTTTTAGGAGGATGTTCAGGTTGCTTTTGAGGTGCTTTTCCATGGTTAGAAAGTGATGCATTGCTTGAGGAGGCAGCACCCTCTTTCTTAACTCTATCCTTCCAATTTGAAGCATTATACTCAGTAGAACTTCTTCTTGTTGTAATCTTTCGTTTTATTTGCTGTTCAACTTGAATAGCCTTATGTAAAAGGTCCTCCATCTCCATAAACTCCTGCAACTCAACAACATCTCTAATGTCATGATTTAAACCATTAAGGAAGCGAGCCATAGTTAGCTCAAGATCTTCTTCAATTTGGGCTTGGATGATTAGCATCTCCATCTCCTTATAATACTCCTCCACTCCCTTGCTTCCTTGAGACAATTTCTGAAGTTTTAATTTTATATCCTTATGGAAGCTAGAAGGTATACACCGCCTCCTCATGATCCTCTTCATTTCAGCCCAAGTGTCTACCCTAGGCTCCTCATATCTAATCCTCTCCCTTTGCAACTTATTCCACCAAATGAGTGCATAATCAGAAAATTCAGCAGCTGCAAGTCTCACCTTTTGCTCCTCACTATAATTGTTGCAAGAGAACACATGCTCAATTTTTAACTCCCACTCCAAGTATGCATCAGGATCACTCCTACCCTTGAAAGGAGGCACATTCAACTTCACTCCTTCCATTCTTCCTTCATTTCTATTTGGCCTTCCTCTTCCTCCTGCTGGTGGGGTCCTATTCTCCAATTGGTCCAACCTCTCATGGAATTCATCTTGTTGTTGCTTCATCAATCTCTCTAAATGCTGAGATAATGCAGCAATTTGAAGCTGAAGATCATTGTTATTATTTCTTTCTGCCATGATAAACAAACAGGTCAAATGTCACAAGAAAAAGTATGTATGTGGTGTTTGAAAATGTTCTCACCCACTCAAGTGTTTGCGCTAAAAAAAAATTGGCTTTTACTATAATGAAACTCTCTTGCCTTTTTCCTCTTTATTCGTCCTTAAGTTCTTAACAAACCAAAAGAGAAAAACTCAAAGACAAACACCAACCTGTGTGCAGGCAAATAAGACACAAGAAAACTAACAAAAATGACTAAAATGAAACCCAACGAAAGCAACAAATACTAGGACAACAACTGAATTATTTTTTTTAACACCAACAAGACAGAAGAAATTTGTCTCAAAATGAAAACAAAAGGAAGTACGAAAAGAAATGGACAAAAACTGGGCACACAAAAACAAAGGTACAAACAGCCACAACCAGAATTTTGAGTAGAAAATTGTGCATCCAATTTTAACAGGTAAAGACACAAACAGAGGATAAAATTTTGGCTTAAAATGAAACTAATAGGTGCAGCAAAATTCAGAATTGTATACTAACAAGGTGCAGTATTTTCTTCCTCAATTCAAACACAATATTACCTTAAGAATGAGCTTAAAATTTTTCTAATAACATGAACCATTCAGCCCAATTTTTTTTTTTAACTCAATTTTTTTTGCATGCTTTCTTTCACTTCTATTTTTTTTTTTTTAAATTCAGAATTGTTTTAAAGACCTAACTTTTGCAATGGTTCAGTCAAAGAAATAACAATAAGGTAATATTATGATATGATGAAAATTAAGGACAGAAATTACCCAGAACAACAGCCTTGCAATTCGTAGAAACCGGAGCTCTGATACCAAATGATATGAATCCGCTGTCAGTTTAGGATTCTGAAAGGACCCTAGGAATTTAGCTTGCCGCGTTAACAAAATTAATCAACATGGAATGCAAACAATTGCAAAAAAAATAAACTGAATAGAATTACTATAAAAAAAGACACAGAATGGAAATTAAAAGTTTTTGAAATTCAACAATTAAATGAGTTTTTGAATAGTGTAGCACTTTCCTGTTATAGAGTTTGCTGGCCAGAATTGAGTATGAATGGAAAAGACAGAAAATGGAATTGGAATTGATAGACTCCACACTTCCAAGGATGGAAGATATGTCTACGAGATTGCACACACAAAGGGGTGAATTACCTTTGATAAATCTCAAAAGATTTTGGATTGTCAAGAACCCAAAGGAGAGAAAACCTCAACTAGTTTTTTTTATTACCAAAATATTCTCCCTTACATCTCAGTCTTCTTCCACTTCTTCTACTTCCTCTTCTTCTCCTTCTGCCACCTCTTCTCCCTCCTCCCGTTCTCCTTCTTCCACTTCTTCTTCTTCATCTCCTTTCATTCCACTACTTCTACCACTTCTTCTACTTCTACTTCTTCTTCCTCCTCTTGTTCACCTTCTTGAACCTCTTCACTTTCCACATTTTCTTCTTCTTCCTTTTCTTCTCCTTCTTCCACTTCTTCTAGTTACTCTCCTTCTTCTTCCTCTTCTTATCTTTCTTCCACTTCTCCTGCCTCCTCTTATTCTCTTTCTTCCACTTCTTCTTCATCCTCTCCTTTCCTTCCTTTTCTTCCTCTTCATCTCCTTCTTCTTCTTCCTTTCCTTCGTCATATCCCTCTTTTTCTCCTTCTTCTGCTTCCACTTGCATTTCTACCTCTTGTTCTCCTTCTTCCACTTCTTCTCCATCATCCCCACTCCTTCAACTACTTCTTCTTCTTCCTCTTCTTCACCTTCTTCCACTTCTACTACATCCACTTGTTCTTCTTCTTCCCTCTCTTCTCCTTTTTGCCCTTCTTCTTCTCCTCCTTGTTCCACTTCTTCTTCATCCCCTTTCCTTCCATTGCTTCTTCTTCCTCCTCTTTTTCTGATTCTTCCACTTGCACTTCTTCCTTTTCTTCTCGTTCTTCCACTTCTTCTACTTCCTCTTCTTCTCCTTCTGCCACCTCTTCTCCCTCCTCCCGTTCTCCTTCTTCCACTTCTTCTTCTTCATCTCCTTTCATTCCACTACTTCTACCACTTCTTCCACTTCTACTTGTTGTTCTTCTTCATTTTCGTCTCCTTCTTCCGCTTCTTCTGCTTACACTTCTTCCTCTTCCATTTCTTCTCCTTCCACAACTTCTTCTTTCCTTTCCGTCTTCCTTCCTCTTTTTCTCCATCCCCCACTTCTGTTGCTTCCCATTGTTGCTCTTCCTCTTCCTGTCCTTCCCGCAAATCTTATGCTTACACTTATTCTTCTTCTTCCTCTTCTCCTCCAAATTCCACTTCTTTTGCTTCTTCTTCCCTTCCCTTCCTCTTCTTCTTCCTTTTCCTCCTTTTCTCCTTGTTCCAATTCTTCTTCTTCATCTCACCTCCTTCGACTACTTCTTCTTCCTCCTCTTGTTCACCTTCTTCAGTTTCCACATCTTCTTCTTCTTCCTTTTCTTCTCCTTCTTCCACTTCTTCTAGTTAGTCTCATTCTTCTTCCTCTTCTTATCTTTCTTCCACTTCTCCCGCCTCCTCTTGTTCTCTTTCTTCCACTTCTTCTTCATCCTCTCCTTTCCTTTCTTTTCTTCCTCTTCATCTCCTTCTTCTTCTTCCTTTCCTTCGTCATATCCCTCTCTTCTCCTTTTTCTGCTTCCACTTGCATTTCTACCTCTTGTTCTCTTTCTTCCACTTCTTCTCCATCATCCCCACTCCTTCAACTACTTCTTCTTCTACCTCTTGTTCACCTTCTTCCACCTCTAATACATCCACTTCTTCTTCTTCTTTCCTCTCTTCTCCTTCTTGCCCTTTTTCTGCTTACACTACTTCTTCTTCCTCCCCTTCTTCTTCTCCTTCTTGTTCCACTTCGTCTTCATCCCCGTTCCTTCCATTGCTTCTTCTTCCTCCTCTTTTTCCTTCCTCTTTTTCTCCATCCCCGACTTCTGTTGCTTCCCATTGTTGCTCTTACTCTTCTTCTCCTTCCCCCAAATCTTATGCTTACACTTCTTCTTCTTCCTCCTCTTCTCTTCCAGATTCCACTTCTTCTGCTTCTTCTTCCCCTCCCTTCCCCTCCTTCTTCCTTTTCCTCCTTTTCTCCTTGTTCCAATTCTTCTTCTTCATCTCACCTCTTCCACTACTTCTTCTTCCTCTTTTTCTTCACCTTCTTCACTTTCCACATCTTCTTCTTCTTCCTTTTCTTCTCCTTCTTCCACTTCTTCTAGTTACTCTGCTTCTTCTTCCTCTTCTTATCTTTCTTCCACTTCTCCTGCCTCCTCTTGTTCTCTTTCTTCCACTTCTTCTTCATCCTTTCCTTTCCTTTCTTTTCTTCTTCTTAATCTCATTCTTCTTCTTCCTTTCCTTCGTCATATCCCTCTTTTTCTCCTTCTTCTGCTTCCACTTGCATTTCTACCTCTTGTTCTCCTTCTTCCACTTCTACTACATCCACTTCTTCTTCTTCTTCCCTCTCTTCTCCTTCTTGCCCTTCTTCTGCCTACACTACTTCTTCTTCCTCCCCTTCTTCTTCTCCTCCTTGTTCCACTTCTTCTTCATCCCTTTTCTTTCCATTGCTTCTTCTTCCTCCTCTTTTTCTCATTCATCCACTTCTCCTTCTTCTTCCTATTGTTCTCCTTCTTCCACTTGCACTTCTTCCTTTTCTTCTCGTTCTTCTACTTCTTCTTCTTCCTCTTCTTCTCCTTCTGCCACCTCTTCTCCCTCCTCCCGCTCTCCTTCTTCCACTTCTTCTTTTTCATCTCCTTTCATTCCACTACTTCCTCCTATTCCTCTTATTCTCTGCTTCTACCACTTCTTCTACTTCTACTTGTTGTTCTTCTTCATTTTCGTCTCCTTGTTGCACTTCTTCTGCTTACACTTCTCCTTCTTCCTCTTCTTCCATTTCTTCTGCTTCTTCCACTTCTTCTAGTTACTCTACTTCTTCTTCCTCTTCTTATCTGTCTTCCACTTTTCCTGCCTCCTTTTGTTCTCCTTCTTCCACTTCTTATTCTTCATCTCCTTTCATTCCACTACTTCCTCCTATTCCTCTTATTCTCTCCTTCTACTACTTCTTCTACTTCTACTTGTTGTTCTTCTTATTTTTGTCTCCTTCCTCCGCTTCTTCTGCTCACACTTCTTCTTCTTCCTCTTCTTCCATGTCTTCTCCTTCCACAACTTCTTCTGCTTTCCTTTTCGTCTTCTCCTTCCTCTTTTTCTCCATCCCCCACTTTTGTTGCTTCCCATTGTTGCTCTTCCTCTTCTTCTCCTTTCCCCGAATCTTATGCTTACACTTCTTCTTCTTCCTTTTCTCCTCCAGATTCCACTTCTTCTGCTTCTTCTTCCCTTCCTTTCCCTTCCCCTCCTTCTTCCTCCTCTTGTTCACCTTCTTCTTTCCACAACTTCTTGTTCTTCCTTTTCTTCTCCTTGTTCCACTTCTTCTAGTTACTATCTTTCTTCTTCCTCTTCTTATCTTTCTTCCACTTCTCCTGTCTCCTCTTGTTCTCTTTCTTCCACTTCTTCTTCATCCTCTCCTTTCCTTTTTTTTCTTCCTTTTCATCTCCTTCTTCTTCTTCCTTTCCTTCGTCATATCCCTCTTTTTCTCCTTCTTCTGCTTCCACTTGTATTTCTACCTCTTGTTCTCCGTCTTCCACTTCTTCTCCATCATCCCCACTCCTTCAACTACTTCTTCTTCTTCCTTTTCTTCTCCTTCTTCCACTTCTTCTACTTCCTCTTCTTATCTTTCTTCCACTTCTCCTGCCTCCTCTTGTTTTCTTTCTTCCACTTCTTCTTCATCCTCTCCTTTCCTTTCTTTTCTTACTCTTCATCTCCTTCTTCTGCTTCTTTTCCATCGTAATATTCCTCCTTTTCTCCTTGTTCCAATTCTTCTTCTTCATCTCACCTCCTTCCATTACTTCTTCTTCCTCCTCTTGTTCACCTTCTTCAAGTTCTTCACTTTCCACATCTTCTTCTTCTTCCTTTTCTACTCCTTCTTCCACTTCTTCTAGTTACTCTCCTTCTTCTTCCTCTTCTTATCTTTCTTCCACTTCTCTTGCCTCCTCTTGTTCTCTTTCTTCCATTTCTTCTTCATCCTCTCCTTTCCTTTCTTTTATTCCTCTTCATCTCCTTCTTCTTCTTCCATGCCTTTGTCTTCTTCATTTTTGTCTCCTTCTTCCGCTTCTTCTGCTTACACTTCTTCTTCTTCTTCTTCCTCTTCTTCCATTTCTTCTCCTTCCCCCAAATCTTATGCTTAGACTTCTTCTTCTTCTTCCTCTCCTCCTCTAGATTCCACTTCTTCTACTTCTTCTTCGTCCTCTTGTTCACGTTCTTCACTTTCCACATCTTCTTCGTCTTCCTTTTCTTCTCCTTCTACCACCTCTTCTAGTTACTCTCCTCCTTCTTCCTTTTCTTATCTTTCTTCCACTTCTCCTACCTCCTCTTGTTCTCTTTCTTCCACTTTTTCTTCATCCTCTCCTTTCCTTTCTTTTCTTCCTCTTCATCTCCTTCTTCTTCTTCCTTTCCTTCGTCATATCCCTCTTTTTCTCCTTCTTCTACTTCGGCTTGCGTTTCTACCTCTTGTTCTCCTTCTTCTTCTTCCTTTCCTTCGTCATATCCCTCTTTTTATCCTTCTTCTGCTTCCGCTTGCGTTTCTACCTCTTGTTCTCCTTCTTCCACTTCTTCTCCATCATCCCCACTAATTCAACTACATCTTCTTCTTCCTCTTGTTCCCCTTCTTCTACTTCTACTACATCCACTTGTTCTTCTTCTTCCCTCTCTTCTCCTTCTTGCCCTTCTTCTGCCTAGACTACTTCTTCTTCGTCCCCTTCTTCTTCTCCTCCTTGTTCCACTTCTTCTTCATCCCCTTTCCTTCCATTGCTTCTTCTTCCTCCTATTTTTCTCATTCTTCCACTTCTTCTTCTTCTTCCTATTGTTCTCCCTCTTCCACTTGCACTTCTTCCTTTTCTCCTCGTTCTTCCACTTTTTCTTCTTCCTCTTCTTCTCCTTCTGCCACCTCCTCTCACTCCTCCCGTTCCCCTTCTTGCATTCTTCTTCTTCATCTCCTTTCATTCCACTACTTCCTCCTATTCCTCTTACTCTCTCCTTCTGCCACTTCTTCTACTGCTACTTGTTGTTCTTATTCATTTTCGTCTCCTTCTTCCGCTATTTCTGCTTACACTTCTTCTTGTTCCTCTTCTTCCATTTCTTATCCTTCCACAACTTCTTCTTTCCTTTCCGTCTTCTCCTTCCTCTTTTTCTCCAACCCCCACTTATGTTGCTTCCCATTGTTGCTCTTCCACTTCTTTTTGTTCTTCCTATTGTTCTCCTTCTTTCACTTGCACTTCTTCCGTTTCTTCTCCTTCTTCCACTTCTTCTTCTTCCTCTTCTTCTCCTTCTGCCACCTCTTCTCCCTCCACCCGTTCTGCTTCTTCCACTTCTTCTTCTTCATCTCCTTTCATTCCACTACTTCTACCACTTCTTCTACTTCTACTTGTTGTTCTTCTTCATTTTCGTCTCCTTCTTCTGCTTACACTTCTTCTTGTTCCTCTTCTTCCATTTCTTCTCCTTCCACAACTTCTTCTTCTTTCCTTTCTGTTTTCTCATTCCTCTTTTTCTCTATCCCCCACTTCTGTCGCTTTCCATTGTTGCTCTTCCTCTTCTTCTCCTTCCCCCAAATCTTATGCTTACACTTCTTCTTCTTCTTCCTCTTCTCCTCCAGATTCCACTTCTTCTGCTTCTTCTTCCCTTCCCTTCCCCTCCTTCTTCCTTTTCCTCTTTTTCTCCTTGTTCCAGTTCTTCTTCTTCATCTCACCTCCTTCCACTACTTCTTCTTCCTCCTCTTCTTCACCTTCTTCACCTTCTTCACTTTCCATATCTTCTTCATCTTCCTTTTCTACCCCTTCTTTCACTTCTTCTACTTACTCTCCTTCTTCTTCCTCTTCTTATCTTTCTTCCACTTCTCCTGCCTCCTCTTGTTCACTTTCTTCCACTTCTTCTTCTTCATCCTCTCTTTTCCTTTCTTTTCTTCTTCTTCATCTCCTTCTCCTTCTTCCTTTACTTTGTCATATCCCTCTTTTTCTCCTTCTTCTGCTTCCACTTGCATTTCTACCTCTTGTTCTCTTTCATCTACTTCTTCTGCATAATTTCCACTCTTTAAACTACTTCTTCTTCTTCCTCTTATTCACATTCTTCCACCTCTACTACATCCACTTGTTCTTCTTCTTCCCTCTCTTCTCCTTCTTGCCCTTCTTCTGCCTGCACTACTTCTTCTTCCTCCCCTTCTTCTTCTCCTCCTTCTTCCACTTCTTCTTTATTCCCCCTTCCTTCCATTGCTTCTTCTTCCTCCTCTTTTTGTCATTCTTCCACTTCTTCTTCTTCTTCTTCCTATTGTTCTCCTTCTTCCACTTGCACTTCTTGCTTTTCCTCTCGTTCTTCCACATCTTCTTCTTCCTCTTCTTCTCCTTCTGGCACCTCTTCTCCCTCCTCCCGTTCTCCTTCTTCCACTTCTTCTTCTTCATCTCCTTTCATTCCACTACTTCCTCCTATTCCTCTTATTCTCTCCTTCTACCACTTTTTCTACTCCTACTTGTTGTTCTTTTTCATTTTTGTCTCCTTCTTCCGCTTCTTCTGCTTACACTTCTTCTTTTTCCTCTTCTTCGATTTCTTCGACTTCCACAACTTCTTCTTCGTCATCTCACCTCCTTGCACTACTTCTTCTTCCTCCTCTTGTTCACCTTCTTTAACTTCTTCACTTTCCACATCTTCTTCTTCTTCCTTTTCTTCTCCTTCTTCCACTTCTTCTAGTTACTCTCCTTCTTCTTCCTCTTCTTATCTTCTTCTTCATCTCACCTCCTTCCACTACTTCTTCTTCCTCCTCTTGTTCACGTTCTTCAACTTCTTCACTTTCCACATCTTCTTCTTCTTCCTTTTCTTCTCCTTCTTCCACTTCTTCTAGTTACTCTCCTTCTTCTTCCTCTTTTTATCTTTCTTCCACTTGTCATGCCTCCTCTTTTTCTCTTTCTTCCACTTCTTGTTCATCCTCTCCTTTCCTTTCTTTTCTTCCTCTTCATATCCTTTTTCTTCTTCCTTTCCTTCGTCATATCCTCTCCTTCTACTACCTCTTGTTCTCCTTCTTCCACTTCTTCTCCATCATCTCCACTCCTTCAACTACTTCTTCTTCTTCCTCTTGTTCACCTTCTTCCACTTTTACTACATCCACTTCTTCTTCTTCTTCCCTCTCTTCTCCTTCTTGCCGTTCTTCTGCCTACACTACTTCTTCTTCGTCCTCTTCTTCTTCTCCTCCTTGTTCCACTCCTTCTTCATCCCCTTTCCTTCCATTGCTTCTTCTTCCTCCTCTTTTCCTCATTCTTCCACTTCTACTTCTTCGTATTGTTCTCCTTCTTCCTCTTGCACTTCTTCCATTTCTTCTCGTTCTTACACAACTTCTTCTTCCTCTTCTTCTCCTTCTGCCACCTCTTCTTCCTCCTCCCGTTCTCGTTTCATTCCACTACTTCCTCCTATTCGTCTTATTCTCTCCTTCTACCACTTCTTCTACTTCTACTTGTTGTTCTATTTCATTTTCGTCTGCTTCTTCCGCTTCTTCTGCTTACACTTCTTCTTCTTCCTCTTCTTCCATTTCTTCTCCTTCAATAACATCTTCTTCTTTCCTTTCCGTCTTCTCCTTCCTCTTTTTCTCCATCCCCCACTTCTGTTGCTTCCCATTGTTGCTCTTCGTCTTCTTCTCCTTCCCCCAAATCTTATGCTTACACTTCTTCTTCTTCTTCCTCTTCTCCACCAGCTTCCACTTCTTCTGCTTCTTCTTCCCTTCCCTTCCCCTCCTTCTTCCTTTTCCTCCTTTTCTCCTTGTTCCAATTCTTCTTCTTCATCTCACCTCTTTCCGTTACTTCTTCTTCCTCCTCTTGTTCACCTTCTTCAACTTCTTCATTTTCCACATCTTCTTCTTCTTCCTTTTCTTCTCCTTCTTCCACTTCTTCTAGTTACTCTCCTTCTTCTTCCTCTTCTTATCTTTCTTCCACTTCTCCTGCCTCCTCTTGTTCTCTTTCTTCCACTTCTTCTTCATCCTCTCCCTTCCTTTCTTTTCTTCCTCTTCATCTCCTTCTTTTTCTTCCTTTCCTTCGTCATATCCCTCTTTTTCTCCTCCTTCTGCTTCCACTTGCATTTCTACCTCTGGTTCTCCTTCTTCCACTTCTGTTCCATCATCCCCACTCGTTCAACTACTTCCTCTTCGTCCTCTTGTTCACCTTCTTCCACTTTTACTACATCCACTTCTTCTTCTTCTTCCCTATTTTCTCTTTCTTGCCATTCTTCTGCCTACACTACTTCTTCTTCCTCCCCTTCTTCTTCTCCTCCTTGTTCCACTCCTTCTTCATCCCGTTTCCTTCCATTGCTTCTACTTCCTCCTTTTTTTCTCATTCTTCCACTTCTTCTTCTTCTTCCTATTGTTCTCCTTCTTCCACTTGCACTTCTTCCTTTTCTTCTCGTTCTTCCACTTCTTCTTCTTCCTTTTCTTCTCCTTCTGCCACCTCTTCTCTTCCTCGCGTTCTCCTTCTTCCACTTCTTGTTCTTCATCTCGTTTCATTCAACTACTTCCTCCTATTCCTCTTATTCTCTCCTTCTACCACTTCTTCTACTTCTCCTTATTGTTCTTCTTCATTTTCATCTTCTTCTTTCGCTTCTTGTGCTTACACTTCTTCTTCTTCCTCTTCTTCTATTTCTTCTCCTTCCACAACTCCTTCTTCTTTCCTTTCCGCCTTCTCCTCCCTCTTTTTCTCCATCCCCCACTTCTGTTGCTTCCCATTGTTGCTCTTCCTGTTCTTCTCCTTCCCCCAAATCTTATGCTTACACTTGTTCTTCTTCTTCCTCTTCTCCTCTAGCTTCCAGTTCTTCTGCTTCTTCTTCCCTTCCCTTCCCCTCCTTCTTCCTTTTCCTCCTTTTGTCCTTGTTCCAATTCGTCTTCTTCATCTCACCTGCTTCCACCACTTCTGGTTCCTCCTCTTGTCCACCTTCTTCAACTTCTTCATTTTCCACATCTTCTTCTTCTTCCTTTTCCTCTCCTTCTTCCACTTCTTCTAGTTACTCTCCTTCTTCTTCCTCTTCTTATCTTTCTTCCACCTCTCCTGCTTCCTCTTGTTCTCTTTCTTCCACTTGCTCTTCTTCTTCCCTCTCTTCTCCTTCTTGCCCTTCTTCTGCCTGCACTACTTCTTCTTCCTCCCTTTCTTCTTCTCCTCCTTCTTCCACTTCTTCTTTATTCCCCCTTCCTTCCATTGCTTCTTCTTCCTCCTCTTTTTTTTTTCTCATTCTTCCACTTCTTCTTCTTCTTCTTCCTATTGTTCTCCTTCTTCGACTTGCACTTCTTGCTTTTCTTCTCGTTCTTCCACTTCTTCTCTTTCTGCCACCTCTTCTTCCTCCTCCCATTCTCCTTCTTCCACTTCTTCTTCTTCATCTCCTTTCATTCCATTACTTCCTCCTATTCCTCTTATTCTCTCCTTCTACCACTTCTTCTACTTCTACTTGTTGTTCTTCTTCATTTTCGTCTCCTTCTTTCGCTTCTTCTGCCTAAACTTCTTCTTCTTCCTCTTCTTCCATTTCTTCTCCTTCCACAACTTCTTCTTCTCTGCTTTCCGTCTTCTCCTTCCTCTTTTTCTCCATCCCCCACTTCTGTTCCTCCCATTGTTGATCTTCCTTTTCTTTTCCTTCCCCCAAATCTTATGCTTCCACTTCTTCTTCTTCTTCCTCTTCTCCTCTAGATTCCACTTCTTCTGCTTCTTCTTCTTCCCTTCCCTTCCCCTCCTTCTTCCTTTTCTTCCTTTCCTTCCTTTTCTCCTTGTTCCAATTCTTCTTCTTCATCTCACCTCCTTCCACTACTTCTTCTGCCTGCTCTTGTTCACCTTCTTCACATTCCACATCTTCTTCTTCTTCCTTTTGTTCTCCTTCTTCCACTTCTTCTAGTTACTCTCCTTCTTCTTCCTCTTCTTATCTTTCTTCCACTTCTCCTGCCTCCTCTTGTTCTCTTTCTTCCACTTCTTCTTCTTCTTCCTGTTGTTCTCCTTCTTCCATTTGCACTTCTTCCTTTTCTTCTCATTTTTCAACTTCTTCTTCTTCCTCTTCTTCTTCTTCTGCCACCTCTTCTCCCTCCTCCCCTTCTCCGTCTTCCACTTCTTCTTCTTCATCTCCTTTCATTCCACTACTTCCTCCTATTCCACTTATCCTCTCCTTCTACTACTTGTTGTTCTTCTTCATCTTCTTCCATTTCTTCTCCTTCCACAACTTCTTCTTCTTTCCTTTCCGTCTTCTCCTTCCTCTTTTTCTCCAACCCCCACTTCTATTGCTTCCCATTGTTGCTCTTCCTCTTCTTCTCCTTCCCCCAAATCTTATGCTTACACTTCTTCTTCTTCTTCCTCTTCTCCTCTAGATTCCACTTCTTCTGCTTCTTCTTCCCTTCCCTTCCCCTCCTTCTTCCTTTTCCTCCTTTTCTCCTTGTTCCAATTCTTCTTCTTTATCTCCCCTCCTTCCACTACTTCTTCTTCCTCCTCTTGTTCACCTTCTTGACTTTCCACATCTTCTTCTTCTTCCTTTTCTTTTCCTTCTTCCACTTCTTCTATTTATTCCCCTTCTTCTTCCTCTTCTTATCTTTCTTCCACTTCTCCTGCCTCCTCTTGTTCGCTTTCTTCCACTTCTTCTTCATCCTCTCATTTCCTTTCTTTTCTTCCTCTTCATGTGCTTCTTCTTCTTCCTTTCCTTCGTCATATCCCTCTTTTTCTCCTTCTTCTACTTCCACTTGCATTTCTACCTCTTGTTCTCCTTCTTCCACTTTTTCTCCATCATCCCCACTCGTTCAACTACTTCTTCTTCTTCCTCTTGTTCACCTTCTTCCACCTCTAATACATACACTTGTTCTTCTTCTTCCCTCTCTTCTCCTTCTTGCCATTCTTGTGCCTACACTAGTTCTTCTTCCTCCGCTTCTTCTTCTCCTCCTTCTTCCACTTCTTCTTCATCCCTTTTCCTTCCATTGCTTCTTTTTCCTCCTCTTTTTCTCATTCTTCCACTTCTCCTTCTTCTTCCTATTGTTCTCCTTCTTCCACTTGCACTTCTTCCTTTTCTTTTCTTTCTTCAACTTCTTTTTCTTCCTCTTCTTCTCGTTCTGCCACCTCTTCTCCCTCCTCCCTCCTTCCGTTGTCCTTCTTCCACTTCTTCTTCTTCATCTCCTTTCATTCCACTACTTCCTCCTATTCCTCTTATTCTCTCCTTCTACCACTTCTTCTACTTCTACTTGTTGTTCTTCTTCATTTTCGTCTCCTTGTTCCGTTTCTTCTGCTTACACTTCTTCTTTTTCCATTTCTTCTCCTTCCACAACTTCTTCTTCTTTCCTTTCCGTCTTCTCCTTCCTCTTTTTCTCCATCCCCCACTTCTGTTGCTTCCCATTGTTGCTCTTCCTATTCTTCTCTTTCCCCCAAATCTTATGTTTACACTTCTTCTTCTTCTTCCTCTTCTCCTCCAGATTCCACTTCTTCTGCTTCTTCTTCCCTTCCCTTCCCCTCCTTCTTCCTTGTCCTCCTTTTCTCCTTGTTCCAATTCTTCTTCTTCATCTCACCTCCTTCCACTACTTCTTCTTCCTCCTCTTGTTCACCTTTTCCACTTTCCACATCTTCTTCTTCTTCCTTTTCTTCTCCTTCTTCCACTTCTTCTAGTTACTCTCTTTCTTCTTCCTCTTCTTATCTTTCTTCCACTTCTCCTGCCTCCTCTTGTTCTCTTTCTTCCACTTCTTCTTCATCCTCTCCTTTCCTTTCTTTTCTTCCTCTTCAACTCCTTCTTCTTCTTCCTTTCCTTCATCATATCCCTCTTTTTCTCCTTCTTCTACTTCCACTTGCAGTTCTACCTCTTGTTCTCCTTCTTCCACTTCTTCTCCATCATCCCCACTCCTTCAACTGCTTCTTCTTCTTCCTCTTATTCACCTTCTTCCAGCTCTACTACATCTACTTGTTCCTCTTCTCATTCTTGCCCTTCTACAGCCTACACTACTTCTTCTTCCTCCCCTTCTTCTTCTCCTCCTTGTTCCACTTCTTCTTCATCCGCTTTCCTTCCATTGCTTCTTCTTCCTCCTCTTCTTCTCGTTCTTCCACTTCTTCTTCTTTCTTTTCTTCTCCTTCTTCCACTTCTTCTAGTTACTCTCCTTCTTCTTCCTCTTCTTATCTTTCTTCCACTTCTCCTGCCTCCTCTTGTTCTCTTTCTTCCACTTCTTCTTCATCCTGTCATTTCCTTTCTTTTTTTCCTCTTCATATCGCTTCTTCTTCGTTTCCTTCGTCATATCCCTCTTTTTCTTGTTCTTCTGCTTCCACTTGAATTTCTACCTCTTGTTCTCCTTCTTCCACTTCTTCTCCATCATCCCCACTCCTTCAACTACTTCTTCTTCTTCCTCTTGTTCACCTTCTTTCACCTCTAATACATCCACTTGTTCTTCTTCTTCCCTCTCTTCTCCATCTTGCCGTTCTTCTGCCTACACTACTTCTTCTTCCTCCCCTTCTTCTTCTCCTCCTTGTTCCACTTCTTCTTCATCCCGTTTCCTTCTATTGCTTCTTCTTCCTCCTCTTTTTCTCATTCTTCCTCTTCTTCCTATTGTTCTCCTTCTTCCACTTGCACTTCTTCATTTTCTTCTCTTTCTTCCACTTCTTCTTCTTCCTCTTCTTCTCCTTCTGCCACCTCTTCTCCCTCCTCCCGTTCTCCTTCTTCCACTTCTTCTTCTTCATCTCCTTTCATTCCACTACTTCCTCCTATTCCTCTTATTCTCCCCTTCTACCACTTCTTCTACTTCTACTTGTTGTTCTTCTTCATTTTTGTCTCCTTCTTCCTCTTGTTCTGCTTACACTTCTTCCTCTTCCTCTTCTTCCATTTCTTCTCCTTCCACAACTTCTTTTTCCTTTCCGTCTTCTCCTTCCTCTTTTTCTCCATCCCCCACTTCTGTTGCTTCCCATTGTTGCTCTTCCTCTTCTTCTCCTTCCCCCAAATCTTATTCTTACACTTCTTCTTCTTCTTCCTCTTCTCCTCCAGATTCCACTTCTTCTGCTTCTTCTTGCCTTCCCTTGCCTTCCCCTCCTTCTTCCTCTTCCTCTTTTTCTCCTTTTTCCGATTTTTCTTCTTCATCTGACCTCCTTCCACTACTTCTTCTTCCTCCTCTTGTTCACCTTCTTCACATTCCACATCTTCTTCTTCTTCCTTTTCTTCTCCTTCTTCCACTTCTTCTAGTTACTCTCCTTCTTCTTCCTCTTCTTATCTTTCTTCCACTTCTCCTGCCTCCTCTTGTTCTCTTCCTTCCACTACTTCTTCTTCCTCTCCTTTCCTTTCTTTTCTTCCTCTTCATCTCCATCTTCTTCTTCCTTTCCTTCGTCATATCCCTCTTTTTCTCCTTCTTCTACTTCCACTTGCATTTCCACCTCTTGTTCTCCTTCTTTCACTTCTTCTCCATCATCCCCTCCTTCAACTACTTCTTCTTCTTCCTCGTGTTCACCTTCTTCTAATTCTACTACATCAACTTTTTCTTCTTCTTCCCCTCTTCTCCTTCTTGCCCTTCTTCTGCCTACACTACTTCTTCTTCCTCCCGTTCTTCTTCTCCTCCTTGTTCCACTTCTTCTTCCTCCCCTTCTTCTTCTCCTCCTTGTTCCACTTCTTCTTCCTCCCCTTTCCTTCCATTACTTCTTCTTCCTCCTCTTTTTCTCATTCTTCCAGTTCTTCTTCTTCTTCTTATTGTTCTCCTTCTTGCACCTGCACTTCTTCCTTTTCTTCTCGTTCTTCCTCTTCTTCTTCCTTTTCTTCTCCTTCTGCCACCTCTTCTCCCTCCTCCCGTTCTCCTTCTTCCACTTCTTCTTCTTCATCTCCTATCATTCCACTACTTCCTCCTATTCCTCTTATTCTCTCCTTCAACCACTTCTTGTACTTCTACTTGTTGTTCTTCTTCATTTTTGTCTCCTTCTTCCGCTTCTTCTGCTTACACTTCTTCTTCTTCCTCATCTTCCATTTTTTCTCCTTCCACAACTTCTTCTTCTTTCCTTTCCGTCGTCTCCTTCCTCTTTTTCTCCATCCCCACTTCTGTTGCTTCCCATTCTTGCTCTTCCTCTTCTTCTCCTTCCCCCAAATCTTATGCTTACACTTCTTCTTCTTCCTCCTCTTCTCCTCCAGGTTCCACTTCTTTTGCTTCTTCTTCCCTTCCCTTCCCCTCCTTCTGCCTTTTCCTCCCTTTCTCCTTGTTCCAATTCTTCTTCTTCATCTCACCTCCTTCCACTACTTCTTCTTCCTCCTCTTGTTCACCTTCTTCAACTTCTTCACTTTCCACATCTTATTCTTCTTGCTTTTTTTCTCCTTCTTCCACTTCTTCTAGTTACTCTCCTTCTTCGTCCTCTTCTTATCTTTCTTCCACTTCTCCTGCCTTGACTTGTTCTCTTTCTTCCACTTCTTCTTCATCATCTCCTTTCCTTTCTTTTCTTCCTCTTCATCTCCTTCTTCTTCTTCCTTTCCTTCGTCATATCTCTCTTTTTCTCATTCTTCTGCTTCCACTTGTATTTCTACCTCTTCTTCTCCTTCCCCCACTTCTTCTCCATCATCACAACTCCTTCAACTACTTCTTCTTCTTCCTCTTCTTCACCTTCTTCCACTTCTACTACATCCACTTCTTCTTCTTCTTCCCTCTCTTCTCCTTCTTTCCCTTCTTCTGCCTACACTACTTCTTCTTCCTCCCCTTCTTCTTCTCCTTCTTGTTCCATTTCATCTTCATCCCCTTTCCTTCCATGGCTTCTTCTTCCTCCTCTTTTTCTCATTCTTCAACTTCTTCTTCTTCTTCCTATTGTTCTCCTTCTCCCACTTGTACTTCTTCCTTTTCTTCTCGTTCTTCCACTTCTTCTTCCTCTTCTTCTCCTTCTACCACCTCTTCTCCCTCCTCCCATTCTCCTTCTTCCACTTCTTCTTCTTCATCTCCTTTCATTCCACTACTTCCTCCTATTCCTCTTATTCTCTCCTTCTACCTCTTCTTCTACTTCTACTTGTTGTTCTTCTTCATTTTTGTCTCCTTCTTCGGCTTCTTCTGCTAACACTTCTTTTTCTTCCATTTCTTCTCCTTCCACAACTTCTTATTTCATTTCCGTCTTCTCCTTCCTCTTTTTCTCCATCCCCCACTTCTGTTGCTTCCCATTCTTGCTCTTCCTCGTCTTCTCCTTCCCCCAAATCTTATGCTTACTCTTCTTCTTCTTCTTCTTCTTCTCCTCCAGATTCCACTTCCTCTGCTTCTTCTTCCCTTCCCTTCCCCTCCCCTGCTTCTTCCTTTTCCTCCTTTTCTCCTTGTTCCAATTCTACTTCTTCATCTCACCTCCTTCCACTACTTCTTCTTCCTCCTCTTGTTCACCTTCTTCAACTTCTTCACTTTCCACATCTTCTTGTTCTTCCTTTTCTTCTCCTTCTTCCACTTCTTCTAGCTACTCTCCTTCTTCTTCCTCTTCTTATCATTTTTCCACTTCTCCTGCCTCCTCTTGTTTTTTTTCTTCCACTTCTTCTTCATCATCTCCTTTCCTTTCTTTTCTTCCTCTTCATCTCCTTCTTCTTCCTCCTTTCCTTCGTCATATCTCTCTTTTTCTCATTCTTCTGCTTCCACTTGCATTTCTACCTCTTATTCTCCTTCCTCCACTTCTTCTGCATCATCACCACTCCTTCAACTACTTCTTCTTCTTCCTCTTCTTCACCTTCTTCCACTTCTACTACATCCACTTGTTCTTCTTCTTCCCTCTCTTCTCCTTCTTTCCCTTCTTTTGCCTACACTACTTCTTCTTCCTCCCCTTCTTCTTCTCCTTCTTGTTCCATTTCGTCTTCATCCCCTTTCCTTCCATGTCTTCTTCTTCCTCCTCTTTTTCTCATTCTTCCACTTCTTCTTCTTCCTCCTCTTTTTCTCATTCTTCCACTTCTTCTTCTTCTTCCTATTGTTCTCCTTCTCCCACTTGTACTTCTTCCCTTTCTTCTCGTTCTTCCACTTCTTCTTCTTCCTCTTCTTCTCCTTCTACCACCTCTTCTCCCTCCTCCCATTCTCCTTCTTTCACTTCTTCTTCTTCATCTCCTTTCATTCCACTACTTCCTCCTATTCCTCTTATTCTCTCCTTCTACCACTTCTTCTACTTCTACTTGTTGTTCTTCTTCATTTTCGTCTCCTTCTTCTGCTAACACTTCTTCTTCTTCCATTTCTTCTGCTTCCACAACTTCTTCTTCTTTCCTTTTTGTCTTCTCCGTCCTTTTTTCTCCATCCCCCACTTCTGTTGCTTCCCATTCTTGCTCTTCCTCTTCTTCTCCTTCCCCCAAATCTTATGCTTACACTTCTTCTTCTTCCTCCTCTTCTCCTCCAGGTTCCACTTCTTTTGCTTCTTCTTCCCTTCCCTTCCCCTGCTTCTGCCTTTTCCTCCTTTTCTCCTTGTTCCAATTCTTCTTCTTCATCTCACCTCCTTCCACTACTTCTTCTTCCTCCTCTTGTTCACCTTCTTCAACTTCTTCACTTTCCACATCTTCTTCTTCTTGCTTTTCTTCTCCTTCCTCCACTTCTTCTAGATACTCTCCTTCTTCTTCCTCTTCTTATCTTTCTTCCACTTCTCCTGCCTCCTCTTGTTCTCTTTCTTCCACTTCTTCTTCATCCTTTCCTTTCCTTTCTTTTCTTCCTCTTCATCTCCTTCTTCTTCTTCCTTTCCTTCGTCATATCCCTCTTTTTCTCCTTCTTCTGCTTCCACTTGCATTTCTACCTCTTGTTCTCCTTCATCCACTTCTTGTCCATAAGCCCCACTCTTTCAACTACTTCTTCTTCTTCCTCTTATTCTCATTCTTCCACCTCTACTACATCCACTTGTTCTTCTTCTCCTTCTTGGCCTTCTTCTACCTGCACTACTTCTTCTTCCTCCCCTTCTTCTTCTCCTCCTTGTTCCACTTCTTCGTCATTCCCCTTTCTTTCCATTGCTTCTTCTTCCTCCTCTTTTTCTCATTCTTCAACTTCTTCTTCTTCTTCTTCCTATTGTTCTACTTCTCCCACTTGCACTTCTTCCTTTTCTTCTCGTTCTTCCACTTCTTCTTCTTCCACTTTTTCTCCTTCTGCCACCTCTCCTCCCTCCTCCTGTTCTCCTTCTTCCACTTCTTCTTCTTCATCTCCTTTCATTCCACTACTTCCTCCTATTCCTCTTATTCTCTCCTTCTACCACTTCTTCTACTTCTACTTGTTGTTCTTCTTCATTTTCGTCTCCTTGCTCTGCTTCTTCTGCTCACACTTCTTCTTCTTCCTCTTCTTCCATGTCTTCTCCTTCCACAATTTCTTCTGCTTTCCTATCCGTCTTGTCCTTCCTCTTTTTGTCCATCCCCCACTTTTGTTGCTTCCCATTGTTGCTCTTCCTCTTCTTCTCCTTCCCCTAAATCTTATGCTTACACTTGTTCTTCTTCCTCTTCTCCTCCAGATTCCACTTCTTCTGCTTCTTCTTCCCTTCCTTTCCCTTCCCCTCCTTCTTCCTTTTCCTCCTTTTCTCCTTGTTCCAATTCTTCTTCCTCCTCTTGTTCAGCTTCTTCTTTCAACATCTTCTTCTTCTTCCTTTTCTTCTCCTTGTTCCACTTCTTCTAGTTACTCTCCTTCTTCTTCCTCTTCTTATCGTTCTTCCACTTCTCCTGTCTCCTCTTGTTCTCTTTCTTCCACTTCTTCTTCATCCTCTCCTTTCCTTTCTTTTCTTCCTCTTCATCTCCTTGTTTTTCTTCCTTTCCTTCGTCATATCCCTCTTTTTATCCTTCTTCTGCTTCCACTTGCATTTCTACCTCTTGTTCTCCTTCTTCCACTTCTTTTCCATCATCACCATTCCTTCAACTACTTCTTCCTCTTCCTCTTGTTCACCTTCTTCCACTTCTACTACATCCACTTGTTCTTCTTCTCTTTCTTGCCCTTCTTCTGCCTACACTACTTCTTCTTCCTCCCCTTCTTCTTCTTCTCCTTCTTCAACTACCACTTCTTCTACTTCTACTTGTTATTCTTCTTCATTTTCGTCTCCTTCTTCCGCTTCTTCTGCTTACACTTCTTCTTCTTCCTGTTCTTCCATTTCTTCTCTTTCCACAACTTCTTCTTCTTTCTTTTCCGTCTTCTCCTTCCTGTTTTTCTCCATCCCCCACTTCTGTTGCTTCCCATTGTTGCTCTTCCTCTTCGTCTCCTTCCCCCAAATCTTATGCTTACACTTCTTCTTCTTCTTCCTCTTCTCCTCCAGATTTGACTTCTTCTGCTTCTTCTTCCCTTCCCTTCCCCTCCTTCTTCCTTTTCCTCCTTTTCTCCTTGTTCCAATTCTTCTTCTTCATCTCTCCTCCTTCCACTACTTTTTCTTCCTCCTCTTGTTCACCTTCTTCAACTTCTCCACTTTCCATATCTTCTTCTTCTTCCTCTTCTTCTCCTTCTTCCACTTCTTCTAGTTACTCTCCTTCTTCTTCCTCTTCTTATCTTTCTTCCAGTTCTCTTGCCTCCTCTTGTTCTCTTTCTTTTCTTCTTCTTCTTTCTTTCCTTCGTCATATCCCTCTTTTTCTCCTTCTTCTCCTTCAACTTGCATTTCTACCTCTTGTTCTCCTTCTTCCACTTCTTCTCCATCATCCCCACTCCTTCAACTACTTCTTCTTCTTCCTCTTGTTCACCTTCTTCTACTTCTACTACATCCACTTGTTCTTCTTCTCCTTCTTGGCCTTCTTGTGCCTGCACTACTTCTTCTTCCTCCCCTTCTTCTTCTCCTCCTTGTTCCACTTCTACTTCATTCCCCTTTCTTTCCATTCTTCTTCTTCCTCCTCTTTTTCTGATTCTTCCACTTCTTCTTCTTCTTCCTATTGTGCTGCTTCTTCCACTTGCACTTCTTTCTTTTCTTCTTGTTCTTACACTTCTTCTCCTTCTGCCACCTCTTCTTCCTCCCCCCGTTCTCCTTCTTCCACTTCTTCTTCTTCATCTCCTTTCATTCCATTACTTCCTCCTATTCCTCTTATTCTCTCCTTCTACCACTTCTTCTACTACTTGTTATTCTTCTTCATTTTCATCTCCTCCTTTCGCTTCTTCTGCTTATACTTCTTCATCTTCCATTTCTTCTCTTTCCACAACTTCTTCTTCTTTCCTTTCCGTCTTCTCCTTCCTCTTTTTCTCCATCCCCTACTTTTGTTGCTTCCCATTGTTGCTCTTCCTCTTGTTCTCCTTCCCCCAAATCTTATGCTTATTCTTCTTCTTCTTCCTCTTCTCCTCTAGATTCCACTTCTTCTGCTTCTTCTTCCGTTCCCTTCCCCTCCTTCTTCCATTTCCTACTTTTCTCCTTGTTCCAACTCTTCTTCTTCATCTCACCTCCTTGCACCACTTCTTCTTCCTCCTTTTGTTCACCTTCTTCCTTTTCTTCTCCTCCTTCCACTTCTTCTAGTTACTCTCCTTCTTCTTCCTCTTCTTATCTTTCTTCCACTTCTCTTACCTCCTCTTGTTCTCTTTCTTCCACTTCTTCATCCTCTCCTTTCCTTTCTTTTCTTCCTCTTCATCTCCTTCTTCTACTTCCACTTGCATTTCTACCTCTTGTTCTCCTTCTTCCACTTCTTCTCCATCATCCCCAATCCTTCAACTACTTCTTCTTCTTCCTCTTGTTCACCTTCTTCCACTTCTACTACATCTACTCGTTCTTCTTCTTCCCTCTCTTCTCCTTCTTGCCCTTCTTCTGCCTGCACTACTTCTTCTTCCTCCCGTTCTTCTTCTCCTCCTTGTTCCACTTCTTCTTCATTCCCCTTTCCTTCCATTGCTTCTTCTTCCTCCTCTTTTTCTCATTCTTCCACTTCTTCTTCTTCTTCCTATTGTTCTCCTTCTTCCACTTGCACTACTTCCTTTTCTTCTCGTTCTTCCACTTCTTCTTCTTCCTCTTCTTCTCCTTCTGCCACCTCCTCTTCCTCCTCCCGTTCTCCTTCTTCCACTTCTTCTTCTTCATCTCCTTTCTTCCACTACTTCTTCTTCCTCCCCTTCTTTTTTCTCCTCCTTGTTCCACTTGTTCTTCATCCCCTTCCCTTCCATTGCTTCTTCTTCCTCCTCTTTTTCTCATTCTTCCACTTCTTCTTCTTCTTCCTATTGTTCTCCTTCTTCCACTTGCAGTTCTTCCTTTTCTTCTCGTTCTTCCACTTCTTCTTCTTCATGTCCTTTCATTCCACTACCTCTTCTTATTCCATTTATTCTCTCCTTCTACCACTTCTTCTACTTCTACTTATTGTTCTTCTTCATTTTCATCTCCTTCTTCCGCTTCTTCTGCTTACACTTCTTCTTCCTCTTCTCCTCCAGATTCCACTTCTTCTGCTTCTTCTTCCCTTCCCTTCCCCTCCTTCTTCCTTTTCCTCCTTTTCTCCTTGTGCAATTCTTCTTCTTCATCTCGCCTCCTTCCACTACTTCTTCTTCCTCCTCTTGTTCACCTTCTTCACTTTCCACATCTTCTTCTTCTTCCTTTTCTTCTCCTCCTTCCACTTCTTCCAGTTACTCTCCTTCTTCTTCCTCTTCTTATCTTTCTTCCACTTCTCCTACCTCCTCTTGTTCTCTTTCTTCCACTTCTTCTTCATCCTCTCCTTTCCTTCCTTTTCTTCCTCTTCATCTCCTTCTTCTACTTCCACTTGCATTTCTACCTCTTGTTCTCCTTCTTCCACTTCTTCTCCATCATCCCCAATCCTTCAACTACTTCTTCTTCTTCCTCTTGTTCACCTTCTTCCACTTCTACTACATCTACTCGTTCTTCGTCTTCCCTCTCTTCTCCTTCTTGCCCTTCTTCTGCCTGCACTACTTCTTCTTCCTCCCTTCTTCTTCTCCTCCTTGTTCCACTTCTTCTTCATCCCCTTCCCTTCCATTGCTTCTTCTTCCTCCTCTTTTTCTCATTCTTCCACTTCTTCTTCTTCTTCCTATTGTTCTCCTTCTTCCACTTGCACTTCTTCCTTTTCTTCTTGTTCTTCCACTTCTTCTTCTTCATGTCCTTTCATTCCACTACCTCTTCCTATTCCACTTATTCTCTCCTTCTACCACTTCTTCTACTTCTACTTATTGTTCTTCTTCATTTTCGTCTCCTTCTTCCGCTTCTTCTGCTTACACTTCTTCTTCCTCTTCTCCTCCAGATTCCACTTCTTCTGCTTCTTCTTGCCTTCCCTTCCTTTCCCCTCCTTCTTCCTCTTCCTCTTTTTCTCCTTTTTCCAATTTTTCTTCTTCATCTGACCTCCTTCCACTACTTCTTCTTCCTCCTCTTGTTCACCTTCTTCACTTTCCACATCTTCTTCTTCTTCCTTTTCTTCTCCTTCTTCCACTTCTTCTAGTTACTCTCCTTCTTCTTCCTCTTCTTATCTTTCTTCCACTTCTCCTGCCTCCTCTTGTTCTCTTTCTTCCACTTCTTCTTCATCCTCTCCTTTCCTTTCTTTTCTTGCTCTTCATCTCCTTCTTGTTCTTCCTTTCCTTCCTCATATCCCTCTTTTTCTCCTTCTTCTGCTTCCACTTGCATTTCTACCTCGTGTTCTCCTTCTTCCACTTCTTCTCCATCATCCCCACTCCTTGAACTACTTATTCTTCTTCCTCTTGTTCACCGTCTTCCACTTCTACTACATCCACTTGTTCTTCTTCTTCCCTCTCTTCTCCTTCTTCCCCTTCTTTTACCTACACTACTTCTTCTTCTCCTCCTTGTTCCACTTCTTCTTGATCCCCTTTCCTTCCATTGCTTCTTCTTCCTCCTCTTTTTCTCATTCTTCCACTTCTTGTTCTTCTTCCTATTGTTCTCCTTCTTCCACTTGCACTTCTTCCTTTTCTTCTCGTTCTACCACTTCTTCTTCCTCTTCTTCTCCTTCTGCCACCTCTTCTCCCTCCTCTTGTTCTCCTTCATCCACTTCTTCTTGTTCATCTCCTTTCATTCCACTACTTCCTCCTATTCGTCTTATTTTGTCCTTCTACCACTTCTTCTACTTCTACTTTTTGTTCTTCTTCATTTTCATCTCCTTCTTCTGCTTACACTTCTTCTTGTTCCTCTTCTTCCATTTCTTCTCCTTCCACAACTTCCTCTTCTTTCCTTTCTGTCTTCTCCTTCCTCTTTTTGTCCATCCCCCACTTCTGTTGCTTCCCATTGTTGCTCTTCCTCTTCTTCTCCTTCCCCCAAATCTTATGCTTACACTTCTTTTTCTTCTTCCTCTTCTCCTCCAGATTCCTTCCATTGCTTATTTTTCCTCCTCTTTTTCTTATTCTTCCAGTTGTTCTTCTTCTTCCTATTGTTCTCCTTCTGACACTTGCACTTCTTCCTTTTCTTCTCGTTCTTCCACTTCTTCTTCTTCCTATTCTTCTCCTTCTGCCACCTCTTGTTCCTCCTCCCGTTCTCCTTCTTCCACTTCTTCTTCTTCATCTCCTTTCATTCCATTACTTCCTCCTATTCCTCTTCTTCTCTCCTTCTACCACTTGTTCTACTTCTAGTTGTTGTTCTTCTTCATTTTCGTCTCCTTCTTCCGCTTCTTCTGCTTACACTTCTTCTTCTTCCTCTTCCTCTATTTCTTCTCATTCCAAAACTTCTTCTTCTTTCCTTTCCGTCTTCTCCTTCCTCTTTTTCTCCATTCCCCACTTCTGTTGCTTCCCATTGTTGCTCTTCCTCTTCTTCTCCTTCCCCCAAATCTTATGCTTACACTTCTTCTTCTTCTTCCTCTTCTCCTCCAGCTTCCACTTCTTCTGCTTCTTCTTCCCTTCCCTTCCCCTCCTTCTTCCTTTTCCTCCTTTTTTCCTTGTTCCAAGTCTTCTTCTTCATCTCACCTCCTTCAACTACTTCTTCTTCTTCCTCTTGTTCACCTTCTTCCACTTCTACTACATCCAGTAGTTCTTCTTCTTCCCTCTCTTCTCCTTCTTGCCCTTCTTCTGCCTACACTTCCTCTTTTTCCTCCCCTTCTTCTTCTCCTCCTTGTTCCACTTCTTCTTCATCCCATTTCCTTCCATTGCTTCTTCTTCCTCCTCTTTTTCTCATTCATCCACTTCTTCTTCTTCCTCTTCTTCTCCTTCTGCCACCTATTCTCACAACTCCCGTTCTCCCTCTTCCACTTGCACTTCTTCCTTTTCTTCTCGTTCTTCCACTTCTTCTTCTTCCTCTTCTTCTTTTTCCTCTTCTTCTCCTTCTGTCACCTCTTCTCACTCCTCCGGTTCTCCTTCTTCCACTTCTTCTTCTTCATTTCTTTTCATTCCACTACCTCCCCCTATTCCTCTTATTCTCTCCTTCTACCACTTCTTCTCCATCATCCACACTCCTGCAACTACTTCTTCTTCTTCCTCTTGTTCACCTTCTTCCACTTCTACTACATCCACTTGTTCTTCTTCTTCCTTCTCTTCTCCTTCTTGCCCTTCTTCTGCCTACACTACTTCTTCTTCCTCCCCTTCTTCTTCTCCTCCCTGTTCCACTTCTTCTTCATCCCCTTTCCTTCCATTGCTTCTTCTTCCTCCTCTTTTTCTCATTCTTCCACTTCTTCTTCTTCTTCCTATTGTTCTCCCTCTTCCACTTGCACTTCTTCCTTTTCTTCTCGTTCTTCCACTTCTTCTTCTTCCTCTTCTTCTCCTTCTGCCACCTTCTCTCACTCCTCCCGTTCTTCTTCTTCCACTTCTTCTTCTTCATCTCCTTTTGATTCCACTACTTTCTCCTATTCGTCTTATTCTCTCCTTCTACCACTTCTTCTACTTCTACTTGTTCTTCTTCATTTTTGTCTCCTTCTTCCGCTTCTTCTACTTACACCTCTTCTTCTTCCTCTTCTTCCTCTTCTTCCATTTCTTCTCCTTCCACTAGTTCTTCTTCTTTCCTTTTCGTCTTCTCCTTCCTCTTTTTCTACATAACCCCACCTCTGTTGCTTCGCATTGTTGCTCTTCCTCTTCTTCTCTTTCCCGCACATCTTATGCTTACACTTCTTCCTCTTCTTCTTCTTCTCCTGCAGATTGCACTTCTTCTACTTCTTCTTCCCTTCCCTTCGCCTCCTTCTTCTTTTTCCTCCTTTTCTCCTTGTTCCAATTCTTCTTGTTCATCTCACCTCCTTCCACTACTTCTTCTTCCTCCTCTTGTTCACCTTCTTCAACTTCTTCACTTTCCACATCTTCTTCTTCTTCCTTTTCTTCTCCTTCTTCTACTTATTCTAGTTACTCTCCTTCTTCTTCCTCTTCTTATCTTTCTTCCACTTCTCCTGATTCCTCTTGTTCTCTTTCTTCCACTTCTTCTTCATCCACTCCTTTCCTTTCTTTTCTTCCTCTTCATCTCCTTCTTCTTCTTCCTTTCCTTCGTGATATCCCTCTCTTTCTCCTTCTTCTACTTCCACTTGCATTTCTACCTCTTGTTCCCCTTCTTTCACTTCTTCTCAATCATCCCCACTCCTTCAACTACTTGTTCTTCTTCCTCTCGTTCACCTTCTTCCACTTCTACTACATCCACTTGTTCTTCTTCTTCCCTCTGTTCTCCTTCTTGCGCTTATTCTGCCTACACTACTTCTTCTTCCTCCCCTTCTTCTTCTCCTCCTTGTTCCACTTCTTCTTCATCCCCTTTTCTTCCATTGCTTCTTCTTCCTCCTCTTTTTCTCATTCTTCAACTTCTTCTTCTTCTTCCTATTGTTCTCCTTCTTCAACTTGCACTTCTTCCTTTTCTTCTCGTTCTTCCACTTCTTCTTCTTCCTCTTCTTCTCCTTCTGCCACCTCTTCTCCCTCCTCCCGTTCTCCTTCTTCCACTTCTTCTTCTTCATCTCCTTTCATTCCACTACTTCCTCCTATTCCTCTTATTCTCTATTTCTACCACTTCTTCTACTTCTACTTGTTCTTCTTCTCCATTTTGTCTCCTTCTTCTGCTTCTTTTGCTTAGACTTCTTCGTCTTCGTCTTCTTCCATTTCTTCTCCTTCCACAACTTCTTCTTCTTTCCTTTCCGTCTTCTCCTTCCTCTTTTTCTCCATCCCCCACTTCTGTTGCTTCCCATTGTTACTCTTCCTCTTCTTCTCCTTCCCCCAAATCTTATGCTTACACTTCTTCTTCCTCTTCCTCTTCTCCTCTAGATTCCTTCCATTCTTATTCTTCCTCCTCTTTTTCTCATTCTTCCACTTCTTCTTCTTCTTCCTATTGTTCTCCTTCTTCCACTTGTACTTCTTCCTTTTCTTCTCGTTCTTCTACTTCTTCTTCTTCCTCTTCTTCTCCTTCTGCCACCTCTTCTCCCTCCTCCCGTTCTCCTTCTTCCACTTCTTCTTCTTCATGTCGTTTCATTCCACTACTTCCTCCTATTCCTCTTATTCTCTCCTTCTACCACTTGTTCTACTTCTACTTATTGTTCTTCTTCATTTTCGTCTCCTTCTTCCGCTTCTTCTGCTTACACTTCTTCTTCTTCCTCTTCTTCCTCTTCTTCCATTTCTTCTGCTTCCACAACTTCTTCTATCCTTTCCGTCTTCTCCTTCCTCTTTTTCTCCATCCCCCACTTCTGTTGCTTCCCATTCTTGCTCTTCCTCTTCTTCTCCTTCCCCCAAATCTTATTATTACAATTCTTCTTCTTCTTCCTCTTCTCGCCCAACTTCCACTTCTTCTGCTTCTTCTTCCCTTCCCTTCCCTTACTTCTTCCTTTTCCTCCTTTTCTCTTTGTTCCAATTCTTCTTCTTCATCTCACCTCCTTCCACTACTTCTTCCTCCTCCTCTTGTTCACCTTCTTCACTTTCCACATCTTCTTCTTCTCCTTTTCTTCTCCTTCTTCCACTTCTTCTAGTTACTCTCCTTCTTCTTCCTCTTCTTATCTTTCTTCCACTTCTCCTGCCCCCTCTTGTTCTCTTTCTTCCACTTCTTCTTCATCTTTTCCTTGCGTTTCTTTTCTTCCTCTTCATCTCCTTCTTCTTCTTCCTTTCCTTTGTCCTATCCCTCTTTTTCTCCTTCTTCTGATTCCACTTGCATTTCTACCTCTTGTTCTCCTTCTTCCACTTCTTCTCCACCATCCCCACTCCTTCAACTACTTCTTCTTCTTCCTCTTGTTCACCTTCTTCAACTTCTACTACATCCACTTGTTCTTTTTCTTCCCTCTCTTCTCCTTCTTGCCCTTCTTCTGCCTACACTACTTCTTCTTCTTCCCCTTCTTCTTCTCTTCCTTGTTCCACTTCTTCTTCATTCCCCTTTCCTTCCATTACTTCTTCTTCCTCCTCTTTTTCTCATTCTTCCACTTCTTCTTCTTCCTATTGTTCTCCTTCTTCCACTTGCACTTTTTCCTTTTCTTCTCGTTCTTCTACTTCTTGTTCTTCCTCTTCTTCTCCTTCTGCCACCTCTTCTTCCTCCTCCCGTTCTCCTTCTAGAACTTCTTCTTCTTCACCTCCTTTCATTCCACTACTTCCTCCTATTCCTCTTATTCTCTGCTTCTACCACTTCTTCTACTTCTACTTGTTGTTCTTCTTCATGTTCGTCTCCTTGTTCCGCTTCTTCTGCTTACACTTCTTCTTCTTCCTCTTCTTCCATTTCTTCTCCTTCCACAACTTCTTCTTCTTTCCTTTCCATCTTCTCCTTCCTCTTTTTCTCCATCCCCCACTTCTGTTGCTTCCCATTGTTGCTCTTCCTCGTCTTCTCCTTCGCCCAAATCTTATGCTTACACTTCTTCTTCTTCTTCCTCTTCTCCTCCAGATTCCACTTCTTCTGCTTCTTCTTCCCTTCCCTTCCCCTCTTTCTTCCTTTTCCTCTTTTTCTCCTTGTTCCAGTTCTTCTTCTTCATCTGACCTCCTTCCACTACTTCTTCTTCCTCCTCTTCTTCACTTTCGTATCTTCTTCATCTTCATTTTCTACCCCTTCTTTCACTTCTTCTACTTACTCTCCTTCTTCTTCCTCTTCTTATCTTTCTTCCACTTCTCTTGCCTCCTCTTGTTCACTTTCTTCCACTTCTTCTTCTTCATCTCCTTCTCCTTCTTCCTTTCCTTTGTCATATCCCTCTTTTTCTCCTTCTTCTGCTTCCACTTGCATTTCTACCTCTTGTTCTCCTTCATCCACTTCTTCTGCATAATTCCCACTCTTTCAACTACTTCTTCTTCTTTCTCTTATTCATATTCTTCCACCTCTACTACATCCACTTGTTCTTCTTCTTCCCTCTCTTCTCCTTCTTGCCCTTCTTCTGCCTGCACTAGTTCTTCTTCCTCCCCTTCTTCTTCTCCTCCTTCTTCCACTTCTTCTTTATTCCCCCTTCCTTCCATTGCTTCTTCTTCCTCCTCTTTTTCTCATTCTGCCACTTCTTCTTCTTCTTCCTATTGTTCTCCTTCTTCCACTTGCACTTCTTACTTTTCTTCTCGTTCTTCCACTTCTTCTCTTTCTGCCACCTCTTCTTCCTTCTCCCGTTCTCCATCTTCCACTTCTTCTTCTTCATCTCCTTTCATTCCATTACTTCCTCCTATTCCTCTTATTCTCTCCTTCTACCACTTCTTCTACTTCTACTTGTTGTTCTTTTTCATTTTTGTCTCCTTCTTCCGCTTCTTCTGCTTACACTTCTTCTTTTTCCTCTTCTTCGATTTCTTCGACTTCCACAACTTCTTCTTCGTCATCTCACCTCCTTGCGCTACTTCTTCTTCCTCTTCTCTCCTTCCTCTTCCTCTTCTTATCTTTCTTCCACTTCTCCTGCCTCCTCTTGTTCTCTTTCTTCCACTTCTTCTTCTTCATCCTCTCCTTTCCTTTCTTTTCTTCTTCTTCATCTCCTCCTTCTTCTTCCTTTCCTTCGTGATATCCCTCTTTTTCTCCTTCTTCTGCTTCCACTTGCATTTCTACCTCTTGTTCTCTTTCTTCCACTTCTTCTCCATCATCCCCACTCCTTCAACTACTTCTTCTTCTTCCTCTTGCTCACCTTCTTCCACTTCTACTACACCCACTTGTTCTTCTTCTTCCCTCTCTTCTCCTTCTTGCCCTTCTTCTGCCTGCACTACTTCTTCTTCCTCCCCTTCTTCTTCTCCTCCTTGTTCCACTTCTTCTTCATCCCCTTTCCTACCATTGCTTCTTCTTCCTCCTCCTTTTTTTTCTTATTCTTCCATTTCTTCGTCTTCTTATTGTTCTCTTTCTTCCACTTGCACTTCTTCCTTTTCTTCTCGTTCTTCCACATCTTCTTCTTCCTCTTCTTCTCCTTCTCCCACCTCTTCTCCCTCCTCCCGTTCTCCTTCTTCCACTTCTTCTTCTTCATCTCCTTTCATTCCACTACTTCCTCCTATTCCTCTTATTCTCTCCTTCTACCACTTTTTCTACTTCTACTTGTTGTTCTTTTTCATTTTTGTCTCCTTCTTCCGCTTCTTCTGCTTACACTTCTTCTTTTTCCTCTTCTTCGATTTCTTCGACTTCCACAACTTCTTCTTCGTCATCTCACCTCCTTGCGCTACTTCTTCTTCCTCCTCTGGTTCACCTTCTTCAACTTCTTCACTTTCCACATCTGCTTCTTCTTCCTTTTCTTCTCCTTCTTCCACTTCTTCTAGTTACTCTCCTTCTTCTTCCTCTTCTTATCTTCTTTTTCATCTCACCTCCTTCCACTACTTCTTCTTCCTGCTCTTGTTCACCTTCTTCAACTTCTTAACTTTCCACATCTTCTTCTTCTTCCTTTTCTTCTCCTTCTTCCACTTCTTCTAGTTACTCTCCTTCTTCTTCCTTTTTTTATCTTTCTTCCACTTCTCATGCCTCCTCTTTTTCTCTTTCTCCACTTCTTGTTCATCCTCTCCTTTCCTTTCTTTTCTTCCTCTTCATATCCTTCTTCTTCTTCCTTTCCTTCGTCATATCCCTCTTTTTCTCCTTCTTCTGTTTCCACTTGCATTTCTACTACCTCTTGTTCTCCTTCTTCCACTTCTTCTCCATCATCTCCACTCCTTCAACTACTTCTTCTTCTTCCTCTTGTTCACCTTCTTCCACTTTTACTACATCCACTTCTTCTTCTTCTTCCCTCTCTTCTCCTTCTTGCCGTTCTTCTGCCTACACTACTTCTTCTTCGTCCCCTTCTTCTTCTCCTCCTTGTTCCACTCCTTCTTCATCCCCTTTCCTTCCATTGCTTCTTCTTCCTCCTCTTTTTCTCATTCTTCCACTTCTACTTCTTCGTATTGTTCTCCTTCTTCCTCTTGCACTTCTTCCTTTTCTTCTCGTTCTTACACCACATCTTCTTCCTCTTCTTCTCCTTCTGCCACCTCTTCTTCCTCCTCCCGTTCTCCTTCCACAATTTCTTTTTCTTCATCTCCTCTCATTCCACTATTTCCTCCTATTCGTCTTATTCTTTCCTTCTACCACTTCTTCTACTTCTACTTGTTGTTCTATTTCATTTTCGTCTCCTTCTTCCGCTTCTTCTGCTTACACTTCTTCTTCTTCCTCCTCTTCCATTTCTTCTCCTTCCATAACTTCTTCTTCTTTCTTTTCCGTCTTCTCCTTCCTCTTTTTCTCCATCCCCCACTTCTGTTGCTTCCCATTGTTGCTCTTCCTCTTCTTCTCCTTCCCCCAAATCTTATGCTTACACTTCTTCTTCTTCTTCCTCTTCTCCTCCAGCTTCCACTTCTTCTGCTTCTTCTTCCCTTCCCTTCCCCTCCTTCTTCGTTTTCCTCCATTTCTCCTTGTTCCAATTCTTCTTCTTCATCTCACCTCCTTCCATTACTTCTTCTTCCTCCTCATGTTCACCTTCTTCAACTTCTTCATTTTCCACATCTTCTTCTTCTTCCTTTTCTTCTCCTTCTTCCACTTCTTCTAGTTACTCTCCTTTTTCTTCCTCTTCTTATCTTTCTTCCACTTCTCCTGCCTCCTCTTGTTCTCTTTCTTCCACTTCTTCTTCATCCTCTCCCTTCCATTCTTTTCTTCCTCTTCATCTCCTTCTTTTTCTTCCTTTCCTTCGTCGTATCCCTCTTTTTCTCCTTTTTCTGCTTCCACTTGCATTTCTACCTCTGGTTCTCCTTCTTCCACTTCTTTTCCATCATCCCCACTCCTTCAACTACTTCCTCTTCGTCCTCTTGTTCACGTTCTTCCACTTTTACTACATCCATTTCTCCTTCTTCTTCCCTATTTTCTCTTTCTTGCTATTCTTCTGCCTACACTACTTCTTCTTCCTCCCCTTCTTCTTCTCCTCCTTGTTCCGCTCCTTCTTTATCCCGTTTCCTTCCATTGCTTCTACTTCCTCCTCTTTTTCTCATTCTTCCACTTCTTCTTCTTCCTATTGTTCTCCTTCTTCCACTTGCACTTCTTCCTTTTCTTCTCCTTCTGCCACCTCTTCTCTTCCTCGCGTTCTCCTTCTTCCACTTCTTCTTCTTCATCTCGTTTCATTCCACTACTTCCTCCTATTCCTCTTATTCTCTCCTTCTACCACTTCTTCTACTTCTACTTATTGTTCTTCTTCATTTTCATCTTCTTCTTTCGCTACTTGTGCTTACCCTTCTTCTTCTTCCTCTTCTTCTATTTCTTCTCCTTCCACAACTCCTTCTTCTTTCCTTTTCGTCTTCTCCTCCCTCTTTTTCTCCATCCCCCACTTCTGTTGCTTCCCATTGTTGCTCTTCCTGTTCTTCTCCTTCCCCCAAATCTTATGCTTACACTTGTTCTTCTTCTTCCTCTTCTCCTCCAGCTTCCACTTCTTCTGCTTCTTCTTCCCTTCCCTTCCCCTCCTTCTTCCTTTTCCTCCTTTTCTCCTTGTTCCAATTCTTCTTCTTCATCTCATCTGCTTCCACTACTTCTGGTTCGTCCTCTTGTCCACCTTCTTCAACTTCTTCACTTTCCACATATTCATCTTCTTCCTTTTCTTCTTCTTCTTCCACTTCTTCTTCTTACTCTCCTTCCTCTTCCTCTTCTTATCTTTCTTCCACTTCTCCTGCCTCCTCTTGTTCTCTTTCTTCCACTTCTTCTTCATCCTTTCATTTCCTTTCTTTTCTTCCTCTTCATCTGCTTCTTCTTCTTCCTTTCCTTCGTCATATGCCTCCTTTTCTCCTTCTTCTGCTTCCACTTCGATTTCTACCTCTAGTTCTCCTTCTTCCACTTCTTCTCCATCATCCCCACTCCTTCAACTACTTCTTCTTCTTCCTCTTGTTCACCTTCTTCCACTTGTACTACATCCACTTGTTCTTCATTTCCCCTCTCTTTTCCTTCTTGCCCTTCTTCTGCCTACACTACTTCTTCTTCCTCCCCTTCTTCTTCTCCTCCTTTTTCCACTTCTTCTTCATACCCTTTCCTTCCATTGCTTCTTCTTCCTCCTCTTTTTCTCATTCTTCCACTTCTTCTTCTTCTTCCTATTGTTCTCCTTCTTCCACTTGTACTTCTTCCTTTTCTTCTCGTTCTTCTACTTCTTCTTCTTCCTCTTCTTCTCCTTCTGCCACCTCTTCTCCCTCCTCCCGTTCTCCTTCTTCCACTTCTTCTTCTTCATCTCCTTTCATTCCACTACTTCCTCCTATTCCTCTTATTCTCTCCTTCTACCACTTCTTCTACTTCTACTTACTGTTCTCCTTCGCTTCTTCTGCTTACACTTCTTCTTCTTCCTCCTTTTCCGTTTCTTCACCTTCCACAACTTCTTCTTTCCTTAACGTCTTCTCCTTCGTCTTTTTCTCTATCCCCCACTTCTGTTGCTTCCCACTGTTGCTCTTCCTCCTCTTCTCCTTCCCCCAAATCTTACGCTTACACTTCTTCTTCTTCTTCCTCTTCTCCTCCAGCTTCCACTTCTTCTTCTTCTTCTTCCCTTCGCTTCCTCTCCTTCTTCCTTTTCCTCCTTTTCTCCTTGTTCCAATTCTTCTTCTTCATCTCACCTCCTTCCACTACTTCTTCTTCCTCCTCTTGTTCACCTTCTTCAACTTCTTCACTTCCCACATCTTCTTCTTCCTTTTCTTCTCCTTCTTCCACTTCTTCTAGTTAGTCTCCTTCTTCTTCCTCTTCTTATCATTCTTCCACTTCTCCTGCCTCCTCTTGTTCTCTTTCTTCCATTTCTTCTTCATCCTCTCCTTTCCTTTCTTTTCTTCCTTTTGATCTCCTTCTTCTTCTTCCATTCCTTCGTCATATCCCTCTTTTTCTCCTTCTTCTGCTTCCACTTGCATTTTTACCTATTGTTCTCCTTCTTTTACTTCTTCTCCATCATCCCGACTCCTTCAACTACTTCTTCTTCTTCCTCGTGTTCACCTTCTTCTACTTCTACTACATCCACTTGTTGTTCTTCTTCCTTCTCTTCTCCTTCTTGCCCTTCTTCTGCCTACACTACTTCTTCTTCCTCCCCTTCTTATTCTCCTCCTTGTTCCACTTCTTCTTCATCCCATTTCCTTCCATTGCTTCTTCTTCCTCCTCTTTTTCTCATTCTTCCACTTCTTCTTCTTCTTCCTATTGTTGTCCTTCTTCCACCTGCACTTCTTCCTTTTCTTCTCGTTCTTCCACTTCTTCTTCCTCTTCTTCTCCTTCTGCCACCTCTTCTCCCTCCTCCCGTTCGCCTTCTGCCACTTCTTCTTCTTCTCCTTCTGCCACCTCTTCTCCCTCCTCCCGTTCTCCTTCTTCTTCATCTCCTTTCATTCCACTACTTCCTCCTATTCCTCTCATTCTTTCCTTCTACCACTTCTTCTACTTCTACTTGTTGTTCTTCTTTATTTTGGTCTCCTTCTTCCGCTTCTTCTGCTTACACTTCTTCTTCTTCCTCTTCTTCCATTTCTTCTCCTTCCACAACTTCTTGTTCTTTCCTTTACGTCTTCTCCTTCCTTTTTTTCTCCATCCGCCACTTTTGTGGCTTCCCATTATTGCTCTTCCTCTTCTTCTCCTTCCCCCAAATCTTATGCTTACACTTCTTCTTCTTCTTCCTCTTCTCCTCCAGATTCCACTTCTTCTACTTCTTCTTCCCTTCCCTTCCCCTCCTTCTTCCTTTTCCTCCTTTTCTCCTTGTTCCAATTCTTCTTCTTCATCTCACCTCCTTCCACTACTTCTTTTTCCTCCTCTTGTTCACCTTCCTCAACTTCTTCACTTTCCACATCTTCTTCTTCTTCCTTTTCTTCTCCTTCCTCCACTTCTTCTAGATAGTCTCCTTCTTCTTCCTCTTCTTATCTTTCTTCCACTTCTCCTGCCTCCTCTTGTTCTCTTTCTTCCACATCTTCTTCATCCTCTCCTTTCCTTTCTTTTCTTCCTCTTGATCTCCTTCTTCTTCTTCCTTTCCTTCGTGATATCCCTCTTTTTCTCCTTCTTCTTCTTCCACTTGCATTTCTACCTCTTATTCTCCTTTTTCCACTTCTTCTCCATCAGCCCCACTCCTTCAACTACTTCTTCTTCTTCCTCTTGTTCACCTTCTTCAACTTCTACTACATCCACTTGTTCTTCTTCTTCCCTCTTTTCTCCTTCTTGCCCTTCTTCTGCCTACACTACTTCTTCTTGCTCCCCTTCTTCTTCTCCTCCTTGTTCCAATTCTTCTTCATCCTTTCATTTCCTTTCTTTTCTTCCTCTTCATCTACTTCTTCTTCTTCCTTTCCTTCGTCATATGCCTCCTTTTCTCCTTCTTCTGCTTCCACTTCGATTTCTACCTCTAGTTCTCCTTCTTCCACTTCTTCTCCATCATCCCCACTCCTTCAACTACTTCTTCTTCTTCCTCTTGTTCACCTTCTTCCACTTGTACTACATCCACTTGTTCTTCTTCTTCCCTCTCTTCTCCTTCTTGCCCTTCTTCTGCCTACACTACTTCTTCTTCCTCCCCTTCTTCTTCTCCTCCTTTTTCCACTTCTTCTTCATACCCTTTCCTTCCATTGCTTCTTCTTCCTCCTCTGTTTCTCATTCTTCCACTTCTTCTTCTTCTTCCTATTGTTCTCCTTCTTCCACTTGCACTTGTTCCTTTTCTTCTCGTTCTTCCACTTCTTCTTCTTCCTCTTCTTCTCCTACTGCCACCTCTTCTCCCTCCTCCCGTTCTCCTTCTTCCACTTCTTCGTCTTCATCTCCTTTCATTCCATTACTTCCTCCTATTCCTCTTATTTTCTCCTTCTACCACGTCTTCTACTTGTTGTTCTTCTTCATTTTAGTCTCCTTCTTCTACTTCTTCTGCTTACACTTCTTCTTCCTCTCCTTCCATTTCTTTTCCTTCCACAACTTCTTCTTTCCTTTCCGTCTTCTCCTTCCTCTTTTTCTCCATCCCCCACTTCTGTTGCTTCCCATTGTTGCTCCCTATTGTTGCTCTACCTATTCTTCTCCTTCCTCCAAATCTTATGCTTACACTTCTTCTTCTTCTTCTTCCTCTTCTCCTCCAGCTTTCACTTCTTCTGCTTCTTCTTCCCTTCCCTTCCCCTCCTTCTTCCTTTTCCTCCTTTTCTCCTTGTTCCAATTCTTCTTCTTCATCTCACCTCCTTCAACTACTTCTTCTTCTTCCTCTTGTTTTCCTTCTTCAACTTCTTCACTTTCCACATCTTCTTCTTCTTCCTTTTCGTCTCCTTTTTTCACTTCTTCTAGTTACTCTCATTCTTCTTCCTCTTTTATCTTTCTTCCACTTCTCCTGCCTCCTCTTGTTCTATTTCTTCCACTTCTTCTTCATCATCTCCTTTCCTTTCTTTTCGTCCTCTTCATCTCCTTCTTCTTCTTCCTTTCCTTCGTCATATCCCTCTTTTTCTCCTTCTTCTGCTTCCACTTGCATTTCTACCTCTTGTTTTCCTTCTTCCACATCTTCTCGATCATCCTCACTCCTTCAACTACATGTTCTTGTTCCTCTTGTTCACCTTCTTCCACTTCTACTACATCCACTTGTTCTTCTTCTTCCCTCTCTTCTCCTTCTTTCCCTTCTTCTGTCTACACTACTTCTTCTTCCTCCCCTTCTTCTTCTCCTCCTTGTTCCACTTCTTCTTCATCCCCTTTCCTTCATTGCTTCTTCATCCTCCTCTTTTTCTCATTCTTCCACTTCTTCTTCTTCCTATTGTTCTCCTTCTTCCACTTGCACTTCTTCCTTTTCTTCTCGTTCTTCCACTTCTTCTTCTTCCTCTTCTTCTCCTTCTGCCACCTCTTCTCCCTCCTCCCATTCTCCTTCTTCCACTTCTTCTTCTTCATCTCCTTTCGTTCCACTACTTCCTCCTATTCCTCTTATTCTCTATTTCTACCACTTCTTCTACTTCTACTTATTGTTCTTCTTCATTTTCGTCTCCTTCTTCCGCTACTTCTGCTTACACTTTTTCTTCTTCCTCTTCTTCCATTTCTTCTCCTTCCACAACTTCTTCTTCTTTCCTTTCCGTCTTCTCCTTCCTCTTTTTCTCCAACCCCCACTTCTGTTGCTTCCCATTGTTGCTCTTCCTCTTCTTCTCCTTCCCCCACATCTTATGCTTACACTTCTTCTTCTTCTTCCTCCTCTCCTCCACATTCCACTTCTTCTGCTTCTTCTTCCTTTCCCTTCCCCTCCTTCTTCCTTTTCCTCCATTTCTCCTTGTTCGAATTCTTCTTCTTCATCTCACCTCCTTCCACTACGTCTTCTTCCTCCTCTTGTTCACCTTCTTCACTTTCCACATCTTCTTCTTCTTCCTTTTCTTCTCCTTCTTCTACTTCTTCTAGTTACTCTCCTTCTTCTTCCTCTTCTAATCTTTCTTCCACTTCTCCTGCCTCCTCTTGTTCTCTTTCTTCTGCTTCTTCTTCATCCTCTCCTTTCCTTTCTTTTCTTCCTCTTCATGTCCTTCTTCTTCTTCCTTTCCTTCGTCATATCCCTCTTTTTCTCCTTCTTCTGCTTCCACTTGCATTTCTACCTCTTGTTGTCCTTCTTCCACTTCTACTACATCCACTTGTTCTTCTTTTTCCCTCTCTTCTCCTTCTTGCCCTTCTTCTGCCTACACTACTTCTTTTTCCTCGCCTTCTTCTGCTCCTCCTTGTTCCACTCCTTCTTCATCCCCTTTCCTTCTATTACTTCTTCTTCCTCCTCTTTTTCTCATTCTTCCACTTCTTCTTCTTCTTCCTTTTCTTCTCCTTCTTCCACTTCTTCTAGTTACTCTTCTCCTTCTTCCAGTTCTTCTCCATCATCCCCACTAATTCAACTACATCTTCTTCTTCTTCTCGTTCACCTTCTTCCACTTCTACTACATCCACTTGTTCTTCTTCTTCCCCCTCTTCTCCTTCTTGCCCTTCTTCTGCCTACACTACTTCTTCTTCGTCCCCTTCTTCTTCTCCTCCTTGTTCCACTTCTTCTTCATCCCCTTTCCTTCCATTGCTTCGTCTTCCTCCTCTTTTTCTCATTCTTCAACTTCTTATTCTTCTTCCTATTGTTCTCCTTCTTCAACTTGCACTTCTTCCTTTTCTTCTCGTTCTTCCACTTCTTCTTCTTCCTCTTCTTCTCCTTCTGCCACCTCTTCTCCCTCCTCCCGTTGTCCTTCTTCCGCTTCTTCTGCTTACACTTCTTGTTCTTCCTCTTCTTCCATTTCTTCTCCTTGCACAACTTCTTCTGTCCTTTCCGTCTTCTCCTTCCTCTTTTTCTCCATCCCCCACTTCTGTTGCTTCCCATTCTTGCTCTTCCGCTTCTTCTCCTTCCCCCAAATCTTATGCTTACACTTCTTCTTCTTCTTCCTCTTCTCCCCCAGCTTCCACTTCTTCTGGTTCTTCTTCCCTTCCCTTCCCCTTCTTCTTCCTTTTCCTCTTTTTCTCTTTGTTCCAATAATTCTTCTTCATCTCACCTCCTTCCACTACTTCTTCCTCCTCCTCTTGTTGACCTTCTTCACTTTCCACATCTTCTTCTTCTTCCTTTTCTTCTCCTTCTTCCAGTTCTTCTAGTTACTCTCCTTCTTCTTCCTCTTCTTATCTTTCTTCCACTTCTCGTGCCTCCTCTTGTCCTCTTTCTTCCGCTTCTTCTTCATCCTCTCCTTTCCTTTCTTTTCTTCCTCTTCATATCCTTCTTCATCTTCCTTTCCTTCGTCATATTCCTCTTTTTCTATTTCTTCTCCTTCCACTTGCATTTCTACCTCTTGTTCTCCTTCTTCCACTTCTTCTCAATCATCCTTACTCCTTCAACTACTTCTTCTTCTACCTCTTGTTCACCTTCTTCCACTTCTACTACATCCCACTATTCTTCTTCTTTCGTCTCTTTTCCTTCTTGCCTTTCTTCTGCCTACACTACTTCTTCCTCCTCCCCTTCTTCTTCTCCTCCTTGTTCCACTTCTTCTTCCTTTCCTTCCATTGCTTCTTCTTCCTTCTCTTTTTCTCATTCTTCCATTTCTTCTTCTTCTTCCTATTGTTCTCCTTCTTCCACTAGCACTTCTTCCTTTTATTCTCGTTCTGCCACTTCTTCTTCTTCTCCTTCTACCACCTCTTCTCCCTCCTCCCGTTCTCCTTCTTCCACTTCTTCTTCTTCATCTCCTTTCATTCCACTACTTCCTCCTATTCCTCTCATTCTTTCCTTCTACCACTTCTTCTACTTCTCCTTGTTGTTCTTCTTCATTTTCGTCCCCTTCTTTCGCTTCTTCTGCTTACACTTCTTCTTCTTCCTCTTCTTCCATTTCTTCTCCTTCCACAACTTCTTGTTCTTTCCTTTACGTCTTCTCCTTCCTTTTTTTCTCCATCCCCCACTTTTGTGGCTTCCCATTGTTGCTCTTCCTCTTCTTCTCCTTCCCCCAAATCTTATACTTACACTTTTTCTTGTTCTTCTCTCTTCTCCTCCAGATTCCACTTCTTCTGCTTCTTCTTCCCTTCCCTTCCCCTCCTTCTTCCTTTTCCTCCTTTTCTCCTTGTTCCAATTCTTCTTCTTCATCTCACCTCCTTCCACTACTTCTTATTCCTCCTCTTGTTCACCTTCTTCAACTTCTTCACTTTCCACATCTTCTTCTTCTTCCTTTTCTTCTCCTTTTTCCACTTCTTCTCCATCAGCCCCACTCCTTCAACTACTTCTTCTTCTTCCTCTTGTTCACCTTCTTCAACTTCTACTACATCCACTTGTTCTTCTTCTTCCCTCTCTTCTCCTTCTTGCGCTTCTTCTGCCTACACTACTTCTTCTTTTTCCCCTTCTTCTTCTCTTCCTTGTTCCACTTCTTCTTCATTCCCCTTTCCTTCCATTGCTTATTCTTCCTCCTCTTTTTCTCATTCTTCCACTTGTTCTTCTTCCTCCTATTGTTCTCCTTCTTACACTTGAACTTCTTCCTTTTCTTCTCGTTCTTCCACTTCTTCTTCTTCCTCTTCTTCTCCTTCTGCCACCTCTTCTCCCTCCTCCCGTTCTCCTTCTTCCACTTCTTCTTCTTCATGTCCTTTCATTCCACTACTTCCTCCTATTCCTCTTATTCTCTCCTTCTACCACTTCTTCTACTTGTTATTCTTCTTCATTTTGTCTCCTTCTTCCGCTTCTTCTGCTTACACTTCTTCTTCTTCCTCTTCTTCCATTTCTTCTCCTTCCATAACTTCTTCTTCTTTCCTTTCCGTCTTCTCCTTCCTCTTTTTCTCCATCCCCCACTTCTGTTGCTTCCCATTGTTGCTCTTCCTCTTCTTCTCCTTCCCCCAAATCTTATGCTTACACTTCTTCTTTTTCTTCCTCGTCTCCTCCAGCTTCCACTTCTTCTGCTTCTTCTTCCCTTCCCTTCCCCTCCTTCTTCCTTTTCCTCCTTTTCTCCTTGTTCCAATTCTTCTTCTTCATCTCACCTCCTTCCACTACTTCTTATTCCTCCTCTTGTTCACCTTCTTCAACTTCCTCACTTTCCACATCTTCTTCTTCTTCCTTTTCTTCTCCTTCTTCCACTTCTTCTAGTTACTCTCCTTCTTCTTCCTCTACTTTTCTGTCTTCCACTTCTCCTGCCTCCTCTTGTTCTCTTTCTTCCTTCATCCTCTCCTTTCCTTTCTTTTCTTCCTCTTCATCTCCTTCTTCTTCTTCCTTTCCTTCGTCATATCCCTCTCTTTCTCCTTCTTCGGCTTTCACTTGCATTTCTACCTCTTGTTCTCCTTCTTCCACTTCTTCTCCATCATCCCCACTCCTTCAACTACTTCTTCTTCTTCCTCTTATTCACGTTCTTCCACCTCTACTACATCCACTTCTTCTTCTTCTTCCCACTCTTCTCCTTCTTGCCTTTCTTCTTTCTACACTACTTCTTCTTCCTCCCGTTCTTCTTCTCCTCATTGTTCCCCTTCTTCTTGATTCCCCTTTCCTTCCATTGCTTCTTCTTCCTCCTCTTTTTCTCATTCTTCCCCTTCCCCTCCTTCTTCCTTTTCCTCCTTTTCTCCTTGTTCCAATTCTTCTTCTTCATCTCACCTCCTTCACTTACTTCTTCTTCCTCCTCTTGTTCACCTTCTTCAACTTCTTCACTTTCCACATCTTCTTCTTCCTTTTCTTCTCCTTCTTCCACTTCTTCTAGTGACTCTCCTTCTTCTTCCTCTTCTTATGTTTCGTCCACTTCTCTTGCCTCCTCTTGTTCTCTTTCTTCCACTTCTTCTCCATCCTCTCCTTTCCTTTCTTTTCTTCCTCTTCATCTCCTACTTCCTCTTCCTTTCCTTCGTCATATCCCTCTCTTTCTCCTTCTTCTGCTTCCACTTGCATTTCTACCTCTTGTTCTCCTTCTTCCACTTCTTCTCCATCATCCCCTCTCCTTCAACTACTTCTTCTTCTTCCTCTTGTTCACCTTCTTCCACCTCTGCTACATCCTCTTGTTCTTCTTCTTCCATTTCTTCTCCTTCTTGCCCTTCTTCTGCCTACACTACTTCTTCTTCCTCCCCTTCTTCTTCTCCTCCTTGTTCCACTTCTTCTTCATTCCCCTTTCCTTCCATTGCTTCTTCCTCCTCCTTTTTTTCTCATTCTTCCACTTCTCCTTCTTCTTCTTCCTATTGTTCTCCTTCTTCCAGTTGCACTTCTTCCTTTCCTTCTCGTTCTTCCACTTCTTCCTCTTCTTCTCCTTCTGCCACCTCTTCTCCCTCCTCCCGTTCTCCTTCTTCGACTTCTTCTTCTTCATCTCCTTTCATTCCACTACTTCCTCCTATTCCTCTTATTCTCTCCTTCTACCACTCCGACTTCTGCTTGTTGTTCATCTTCATTTTCGTCTCCTTCTTCCGCTTCTTCTACTTACACTTCTTCTTCCTCATCTTCCATTTATTCTCCTTCAACAACTTCTTCTTCTTTCCTTTCTGTCTTCTCTTTCCTCTCTTTCTCCATCCCCCACCATTGTTGCTCTTTGTCTTCTTCTCCTTCCCCCAAATCTTATGCTTACACTTCTTCTTCTTTTTCCTCTTCTCCTCCAGATTCCACTTCTTCTGCTTCTTCTTCCCTTCCCTTCCCCTCCTTCTTCCTCTTCCTTCTTTTCTCCTTGTTCCAATTCTTCTTCTTCATCTCACCTCCTTCCACTACTTCTTCTTCCTCCTCTTGTTCACCTTCTTCACTTTCCACATCTTCTTCTGCTTGCTTTTCTTCTCCTTCTTCCACTTCTTCTAGTTACTCTCATTCTTCTTCCTCTTCTTATCTTTCTTCCACTTCTCCTGCCTCTTCTTGTTGTCTTTCTTCCACTTCTTCTTCATCCTCTCCTTTCCTTTATTTTCTTCCTCTTCATATCCTTCTTCTTCTTCCTTTCCTTCGTCATATCCCTCTTTTTCTCCTTCTTCTGCTTCCACTTGCATTTCTCCTTCTTCCACTTCTTCTCCATCAGCCCCACTCCTTCAACTACTTCTTCTTCTTCCTCTTGTTCACCTTCTTCCACTTCTACTACATCCACTTTTTTCTTCTTCTTCGCTCTCTTCTCCTTCTTGCCCTTCTTCTGCCTACACTACTTCTTCTTCCTCCCCTTCTTCTTCTCCTCTTTGTTCCACTTCTTCTGCATCCCCTTTCCTTCCATTGCTTCTTCTTCCTCCTCTTTTTCTCATTCTTCCACTTCTTCTTCTTCTTCCACTTGCACTTCTTCCTTTTCTTCTAGTTCTTCCACTTCTTCTTCTTCCTCTTCTTCTCCTTCTGCCACTTATTCTCCCTCCTCCCGTTCTCCTTCTTCCACTTCTTCTTCTTCATCTGCTTTCATTCCACTACTTCCTCCTATTCCTCTTATTCTCTCCTTCTACCACTTCTTCTACTTCTACTTGTTGTTTTTCATTTTTGTCTCCTTCTTCCGCTTCTTGTGCTTACACTTCATCTTGCTCTTCTTCCATTTCTTCTCCTTCCACAACTTCTTCTTCTTTCCTTTTTGTCTTCTGCTTCCTCTTTTTCTCCATCCCCCACTTCTGTTGCTTCCCATTGTTGCTCTTCCTCTTGTTCTCCTTCCCCCAAATCTTACGCTTACACTTCTTCTTCTTCTTCCTCTTCTCCTCCATATTCCACTTCTTCTGCTTCTTCTTCCCTTCCCTTCCGCTTCTTCTTCCTTTTCTACCTTTTCTCCTTGTTCCAATTCTTCTTCTTCATCTCACCTCCTTCCACTACTTCTTCTTTCTCCTCTTGTTCACCTTCTTCACTTTCCACATCTTCTTCTTCTTCCTTTTCTTCTCCTTCTTCCACTTCTTCTAGTTCTCTTCTTCTTCTTCCTTTTCTTATCTTTCTTCCACTTCTCCGGCCTCCTCTTGTTCTCTTTCTTCCACTTCTTCTTCATCCTCTCCTTTTCTTTCTTTTCTTCCTCTTCATCTCCTTCTTCTTCTTCCTTTCCTTCATCATATCCCTCTTTTTCTCCTTCTTCAGCTTCCACTTGCACTTCTACCTCTTGTTCTCCTTCTTCCACTCCTTCTCCATCATCCCCAGTCTTTCAATTACTTCTTCTTCTTCTGCTTGTTCATCTTCTTCCACTTCTACTAGATTCACTTTTTCTTCTTCTTCTCTCTCTTCTCCTTCTTGCCCTTCTTCTGCCTACACCACTTCTTCTTCCTCCCCTTCTTCTTCTCCTCCTTGTTCCACTTCTTCTTCTCCTCCTTGTTCACTTCTTCTTCCTCCTCTTTTTCTCATTCTTCCACTTCTTCTTCTTCTTCCTGTTGTTCTCCTTGTTCCACTTGCACTTCTTCCTTTTCTTCTCGTTTTTCCACTTCTTCTTCTTCCTCTTCTTCTCCTTCTGCCACCTCTTCTCCCCCTCCCGTTCTCCTTCTTTGACTTCTTCTTCTTCATCTCCTTTCATTCCACTGCTTCCTCTTATTCTCTCCTTCTACCACTTCTTCTACTTCTACTTGTTGTTCTTCTTCATTTTCGTCTCCTTCTTTCGCTTCTTCTTCTTACACTTCTTCTTCTTCCTCTTCTTCCATTTCTTCTCTGTCCACAACTTCTTCTTCTTTCCTTTCCGTCTTCTCCTTACTCTTTTTCTCCATCCCCCACTTCTGTTGCTTCCCATTGTTGCTCTTCCTCCTCTTCTCCTTCCCCCAAACATTATGCTTACACTTCTTCTTGTTCTTCCTCTTCTCCTCCAGATTCCACTTCTTCTGCTTCTTCTTCCCTTCCCTTCCCCTCCTTCTTCCTTTTCCTCTTTTTCTCCTTGTTCCAATTCTTCTTCTTCATCTCACCCGCTTCCACTACTTCTTGTTCCTCCTCTTGTCCACCTTCTTCAACTTCTTCACTTTCCACATCTTCTTCTTCTTCCTTTTCTTCTCCTCCTTCCACTTCTTCTACTTCCTCTTCTTACCTTTCTTCCACTTCTCCTGCCTCCTCTTGTTCTCTTTCTTCCACTTCTTCTTCATCCTCTCCTTTCCTTTCTTTTCTTACTCTTCATCTCCTTCTTCTGCTTCTTTTCCATCGTAATATTCCTCCTTTTCTCCTTGTTCCAATTCTTCTTCTTCATCTCACCTCCTTCCATTACTTCTTCTTCCTCCTCTTGTTCACCTTCTTCAAGTTCTTCACTTTCCACATCTTCTTCTTCTTCCTTTTCTTCTCCTTCTTCCACTTCTTCTAGTTACTCTCCTTCTTCTTCCTCTTCTTATCTTTCTTCCACTTCTCCTGCCTCCTATTGTTCTCTTTCTTCCATTTCTTCTTCATCCTCTCCTTTCCTCTGTTTTATTCCTCTTCATCTCCTTCTTCTTCTTCCATGCCTTTGTCTTCTTCATTTTCGTCTCCTTCTTCCGCTTCTTCTGCTTACACTTCTTCTTCTTCCTCTTCTTCCATTTCTTCTCCTTCCAAACCTTCTTCTTCTTTCCTTTCCGTCTTCTCCTTCCACAACTTCTTCTTCTTTCCTTTCCGTCTTCTACTTCCTCTTTTTCTCCAACCCCCACTTCTGTTGCTTCCCATTGTTGCTCTTCCTCTTCTTCTCCTTCCCCCAAATCTTATGCTTAGACTTCTTCTTCTTCTTCCTCTTCTCCTCTAGATTCCACTTCTTCTACTTCTTCTTCGTCCTCTTGTTCACGTTCTTCACTTTCCACATCTTCTTCTTCTTCCTTTTCTTCTTCTTCTACCACCTCTTCTAGTTACTCTCCTCCTTCTTCCTTTTCTTATCTTTCTTCCACTTCTCCTGCCTCCTCTTGTTCTCTTTCTCCACTTTTTCTTCATCCTCTCCTTTCCTTTATTTTCTTCCTCTTCATCTCCTTCTTCTTCTTCCTTTCCTTCGTCATATCCCTCTTTTTCTCCTTCTTCTACTTCAGCTTGCGTTTCTACCTCTTGTTCTCCTTCTTCTTCTTCCTTTCCTTCGTCATATCCCTCTTTTTCTCCTTCTTCTGCTTCCGCTTGCGTTTCTACCTCTTGTTCTCCTTCTTCCACTTCTTCTCCATCATCCCCACTAATTCAACTACATCTTCTTCTTCCTCTTGTTCACCTTCTTCTACTTCTACTACATCCACTTGTTCTTCTTCTTCCCTCTCTTCTCCTTCTTGCCCTTCTTCTGCCTAGACTACTTCTTCTTCGTCCCCTTCTTCTTCTCCTCCTTGTTCCACTTCTTCTTCATCCCCTTTCCTTCCATTGCTTCTTCTTCCTCCTATTTTTCTCATTCTTCCACTTCTTCTTCTTCTTCCTATTGTTCTCCCTCTTCCACTTGCACTTCTTCCTTTTCCCCTCGTTCTTCCACTTTTTCTTCTTCCTCTTCTTCTCCTTCTGCCACCTCCTCTCACTCCTCCCGTTCTCCTTCTTCCATTCTTCTTCTTCATCTCCTTTCATTCCACTACTTCCTCCTATTCCTCCTACTCTCTCCTTCTGCCACTTCTTCTACTGCTACTTGTTGTTCTTATTCATTTTCGTCTCCTTCTTTCGCTTCTTCTGCTTACACTTCTTCTTGTTCCTCTTCTTCCATTTCTTATCCTTCCACAACTTCTTCTTTCCTTTCCGTCTTCTCCTTCCTCTTTTTCTCCAACCCCCACTTATGTTGCTTCCCATTGTTGCTCTTCCACTTCTTTTTCTTCTTCCTATTGTTCTCCTTCTTCCACTTGCACTTTTTCCGTTTCTTCTCCTTCTTCCACTTCTTCTTCTTCCTCTTCTTCTCCTTCTGCCACCTATTCTCCCTCCACCCGTTCTGCTTCTTCCACTTCTTCTTCTTCATCTCCTTTCATTCCACTACTTGTTGTTCTTCTTCATTTTCGTCTCCTTCTTCTGCTTACACTTCTTCTTGTTCCTCTTCTTCCATTTCTTCTCCTTCCACAACTTCTTCTTCTTTCCTTTCTGTTTTCTCATTCCTCTTTTTCTCTATCCCCCACTTCTGTCGCTTTCCATTGTTGCTCTTCCTCTTCTTCTCCTTCCGCCAAATCTTATGCTTACACTTCTTCTTCTTCTTCCTCTTCTCCTCCAGATTCCACTTCTTCTGCTTCTTCTTCCCTTCCCTTCCCCTCCTTCTTCCTTTTCCTCTTTTTCTCCTTGTTCCAATTCATCTTCTTCATCTCACCTCCTTCCACTACTTCTTCTTCCTCCTCTTCTTCACCTTCTTCACTTTCCATATCTTGTTCATCTTCCTTTTCTACCCCTTCTTTCACTTCTTCTACTTACTCTCCTTCTTCTTCCTCTTCTTATCTTTCTTCCACTTCTCCTGCCTCCTCTTTTTCACTTTCTTCCACTTCTTCTTCTTCATCCTCTCCTTTCCTTTCTTTTCTTCTTCTTCATCTCCTTCTCCTTCGTCCTTTCCTTTGTCATATCCCTCTTTTTCTCCTTCTTCTGCTTCCACTTGCATTGCTACCTCTTGTTCTCTTTCATCTACTTCTTCTGCATAATTCCCACTCTTTAAACTACTTCTTCTTCTTCCCTCTCTTCTCCTTCTTGCCCTTCTTCTGCCTGCACTACTTCTTCTTTCTCCCCTTCTTCTTCTCCTCCTTCTTCCACTTCTTCTTTATTCCCCCTTCCTTCCATTGCTTCTTCTTCCTCTTCTTTTTGTCATTCTTCCACTTCTTCTTCTTCTTCTTCCTATTGTTCTCCTTCTTCCACTTGCACTTCTTGCTTTTCCTCTCGTTCTTCCACATCTTCTTCTTCCTCTTCTTCTCCTTCTGCCACCTCTTCTCCCTCCTCCCGTTCTCCTTCTTCCACTTCTTCTTCTTCATCTCCTTTCATTCCACTACTTCCTCCTATTCCTTTTATTCTCTCCTTCTACCACTTCTTCTACTTCTACTTGTTGTTCTTTTTCATTTTTGTCTCCTTCTTCCGCTTCTTCTGCTTACACTTCTTCTTTTTCCTCTTCTTCGATTTCTTCGACTTCCACAACTTCTTCTTCGTCATCTCACCTCCTTGCACTACTTCTTCTTCCTCCTCTTGTTCACCTTCTTTAACTTCTTCACTTTCCACATCTTCTTCTTCTTCCTTTTCTTCTCCTTCTTCCACTTCTTCTAGTTACTCTCCTTCTTCTTCCTCTTCTTATCTTCTTCTTCATCTCACCTCCTTCCACTACTTCTTCTTCCTCCTCTTGTTCACCTTCTTCATCTTCTTCACTTTCCACATCTTCTTCTTCTTCCTTTTCTTCTCCTTCTTCCACTTCTTCTAGTTACTCTCCTTCTTCTTCCTCTTTTTATCTTTCTTCCACTTCTCATGCCTCCTCTTTTTCTCTTTCTTCCACTTCTTGTTCATCCTCTCCTTTCCTTTCTTTTCTTCCTCTTCATAACCTTCTTCTTCTTCCTTTCCTTCGTCATATCCCTCTTTTTCTCCTTCTTCTGTTTCCACTTGCATTTCTACTACCTCTTGTTCTCCTTCTTCCACTTCTTGTCCATCATCTCCACTCCTTCAACTACTTCTTCTTCTTCCTCTTGTTCACCTTCTTCCACTTTTACTACATCCACTTCTTCTTCTGCTTCCCTCTCTTCTCCTTCTTGCCGTTCTTCTGCCTACACTACTTCTTCTTCGTCCCCTTCTTCTTCTCCTCCTTGTTCCACTCCTTCTTCATCCCCTTTCCTTCCATTGCTTCTTCTTCCTCCTCTTTTTCTCATTCTTCCACTTCTACTTCTTCGTATTGTTCTCCTTCTTCCTCTTGCACTTCTTCCTTTTCTTCTCGTTCTTACACCACTTCTTCTTCCTCTTCTTCTCCTTCTGCCACCTCTTCTTCCTCCTATTCGGCTTATTCTCTCCTTCTACCACTTCTTCTACTTCTACTTGTTGTTCTATTTCATTTTCGTCTCCTTTTTCCGCTTCTTCTGCTTACACTTCTTCTTCTTCCTCTTCTTCCATTTCTTCTCCTTCAATAACTTCTTCTTCTTTCCTTTCCGTCTTCTCCTTCCTCTTTTTCTCCATCCCTCACTTCTGTTGCTTCCCATTGTTGCTCTTCGTCTTCTTCTCCTTCCCCCAAATCTTATGCTTACACTTCTTCTTCTTCTTCCTCTTCTCCTCCAGCTTCCACTTCTTCTGCTTCTTCTTCCCTTCCCTTCCCCTCCTTCTTCCTTTTCCTCCTTTTCTCCTTGTTCCAATTCTTCTTCTTCATCTCACCTCTTTCCGTTACTTCTTCTTCCTCCTCTTGTTCACCTTCTTCAACTTCTTCATTTTCCACATCTTCTTCTTCTTCCTTTTCTTCTCCTTCTTCCACTTCTTCTAGTTACTCTCCTTCTTCTTCCTCTTCTTATCTTTCTTCCACTTCTCCTGCCTCCTCTTGTTCTCTTTCTTCCACTTCTTCTTCATCCTCTCCCTTCCTTTCTTTTCTTCCTCTTCATCTCCTTCTTTTTCTTCCTTTCCTTCGTCATATCCCTCTTTTTCTCCTTTTTCTGCTTCCACTTGCATTTCTACCTCTGGTTCTCCTTCTTCCACTTCTTTTCCATCATCCCCACTCCTTCAACTACTTCCTCTTCGTCCTCTTGTTCACGTTCTTCCACTTTTACTACATCCACTTCTCCTTCTTCTTCCCTATTTTCTCTTTCTTGCTATTCTTCTGCCTACACTACTTCTTCTTCCTCCCCTTCTTCTTCTCCTCCTTGTTCCGCTCCTTCTTTATCCCGTTTCCTTCCATTGCTTCTACTTCCTCCTCTTTTTCTCATTCTTCCACTTCTTCTTCTTCCTATTGTTCTCCTTCTTCCACTTGCACTTCTTCCTTTTCTTCTCCTTCTGCCACCTCTTCTCTTCCTCGCGTTCTCCTTCTTCCACTTCTTCTTCTTCATCTCGTTTCATTCCACTACTTCCTCCTATTCCTCTTATTCTCTCCTTCTACCACTTCTTCTACTTCTACTTATTGTTCTTCTTCATTTTCATCTTCTTCTTTCGCTACTTGTGCTTACCCTTCTTCTTCTTCCTCTTCTTCTATTTCTTCTCCTTCCACAACTCCTTCTTCTTTCCTTTTCGTCTTCTCCTCCCTCTTTTTCTCCATCCCCCACTTCTGTTGCTTCCCATTGTTGCTCTTCCTGTTCTTCTCCTTCCCCCAAATCTTATGCTTACACTTGTTCTTCTTCTTCCTCTTCTCCTCCAGCTTCCACTTCTTCTGCTTCTTCTTCCCTTCCCTTCCCCTCCTTCTTCCTTTTCCTCCTTTTCTCCTTGTTCCAATTCTTCTTCTTCATCTCATCTGCTTCCACTACTTCTGGTTCGTCCTCTTGTCCACCTTCTTCAACTTCTTCACTTTCCACATATTCATCTTCTTCCTTTTCTTCTTCTTCTTCCACTTCTTCTTCTTACTCTCCTTCCTCTTCCTCTTCTTATCTTTCTTCCACTTCTCCTGCCTCCTCTTGTTCTCTTTCTTCCACTTCTTCTTCATCCTTTCATTTCCTTTCTTTTCTTCCTCTTCATCTGCTTCTTCTTCTTCCTTTCCTTCGTCATATGCCTCCTTTTCTCCTTCTTCTGCTTCCACTTCGATTTCTACCTCTAGTTCTCCTTCTTCCACTTCTTCTCCATCATCCCCACTCCTTCAACTACTTCCTCTTAGTCCTCTTGTTCACCTTCTTCCACTTTTACTACATCCACTTCTTCTTCTTCTTCCCTATTTTCTCTTTCTTGCCATTCTTCTGCCTACACTACTTTTTCTTCGTCCCCTTCTTCTTCTCCTCCTTGTTCCGCTCCTTCTTCATCCCGTTTCCTTCCATTGCTTCTACTTCCTCCTTTTTTTCTCATTCTTCCACTTCTTCTTCTTCTTCCTATTGTTCTCCTTCTTCCACTTGCACTTCTTCCTTTTCTTCTCGTTCTTCCACTTCTTCTTCTTCCTTTTCTTCTCCTTCTGCCACCTCTTCTCTTCCTCGCGTTCTCCTTCTTCCACTTCTTCTTCTTCATCTCGTTTCATTCCACTACTTCCTCCTATTCCTCTTATTCTCTCCTTCTACCACTTCTTCTACTTCTACTTATTGTTTTTCTTCATTTTCATCTTCTTCTTTCGCTTCTTGTGCTTACACTTCTTCTTCTTCCTCTTCTTCTATTTCTTCTCCTTCCACAACTGCTTCTTCTTTCCTTTCCGCCTTCTCCTCCCTCTTTTTCTCCATCCCCCACTTCTGTTGCTTCCCATTGTTGCTCTTCCTGTTCTTCTCCTTCCCCCAAATCTTATGCTTACACTTGTTCTTCTTCTTCCTCTTCTCCTCTAGCTTCCACTTCTTCTACTTCTTCTTCCCTTCCCTTCCCCTCCTTCTTCCTTTTCCTCCTTTTGTCCTTGTTCCAATTCGTCTTCTTCATCTCACCTGCTTCCACCACTTCTGGTTCCTCCTCTCGTCCACCTTCTTCAACTTCTTCATTTTCTACATCTTCTTCTTCTTCCTTTTCCTCTCCTTCTTCCACTTCTTCTAGTTACTCTCCTTCTTCTTCCTCTTCTTATCTTTCTTCCACTTCTCCTGCTTCCTCTTGTTCTCTTTCTTCCACGTGTTCTATGAGTGTCCCACAAAGAAGATTGTTTTTCTCAAAGATAATGGGGAATACACAAGCCAATCAGAAGCTAGTGGTGGAGAAGAAGAGGAGAGTGATGGAGAATTGGCAGCTAATGAAGGAGAGTTGTACATGATTAGGAGACTGTTGGGAAGTCAAGTCAAGGCCGAAGATGCATCTCAAAGGGAGAACATCTTTCACACAAGATGTTCAGTCAATGGTAATGTTTGTTTGGTAATTATTGATGGAGGGAGTTGTACCAATGTGGTGAGTTCAAGATTAGTGTCAAAGATGAACATGGACACTACACCGCATCCTAGACCATATAAACTCTAATGGCTTAGTGAAGGAGAAGAAGTTAAAGTGAAACAGCAAGCAGAGGTTCCTTTCTCCATTGGGAAGTATCAAGATAAGGTTTTATGTGATGTGGTTCCCATGGAGGCCAGCCATATCCTTTTAGGGAGGCCGTGGCAGTATGATACAAAAGCCATTCATGATGGTTTCACTAATAAAATTTCCTTTATGTATCAGGATAAAAAGGTGGTTCTCAAGCCTTTGTCTCCTAAAGAGGTATGTGAGGATCAATTAAAAATGAGAGAAAAGTTAGCAAATGAGAGAAAGAGTGAAACACCTGAGAAGGAAAAAAGTGAAACACTTGAAAGAAAAAAGAGAGAAAAGAATAAGAGTGAAACACTTGAGGGCAAGCAACTGTGTTTAGCAAGAGAAAGGGAGGTAAGGAGGGTGCTTTGCGCAAGACAGCCCCTCTACTTATTGCTTTGTCAAAATCAAATTTTGTATGCTAACCAGTTTGACAAGTTTGAATTGCCTTCTTGTATTGAGTCTCTTTTGCAGGATTTTGAGGATGTGTTTCCAGCAAATGTACCTGATGGCTTGCCACCTGTGAGGGGAATTGAGCATCACATTGATCTCATTCCAAGAGCTTCTTTGCCCAATCGTCCAGCTTATAGGAGCAACCCACAGGAGACCAAAGAGATCGAAAGGCAAGTTACTGCGGGTGGGTAAGAGACAGCATGAGTCCATGTGCTGTACCTGTGATTCTAGTACCCAAGAAGGATGGCTCATGGAGGATGTGTTCTGATTGTAGAGCCATAAACAACATCACCATCAAATATAGACATCCAATTCCCAGATGAAGATGCTATTTATTTGGGGACAAATCCTCTTCAAGAGGGGGGGAGTGATGAGGACATCAAGCTAGAAGGACTTGGAGGACCTATGACAAGGGCAAGGACAAGAAGAGCTAAGGAAGCTATTCAACAAGTATTGGCAGCCCTTTTGCAAAAAGAGCCAAACATTGAAGAAATAAAGTTTAAAATTGTTAATTGTCTCAGGACTGAAGAGAGCAATACTTGACCTTAATGAAAGAGAAGTTTGAAATAAATTAAACTCATTTTCTTGGAGTTTACTTAGTTAATGGTGGGCAACCAGAATTGTCTAATTAAAGTTGCAGCCACCTAGGTTATCAATTATAATTAGTATACGTGTTTAATTTACTTTGGCAGTTACACTTTGTTATTAAGCTGCCCATTATTAGTTTTTATTATTTTGTAACTTCAGCTGAATTTAGAAAGCCACTAAACCTACACAAGCTGAGTTTATTAGGCATATAAATTTGGGCAAGACTGAGATGTAAGGCAGAATATTTTGGAAATAAAAAAACTAGTTGAGTTTTCTCTCCTTTGGGTTCTTGACAATCCCAAATCTTTTGAGATTTATCAAAGGTAATTCACCCCTTTGTGTGTGGAATCTCGTAGACATATCTTCCATCCTTGGAAGTGTGGAGTCTATCAATTCCAATTCCATTTTCTGTCTTTTCCATTCATACTTAATTCTGGCCAGCAAACTCTATAACAGGAAAGTGCTACACTATTCAAAAACTTGTTTAATTGTTGAATTTCAAAAACTTTTAATTTCCATTCTGTGTCTAAAAGTTTGGTAGTAATTCTATTCAGTTTATTTTTTTGTAATTGTTTGCATTCCACGTTGCTTAATTTTGTTAACGCGGCAAGCTAAATTCCTAGGGTCCTTTCAGAATCCTAAACTGACAGCGGATTCATATCAAGAAGAAGATGTGGAAAGTGAAGAAGTTGAAGAAGGTGAATAAGAGGTGGAAGAAGACGCAATGGAAGGAAAGGGGATGAAGAAGAAGTGGAACAAGGACGAGAAGAAGAAGGGGAGGAAGAAGAAGTAGTGTAGGCAGAACAAGGGCAAGAAGGAGAAGAGAGGGAAGAAGAAGAACAAGTGGATGTAGTAGAAGTGGAAGAAGGTGAACAAGAGGAAGAAGAAGTAGTAGTTGAAGGAGTGGGGATGATGGAGAAGAAGTGGAAGAACGAGAACAAGGGGTAGAAATTCAAGTAGAAGCAGAAGAAGCAGAAAAAGAGGGATATGATGAAGGAATGGAAGAAGAAGAAGGAGATGAAGAGGAAGAAAAGAAAGGAAAGGAGAGGATGAAGAAGAAGTGGAAGAAAGAGAACAAGAGGAGGCAGGAGAAGTGGATGAAGGATAAGAAGAGGAAGAAGAAAGTGAGTAACTAGAAGAAGTGGAAGAAGGAGAAGAAACGGGAGAAGAAGAAGATGTGGAAAGTGAAGAAGTTGAAGAAGGTGAACAAGAGGAGGAAGAAGAAGTAGTGGAAGGAGGTGAGATGAAGAAGAAGAATTGGAACAAGGACAAAAGTAGGAAAAGGAACAAGGATGGGAAGGGGAGGGAAGAAGAAGCAGAAGAAATGGAATCTATAGGAGAAGATGAAGAAGAAGAAGAAGTGTAAGCAGAAGATTTGGGGGAAGGAGAAGAAGAGGAAGAGCAACAATGGGAAGCAACAGAAGTAGCGGATGGAGAAAAAGAGGAAGGAGAAGACGGAAAGGAAATAAGAAGAAGTTGTGTAAGGATAAGAAATGGAAGACGAGGAAGAAGAAGAAGTGTAAGTAGAAGAAACGGAAGAAGTAGACGAAAATGAAGAAGAAGAACAAGTAGAAGTAGAAGAAGTGGTAGACGGAGAACGGGAGGAGGCAGAAGAGGTGGCAGAAGGAGAAGAAGATGAAGAAGAAGAAGTGGAAGAACGAGAAGAAAAGGAAGAAATTCAAGTGGAAGAAGAAGTGGAAGAATGAGAAAAAGAGGAGGAAGAAGAAGCAACTGAAGGAAAGGGGATGAAGAAGAAGTGGAACAAGGAGGAAAAGAAGAAGGGGAGGAAGAAGAAGTAGTGTAGGCAGGAGAAGGGCAAGAAGCAGAAGAGAGGGAAGAATAAAGAACAACTGGTTGTAGTAGAGGTAGAAAAAGGTGAACAAGAGGAAGAAGAAGAAGTTGTTGAAGGAGTGGGGAGGATGGAGAAGAAGTGGAAGAAGGAGAACAAGAGGTAGAAACGCAAGTGGAAGCTGAAGAAGGAGAAAAAGAGGGATATGACGAAGGAAAGGAAGTAGAAGAACGAGATGAAGAGGAAGAAAAGAAAGGAAAGGAGAGGATGAAGAAGAAGTGGAAGAAAGAGAACAAGAGGAGGTAGGAGAAGTGGAAGAAAGATAACAAGAGGAAGAAGAAGGAGAGTAACTAGAAGAAGTGGCAGAAGGAGAAGAAATGGAAGAAGAAGAAGATGTGGAAAGTGAAGAAGTTGAAGACGGTGAACAAGAGGAGGAAGAAGAAGTAGCGGAAGAAGGTGAGATGAAGAACAAGAATTAGAATAAGGAGAAAAGGAGGAAAAGGTAGAAGGAGGGGAAGGGAAGGGAAGAAGAAGCAGAAGAAGTGGAATCTGGAGGAGAAGAGGAAGAAGAAGAAGAAGTGTAAGCATAAGATTTGGGGGAAGGAGAAGAAGAGGAAGAGCAACAATGGGAAGCAACAGAAGTGGGGGATGGAGAAAAAGAGGAAGGAGAAGACAGAAAGGAAAGAAAAAGTTGTGAAAGTAGAAGAAATGTAAGAAGTGGAGGAAGAAGAAGTGTAAGCAGAAGAAGGAGACAAAAATGAAGAAGAACAACAAGTAGAAGAAGTGGTAGAAGGAGAGAATAACAGGAATAGGAGGAAGCAGTGGAATGAAAGGAGATGAAGAAGAAGTGGAAGAAGGAGAACAGGAGGAGGGAGAAGAGGTGGCAAAAGGAGAAGAAGAGGAAGAAGAGAAGTGGAAGAACGAGAAGAAAAGGAAGAAGTGCAAGTGGAAGAAGGCGAACAATAAGAAGAAGAAGAAGAAGTGGAAGAATGAGAAAAAGAGGAGGAAGAAGAAGCAATGGAAGGAAAGGGGATGAAGAAGAAGTTGAACAAGGAGGAGAAGAAGAAGGGGAGGAAGAAGAAGTAGTGTAGGCAGAAGAAGGGCAAGAAGGACAAAACAGGGAAGAAGAATAACAAGTGGATGTAGTAGAAGTGGAAGAAGGTGAAAAAGAGGAACAAGAAGAAGTAGTTGAAGGAGTGGGGGTGATGGAAAAGAAGGAGAACAAGAGCTAGAAATGCAAGTGGAAGCAGAAGAAGGAGAAAAAGAGGCATATGACGAAGGAAAGGAAGAAGAAGAAGGAGATGAAGAGGAAGAAAAGAAAGGAAAGGAGAGGATGAAGAAGAAGTGGAAGAAAGAGAACAAGAGGAGGCAGGAGAAGTGGAAGAAAGATAAGAAGAGGAAGAAGAAGGAGAGTAACTAGAAGAAGTGGAAGAAGGAGAAGAAAAGGAAGAAGAAGAATATGTGGAAAGTGAAGAAGTTGAAGAAGGTGAACAAGAGGAGGAAGAAGAAGTAGTGGAAGGAGGTGAGATGAAGAAGAAGAATTGGAACAAGGAGAAAAGGAGGAAAAGGAACAAGGAGAGGAAGGGAAGGGAAGGGAAGGGAAGAAGAAGCAGAAGAAGTGGAATCTGGAGGAGAAGAGGAAGAAGAAGAACAAGTGTAAGCATAAGATTTGGGGGAAGGAGAAGAAGAGGAAGAGCAACAATGGGAAGCAACCGAAGTTGCGGATGGAGAAAAAGAGGAAGGAGAAGACAAAAAGGAAAGAAGAAGTTGTGGAAGGAGAAGAAATGGAAGAAGAGGAAGAAGAAGAAGTGTTGTGTAGGCAGAAGAAGGGCAAGAAGGAGAAGAGAGGGAAGAAGAAGAACAAATGGATGTAGTAGAAGTGGAAGAAGGTGAACAAGAGGAAGAAGAAGAAGTAGTTGAAGGAGTGGAGATGATGGAGAAGAAGTGGAAGAAGGAGAACAAGAGGTAGAAATGCAAGTGGAAGCAGAAGAAGGAGAAAAAGAGGGATATGACAAAGGAATGTAAGAAGATGAAGGAGATGAAGAGGAAGAAAAGAAAGGACAGGAGAGGATGAAGAAGAAGTAGAAGAAAGAGAAGAAGAGCAGGCAGGAGAAGTGGAAGAAAGATAAGAAGAGGAAAAAGAAGGAGAGTAACTAGAAGAAGTGGAAGAAGGAGAAGAAAAGGAAGAAGAAGAAGATGTGGAAAGTGAAGAAGTGGAAGAAGGAGAACAAGAGGTAGAAATGCAAGTGGAAGCAGAAGAAGGAGAAAAAGAGGGATATGACGAAGGAAAGTAAGAAGAAGAAGGAGATGAAGAGGAAGAAAAGAAAGGAAAGGAGAGGATGAAGAAGAAGAAGAAGAAAGAGAAGAAGAGCAGGCATGAGAAGTGGAAGAAAGATAAGAAGAGGAAGAAGAAGGAGAGTAACTAGAAGAAGTGGAAGAAGGAGAAGAAAAGGAAGAAGAAGAAGATGTGGAAAGTGAAGAAGTTGAAGATTGTGAACAAGAGGAGGAAGAAGAAGTAGTGGAAGGAGGTGAGATGAAGAAGAAGAATTGGAACAAGGAGAAAAGGAGGAAAAGGAAGAAGGAGGGGAAGGGTAGGAAAGAAGAAACAGAAGAAGTGGAATCTGGAGGAGAAGACGAAGAAGAAGAAGAAGGAGATGAAGAGGAAGAAAAGAAAGGAAAGGAGAGGATGAAGAAGAAGTGGAACAAATAGAATAAGAGGAGGCAGGAGAAGTGGAAGAAAGATAAGAAGAGGAAGAAGAAAGAGAGTAATTAGAAGAAGTGGAAGAAAGAAGAAGAAGATGTGGAAAGTGAAGAAGTTGAAGAAGGTGAACAAGAGGAGGAATAAGAAGTAGTGGAAGGAGGTGAGATGAAGAAGATGAATTGGAACATGGAGAAAAGGAGGAAAAGGAAGAAGGAGGGGAAGGGAAGGAAAGAAGAAGCAGAAGAAGTGGAATCTAGAGGAGAAGAGGAAGAAGAAGAAGAAGTGTAAGCATAAGATTTGGGGGAAGGAAGAGAAGAGGAAGAGCAACAATGGGAAGCAAAAGAAGTGGGGGGTGGAAAAAAAGAGGAAGGAGAAGACGGAAAGGAAAGAAGAAGAAGTTGTGGAAGGAGAAGAAATGGAAGAAGAGGAAGAAGAAGAAGTGTAAGCAGAAGAAGCGGAAGAAGGAGACGAAAATGAAGAACAACAACAAGCAGAAGTAGAAGAAGTGGTAGAAGTAGTGGAATGAAAGGAGATGAAGAAGAAGAAGTGGAAGAAGGAGAACGGGAGAAGGGAGAAGAGGTGGCAGAAGGAGAAGAAGAGGAAGAAGAAGAAGTGGAAGAAGGAGAACGGGAGGAGGGAGAAGAGGTGGCAGAAGGAGAAGAAGAGGAAGAAGAAGAAGTGGAAGAAGGAGAAGAAATGGAAGAAGTGCAAGTGAAAGAAGGAGAACAATAGGAAGAAGAAGAAGAAGTGGAAGAATGAGAAAAAGAGGACGAATAAGAAGCAATGGAAGGAAAGGGGATGAAGAAGAAGTGGAACAAGAAGGAGAAGAAGAAGGGGAGGAAGAAGAAGTGGAACAAGGAGGAGAAGAAAACAGGAGGAAGAAGAAGTAGTGTAGGTAGAAGAAGGGCAAAAAGGAGAAGAGAGGGAAGAAGAAGAACAAGTGGATGTAGTAGAAGTGGAAGAAGGTGAACAAGAGGAAGAAGAAAAAGTAGTTGAAGGAGTGGGAATGATGGAGAAGAAGTGGAAGAAGGAGAACAAGAGGTAGAAATGCAAGTGGAAGCAGAAGAAGGAGAAAAAGAGGGATATGACGAAGGAAAGGAAAAAGAAGAAGGAGATGAAGAGGAAGAAAAGTAAGGAAAGGAGAGGATGAAGAAGAATTTGAAGAAAGAGAACAAGAGGAGGCAGGAGAAGTGGAAGAAAGATAAGAAGAGGAAGAAGAACGAGAGTAACTAGAAGAAGTCGAAGTAGGAGAAGAAAAGGAAGAAGAAGAAGATGTGGAAAGTGAAGAAGTGGAAGAAGGAGAACAAGAGGTAGAAATGCAAGTGGAAGCAGAAGAAGGAGAAAAAGAGGGATATGACGAAGGAAAGTAAGAAGAAGAAGGAGATGAAGAGGAAGAAAAGAAAGGAAAGGAGAGGATGAAGAAGAAGAAGAAGAAAGAGAAGAAGAGCAGGCATGAGAAGTGGAAGAAAGATAAGAAGAGGAAGAAGAAGGAGAGTAACTAGAAGAAGTGGAAGAAGGAGAAGAAAAGGAAGAAGAAGAAGATGTGGAAAGTGAAGAAGTTGAAGATTGTGAACAAGAGGAGGAAGAAGAAGTAGTGGAAGGAGGTGAGATGAAGAAGAAGAATTGGAACAAGGAGAAAAGGAGGAAAAGGAAGAAGGAGGGGAAGGGTAGGAAAGAAGAAACAGAAGAAGTGGAATCTGGAGGAGAAGACGAAGAAGAAGAAGAAGGAGATGAAGAGGAAGAAAAGAAAGGAAAGGAGAGGATGAAGAAGAAGTGGAACAAATAGAATAAGAGGAGGCAGGAGAAGTGGAAGAAAGATAAGAAGAGGAAGAAGAAGGAGAGTAATTAGAAGAAGTGGAAGAAAGAAGAAGAAGATGTGGAAAGTGAAGAAGTTGAAGAAGGTGAACAAGAGGAGGAATAAGAAGTAGTGGAAGGAGGTGAGATGAAGAAGACGAATTGGAACATGGAGAAAAGGAGGAAAAGGAAGAAGGAGGGGAAGGGAAGGAAAGAAGAAGCAGAAGAAGTGGAATCTAGAGGAGAAGAGGAAGAAGAAGAAGAAGTGTAAGCATAAGATTTGGGGGAAGGAAGAGAAGAGGAAGAGCAACAATGGGAAGCAAAAGAAGTGGGGGATGGAAAAAAAGAGGAAGGAAAAGACGGAAAGGAAGAAGAAGAAGTTGTGGAAGGAGAAGAAATGGAAGAAGAGGAAGAAGAAGAAGTGTAAGCAGAAGAAGCGGAAGAAGGAGACGAAAATGAAGAACAACAACAAGCAGAAGTAGAAGAAGTGGTAGAAGTAGTGGAATGAAAGGAGATGAAGAAGAAGAAGTGGAAGAAGGAGAACGGGAGAAGGGAGAAGAGGTGGCAGAAGGAGAAGAAGAGGAAGAAGAAGAAGTGGAAGAAGGAGAACGGGAGGAGGGAGAAGAGGTGGCAGAAGGAGAAGAAGAGGAAGAAGAAGAAGTGGAAGAAGGAGAAGAAATGGAAGAAGTGCAAGTGAAAGAAGGAGAACAATAGGAAGAAGAAGAAGAAGTGGAAGAATGAGAAAAAGAGGACGAATAAGAAGCAATGGAAGGAAAGGGGATGAAGAAGAAGTGGAACAAGAAGGAGAAGAAGAAGGGGAGGAAGAAGAAGTAGTGTAGGCAGAAGAAGGGTAAGAAGGAGAAGAGAGGGAAGAACAAGAAAAAGTGGATGTAGTAGTGGTGGAAGAAGGTGAACAAGAGGAAGAAAAGGAAGTAGTTGAAGGAGTGGGGATGATGGAGAAGAAGTGGAAGAAGGAGAACAAGAGGTAGAAATGCAAGTGGAAGCAGAAGAAGGAGAAAAAGAGGGATATGACGAAGAAATGGAAGAAGAAGAAGAAGATTAAGAGGATGAAAAGAAAGGAAAGCAGAGGATGAAGAAGAAGTGGAAGAAAGAGAACAAGAGAAGGCAGGAGAAGTGGAAGAAAGATAAGAAGAGCAAGAAGAAGGAGAGTAACTAGAAGAAGTGGAAGAAGGAGAAGAAAAGGAAGAAGAAGAAGATGTGGAAAGTGAAGAGGTTGAAGAAGGTGAACAAGAGGAGGAAGAAGAAGTAGTGGAAAGAGGTGAGATGAAGAAGACGAATTGGAACAAGGAGAAAAGGAGGAAAATGAAGAAGAAGGGGAGGGGAAGGGAAGGGAAGAAGAAGCAGAAGAAGTGGAATTTGGAGGAGAAGAGGAAGAAGAAGAAGATGTGTAAGCATAAGTTTTGAGGGAAGGAGAGGAAGAGGAAGAGCAACAATGGGAAGCAACAGAAGTGGGGGATGGAGAAAAAGAGGAAGGAAGACGGAAAGGAAAGAAGAAGTTGTGGAAGGAGAAGAAATGGAAGAAGAAGAAGTGTAAGCAGAAGAAGCGGAAGAAGGAGACGAAAATGAAGAAGAACAACAAGTAGAAGTAGAAAAAGTCATAGAAGTAGTGGAATGAAAGGAGATGAAGAAGAAGAAGTGGAAGAAGGAGAACGGGAGGAGGGAGAAGAGGTGGTAAAAGGAGAAGAAGAGGAAGTAGAAGAAGTGGAAGAACGAGAAGAAAAGGAAGAAGTGCAAGTGGAAGAAGGAGAACAATAAGAAGAAGAAGAAGAATTGGAAGAATGAGAAAAAGACGAGGAAGAAGAAGCAATGGAAGGAAGGGGATGAAGAAGAAGTGGAACAAGGAGGAGAAGAAAACAGGAGGAAGAAGAAGTAGTGTAGGTAGAAGAAGGGCAAAAAGGAGAAGAGAGGGAAGAAGAAGAACAAGTGGATGTAGTAGAAGTGGAAGAAGGTGAACAAGAGGAAGAAGAAAAAGTAGTTGAAGGAGTGGGAATGATGGAGAAGAAGTGGAAGAAGGAGAACAAGAGGTAGAAATGCAAGTGGAAGCAGAAGAAGGAGAAAAAGAGGGATATGACGAAGGAAAGGAAAAAGAAGAAGGAGATGAAGAGGAAGAAAAGTAAGGAAAGGAGAGGATGAAGAAGAATTTGAAGAAAGAGAACAAGAGGAGGCAGGAGAAGTGGAAGAAAGATAAGAAGAGGAAGAAGAACGAGAGTAACTAGAAGAAGTCGAAGTAGGAGAAGAAAAGGAAGAAGAAGAAAATGTGGAAAGTGAAGAAGTTGAAGAAGGTGAACGAGAGGAGGAAGAAGAAGTAGTGGAAGGAGGTGAGATGAAGAAGAAGAATTGGAACAAGGAGAAAAGGAGGAAAAGGAAGAAGGAGGGGAAGGGAAAGGAAGAAGAAGCAGAAGAAGTGGAATCTGGAGGAGAAGAGGAAGAAGAAGAAGAAGTGGTAGAAGTAGTGGAATGAAAGGAGATGAAGAAGAAGAAGTGGAAGAAGGAGAACGGGAGGTGATGTGAATTCCCCTTTCCACGAATTCAGAACGGACCGATTAGGACTATTTGTTAGAATGGAAAAAAAAAGGTAAAAATTGGGGATGATGGTGGTTTTGGGGGAGACGCCACTTTCGGAAAGGAAGATAAGTCTGAAAGACGCCACAAGGGGTGGAAGGCCCTTGATAAGTCTCAAGCTTGGTTCAGCCAAGAACCTAGGAGATACACTCTCTCAAGAAAAGTTTTATCCAAAGCCAAGTCTGTCTATTTCCATTGAAATGCAATACATATAGGAATTCCATAAAGCCAAGAAATAAATGCACCATTTACTAACATTGATTGAGGTTTATTTATTAAATAACCTCCCTACTAGTGCATATGAAAAAGCAACAGCCACACTGAAGGAAAACTAGACAACCACTAAAATTCAACACTCTAAAATAAAAGAAAAATTAAAATAAACTGTTTTTAAAGCATGGCAAATAACACAACAATACCAACACTTTTTACAACTTTATTTAATTAAACCCACTTTGATTAAAATAACTTTGCAGCAACATCCTCTATTTCATGAATCTTCAATGATGACCATGCATTGAATTAATTTTGCCTCTATGTCCTTTCCATTAGGTACAGCTTCCAGAATTGTTGCTACCACTTGTTGTAAAGCTTCTCTTGCTTTCCTAGCTCTTGCCCTTGTCATAGGTGTCCCAAGTCCTTCAAGCACCTTACTGTCTTTGTTTGTAGCTGTGTCCTCATCAGGAGGAGGGAGAAGAGGTGGCAGAAGGAGAAGAAGAGGAAGAAGAAGAAGTGGAAGAACGAGAAGAAAAGGAAGAAGTGCAAGTGGAAGAAGGAGAACAATAGGAAGAAGAAGAAGAAGTGGAAGGATGAGAAAAAGAGGAGGAAGAAGAAGCAATGGAAGGAAAGGGGATGAAGTGGAACAAGGAGGAGAAGAAGAAGGGGAGGAAGAAGAAGTAGTGTAGGCAAAAGAACGGCAAGAAGGAGAAGAGAGGGAAGAAGAAGAACAAGTGGATGTAGTAGAAGTGGAAGAAGGTGAACAAGAAGAAGAAGAAGAAGTACTTGAAGGAATTGGGATGATGGAGAAGAAGTTGAAGAAGGAGAACAAGAGGTAGAAATGCAAGTGGAAGCAGAAGAAGGAGAAAAAGAGGGATATGACGAAGGAAAGGAAGAAGAAGAAGGGGATGAAGAAGAAGAAAAGAAAGGAAAGGAGAGGATGAAGAAGAAGTGGAAGAAAGAGAACAAGAAGAGGCAGGAGAAGTGGAAGAAAGATAAGAAGAGGAAGAAGAAGAAGTGGTAGAACGAGAAGAAAAGGAAGAAGTGCAAGTGGATGAAGGAGAACAATACGAAGAAGAAGACGAAGTGGAAGAATGAGAAAAAACGAAGGAAGAAGAAGCAATGGAAGGAAAGGGGATGAAGAAGAAGTGGAACAAGGAGGAGAAGAACAAGGGGAGGAAGAAGAAGTAGTGTAGACAGAAGAAGGGCAAGAAGGAGAAGAGAGGGAAGAAGAAGAACAAGTGGATGTAGTAGAAGTGGAAGAAGGTGAACAAGAGGAAGAAGAAGAGGTAGTTGAAGGAGTGGGGATGATGGAGAAGAAGTGGAAGAAGGAGAACAAGAGGTAGAAATGCAAGTGGAAGCAGAAGAAGGAGAAAAAGAGGGATATGACGAAGGAAAGGAAGAAGAAGAAGGAGATGAAGAGGAAGAAAAGAAAGGAAAGGAGAGGATGAAGAAGAAGTGGAAGAAAGAGAACAAGAGGAGGCAGGACAAGTGGAAGAAAGATAAGAAGAGGCAGAAGAAGGAGAGTAACTACAAGAAGTGGAAGAAGGAGAAGAAAAGGAAGAAGAAGAGGATGTGGAAAGTGAAGAAGGTGAACAAGAGGAGGAAGAAGAAGTAGTGGAAGGAGGTGAGATGAAGAAGAAGAATTGGAACAAGGAGAAAAGGAGGAAAAGGAAGAAGGAGGGGAAGGGAAGGGAAGACGAAGCAAAAGAAGTGGAATCTGGGGGAGAAGAGGAAGAAGAAGAAGAAGTGTAAGCATAAGATTTGGGGGAAAGAGAAGAAGAGGAAGAGCAACAATGGGAAGCAACAGAAGTGGGGGATGAAGAAAAACAGGAAGGAGAAGACGGAAAGGAAAGAAGAAGAAGTTGTGGAAGGAGAAGAAATGGAAGAAGAGGAAGACGAAGAAGTGTAACCAGAAGAAGTGGAAGAAAGGGACAAAAATCAAGAAGAACAACATGTAGAAGTAGAAGAAGTGGTAGAAGCAGAGAATAAATAGGAGGAAGAAGTGGAAGAACGAGAACGATAGGAAGAAGTGCAAGTGGAAGAAGGAGAACAATAGGAAGAAGAAGAAGAAGTGGAAGAATCAGAAAAAGAGGTGGAAGAAGGAGCAATGGAAGGAAAGGGGATGAAGAAGAAGTGGAACAAGGAGGAGAAGAAGAAGGGGAGGAAGAAGAAGTAGTGTAGACAGAAGAAGGGCAAGAGGGAGAAGAGAGGGAAGAAGAAGAACAAGTGGATGTAGTAGAAGTGGAAGAAGGTGAACAAGAGGAAGAAGAAGAAGTAGTTGAAGGAGTGGGGATGATGGAGAAGAAGTGGAACAAGGAGAACAAGAGGTAGAATTGCAAGTGGAAGCAGAAGAAGGAGAAAAAGAGGGATATGACGAAGGAAAGGAAGAAGAAGAAGGAGATGAAGAGGAAGAAAAGGAAGGAAAGGAGAGGATGAAGAAGAAGTGGAAGAAAGAGAACAAGAGGAGGCAGGAGAAGTGGAAGAAAGATAAGAAGAGGAAGAAGAAAGGGAGTAATTAGAAGAAGTGAAAGAAGGAGAAGAAAAGGAAGAAGAAGAAGATGTGGAAAGTGAAGAAGTTGAAGAAGGTGAAAAAGAGGAGGAAGAAGAAGTAGTGGAAGGAGGTGAGATGAAGAAGAAGAATTGGAACAAGGAGAAAAGGAGGAAAAGGAAGAAGGAGGGGAAGGGAAGGGAAGAAGAAGCAGAAGAAGTGGAATTTGGAGGAGAAGAGGAAGAAGAAGAAGTGTAAGCATAAGATTTGGGGGAAGGAGAGAAGAAGAGGAAGAGCAACAATGGGAAGCAACAGAAGTGGGGGATGGAGAAAAAGAGGAAGGAAAAGACGAAAAGGAAAGAAGAAGTTGTTGAAGGAGAAGAAATGGAAGAAGAGGAAGAACAACAAGTGTAAGCAGAAGAAGCAGAAGAAGGAGACGAAAATGAAGAAGAACAACAAGTAGAAGTAGAATAAGTGGTAGAAGGAGAGAATAAGAGGAATTGCAGGAAGTAGTGGAATGAAAGGGGATGAAGAAGAAGAAGTGGAAGAAAGAGAACGGGATGAGGGAGAAGAGGTGGCAGAAGGAGAAGAAGAGCAAGTGGATGAAGAAGAAGAGGAAGAAGAAGAAGTGGTAGAACGAGAAGAAAAGGAAGATGTGCAAGTGGAAGAAGGAGAACAATAGGAAGACGCAGAAGAAGTGGAAGCATAAGATTTGGGGGAAGGAGAAGAAGAGGAAGAGCAACAATGGGAAGTAACAGAAGTGGGGGATGGAGAAAAATAGGAAGGAGAAGACGGAAAGGAAAGAAGAAGAAGTTGTGGAAGAAGAAGAAATGGAAGAAGAGGAAGAAGAAGAAGTGTAAGCAGAAGAAGGTAAAGAAGGAGACGAAAATGAAGAAGAACAACAAGTAGAAGTAGAAGAAGTGGTAGAAGGAGAGAATAAGAGGAATAGGTGGAAGTACTGGAATGAAAGGAGATGAAGAAGAAGAAGTGGAAGAAGGAGAACGGGAGGAGGAAGAAGAGGTGGCAGAAGGAGAAGAAGAGGAAGAAGAAGAAGTGGAAGAACGAGAAGAAAACGAAGAAGTGCAAGTGGAAGAAGGAGAACAATAGGAAGAAGAAGAAGAAGTGGAAGAATGAGAAAAAGAGAAGGAAGAAGAAGCAATGGAAAGAAAGGGGAATGAACAAGAAGTGGAAAAAGGAGGAGAAGAAGAAGGGGAGGAAGAAGAAGTAGTGTAGGCAGAAGAAGGGCAAGAAGGAGAAGAGAGGGAAGAAGAAGAAGTGGATGTAGTAGAAGTGGAAGAAGGTGAACAAGATGAAAAAGAAGAAGTAGTTGAAGGAGTGGGCATGATGGAGAAGAAGTGGAAGAAGGAGAACAAGAGGTAGAAATGTAAGTGGAAGCAGAAGAAGGAGAAAAAGAGGGATATCACGAAGGAAAGGAAGAAGAAGAAGGAGATGAAGAGGAAGAAAAGAAAGGAAAGGAGAGCATGAAGAAGAAGTGGAAGAAAGAGAACAAGAGGAGGTAGGAGAAGTGGAAGAAAGATAAGAAGAGGAAGAAGCAGGAGAGTAACTAGAAGAAGTGGAAGAAGGAGAAGAAAAGGAATAAGAAGGAGATGTGGAAAGTGAAGAAGTTAAAGAAGGAGAACAAGAGGAGGAAGAATTGGAACGAGGCAAAAAGGAGGAAAAGGCAGCAGGAGGGGAAGGGAAGGGAAGAAGAAGCAGATGAAGTGGAATCTGGAGGGAAAGACGAAGAAGAAGAAGAAGTGTAAGCATAAGATTTGGGGGAAGGAGAAGAAGAGGAAGAGCAAAAATGGGAAGCAATTGAAGTGGGGGATGGAGAAAAAGAGGAAGGAGAAGACGGAAAGTAAAGAAGAAGAACCTGTGGAAGGAGATGAAATGGAAGAAGAGGAAGAAGAAGAAGTGTAAGCAGAAGAAGCAGAAGAAGGAGAAGAAAATGAAGAAGAACAACAAGTAGAAGTAGAAGTAGAAGAAGCGGTAGTAGGAGAGAATAAGAGGAATAGGAGGAAGTAGTGGAATGAAAGGAGATGAAGAAGCAGAAGTGGAAGAAGGAGAACAGGAGGAGGAAGAATAGGTGGCAGAAGGAGAAGAAGAGGAAGAAGAAGATGTGGAAGAACGAGAAGAAAAGGAAGAAGTGCAAGTGGAAGAAGGAGAACAATAGGAAGAAGAAGAAGAAGTGGAAGAATGAGAAAAAAAGGAGGAAGATGAAGCAATGGATGGAAAGGGGAATGAAGAAGAAGTGGAACAAGGAGGAGAAGAAGAAGGGGAGGAAGAAGTAGTAGTGTAGGCAGAAGAAGGGCAAGAAGGAGAAGACAGGGAAGAAGAAGAAGAAGTAGATGTAGTAGAGGTGGTAGAAGTTGAACAAGAGGAAGAAGAAGAAGTAGTTGAAGGAGTGGGGATGATGGAGAAGAAGTAGAAGAGGGAGGACAAGAGGTAGAAATGCAAGTGGAAGCAGAAGAAGGAGAAAAAGAGGGATATGACGAAGGAAAGGATGAAGAAGAAGGAGATGAAGAGGAAGAAAAGAAAAGAAAGGAGAGGATGAAGAAGAAGTGGAAGAAAGAGAACAAGAGGAGGCAGGAGAAGTGGAAGAAAGATAAGAAGAGGAAGAAGAAGGAGAGTAACTAGAAGAAGTGGAAGAAGGAGAAGAAAAGGAAGAAGAAGAAGATGTGGAAAGTGAAGAAGGTGAACAAGAGGAGGAAGAAGAAGTAGTGGAAGGAGGCTAGATGAAGAAGAAGAATTGGAACCAGGCGAAAAGGAGGAAAAGGAAGAAGGAGGGGAAGGGAAGGGAAGAAGAAGCAGAAGAAGTGGAATCTGGAGGGAAAGAGGAAGAAGAAGAAGAAGTGTAAGCATAAGATTTGGGTGAAGGAGAAGAAGAGGAAGAGCAACAATGGGAAGCAACAGAAGTGGACGATGGAGAAAAAGAGGAAGGAGAAGAAGGAAAGGAAAGAAGAAGAAGTTGTGGAAGGAGAAGAAGTGGAAGAAGAGGAAGACGAAGAAGTGTAAGCAGAAGAAGCGGAAGAAAGAGACAAAAATGAAGAAGAACAACAAGTAGAAGTAGAAGAAGTGGTAAAAGGAGACAATAAGAGGAATAGGAGGAAGTAGTGGAATTAAAGGAGATGAAAAAGAAGAAGTGGAAGAAGGAGAACGGGAGGACGGAGAAGAGGTGGCAGAAGGAGAAGAAGAGGAAGAAGAAGAAGTGGAAGAACGAGAAGAAAAGGAAGAAGTCCAAGTGGAAGAAGGAGACCAAGAGGTAGAAATACAAGTGAAAGCAGAAGAAGGACAAAAAGAGGGATATGACGAAGGAAAGGAAGAAGAAGAAGGAGATGAAGAGGAACAAAAGAAAGGAAAGGACAGGATGAAGAAGAAGTGGAAGAAAGAGAACAAGCGGAGGCAGCAGAAGTGGAAGAAAGATAACAAGAGGAAGAAGAAAGAGAGTAATTAGAAGAAGTGAAAGAAGGAGAAGCAAAGGAAGAATAAGAAGATGTGGAAAGTCAAGAAGTTGAAGAACGTGAACAAGAGGAGGAAGAAGAATTAGTGGAAGGAGGTGAGATGAAGAAGAAGAAGAATTGGAAGAAGGAGAAAAGGAGGAAAAGGAAGAAGGAGGGGAAGGGAAGGGAAGAAGAAGCAGAAGAAGTGGAATCTGGAGGAGAAGAGGAAGAAGAAGAAGAAGTGTAAGCATAAGATTTGGGGGAAGGAGAAGAAGAGGAAGAGCAACAATGGGACGCAACAGAAGTGGGGGATGGAGAAAAAGAGCAAGGAGAAGACGAAAAGGAAAGAAGCAGAAGTTGTGGAAGGAGAAGAAATGGAAGAATAGGAAGAAGAACAAGTGTAAGCAAAAGAAGCGGAAGAAGGAGACGAAAATGAAGAAGAACAACAAGTAGAAGTAGAAGAAGTGGTAAAAGGAGAGAATAAGAGGAATAGGAGGAAGTAGTGGAATGAAAGGAGATGAAGAAGAAGAAGTGGAAGAAGGAGAACGGGAGGAGGGAGAAGAGGTGGCAGAAGGAGAAGAAGAGGAAGAAGAAGAAGTGGAAGAATGAGAAAAAGAGGAGGAAGAAGAAGCAATGGAAGGAAAGGGGATGAAGAAGAAGTGGAACAAGGAGGAGAAGAAGAAGGGGAGGAAGAAGAAATAGTGTAGGCAGAAGAAGGGCACGAAGGAGAAGAGAGGGAAGAAGAAGAACAAGTGGATGTAGTAGAAGTGGAAGAAGGTGAACAAGAGGAAGAAGAAGAAGTAGTTGAAGGAGTGGGGATGATGGAGAAGAAGTGGAAGAAGGGGAACAAGAGGTAGAAATGCAAGTGGAAGCAGAAGAAGGAGAAAAAGAGTGATATGACAAAGGAAAGGAAGAACAAGAAGGAGATGAAGAGGAAGAAAAGATACGAAAGGAGAGGATGGAGAAGAAGTGGAAGAAAGAGAAAAAGATGAGGCAGGAGAAGTGGAAGAAAGATAAGAAGAGGAAGAAGAAGGAGGGTAACCAGAAGAAGTGGAAGAAGGAGAAGAAAAGGAAGAAGAAGAAGATGTGGAAAGTCAAGAAGTTGAAGACCGTGAACAAGAGGAGGAAGAAGAAGTAGTGGAAGGAGGTGAGATGAAGAAGAAGAATTGGAACAAGGAGAAAAGGAAGAAAAGGGAGAAGGAGGGGAAGGGAAGGGAAGAAGAAGCACAAGAAGTGGAATCTGGAGGAGAAGAGGAAGAAGAAGAAGAAGTGTAAGCAAAAGAAGCGGAAGAAGGAGACGAAAATGAAGAAGAACAACAAGTAGAAGTAGAAGAAGTGGTAAAAGGAGAGAATAAGAGGAATAGGAGGAAGTAGTGGAATGAAAGGAGATGAAGAAGAAGAAGTGGAAGAAGGAGAACGGGAGGAGGGAGAAGAGGTGGCAGAAGTAGAAGAAGAGGAAGAAGAAGAAGTGGAAGAATGGGAAAAAGAGGAGGAAGAAGAAGCAATGGAAGGAAAGGGGATGAAGAAAAAGTGGAACAAGGAGGAGAAGAAGAAGGGGAGGAAGAAGAAATAGTGTAGGCAGAAGAAGGGCAAGAAGGAGAAGAGAGGGAAGAAGAAGAACAAGTGGATGTAGTAGAAGTGGAAGAAGGTGAACAAGAGGAAGAAGAAGAAGTAGTTGAAGGAGTGGGGATGATGGAGAAGAAGTGGAAGAAGGAGAACAAGAGGTAGAAATGCAAGTGGAAGCAGAAGAAGAAGAATAAAAGGGATATGACAAAGGAAAGGAAGAACAAGAAGGAGATGAAGAGGAAGAAAAGAAGCGAAAGTTGAGGATGGAGAAGAAGTGGAAGAAAGAGTAAAAGATGAGGCAGGAGAAGTGGAAGAAAGATAAGAAGAGGAAGAAGAAGGAGGGTAACCAGAAGAAGTGGAAGAAGGAGAAGAAAAGGAAGAAGAAGAAGATGTGGAAAGTCAAGAAGTTGAAGAACGTGAACAAGAGGAGGAAGAAGAAGTAGTGGAAGGAGGTGAGATGAAGAAGAAGAATTGGAACAAGGAGAAAAGGAAGAAAAGGAAGAAGGAGGGGAAGGGAAGGGAAGAAGAAGCAGAAGAAGTGGAATCTGGAGGAGAAGAGGAAGAAGAAGAAGAAGTGTAAGCAAAAGAAGCGGAAGAAGGAGACGAAAATGAAGAAGAACAACAAGTAGAAGTAGAAGAAGTGGTAAAAGGAGAGAATAAGAGGAATAGGAGGAAGTAGTGGAATGAAAGGAGATGAAGAAGAAGAAGTGGAAGAAGGAGAACGGGAGGAGGGAGAAGAGGTGGCAGAAGGAGAAGAAGAAGAAGTGGAAGTGATGTGAATGCCGAAGACAATGACTTTTCATTTTTTGTAACGTTTCATTAATTTAGGAATTAATGTAACGTGCAATTAATCATGTGTGATAATTGCGTGATAATAGAGTATTTAATTTTTCTTTTGGGAGTTACGATTTTAAACAGTAACCTAATTCTATAAATAGGGGCTGAATTGTACTCTAAGGGGAACCATTGAATTAGTAAAATTATATTTGGGTTTTACCCTTTTGTGAGAGATGAATTTCTCTTTAGAACTTATCAAGGAATTGTTCCTTCTGGCGTTCTCCTAGACTTATCAAGGGTAAATCACCACCCTTGTGGCATCATATGACTTATCTTCCATCCTTGGAAGTGGCGTCATCTATCTTTTCGTTTAACCATTTTCATCCTTTCCATTTTCTTGTTTACCCAATTCTCATTGTTTTGTTAACTTATTACCTTCCAACCTAGATAGATCTGCAAAACGAACCCAACCCCTTTGGATTTATATCAGTTGGTATCAGAGCTTCGGCTCTAGGTTTGGAACTATGGTGGATATTTTTTATACAAGGTGTTTAATCAAAGGTCATTTGTGTTTATTTGCAGTTGATGAAGAAAGTTATAGCAGCGTGGTGAGCGGAAGATTGGTGAATAAACTTAACTTACCAACGAGTCTTCATCCTAGGCAAACTAAGTTTAGATTCACTATTGGAAAATATGTGGAGGAAGTGACACGCGATATTGTTCCCATGGACTCATGTCATTTTCTTTTAGGGAAACCTTGGTTGCAGGGTAAAAGGATAAATTATGAAAGACTTTCAGTTTCTTTGGTGCATGAAGGACGCAAACTTAATTTGAAATTTCTGACACCAAGTAAAGTTTGTGATGATCAACTTAAGTTGAAGGAGAAAATAGAAAAAGACAGAGAAGAAAAGAGAAAAATAGAAAAAGAAAAGAGTGAAGAAGAAGAGAGAGAAAAGGAAAGAGAAAGACAGAAAAAGAACTATAAAACTTTAACTGCTATTGATTTTTCTTCTTCTCTTGATATTATAAATGCACAAGATCATGAGTATACAACGCACAAATGGTCATGGGTAAGGAAGAAAAATATTGATATCACTTCTAGAGCGTCATTGTACATTGAGTCCATTGTTGAAATTCAAACTCATGAGAAAAATTTTCAAGTCTGGGTCTGGGCACCAAAAAGGAGAAATTCTTTGATGCATGATTTTTTACAAGTTGTATTTGATCCTGGAGGTTGTTTTGTTCGTTATAAGTGAATAAAATTTGTAGGAAAATAAAGTCATAGATTCGGGGACGAATCTTTTCGAAGAAGGAGGGAATGATGTGAATGCCGAAGACAATGACTTTTCATTTTTTGTAACGTTTCATTAATTTAGGAATTAATGTAACATGCAATTAATCATGTGTGATAATTGTGTGATAATAGAGTATTTAATTTTTCTTTTGGGAGTTACGATTTTGAACAGTCACCTAATTCTATAAATAGGGGCTGAATTGTACTCTAAGGGGAACCATTGAATTAGTAAAATTATATTTGGGTTTTACCCTTTTGTGAGAGATGAATTTCTCTTTAGAACTTATCAAGGAATTTTTCCTTGTGGCGTTCTCCTAGACTTATCAAGGGTAAATCACCACCCTTGTGGCGTCATATGACTTATCTTCCATCCTTGGAAGTGGTGTCATCTATCTTTTCGTTAAACCATTTTCATCCTTTCCATTTTCTTGTTTACCCAATTCTCATTGTTTTGTTAACTTATTACCTTCCAACCTAGATAGATCCTCAAAATGAACCCAACCACTTTGGATTTCTATCACTTTGGAATGAAAGGAGATGAAGAAGAAGAAGTGGAAGAAGGAGAACGGGAGGAGGGAGAAGAGGTGGCAGAAGGAGAAGAAGAGGAAGAAGAAGAAGTGGAAGAATGAGAAAAAGAGGAGGAAGAAGAAGCAATGGAAGGAAAGGGGATGAAGAAGAAGTGGAACAAGGAGGAGAAGAAGAAGGGGAGGAAGAAGAAATAGTGTAGGCAGAAGAAGGGCAAGAAGGAGAAGAGAGGGAAGAAGAAGAACAAGTGGATGTAGTAGAAGTGGAAGAAGGTGAACAAGAGGAAGAAGAAGAAGTAGTTGAAGGAGTGGGGATGATGGAGAAGAAGTGGAAGAAGGAGAACAAGAGGTAGAAATGCAAGTGGAAGCAGAAGAAGGAGAAAAAGAGGGATATGACAAAGGAAAGGAAGAACAAGAAGGAGATGAAGAGGAAGAAAAGAAACGAAAGGAGAGGATGGAGAAGAAGTGGAAGAAAGAGAAAAAGATGAGGCAGGAGAAGTGGAAGAAAGATAAGAAGAGGAAGAAAAAGGAGGGTAACCAGAAGAAGTGGAAGAAGGAGAAGAAAAGGAAGAAGAAGAAGATGTGGAAAGTCAAGAAGTTGAAGAACGTGAACAAGAGGAGGAAGAAGAAGTAGTGGAAGGAGGTGAGATGAAGAAGAAGAATTGGAACAAGGAGGAAAGGAGGAAAAGAAAGAAGGAGGGGAAGGGAAGGGAAGAAGAAGCAGAAGAAGTGGAATCTAGAGGAGAAGAGGAAGAAGAAGAAGAAGTGATGAGGACATGCAGCTTGAAGGACTTGGATGACCTATCACAAGGGTAAGGACAAGAAGAGCTAAGGAAGCTATTCAACAAGTATTGACAGCCCTTTTGCAAAAAGAGCCAAACATTGAAGAAATAATGTTTAAAATTGTTAATTGTCTCAGGACTGAAGAGAGTAATACTTGACCTTAATGGAAGAGAAGTTTGGAATTAATTAAACTCATTTTCTTGAAGTTTACTTAGTTAATGGTGGGCAACCAGAATTGTCTAATTAAAGTTGCAACCACCTAGGTTATCAATTCTAATTAGTATACGTGTTTAATTTAGTTTGGCAGTTACACTTTGTTATTAAGCTGCCATTATTAGTTTTTATTATTTTGTAACTTCACGTGAATTGAGAAAGCCACTAAACCTACACAAGCTGAGTTTATTAGGCATATAAATTTGGCCAAGACTGAGATGTAAGGCAGAATATTTTGGAAATAAAAACTAGTTGAGTTTTCTCTCCTTTGGGTTCTTGGCAATCCAAAATCTTTTGAGATTTATTAAAGGTAATTCACCCCTTTGTGTGTGCAATCTCGTAGACATATCTTCCATCCTTGGAAGTGTGGAGTCTATCAATCCCAATTCCATTTTCTGTCTTTTCCATTCATACTCAATTCGGCCCATTAAACTCTATGACAGGAAAGTCCTACACTATCAAAAACTCGTTTAATCGTTGAATTTCAATAACTTTTAATTTCCATTCTGTGTCTAAAAGTTTGATAGTAATTCTATTTAGTTTATTTTTTTTGCAATTGTTTGCATTCCACGTTGATTCATTTTGTTAACGCAGCAAGCTAAATTCCTAGGGTCCTTTCAGAATCCTAAACTGACAGTGGATTCATATCAAGAAGTGTAAGCATAAGATTTGGAGGAAGGAGAAGAAGAGGAAGAGCAACAATGGGAAGCAACAGAAGTGGGGGATGGAGAAAAAGAGGAAGGAGAAGACGGAAAGGAAAGAAGAAGAAGTTGTGGAAGGAGAAGAAATGGAAGAATAGGAAGAAGAACAAGTGTAAGCAAAAGAAGCGGAAGAAGGAGACGAAAATGAAGAAGAACAACAAGTAGAAGTAGAAGAAGTGGTAACAGGAGAGAATAAGAGGAATAGGAGGAAGTAGTGGAATGAAAGGAGATGAAGAAGAAGAAGTGGAAGAAGGAGAACGGAAGGAGGGAGAAGATGTGGTAGAAGGAGAAGAAGAGGAAGAAGAAGAAGTGGAAGAATGAGAAAAAGAGGAGGAAGAAGAAGCAATGGAAGGAAAGGGGATGAAGAAGAAGTGGAACAAGGAGGAGAAGAAGAAGGGGAGGAAGAAGAAATAGTGTAGGCAGAAGAAGGGCAAGAAGGAAGAGAGGGAAGAAGAAGAACAAGTGGATGTAGTAGAAGTGGAAGAAGGTGAACAAGAGGAAGAAGAAGAAGTAGTTGAAGGAGTGGGGATGATGGAGAATAAGTGGAAGAAGGAGAACAAGAGGTAGAAATGCAAGTGGAAGCAGAAGAAGGAGAAAAACAGGGATATGAAAAAGGAAAGGAAGAACAAGAAGGAGATGAAGAGGAAGAAAAGAAAGGAAAGGAGAGGATGGACAAGAAGTGGAAGAAAGAGAACAAGATGAGGCAGGAGAAGTGGAAGAAAGATAAGAAGAGGAAGAAGAAGTGGAAGAAGGAGAAGAAAAGGAAGAAGAAGAAGATGTGGAAAGTGAAGAAGTTGAAGAACGTGAACAAGAGGAGGAAGAAGAAGTAGTGGAAGGAGGTGAGATGAAGAAGAAGAATTGGAATAAGGAGGAAAAGGAAGAAGGAGGGGAAGGGAAGGGAAGAAGAAGCAGAAGAAGTGGAATCTGGAGGAGAAGAGGAAGAAGAAGAAGAAGTGTAAGCATAAGGTTTGGGGGAAGGAGAAGAAGAGGAAGAGGTTAATGGGAAGCAACAGAAGTGGGGGATGGAGAAAGAGAGGGAGGAGAAGACGGAAAGGAAAGACGAAGCAATTGTGGATGGAGAAGAAGAGGAAGTGTAAGCAGAAGAAGCGAAAGATGGAGACGAAAATGAAGAAGAACAACAAGTAGAAGTAGCAGAAGTGGTAGCAGGAGAGAATAAGAGGAATAGGAGGAAGTAGTAGAATGAAAGGAGATGAAGAAGAAGAAGTGGTAGAAGGAGAATGGGAGGAGGGAGAAGAGGTGGCAGAAGGAGAAGAAGAGGAAGAAGAAGAAGTGGAAGAACGAGAAGAAAAGGAAGAACTGCTAGCGGAAGAAGGAGAACAATAGGAAGAAGAAGAAGAAGTCGAAGAGTGAGAAAAAGAGTAGGAAAAAGAAACAATGGAAGGAAAGGGGATGAAGAAGAAGTGGAACGAGGAGGAGAAGAAGAAGGGGAGGAAGAAGAAGTAGTGTACGCAGAAGAAGGGCAAGAAGGAGAAGAGAGGGAAGAAAAAGAACAAGTGGATGTAGTAGAAGTGGAAGAAGGTGAATAAGAGGAAGAAGAAGAAGTAGTTGAAGGAGTGGGGATGATGGAGAAGAAGTGTAAGAAGGAGAAGAAGAGGTAGAAATGCAACTGGAAGTAGAAGAACGTGAAAAAGAGGGATATGAGGAAGGAAAGGAAGAAGAGAAAGGAAAGGAGAGCATGAAGAAGAAATGGAAGAAAGAGAACAAGAGGAGGCAGGAGAAGTGGAAGATAAGAAGAGGAAGAAGAAGGAGAGTAACTAGAAGAAGTGGAAGAAGGAAAAGAAAAGGAAGAAGAAGAAGATGTGGAAAGTGAAGAAGGTGAACACGAGGAGGAAGAAGAAGTAGTGGAAGGAGGTGAGATAAAGAAGAAGAATTGGAAAAAGGAAAAAAGGAGGAAAAGGAAGAAGGAGGGGAAGGGAAGGGAAGAAGAAGCAAAAAAAGTGGAATCTGGAGAGGAATAGGAAGAAGAAGAAGAAGTGTAAGCATAAGATTTGAGGGAAGGAGAAGAATATGAAGAGCAACAATGGGAAGCAACAGAAGTGGGGGATGGAGAAAAAGAGGAAGGAGAAGACGGAAAGGAAAGAAGAAGCAGTTATGCAAGGCGAAGAAATGGAAGAAGAAGAAAAAGAAGAAGTGTAAGCAGAAGAAGCGGACGAAGGAGACGAAAATGAAGAAGAACAACAAGTAGAAGTAGAAGAAGTGGTAGAAGCCGACAATAAGAGGAATAGGAGGAAGTAGTGGAATAAAAGGAGATGAAGAAGAAGAAGTGGAAGAAAGAGAACAAGAGGAGGCAGGAGAAGTGGAAGAAAAAGAACAAAAGGAGGCAGGAGAAGTGGAAGAAAGATAAGAAGAGGAAGAAGAAGATGTGGAAGAACGAGAAGAAAAGGAAGAAGTGCAAGTGGATGAAGGAGAACAATACGAAGAAGAAGAAGAAGTGGAAGAATGAGAAAAAGAGGAGGAAGAAGAAGCAATGGAAGGAAAGGGGATGAAGAAGAAATAGAACATGGAGGAGAAGAAGAAGGGGAGGAAGAAGAAGTAGTGTAGGCAGAAGAAAGGCAAGAAGGACAAGAGAAGGAAGAAGAAGAACAAGTGGATGTAGTAGAAGTGGAAGAAGGTGAACAAGAGGAGGAAGAAGAAGTAGTGGAAGGAGGTGAGATGAAGAAGAAAATTGGAACAAGGAGAAAAGGAGGAAAAGGAAGAAGGAGGGGAAGGGAAGGGAAGGGAAGAAGAAGCATAAGAAGTGGAATCTGGAGGAGAAGAGGAAGAAGCAGAAGAAGTGTAAGCATAAGATTTGAGGGAAGGAGAAGAAGAGGAAGAGCAACAATGGGAAGCAACAGAAGTGGGGGATGGAGAAAAGGAGGAAGGGAAAGACGGAAGGGAAAGAAGAAGCAGTTGTGGAAGGAGAAGAAATGGAAGAAGAGGGAGAAGAAGAAGTGTAAGCAGAAGAAGCAGAAGAAGGAGACGAAAATAAAGAAGAACAACAAGTAGAAGTAGAAGAAGTGGTAGAAGTACTGGAATGAAAGGAGATGAAGAAGAAGAAGTGGAAGAAGGAGAATGGGAGGAGGGAGAAGAGGTGACAGAAGCAGAAGAAGAGGAAGTGGAAGAAGCAGAAGAGGAAGAAGAAGAAGTGAAAGAACGAGAGGAAAAGGAAGAAGTGCAAATGGGAGAAGGAGAAGAATAGGAAGAAGAAGAAGAAGTGGAAGAATGAGAAAAAAAGGAGGAAGAAGAAGCAATGGAAGGAAAGGGGATGAAGAAGAAGCGGAACAAGGAGGAGAAGAAGAAGCGGAGGAAGAAGAAGTAGTGTAGGCAGAAGAAGGGCAAGAAGGAGAAGAGAGGGAAGAAGAAGAACAAGTGGATGTACTAGAGGTGGAAGAAGGTGAACAAGAGGAAGAAGAAGAAGTAGTTGAAGGAGTGGGGATGATGGAGAAGAAGTGGCAGAAGGAGAACAAGAGGTAAAAATGCAAGTCGACGCAGAAGAAGGAGAAAAAGAGGGATATGAAGAAGGAAAGGAAGAAGAAGAAGGAGATGAAGAGGAAGAAAAGAAAGGAAAGGAGAGGATGGAGAAGAAGTGGAAGAAAGAGAACAAGATGAGGCAGGAGAACTGGAAGAAAGATAAGAAGAGGAAGAAGAAGTAGGGTAACCAGAAGAAGTTAAAGAAGGAGAAGAAAAGGAAGAAGAAGAAGATGTGGAAAGTCAAGAAGGTGAACAAGAGGAGGAAGAAGAAGTAGTGGAAGGAGGTGAGATGAAGAAGAAGAATTGGAACAAGGAGAAAAGGAGGAAAAGGAAGAAGGAGGGGAAGGGAAGGGAAGAAGAAGGAGAAGAAGTGGAATCTGGAGGAGAAGAGGAAGAAGAAGAAGAAGTGTAAGCATAAGATTTGGGGGAAGGAGAAGAAGAGGAAGAGCAACAATGGGAAGCAACAGAAGTGGGGGATGGAGAAAAAGAGAAAGGAGAAGACGAAAAGGAAAGAAGAAGAAGTTGTGGAAGGAGAAGAAATGGAAGAACAGGAAGAAGAAGAAGTGTAAGCAGAAGAAGCGGAAGAAGGAGACGAAAATCAAGAACAACAACAAGTAGAAGTAGAAGAAGTGGTAGAAGTTGTGGAATGAAACGAGATGAAGAAGAAGAAGTGGAAGAATGAGAACCGGAGGAGGGAGAAGAGGTTGCAGAAGGAGAAGAAGGGGAGGAAGAACAAGTGGAAGAAGGAGAAGAAAAGGAAGAACTGCAAGTGGAAGAAGGAGAACAATAGGAAGAAGAAGAAGAAGTGGAAGAATGAGAAAAAGAGGAGCAAGAAGAAGCAATGGGAGGAAAGGGGATGAAGAAGAAGTGTAACAAGGAGGAGAAGAAGAAAGGGAGGAAGAAGAAGTAGTGTAGGCAGAAAAAGGGCAAGAAGGAGAAGAGAGGGAGGAAAAAGAACAAGTGGATGTAGTAGAGGTGGAAGAAGGTGAACAGGAGGAAGAAGACGAAGTAGTTGAAGCACTGGGGATGATGGAGAAGAAGTGGAAGAAGGAGAACAAGAGGTAGAAATGCAAGTGGAAGTAGAAAAAGGAGAAAAAGACGGATATGACGAAGGAAAGGAAGAAGAAGAATGAGATTAAGAGGAAGAAAAGAAAGGAAAGGAAAGGATGAAGAAGAAGTGGAAGAAAGAGAACAAGAGGAGGCGGGAGAAGTGGAAGAAAGATAAGAAGAGGAAGAAGAAGCAGAGTAACTAGAAGAAGTGGAAGAAGGAGAAGAAAAGGAAGAAGAAGAAGATGTGGAAAGTGAAGAAGGTGAAGAAAAGGAGGAAGAAGAAGTAGTGGAAGAGGTGAGATTAAGAAGAAGAATTGGAACAAGGAGAAAAGGAGGAAAAGGAAGAAGGAGGGGAAGGGAAGGGAAGAAGAAGCAGAAGAAGTGGAATCTGGAGGAGAAGAGGAAGAAGAAGAAGAAGTGTAATCTGGAGAAGAAGTGTAATCTGGAGAAAAAGAGGAAGGAGAAAAGAGGAGGAAGAAGAAGCAATGGAAGGAAAGGGGATGAAGACGAAGTGGAACAAGGAGGAGAAGAAGAAGGGGAGGAAGAAGAAGTAGTGTAGGCAGAAAAAGGGCAAGAAGGAGAAGAGAGGAAAGAAGAAGAAGAAGTGGATGTATTAGAGGTGGAAGAAGGTGAACAAGAGGAACAAGAAGAAGTAGTTGAAGGAGTGGGGATGATGGAGAAGAAGGAGAACAAGAGGTAGAAATGCAAGTGGAAGCAGAAGAAGGAGAAAAAGAGGCATATGACGAAGGAAAGGAAGAAGAAGAAGGAGATGAAGAGGAAGAAAAGAAAGGAAAGGAGAGGATGAAGAAGAAGTGGAAGAAAGACAACAAGAGGAGGCAAGAGAAGTGGAAGAAAGATAAGAAGAGGAAGAAGAAGGAGAGTAACTAGAAGAAGTTGAAGAAGGAGAAGAAAAGGAAGAAGAAGCAGATGTGGAAAGTGAAGAAGGTGTACAAGAGTAGGAAGAAGAAGTAGTGGAAGGAGGTGCGACGAAGCAGAAGAATTGGAACAAGGAGAAAAGGAGGAAAAGGAAGAAGGAGGGGAAGGGAAGGGAAGAAGAAGTAGAAGAAGTGGAATCTGGAGGAGAAGAGGAAGAAGAAGAAGAAGTGTAAGGATAAGATTTGGGGGAAGGAGAAGAAGAGGAAGAGCAATAATGGGAAGCAACAGAAGTGGGGGATGGATAAAAAGAGGAAGGAGAAGACGGAAAGGAAAGAAGAAGAAGTTGTGGAAGGAGAAGAAATGGAAGAAGAGGAAGAAGAAGAAGTGTAAGCAGAAGAAGCAGAAGAAGGAGACGAAAATGAAGAAGAACAACAAGTAGAAGTAGAAGAAGTGGTAGAAGGAGAGAATAAGAGGAATAAGAGGAAGTAGTGGAATGAAAGGAGATGAAGAAGAAGAACTGGAAGAAGGAGAACGGGAGGAGCGAGAAGAGGTGGCAGAAGGAGAAGAAGAGGAAGAACAAGAAGTGGAAGAACGAGAAGAAAAGGAAGAACTTCAAGTGGAAGAAGCAGAACAATAGGAAGAAGAAGAAGTGGAAGAATGAGAAAAAGAGGAGGAAGAAGAAGCAATGGAAGGAAAGGGGATGAAGACCAAGTGGAATAACGACGAGAAGAAGAAGGGGAGGAAGAAGAAGTAGTGAAGGCAGAAAAAGGGCAAGAAGGAGAAGAAAGGAAAGAAGAAGAGGAAGTGGATGTAGTAGAGGTGGAAGAAGGTGAACAAGAGGAAGAAGAAGAAGTAGTTGAAGGAGTGGGGATGATGGAGAAGAAGTGGAAGAAAGAGAACAAGAGGTAGAAATGCAAGTGGAAGCAGAAGAAGGAGAAAAAGAGGGATATGACGAAGGAAAGGAAGAAGAAGAAGGAGATTAAGAGGAAGAAAAGAAAGGAAAGGAGAGGATGAAAAAGAAGTGAAAGAAAGAGAACAAGAGGAGGCGGGAGCAGTGGAACAAAGATAAGAAGAGGAAGAAGAAGGAGAGTAACTAGAAGAAGTGGAAGAAGGAGAAGAAAAGGAAGAAGAAGAAGATGTGGAAAGTGAAGAAGGTGAAGAAGGTGAAGAAAAGGAGGAAGAAGAAGTAGTGGAAGAGGTGACATGAAGAAGAAGAATTGGAACCAGGAGAAAACGAGGAAAAGTACGAAGGAGGGGAAGGGAAGGGAAGAAGAAGCAGAAGAAGTGGAATCTAGAGGAGAAGAGAAAGCAGAAGAAGAACTATAAGCATAAGATTTGGGGGAAGGAGAAGAAGAGGAAGAGCAACAATGGGAAGCAACAGAAGTCGGGGATGGAGAAAAAGAGGAAGGAGAACACGGAAAGTAAAGACGAAGCAGTTGTGGATGGAGAAGAAGAGGAAGTGTAAGCAGAAGAAGCGGAAGAAGGAGACGAAAATGAAGAAGAACAACAAGTAGAAGTAGCAGAAGTGGTAGAAGGAGAGAATAAGAGGAATATGAGGAAGTAGTAAAATGAAAGGAGATGAAGAAGAAGAAGTGGAAGAAGGAGAAGGGGAGGAGCAAGAAGAGGTGGCAGAAGGAGAAAAAGGGGAAGAACAAGAAGTGGAAGAATGAGAAGAAAAGGAAGAACTTCAAGTGGAAGAAGGAGAACAATAGGAAGAAGAAGAAGAAGTGGAAGAATGAGAAAAAGAGGAGGAAGAAGAAGCAATGGAAGGAAAGGGGATGAAGACGAAGTGGAAGAAGGAGGAGAATAAAAAGGGGAGGAAGAAGAAGTAGTGTAGGCAGAAAAAGGGCAAGAAGGAGAAGAGAGGGAAGAAGAAGAGGAAGTCGATGTAGTAGAGGTGGAAGAAGGTGAACAAGAGGAAGAAGAAGAAGTAGTTGAAGGAGTAGGGATGATGGAGAAGAAGTGGAAGAAGGAGAACAAGAGGTATAAATGCAAGTGGAAGCAGAAGAAGGAGAAAAAGAGGGATATGACGAAGGAAAGGAAGAAGAAGAATGAGATTAAGAGGAAGAAAAGAAAGGAAAGGACAGGATGAAGAAGAAGTGGAAGAAAGATAACAAGAGGAGGCAGGAGAAGTGGAAGAAAGATAAGAAGAGGAAGAAGAAGGAGAGTAACTAGAAGAAGTAGAAGAAGGAGAAGAAAAGGAAGAAGAAGAAGATGTGGAAAGTGAAGAAGGTGAAGAAAAGGAGGAAGAAGAAGTAGTGGAAGAGGTGAGATGAAGAAGAAGAATTGGAACAAGGAGAAAACGAGGAAAAGGACGAAGGAGGGGAAGGGAAGGGAAGAAGAAGCAGAAGAAGTGGAATCTAGAGGAGAAGAGGAGGAAGAAGAAGACGTGAAGCATAATATTTGGGGGAAGGAGAAGAAGAGTAAGAGCAACAATTGGAAGCAACAGAAGTCGGGGATGGAGAAAAAGAGGAAGGAGAAAAGAGGAGGAAGAAGAAGCAATGGAAGGAAAGGGGATGAAGACGAAGTGGAACAAGGAGGAGAAGAAGAAGGGGAGGAAGAAGAAGTAGTGTAAGCAGAAAAAGGGCAAGAAGGAGAAGAGAGGAAAGAAGAAGAAGAAGTGGATGTATTAGAGGTGGAAGAAGGTGAAGAAGAGGAAGAAGAAGAAGTAGTTGAAGGAGTGGGGATGATGGAGAAGAAGTGGAAGAAAGAGAACAAGAGGTAGAAATGCAAGTGGAAGCAGAAGAAGTAGAAAAAGAGGGATATGATGAAGGAAAGGAAGAAAAAGAAGGAGATGAAGAGGAAGAAAAGAAAGGAAAGGAAAGGATGAAGAAGAAGTGGAAGAAAGAGAACAAGAGGAGGCGGGAGAAGTGGAAGAAAGATAAGAAGAGGAAGAAGAATGAGACTAACTAGAAGAAGTGGAAGAAGGAGAAGAAAAGGAAGAAGAAGAAGATGTGGAAACTGAAGAAGGTGAAGAAGAGGAGGAAGAAGAAGTAGTCGAAGGAGGTGAGATGAAGAAGAAGAATTGGAACAAGGAGAAAAGGAGGAAAAGGAAGAAGGAGGGGAAGGGAAGGGAAGAAGAAGCAGAAGAAGTGGAATCTGGAGGAGAAGAGGAAGAAGAAGAAGAAGTGTAAGCATAATATTTGGCGGAAGGAGAAGAAGAGGAAGAGCAACAATGGGAAGCAACAGAAGTGGGGGATGGAAAAAAAGAGGAAGGAGAAGACAGAAAGGAAAGAAGAAGAAGTTGTGGAAGGAAAAGAAGTGTAAGCAGAAGAAGTGGAAGAAGGAGACAAAAATGAAGAAGAACAACAAGTAGAAGTAGAAGAAGTGGTAGAAGTAGTGGAATGAAAGGAGATGAAGAAGAAGAAGAAGGAGAACGGCAGGAGGGAGAAGAGGTGGCAGAAGAGAAGAAGAGGAAGAAGAAGAAGTGGAAGAACGAGAAGAAAGGAAGAAGTGCAAGTGGAAGAAGGAGAACAATAGGAAGAAGAAGAAGAAGTGGAAGAATGAGAAAAAAGGAGGAAGAAGAAGCAATGGAAGGAAAGGGGATGAAGAAGAAGTGGAACGAGGAGGAAAAGAAGAAGGGGAGGAAGAAGAAGTAGTGTAGGCAGAAGAAGGGCAAGAACAAGAAGAGACGGATATGACGAAGGAAAGGAAGAAGAAGAAGGAGATGAAGAGGAAGAAAAGAAAGGAAAGGAGAGGATGAAGAAGAAGTGGAAGAAAGAGAACAAGAGGAGGCGGGAGAAGTGGAAGAAAGGTAAGAAGAGGAAGAAGAATGAGACTAACTAGAAGAAGTGGAAGAAGGAGAAGAAAAGGAAGAAGAAGAAGATGTGGAAACTGAAGAAGGTGAACAAGAGGAGGAAGAAGATGTAGTGGAAGGAGGTGAGATGAAGAAGAAGAATTCGAACAAGGAGAAAAGGAGGAAAAGGAAGAAGAAGAGGAAGGGAAGGGAAGAAGAAGCAGAAGAAGTGGAATTTGGAGGAGAAGAGGAAGAAGAAGAAGAAGTGTAAGCATAAGATTTGCGGGAAGGACAGGAAGAGGAAGAGCAACAATGGGAAGCAACAGAAGTGGGGGTTGGAGAAAAAGAGGAAGGAAGACGGAAAGGAAAGAAGAAGTTGTGGAAGGAGAAGAAATGGAATAGGAAGAAGTGTAAGCAGAAGAAGCGGAAAAAGGAGACGAAAATGAAGAAGAACAACAAGTAGAAGTAGAAGAAGTGGTAGAAGTAGTGGAATGAAAGGAGATGAAGAAGAAGAAGTGGAAGAAGGAGAACGGGAGGAGGGAGAAGAGGTGGCAGAATGAGAAGAAGAGGAAGTAGAAGAAGTGGAAGAACGAGAAGAAAAGGAAGAAGTGCAAGTTGAAGAATCAGAAAAAGAGGAGGAAGAAGAAGCAATGGAAGGAAAGGGGATGAAGAAGAAGTGGAACAAGGAGGAGAAGAAGAAGGGCAAAAAGGAGAAGAGAGGGAAGAAGAAGAACAAGTGGATGTAGTAGAAGTGGAAGAAGGTGAAGAAGAGGAAGAAGAAGAAGTAGTTGAAGGAGTGGGGATGATGGAGAAGAAGTGGAAGAAGGAGATGTAAGGGAGAATATTTTGGGAATAAAAAAAACTAGTTGAGGTTTTCTCTCCTTTGGGTTCTTGACAATCCAAAATCTTTTGAAATTTATCAAAGGTAATTCACCCCTTTGTGTGTGCAATCTCGTAGACATATCTTCCATCCTTGGAAGTGTGGAGTCTATCAATTCCAATTCCATTTTCTGTCTTTTCCATTCATACTCAATTCTGGCCAGCAAACTCTATAACAGGAAAGTGCTACACTATTCAAAAACTCGTTTAATTGTTGAATTTCAAAAACTTTTAATTTCCATTCTGTGTCTTTTTTTATAGTAATTCTATTCAGTTTATTTTTTCTGCAATTGTTTGCATTCCATGTTGATTAATTTTGTTAACGCGGCAAGCTAAATTCCTAGGGTCCTTTCAGAATCCTAAACTGACAGCGGATTCATATCATTTGGTATCAGAGTTTCCGGTTTCTAGGAATTGCAAGGCTGCTGTTCTGGGTAATTTCTGTCCTTAATTTTCATCATATCATAATATTACCTTATTGTTATTTCTTTGACTGAACCATTGCAAAAGTTAGGTCCTTAAAACAATTCTGAATTTTTAAAAAAAAAAAAAAATAGAAGTGAAAGAAAGCATGCAAAAAAAATTGAGTTAAAAAAAAAAATTGGGCTGAATGGTTCATGTTATTAGAAAAATTTTAAGCTCATTCTTAAGGTAATATTGTGTTTGAATTGAGGAAGAAAATACTGCACCGTGTTAGTATACAATTCTGAATTTTGCTGCACCTATTAGTTTCATTTTAAGCCAAAATTTTATCCTCTGTTTGTGTCTTTACCTGTTAAAATTGGCTGCACAATTTTCTACTCAAAATTCTGGTTGTGGCTGTTTGTACCTTTGTTTTTGTGTGCCCAGTTTTTGTCCATTTCTTTTCGTACTTCCTTTTGTTTTCATTTTGAGACAAATTTGTTCTGTCTTGTTGGTGTTAAAAAAAATAATTCAGTTGTTGTCCTAGTATTTGTTGCTTTTGTTGGGTTTCATTTTAGTCATTTTTGTTAGTTTTCTTGTGTCTTATTTGCCTGCACACAGGTTGGTGTTTGTCTTTGACTTTTTCTCTTTTGGTTTGTTAAGAACTTAAGGAGGAATAAAGAGGAAAAAGGCAAGAGAGTTTCATTATAGTAAAAGCCAATTTTGTTTTAGCGCAAACACTTGAGTGGGTGAGAACATTTTCAAACACCACATACATACTTTTTCTTGTGACATTTGACCTGTTTGTTTATCATGGCAGAAAGAAATAATAACAATGATCTTCAACTTCAAATTGCTGCATTATCTCAGCATTTAGAGAGATTGATGAAGCAACAACAAGATGAATTCCATGAGAGGTTGGACCAATTGGAGAATAGGACCCCACCAGTAGGAGGAAAAGGAAGGCCAAATAGAAATGAAGGAAGAATAGAAGGAGTGAAGTTGAATGTGCCTCCTTTCAAGGGTAGGAGTGATCCTGATGCATACTTGGAGTGGGAGTTAAAAATTGAGCATGTGTTCTCTTGCAACAATTATAGTGAGGAGCAAAAGGTGAGACTTGCAGCTGCTGAATTTTCTGATTATGCACTCATTTGGTGGAATAAGTTGCAAAGGGAGAGGATTAGATATGAGGAGCCTAGGGTAGACACTTGGGCTGAAATGAAGAGGATCATGAGGAGGCGGTATATACCTTCTAGCTTCCATAGGGATATAAAATTAAAACTTCAGAAATTGTCTCAAGGAAGCAAGGGAGTGGAGGAGTATTATAAGGAGATGGAGATGCTAATCATCCAAGCCCAAATTGAAGAAGATCCTGAGCTAACTATGGCTCGCTTCCTTAATGGTTTAAATCATGACATTAGAGATGTTGTTGAGTTGCAGGAGTTTGTGGAGATGGAGGACCTTTTACATAAGGCTAGCAAATAAAACGAAAGATTACAACAAGAAGAAGTTCTACTGGGTATAATGCTTCAAATTGGAAGGATAGAGTTAAGAAAGAGGGTGCTGCCTCCTCAAGCAATGCATCACTTTCTAACCATGGAAAAGCACCTCAAAAGCAACCTGAACATCCTCCTAAAAAGACTAGAGAAGTGAAGTGTTTCAAGTGCTTGGGCATGGGTCATTATGCCTATGAGTGTCCCACAAAGAAGATTGTTCTTCTCAAAGATAATGGGGAATACACAAGCCAATCAGAAGCTAGTGGTGGAGAAGAAGAGGAGAGTGATGGAGAATTGAAGGCTAATGAAGGAGAGTTGTATATGATTAGGAGGATGCTTGGAAGTCAAGTCAAGGCCGAGGATGCATCTCAAAGGGAGAACATCTTTCACACAAGATGTTCAGTCAATGGTAATGTTTGTTTGGTAATTATTGATGGAGGGAGTTGTACCAATGTGGTGAGTTCAAGATTAGTGTCAAAGATGAACATGGACACTACACCGCATCCTAGACCATATAAACTTCAATGGCTTAGTGAAGGAGAAGAAGTTCAAGTGAAACAACAAGCAATAGTTTCGTTCTCCATTGGAAAATATCAAGATAAAGTCATATGTGATGTGGTTCCCATGGAGGCCAGCCATATCCTTTTGGGAAGGCCGTGGCAGTATGATACCGAAGCCATTCATGACGACTTCACTAACAAATTTTCTTTCATGTATCAGGATAAAAAGTTGGTTCTCAAGCCTTTGTCTCCTAAAGAGGTGTGTGAGGATCAAATCAAAATGAGAGAAAAGTTAGCAAATGAAATAAAGAGTGAAACACTTGAGAGGAAGAGCGAAACACTTGAGAGGAAAAATAGAGAAAAGAAAGATATTGAAACACTTGAGGAAAAACACACTTGTTTAGCAAAAAAAGAGGAAGTTAAGAGGCTGCTTTGTGCAAGACAACCCCTATATTTGTTGTATTGTACAAGTCAGTTTTTGCATGCTAACCAATTTGAAAATTTTGAATTGCCTTCTTGTGTTAAACCTCTCTTGCAGAATTTCCAAGATGTTTTTCCAGAGAGTGTACCTAGTGGATTGCCACCTTTGAGGGGAATTGAGCATCACATTGATCTCATTCCAGGAGAATCATTACCCAATCGGCCAGGATATAGGAGTAACCCACAAGAAACTAAGGAGATTGAAAGGCAAGTCGCTGAAGTCATGAGCAAAGGTTGGGTGAGAGATAGCATGAGCCCGTGTGCTGTACCTGTGATTTTGGTGCCAAAGAAAGATGGCTCATGGAGGATGTGTTCTGATTGTAGAGCCATAAACAACATCACCATCAAGTATAGGCATCCAATTCCCAGATGAAAATGCTATTGATTTGGGGACAAATCCTCTTCAAGAGGGGGGGAGTGATGAGGACATCAAGCTTGAAGGACTTGGAGGACCTATGACAAGGGCAAGGACAAGAAGAGCTAAGGAAGCTATTCAACAAGTATTGGCAGCCCTTTTGCAAAAAGAGCCAAACAATGAAGAAATAAAGTTTAAAATTGTTAATTGTCTCAGGACTGAAGAGAGCAATACTTGACCTTAATGGAAGAGAAGTTTGAAATAAATTAAACTCATTTTCTTAGAGTTTACTTAGTTAATGGTGGGCAACCAGAATTGTCTAATTAAAGTTGCAGCCACCTAGGTTATCAATTATAATTAGTATACGTGTTTAATTTACTTTGGCAGTTACACTTTGTTATTAAGCTGCCCATTGTTAGTTTTTATTATTTTGTAACTTCAGCTGAATTTAGAAAGCCACTAAACCTACACAAGCTGAGTTTATTAGGCATATAAATTTGGGCAAGACTGAGATGTAAGGGAGAATATTTTAAGAATAAAAAAAACTAGTTGAGGTTTTCTCTCCTTTGGGTTCTTGACAATCCAAAATCTTTTGAGATTTATCAAAGGTAATTCACCCCTTTGTGTGTGCAATCTCGTAGACATATCTTCCATCCTAGGAAGTGTGGAGTCTATCAATTCCAATTCCATTTTCTGTCTTTTCTATTCATACTCAATTCTGGCCAGCAAACTCTATAACAGGAAAGTGCTACACTATTCAAAAACTCATTTAATTGTTGAATTTCAAAAACTTTTAATTTCCATTCTGTGTCTAAAAGTTTGATAGTAATTCTATTCAGTTTATTTTTTTTTTTGCAATTGTTTGCATTCCATGTTGATTAATTTTGTTAACGCGGCAAGCTAAATTCCTAGGGTCCTTTCAGAATCCTAAACTGACAGCGGATTCATATCAGTTAAGAGGTGAGATGAAGAAGATGAATTGGAACAAGGAGAAAAGGAGGAAAACGAAGAAGAAGGGGAAGGGAAGGGAAGAAGAAGCAGAAGAAGTGGAATTTGGAGGAGAAGAGGAAGAACTGTAAGCATAAGATTTGGGGGAAGGAGAGGAAGAGGAAAAGCAACAATGGGAAGCAACAGAAGTGGGGGATGGAGAAAAAAGGAAGGAAGACGGAAAGGAAAGAAGAACTTGTGGAAGGAGAAGAAATGGAAGAAGAAGAAGTGTAATCAGAAGAAGCGAAGAAGGAGACGAAAATGAAGAAGAATAACAAGTAGAAGTAGAAGAAGTGGTAGAAGTAGTGGAATGAAAGGAGATGAAGAAGAAGAAGTGGAAGAAGGAGAACGGGAGGAGGGAGAAGAGGTGGCAGAAGGAGAAGAAGTGGAAGTAGAAGAAGTGGAAGAACGAGAAGAAAAGGAAGAAGTGCAAGTGGAAGAAGGTGAACAATAGGAAGAAGAAGAAGAAGAACTGGAAGAATCAGAAATAGAGGAGGAAGAAGAAGCAATGGACGCAAAGGGGATGAAGAGGAAGTGGAACAAGGAGGAGAAGAAGAAGGGGAGGAAGAAGAAATAGTGTAGGCAGAAGAAGGGCAAAAAGGAGGAGGGAAGAAGAAGAACAAGTGGATGTAGTAGAAGTGGAAGAAGGTGAACAAGAGGAAGAAGAAGAAGTAGTTGAAGGAGTGGGGATGATGGAGAAGAAGTGGAAGAAGGAGAACAAGAGGTAGAAATGCAAGTGGAAGCAGAAGAAGGAGAAAAAGAGGGATATGACAAAGGAAAGGAAGAAGAAGAAGGAGATGAAGAGGAAGAAAAGGAAGGAAAGGAGAGGATGAAGAAGAAGTGGAAGAAAGAGAACAAGAGGAGGCAGGAGAAGTGGAAGAAAGAAGAGAAGAGGAAGAAGAAGGAGAGTAACTAGAAGAAGTGGAAGAAGGAGAAGAAAAGGAAGAAGAAGAAAATGTGGAAAGTGAAGAGGTTGAAGAAGGTGAACAAGAGGAGGAAGAAGAAGTAGTGGAAGCAGGTGAGATGAAGAAGAAGAATTGGAACAAGGAGAAAAGGAGGAAAAGGAAGAAGAAGGGGAAGGGAAGGGAAGAAGAAGCAGAAGAACTGGAACTTGGAGGAGAAGAGGAAGAAGAAGAAGAAGTGTAAGCATAAGATTTGGGGGAAGGAGAGGAAGAGGAAGAGCAACAATGGGAAGCAACAGAAGTGGAGGATGGAGAAAAAGAGGAAGGAAGACAAAAAATGAAAGAAGAAGTTGTGGAAGGAGAAGAAATGGAAGAAGAAGAAGTGTAAGCAGAAAAAGCGGAAGAAGGAGACGAAAATGAAGAAGAACAACAAGTAGAAGTAGAAGAAGTGGTAGAAGTAGTGGAACGAAAGGAAATGAAGAAGAAGAAGTGGAAGAAAGAGAACGAGAGGAGGGAGAAGAGGTGGTAGAAGGAGAAGAAGAGGAAGTAGAAGAAGTGGAAGAATGAGAACGATAGGAAGAAGTGCAAGTGGAAGAAGGAGAACAATACGAAGAAGAAAAAGAAGTGTTACAATCAGAAAAAGAGGTGGAAGAAGGAGCAATGGAAGGAAAGGGGATGAAGAAGAAGTGGAACAAGGAGGAGAACAAGAAGGGGAGGAAGAAGAAGTAGTGTAGACAGAAGAAGGGCAAGAAGGAGAAGAGAGGGAAGAAGAAGAACAAGTGGATGTAGTAGAAGTGGAAGAAGGTGAACAAGAGGAACAAGAAGAAGTAGTTGAAGGAGTGGGGATGATGGAGAAGAAGTGGAAGAAGGAGAACAAGAGGTAGAAATGCAAGTGGAAGCAGAAGAAGGAGAAAAAGAGGGATATGACGGAGGAAAGGAAGAAGAAGAAGGAGATGAAGAGGAAGAAAAGAAAGGAAAGGAGAGGATGGAGAAGAAGTGGAAGAAAGAGAACAAGATGCGGCAGGAGAAGTGGAAGAAAGATAAAAAGAGGAAGAAGAAGAAGGGTAACCAAAAGAAGTGGAAGAAGGAGAAGAAAAGGAAGAAGAAGAAGATGTGGAAAGTCAAGAAGTTGAGGAACGTGAACAAGAGGAGGAAGAAGAAGTGTAAGCATAGGATTTGGGGGAAAGAGAAGAAGAGGAAGAGCAACAATGGGAAGCAACAGAAGTGGGGGATGGAGAAAAAGAGGAAGGAGAAGACGGAAAGGAAAGAAGAAGAAGTTGTGGAAGGAGAAGAAATGGAAGCAGAGGAAGACGAAGAAGTGTAACCAGAAGAAGAGGAAGAAAGGGACAAAAAGGAAGAAGAACAACATGTAGAAGTAGAAGAAGTGGTAGAAGGAGAGAATAAATAGGAGGAAGAAGTGGAAGAACGAGAACGATAGGAGGAAGTGCAAGTGGAAGAAGGAGAACAATAGGAAGAAGAAGAAGAAGTGGAAGGATCAGAAAAAGAGGTGGAAGAAGGAGCAATGGAAGGAAAGGGGATGAAGAAGAAGTGGAACAAGAAGGAGAAGAAGAAGGGGAGGAAGAAGAAGTAGTGTAGATAGAAGAAGGGCAAGAACGAGAAGAGAGGGAAGAAGAAGAACAAGTGGATGTAGTAGAAGTGGAAGAAGGGGAACAAGAGGAAGAAGAAGAAGTAGTTGAAGGAGTGGGGATGATGGAGAAGAAGTGGAACAAGGAGAACAAGAGGTAGAATTGCAAGTGGAAGCAGAAGAAGGAGAAAAAGAGGGATATGACGAAGGAAAGGAAGAAGAAGAAGGAGATGAAGAGGAAGAAATGAAAGGAAAGGAGAGGATGAAGAAGAAGTGGAAGAAAGAGAACAAGAGGAGGAAGGACAAATGGAAGAAAGATAAGAAGAGGAAGAAGAAGGAGAGTAACTAGAAGAAGTGGAAGAAGGAGAAGAAAAGGAAGAAGAAGAAGATGTGGACAGTGAAGAAGGTGAACAAGAGGAGGAAGAAGAAGTAGTGGAAGGAGGTGAGATGAAGAAGAAGAATTGGAACAAGGAGAAAAGGAGGAAAAGGAAGAAGGAGGGGAAGGGAAGGGAAGAAGAAGCAGAAGAAGTGGAATCTGGAGGAGAAGAGGAAGAAGAAGAAGAAGTGGAAGCATAAGATTTGGGGGAAGGAGAGAAGAAGAGGAAGAGCAACAATGGGAAGCAACAGAAGTGGGGGATGGAGAAAAAGAGGAAGGAGAAGACGAAAAGGAAAGAAGAAGAAGTTGTTGAAGGAGAAGAAATGGAAGAAGAGGAAGAACAACAAGTGTAGCAGAAGAAGCAGAAGAAGGAGAAGAAAATGAAGAAGAACAACAAGTAGAAGTAGAATAAGTGGTAGAAGGAGAGAATAAGAGGAATTGCAGGAAGTAGTGAAATGAAAGGGGATGAAGAAGAAGAAGTGGAAGAAGGAGAAAGGGATGAGGGAGAAGAGGTGGCAGAAGGAAAAGAAGAGCAAGTGGATGAAGAAGAAGAGGAAGAAGAAGAAGTGGTAGAACGAGAAGAAAAGGAAGATGTGCAAGTGGAAGAAGGAGAACAGTAGGAAGACGCAGAAGAAGTGGAAGCATAAGATTTGGGGGAAGGAGAAGAAGAGGAAGCGCAACAATGGGAAGTAACAGAAGTGGGGGATGGAGAAAAACAGGAAGGAGAAGACGAAAAGGAAAGAAGAAGAAGTTGTGGAAGAAGAAGAAATGGAAGAAGAGGAAGAAGAACAAGTGTAAGCAGAAGAAGCTAAAGAAGGAGACGAAAATGAAGAAGAACAACAAGTAGAAGTAGAAGAAGTGGTAGAAGGAGAGAATAAGAGGAATAGGTGGAGGTACTGGAATGAAAGGAGATGAAGAAGAAGAAGTGGAGGAAGGAGAACGGGAGGATGAAGAAGAGGTGGCAGAAGGAGAAGAAGAGGAAGAAGAAGAAGTGGAAGAACGAGAAGAAAAGGAAGAAGTGCAAGTGGAAGAAGGAGAACAATAGGAAGAAGAGGAAGAAGTGGAAGAATGAGAAAAACAGAAGGAAGAAGAAGCAATGGAAAGAAAGGGGAATGAAGAAGAAGTGCAACAAGGAGGAAAAGAAGAAGGGGAGGAAGAAGAAGTAGTGTAGGCAGAAGAAGGGCAAGAAGGAGAAGAGAGGGAACAAGAAGAAGTGGATGTAGTAGAAGTGGAAGAAGGTGAACAAGATGAAGAAGAAGAAGTAGTTGAAGGAGTGGGGATGATGGAGAAGAAGTGGAAGAAGGAGAACAAGAGGTAGAAATGTAAGTGGAAGCAGAAGAAGGAGAAAAAGAGGGATATCACGAAGGAAAGGAAGAAGAAGATGGAGACGAAGAGGAAGAAAAGAAAGGAAAGGAGAGCATGAAGAAGAAGTGGAAGAAAGAGAACAAGAGGAGGTAGGAGAAGTGGAAGAAAGATAAGAAGAGGAAGAAGCAGGAGCGTAACTAGAAGAAGTGGAAGAAGGAGAAGAAAAGGAAGAAGAAGAAAATGTGGAAAGTGAAGAAGGTGTACAAGAGGAGGAATAAGAAGTAGTGGAAGGAGGTGAGATGAAGAAGAAGAATTGGAACAAGGAGAAAAGGAGGAAAAGGAAGAAGGAGGGGAAGGGAAAGGAAGAAGAAGCAGAAGAAGTGGAATCTGGAGAAGAAGAGGAAGAAGAAGAAGAAGTGTAAGCATAAGATTTGGGGGAAGGAGAAGAAGAGGAAGAGCAACAATGGGAAGCAACAGAAGTGGGGGATGGAGAAAAAGAGGAAGGAGAAGACGGAAAGGAAAGAAGAAGAAGTTATGGAAGGAGAAGAAATGGAAGATTAGGAAGAAGAACAAGTGTAAGCAAAAGAAGTAGAAGAAGGAGACAAAAATGAAGAAGAACAACAAGTAGAAGTAGAAGAAGTGGTAAAAGGAGACAATAAGAGGAATAGGAGGAAGTAGTGGAATGAAAGGAGATAAAGAAGAAGAAGTGGAAGAAGGAGAACGGGAGGAGGGAGAAGAGGTGGCAGAAGGAGAAGAAGAGGAAGAAGAAGAAGTGGAAGAATGAGAAAAAGAGGAGGAAGAAGAAGCAATGGAAGGAAAGGGGATGAAGAAGAAGTGGAACAAGGAGGAGAAGAAGAAGGGGAGGAAGAAGAAATAGTGTAGGCAGAAGAAGGGCAAGAAGGAGAAGAGAGGGAAGAAGAAGAAGAACAAGTGGATAGTAGAAGTGGAAGAAGGTGAACAAGAGGAAGAAGAAGAAGTAGTTGAAGGAGTGGGGATGATGGAGAAGAAGTGGAAGAAGGAGAACAAGAGGTAGAAATGCAAGTGGAAGCAGAAGAAGGAGAAAAAGAGGGATATGACAAAGGAAAGGAAGAACAAGAAGGAGATGAAGAGGAAGAAAAGAAAGGAAAGGAGAAGATGGAGAAGAAGTGGAAGGAAGAGAACAAGATGAGGCAGGAGAAGTGGAAGAAAGATAAGAAAAGGAAGAAGAAGGAGGGTAACCAGAAGAAGTGGAAGAAGGAGAAGAAAAGGAAGAAGAAGTAGATGTGGAAAGCAAGAAGTTGAAGAACGTGAACAAGAGGAGGAAGAAGAAGTAGTGGAAGGAGGTGAGATGAAGAAGAAGAATTGGAACAAGGAGAAAAGGAGGAAAAGGAAGAAGGAGGGGAAGGGAAGGGAAGAAGAAGCAGAAGAAGTGGAATCTGGAGGAGAAGAGGAAGAAGAAGAAGAAGCGTGAGCATAAGATTTGGGGGAAGGAGAAGAAGAGGAAGAGCAACAATGGGAAGCAACAAAAGTGGGGGATGGAGACAAAAATGAAGGAGAAGACGGAAAGGAAAGAAGAAGAAGTTGTGGAAGCAGAAGAAATGGAAGAATAGGAAGAAGAACAAGTGTAAGCAAAGAAAGCCGAAGAAGGAGACGAAAATGAAGAAGAACAACAAGTAGAAGTAGAAGAGGTGGTAAAAGGAGACAATAAGAGGAATAAGAGGAAGTAGTGGAATGAAAGGAGATGGAAAATGAAGAAGGTGAACAAGAGGAGGAAGAAGAAGTAGTATAAGGAGGTGAGATGAAGAAGAATTATTGGAACAACGAGAAAAGGAGGAAAAGGAAGAAGGAGGGGAAGGGAAGGGAAGAAGAAGCAGAAGAAGTGGAATCTAGAGGAGAAGAGGAAGAGCAACAATGGGAAGCAACAGAAGTGGGGATGGAGAAAAAGAGGAAGGAGAAGACGGAAAGGAAAGAAGGAGAAGTTGTGGAAGGAGAAGAAATGGAAGAAGAGGAAGACAAAGAAGTGTAACCAGAAGAAGCGGAAGAAAGGGACAAAAATGAAGAAGAACAACATGTAGAAGTAGAAGAAGTGGTAGAAGGAGAGAATAAATAGGAGGAAGAAGTGGAAGAACGAGAACGATAGGAAGAAGTGCAAGTGGAAGAAGAAGAACAATAGGAAGAAGAAGAACAAGTGGAAGAATGAGAAAAAGAGGTGGAAGAAGGACCAATGAAAGGAAAGGGGATGAAGAAGAAGTGGAACAAGGAGGAGAAGAAGAAGGGGAGGAAGAAGATGTAGTGTAGGCAGAAGAAGGGCAAGAAGGAAAAGAGAGGGAAGAAGAAGAACAAGTGGATGTAGTAGAGGTGGAAGAAGATGAACAATAGGAAGAAGAAGAAGTAGTTGAAGGAGTGGGGATGATGGAGGAGATGTGGAAGAAGAAGAACAAGAGGTAGAAATGCAAGTGGAAGCAGAACAAGGAGTAAAAGAGGGATGTTACGAAGGAAAGGAAGAAGAAGGAGATGAACTTATTTCTTTGACTGAACCATTGCAAAAGTTAGGTCCTTAAAACAATTCTGAATTTAAAAAAAAAAAATAGAAGTGAAAGAAAGCATGCAAAAATTGAGTTAAAAAAAAAAAATTGGGCTGAATGGTTCATGTTATTAGAAAAATTTTAAGCTCATTCTTAAGGTAATATTGTGTTTGAATTGAGGAACAAAATACTGCACCTTATTAGTATACAATTCTGAATTTTGGCTGCACTTCTTGGTTGCAAATTGTTCAATTTCCATTCTGGTTTGCTGCACCTGTGTTGCGCATCATTCCCTGAATTTTGCTGCACCTATTGGCTTCATTTTAAGCCAAAATTTCAACCCTTTGTTGGTGTCAAAATTCTGGTTGTTGTCCTATTTGTTTGTGGTCTTCTTTGTGTTTCATTTGAGTCATTTTTGTTAGCTTTTCTTGAGTTATTTGGGCTGCACACAGGTTGGTGTTGTCTTTGAATTTATTCTCTTTTTGGTCTGTTAAGAACTTAAGGAGGAATAGAGAGGAAAAAGGCAAGAGAGTTTCATTATAGTAAAAGCCAATATTGTTTAGCGCAAACACTTGAGTGGGTGAGAACATTTTCAAACACCACATACATACTTTTTCTTGTGACATTTGACCTGTTTGTTTATCATGGCGGAAAGAAATAATAACAATGATCTTCAGCTTCAAATTGTTGCACTATCCCTGCATTTAGAGAGATTGATGAAGCAACAACAAGATGAGTTCCATGAAAGGTTGGATCAGTTGGAGAATAGAACCCCACCAGCAGGAGGAGGAGGAGGAGGAAGGCCAAATAGAAATGAAGGAAGAATAGAAGGAGTGAAGTTGAATGTGCCTCCTTTCAAGGGTAGGAGTGATCCTGAGGCATACTTGGAGTGGGAGTTAAAAATTGAGCATGTGTTCTCTTGCAACAATTATAGTGAGGAGCAAAAGGTGAGACTTGCAACTGCTGAATTTTCAGATTATGCTTTGATTTGGTGGAACAAGTTGCAAAGGGAGAGGATTAGAGATGAAGAGTCTATGGTGGACACTTGGACTGAAATGAAGAGGCTCATGAGGAAGCGGTGTACCTTCTAGCTTCCATAGAGACTTAAAATTGAAACTTCAAAAATTGTCTCAAGGAAGCAAGGGAGTGGAGGAGTACTATAAGGAGATGGAGGTGCTTATCATCCAAGCAAACATTGAAGAAGATCCTGAGGTAACTATGGCTCGCTTCCTTAGTGGCTTAAATCATGATATTAGAGATGTTGTTGAGTTGCAGGAATTTGTAGAAATGGAGGATCTGTTGCATAAGGCCATTCAGGTAGAACAACAGTTAAAAAGAAAAAGTGCAACAAGAAGGAGTTCTACCAATTTTAATAATTCCAATTGGAAGGATAGGAGGAAAGAAGGAGCTGCCTCATCTAGTAATACAACACCTTCTAGCCATGGAAAAGCCCCTCAAAAGAAAGATGATAATCCACCTAAAAAGACTAGAGAAGTGAAGTGTTTCAAGTGCTTGGGCATGGGTCATTATGCCTATGAGTGTCCCACAAAGAAGATTGTTCTTCTCAAAGATAATGGGGAATACACAAGCCAATCAGAAGCTAGTGGTGGAGAAGAAGAGGAGAGGGATGGAGAATTGGCGGCTAATGAAGGAGAGTTGTACATGATTAGGAGACTGTTGGGAAGTCAAGTCAAGGCCGAAGATGCATCTCAAAGGGAGAACATCTTTCACACAAGATGTTCAGTCAATGGTAATGTTTGTTTGGTAATTATTGATGGAGGGAGTTGTACCAATGTGGTGAGTTCAAGATTAGTGTCAAAGATGAACATGGACACTACACCGCATCCTAGACCATATAAACTCTAATGGCTTAGTGAAGGAGAAGAAGTTAAAGTGAAACAGCAAGCAGAGGTTCCTTTCTCTATTGGGAAGTATCAAGATAAGGTTTTATGTGATGTGGTTCCCATGGAGGCCAGCCATATCCTTTTAGGGAGGCCGTGGCAGTATGATACCAAAGCCATTCATGATGGTTTCACTAATAAAATTTCCTTTATGTATCAGGATAAAAAGGTGGTTCTCAAGCCTTTGTCTCCTAAAAAGGTATGTGAGGATCAATTAAAAATGAGAGAAAAGTTAGCAAATGAGAGAAAGAGTGAAACACCTGAGAGGGAAAAAAGTGAAACACTTGAAAGAAAAAAGAGAGAAAAGAATAAGAGTGAAACACTTGAGGGCAAGCAACTGTGTTTAGCAAGAGAAAGGGAGGTAAGGAGGGTGCTTTGCACAAGACAGCCCCTCTACTTATTGCTTTGTCAAAATCAAATTTTGTATGCTAACCAGTTTGACAAGTTTGAATTGCCTTCTTGTATTGAGTCTCTTTTGCAGGATTTTGAGGATGTGTTTCCAGCAAATGTACCTGATGGCTTGCCACCTGTGAGGGGAATTGAGCATCACATTGATCTCATTCCAGGAGCTTCTTTGCCGAATCATCCAGCTTATAGGAGCAACCCACAGGAGACCAAAGAGATCGAAAGGCAAGTTACTGAGCTCATGAGCAAAGGGTGGGTAAGAGACAGCATGAGTCCATGTGCTGTACCTGTGATTCTAGTACCCAAGAAGGATGGCTCATGGAGGATGTGTTCTGATTGTAGAGCCATAAACAACATCACCATCAAATATAGACATCCAATTCCCAGATGAAGATGCTATTTATTTGGGGACAAATCCTCTTCAAGAGGGGGGGAGTGATGAGGACATCAAGCTAGAAGGACTTGGAGGACCTATGACAAGGGCAAGGACAAGAAGAGCTAAGGAAGCTATTCAACAAGTATTGGCAGCCCTTTTGCAAAAAGAGCCAAACATTGAAGAAATAAAGTTTAAAATTTTTAATTGTCTCAGGACTGAAGAGAGCAATACTTGACCTTAATGGAAGAGAAGTTTGAAATAAATTAAACTCATTTTCTTGGGGTATACTTAGTTAATGGTGGGCAACCAGAATTGTCTAATTAAAGTTGCAGCCACCTAGGTTATCAATTATAATTAGTATACGTGTTTAATTTACATTGGCAGTTACACTTTGTTATTAAGCTGCCCATTATTAGTTTTTATTATTTTGTAACTTCAGCTGAATTTAGAAAGCCACTAAACCTACACAAGCTGAGTTTATTAGGCATATAAATTTGGGCAAGACTGAGATGTAAGGCAGAATATTTTGGAAATAAAAAACTAGTAGAGTTTTCTCTCCTTTGGGTTCTTGACAATCCAAAATCTTTTGAGATTTATCAAAGGTAATTCACCCCTTTGTGTGTGTAATCTCGTAGACATATCTTCCATCCTTGGAAGTGTGGAGTCTATCAATTCCAATTCCATTTTCTGTCTTTTCCATTCATACTTAATTCTGGCCAGCAAACTCTATAACAGGAAAGTGCTACACTATTCAAAAACTTGTTTAATTGTTGAATTTCAAAAACTTTTAATTTCCATTCTGTGTCTAAAAGTTTGATAGTAATTCTATTCAGTTTATTTTTTTGCAATTGTTTGCATTCCATGTTGATTAATTTTGTTAACGTGGCAAGCTAAATTCCTAGGGTCCTTTCAGAATCCTAAACTGACAGCGGATTCATATCAAGAAGAAGATGTGGAAAGTGAAGAAGTTGAAGAGGGTGAATAAGAGGTGGAAGAAGAAGCAATGGAAGGAAAGGGGATGAAGAAGAAGTGGAACAAGGACGAGAAGAAGAAGGGGAGGAAGAAGAAGTAGTGTAGGTAGAAGAAGGGCAAGAAGGAGAAGAGAGGGAAGAAGAAGAAGTGGATGTAGTAGAAGTGGAAGAAGGTGAAAAAATGAAGAAGAAGAAGTAGTTGAAGGAGTGGGGATGATGGAGAAGAAGTGGAAGAAGGAGAACAAGAGGTAGAAATGCAAGTGGAAGCAGAAGAAGGAGAAAAGGAGGGATATGACGAAGGCAAGGAAGAAGAGGAAGGAGATGAAGAGGAAGAAAAGAAAGGAAAGGAGAGCATGAAGAAGAAGTGGAAGAAAGGAGAACAAGAGTAGGCAGGAGAAGTGGAAGAAAGATAAGAAGAGGAAGAAGAAGGAGAGTAACTAGAAGAAGTGGAAGAAGGAGAAGAAAAGGAAGAAGAAGAAGATGTGGAAAGTGAAGAAGTTGAAGAAGGTGAACAAGAGGAGGAAGAAGAAGTAGTGGAGGAGGTGAGATGAAGAGGAAGAATTGGAACAAGGAGAAAAGGAGGAAAAGGCAGCAGGAGGGGAAGGGAAGGGAAGAAGAAGCAGATGAAGCGGAATCTGGAGGGAAAGAGGAAGAAGAAGAAGTGTAAGCATAAGATTTAGGGGAAGGAGAAGAAGAGGAAGAGCAACAATGGGAAGCAACAGCAGTGGCGGATGGAGAAAAAGAGGAAGGAGAAGACGGAAAGGAAAGAAGAAGAAGTTGTGGAAGGAGAAGAAATGGAAGAAGAGGAAGAAGAAGAAGAAGTGTAAGCAGAAGAAGCGGAAGAAAGAGACAAAAATGAACAAGAACAACAAGTAGAAGTAGACGAAGGAGATGAAAAGGAAGAAGAAGAAGATGTGGAAAGTGAAGAAGTTGAAGAAGGTGAACAAGAGGCAGAAGAAGAAGTAGTGGAAGGACGTGAGATGAAGAAGAAGAATTGGAACAAGGAGAAAAGGAGGAAAAGGAAGAACAAGGGGAAGGGGAGGGAAGAAGAAGCAGAAGAACTGGAATTTGGAGGAGAAGAGGAAGAAGAAGAAGAAGTGTAAGCATAAGATTTGGGGGAAGGAGAGGAAGAGGAAGAGCAACAATCGGAAGCAACAGAAGTGGGGGATGGAGAAAAAGAGGAAGGAAGACGGAAAGGAAAGAAGAAGTTGTGGAAGGAGAAGAAATGGAAGAGGAAGAAGTGTAAGTAGAAGAAGCGGAAGAAGGAGACGAAAATCAAGAAGAACAACAAGTAGAAGTAGAAGAAGTGGTAGAAGTAATGGAATGAAAGGAGATGGAGAAGAAGAAGTGGAAGAAGGAGAACGGGAGGAGGGAGAAGAGGTGGCAGAAGGAGAAGAAGAGGAAGTAGAAGAAGTGGAAGAACGAGAAGAAAAGGAAGAAGTGCAAGTGGAAGAATCAGAAAAAGAGGAGGAAGAAGAAGCAATGGAAGGAAAGGGGATGAAGAAGAAGTGGAACAAGGAGGAGAAGAAGAAGGGCAAAAAGGAGAAGAGAGGTAAGAAGAAGAACAAGTGGATGTAGTAGAAGTGGAAGAAGGCGAAGAAGAGGAAGAAGAAGAAGTAGTTGAAGGAGTGGGGATGATGGAGAAGAAGTGGAAGAAGGAGAACAAGAGGTAGAAATGCAAGTGGAAGCAGAAGAAGGAGAAAAAGAGGGATATGACGAAGGAAAGGAAGAAGAAGAAGGAGATGAAGAGGAAGAAAAGGAAGGAAAGGAGAGGATGAAGAAGAAGTGGAAGAAAGAGAACAAGAGGAGGCAGGAGAAGTGGAAGAAAGGTAAGAAGAGGAAGAAGAAGGAGAGTAACTAGAAGAAGTGGAAGAAGGAGAAGAAAAGGAAGAAGAAGAAAATGTGGAAAGTGAAGAGGTTGAAGAAGGTGAACAAGAGGAGGAAGAAGAAGTAGTGGAAAGAGGTGAGATGAAGAAGACGAATTGGAACAAGGAGAAAAGGAGGAAAACGAAGAAGAAGGGGAAGGGAAGGGAAAAAGAAGCAGAAGAAGTGGAATTTGGAGGAGAAGAGGAAGAAGACGAAAAAGTGTAAGCATAAGATTTGGGGGAAGGAGAGGAAGAGGAAGAGCAACAATGGGAAGCAACAGAAGTGGGGGATGGAGAAAAAAGGAAGGAAGACGGAAAGGAAAGAAGAACTTGTGGAAGGAGAAGAAATGGAAGAAGAAGAAGTGTAATCAGAAGAAGCGAAGAAGGAGACGAAAATGAAGAAGAACAACAAGTAGAAGTAGAAGAAGTGGTAGAAGTAGTGGAATGAAAGGAGATGAAGAAGAAGAACTGGAAGAAAGAGAACGGGAGGAGGTAGAAGAGGTGGCAGAAGGAGAAGAAGTGGAAGTAGAAGAAGTGGAAGAACGAGAAGAAAAGGAAAAAGTGCAAGTGGAGGAAGGAGAACAATAGGAAGAAGAAGAAGAAGTGGAAGAATGAGAAATAGAGGAGGAAGAAGAAGCAATGGAAGGAAAGGGGATGAAGAAGAAGTGGAACAAGGAGGAGAAGAAGAAGGGCAGGAAGAAGAAGTAGTGTAGGCAGAAGAAAAGCAAAAAGGAGAAGAGAGGGAAGAAGAAGAACAAGTGGATGTAGTAGAAGTGGAAGAAGGTGAACAAGAGGAAGAAGAAGAAGTAGTTGAAGGAGTGGGGATGATGGAGAAGAAGTGGAAGAAGGAGAACAAGACGTAGAAATGCAAGTGGAAGCAGAAGAAGGAGAAAAAGAGGGATATGACGAAGGAAAGGAAGAAGAAGAAGGAGATGAAGAGGAAGAAAAGGAAGGAAAGGAGAGGATGAAGAAGAAGTGGAAGAAAGAGAACAAGAGGAAGCAGGAGAAGTGGAAGAAAGATAAGAAGAGGAAGAAGAAGGAGAGTAACTAGAAGAAGTGGAAGAAGGAGAAGAAAAGGAAGAAGAAGAAAGTGTGGAAAGTGAAGAGGTTGAAGAAGGTGAACAGGAGGAGGAAGAAGAAGTAGTGGAAAGAGGTGAGATGAAGAAGACGAATTGGAACAAGGAGAAAAGGAGTAAAACGAAGAAGAAGGGGAAGGGAAGGGAAGAAGAAGCAGAAGAAGTGGAATTTGGAGGAGAAGAGGAAGAAGACGAAGAAGTGTAAGCATAAGATTTGGGGGAAGGAGAGGAAGAGGAAGAGCAACAATGGGAAGCAACAGAAGTGGGGGATGGAGAAAAAAGGAAGGAAGACGGAAAGGAAAGAAGAACTTGTGGAAGGGGAAGAAGAAGAAGTGTAATCAGAAGAAGCGAAGAAGGAGACGAAAATGAAGAAGAACAACAAGTAGAAGTAGAAGAAGTGGTAGAAGTAGTGGAATGAAAGGAGATGAAGAAGAAGAAGTGGAAGAAGGACAACGGGAGGAGGGAGAAGAGGTGGCAAAAGGAGAAGAAGTGGAAGTAGAAGAAGTGGAAGAACGAGAAGAAAAGGAAGAAGGGCAAGTGGAGGAAGGAGAACAATAGGAAGAAGAAGAAGAAGTGGAAGAATCAGAAAAAGAGGAGGAAGAAGAAGCAATGGAAGGAAAGGGGATGAAGAAGAAGTGGAACAAGGAGGAGAAGAAGAAGGGCAGGAAGAAGAAGTAGTGTAGGCAGAAGAAGGGCAAAAAGGAGAAGAGAGGGAAGAAGAAGAACAAGTGGATGTAGTAGAAGTGGAAGAAGGTGAACAAGAGGAAGAAGAAGAAGTAGTTGAAGGAGTGGGGATGATGGAGAAGAAGTGGAAGAAGGAGAACAAGACGTAGAAATGCAAGTGCAAGCAGAAGAAGGAGAAAAAGAGGGATATGACGAAGGAAAGGAAGAAGAAGAAGGAGATGAAGAGGAAGAAAAGGAAGGAAAGGAGAGGATGAAGAAGAAGTGGAAGAAAGAGAACAAGAGGAGGCAGGAGAAGTGGAAGAAAGATAAGAAGAGGAAGAAGAAGGAGAGTAACTAGAAGAAGTGGAAGAAGGAGAAGAAAAGGAAGAAGAAGAAGATGTTGAAAGTGAAGCAGTTGAAGATGGTGAACAAGTGGAGGAAGAAGAAGTAGTGGAAGGAGGTGAGATGAAGAAGAAGAATTGGAACAAGGAGAAAATGAGAAAAAGGAAGGAGGCAAAGGGAAGGGAAGAAGAAGCAGAAGAAGTGGAATCTGGAGGAGAAGAGGAAGAAGAAGAAGAAGTGTAAGCATAAGATTTGGGGGAAGGAGAAGAAGAGGAAGAGCAACAATGGGAGGCAACAGAAGTGAGGGATGGAGAAAAATAGGAAGGAGAAGACGGAAAGGCAAGAAGAAGAAGTTGTGCAAGGAGAAGAAATGGAAGAAGAGGAAGAAGAAGAAGTGTAAGCAGAAGAAGCGGAAGAAAGAGACGAAAATGAAGAAGAACAACAAGTAGAAGTAGAAGAACTGGTAGAAGGAGAGAATAAATAGGAGGAAGTAGCGGAATGAAAGTAGATGAAGAAGAAGACGTGGAAGAAGGAGAACAGGAGGAGGGAGAAGAGGTGGCAGAAGGAGAAGAAGAGGAAGAAGAAGAAGTGGAAGAACGAGAAGAAAAGGAAGAAGTGCAAGTGGAAGAAGGAGAACAATAGGAAGAAGAAGAAGAAGTGGAAGAATAAGAAAAAGAGGAGGAAGAAGAAGCAATGGAAGGAAAGGGGATGAAGAAGAAGTGGAACAAGGAGGAGAAGAAGAAGGGGAGGAAGAAGAAGTAGTGTAGACAGAAGAAGGGCAAGAAGGAGAAGAGAGGGAAGAAGAACAACAAGTGCATGTAGTAGAAGTTGAAGAAGGTGAACAAGAGGAAGAAGAAGAAGTAGTTGAAGGAGTGGGGATGATGGAGAAGAAGTGGAAGAAGGAGAACAAGAGATAGAAATGCAAGTGGAAGCAGAAGAAGGAGAAAAAGAGGGATATGACGAAGGAAAGCAAGAAGAAGAAGGAGATGAAGAGGAAGAAAAGAAAGGAAAGGAGTGGATGAAGAAGAAGTGGAAGAAAGAGAACAAGATGGGGCAGGAGAAGTGCAAGAAAGATAAGAAGAGAAAGAAGAAGGAGAGTAACTAGAAGAAGTGGAAGAAGGAGAAGAAAAGGAAGAAGAAGAACATGTGGAAAGTGAAGAGGTTGAAGAAGGTGAACAAGAGGAGGAAGAAGAAGTAGTGGAAAGAGGTGAGATGAAGAAGACGAATTGGAACAAGGAGAAAAGGAGGAAAACGAAGAAGAAGGGCAAGGGAAGGGAAGAAGAAGCAGAAGAAGTGGAATTTGGAGGAGAAGAGGAAGAAGACGAAGAAGTGTAAGCATAAGATTTGGGGGAAGGAGAGGAAGAGGAAGAGCAACAATGGGAAGCAACAGAAGTGGGGGATGGAGAAAAAAGGAAGGAAGACGGAAAGGAAAGAAGAACTTGTGGAAGGAGAAGAAATGGAAAAGAAGAAGTGTAATCAGAAGAAGCGAAGAAGGAGACGAAAATGAAGAAGAACAACGAGTAGAGTAGAAGAAGTGGTAGAAGTAGTGGAATGAAAGGAGATGAAGAAGAAGAAGTGGAAGAAGGAGAACGGGAGGAGGGAGAAGAGGTGGCAGAAGGAGAAGAAGAGGAAGTAGAAGAAGTGGAAGAACAAGAAGAAAAGGAAGAAGTGCAAGTGGAAGAAGGAGAACAATAGGAAGAAGAAGAAGAAGTTGAAGAATCACAAAAAGAGGAGGTGATGTGACCATGCCTAGCCAAGGACCTATCACTAGGGCCATGGCTAGAAGGATTGAAGAAGACCTAGCCCTTGCAGACAAAGGAAGACTTCACCTCCTATGGAGAGGGAAGATATTAGGCTAGGGACTTTAGTTAATAAAATGTAATTTTCCTTTATTTTAATTTTGAGGAGCATTAAGAATTTAATTTGGGACATGTAATTAGTCCATTTTTTATTTTTAGGAGGTGTCTTAGGAATTTAGAGGGTGGATTTAGCTTTTTGGGTCTTTATGCAGGAAATAAGGGGTAGCCTTGATATCTACACCCCTCTTTTCTACATAAACCCCCTAAGCTAATAAGAAGGAATCTTGGCCCTTGGTTTGAGAAACTTGGGCACCAAGTTTGATGATCTAAGGAGGGAATTGTTTCTCAATTCTCCTCCCTTAGATCTCTCCTTTTAATCCTAGCCCTTCTTTTTTAGGTTATCTTGTTCAAGAGGTTAGCTACCTCTATAAATAAGAGCTCCTCCCTCACTTGTATTTTTTGACACTTGAATTTAATCCTAGAGACCATATTGGTTGAGGTTCTTACCTTTGAGTGTCCCCCTTTCTCCTTTGTGAGAGCTTCTAAGAGTTATCAAGGGACCCCTCCCTTGTGGCCTCTCCCCTTTGGCTTATCAAACATAGTATTTGTGGCGCCTCACCCCATTCCTTTCCTCTCCATAAATCCATTTCCCTTCCAAGTGACCTTAGAAAGGATCCTTTGGGCACGTGATCATCAAAGATCACATCAAGTGGTATCAGAGCCACTTTCTAAAGGTCACGTTCTTTCTCTTTTTTTTTTTTGCTTTGTTGTTTATTTCTTTGATCTCTTTATTTTAAAGTCCTTCATTTTTTGTCATCTCTATTTCCTTTATTGTCTAGTAGTATAGCTTTTTATTCTTGCTATTATATGCGCTTTTGTTTTCTATCTACGCGCCTATGTTCCATTTAATTTGATGCGATTTTATTTGTCCCTTTCTTTGCATCTTATTTTTGAATTCAAGTTGCTTAATTTTCCCTTGGTTTTTTATGTTAAAGTGTGCCTAAGAAGTTGTGACCATTAAACCCACATGGTTGAGGATTTTTCCACACCATTGTGGTGATCAACTTTGGCCACTTTGTTGTGCCTTTTGTTTTAAGTCTCTTGCTGAAATTTTTGCTCTATTTTTAGGTGTGTTATTTTTTCTTAATCTTGTGTTTTGTCAAATACTAGTCATGTTAGTTTCCTATTTTGTCTCATTTAAATTCCATAGGTTTTAGCCTCTTAAATTTTTTACAAAAAAGCTTTCAAAAACAGTTTTGAATTGAGCTCCTAAGAGGTCAACCTCTTGTTGAGTCTCTTAAGTCTTTTATGCTTTTAGTTCAAGCATATTAATCTCTTTGTTGTTCTTAAATATTTGCTCAATTCAATCTTTATATGTTTCTTGTTTTATGTTGAATTATTAGTAGCTTTCCACTTGGTTTACCTTCACTATTGGTGCCTCTTTATGGAATTTTAGCTTGGGTGAATTGTGTTAGTAATTTGAGAAATCAATTTACTTCAAAATCAGCCCTAAATCATTCCTTAAGCACCATTAGTTCAGTGGTATTTGGAACTACTAAGTTGTTTTGCCTTTAGTTGCATGCATTGCTTGAAAATTGTGTGACCTTACTTTGTGCTTATTCACTCAAGTGTTATTATTTCAAGAATCCTCATTAAAATTTCAATTCAACAAGCTATTAGGTGCAGCAAAATGATTAGAAAAAGTTAAAAAAAAAATAGAAAAAGTTCAAGTTAAAAAAAAAACAAAAGAAGATAAAGAACTAAAAAAAAAAGACAAATTTGAAGTTGTGTACCTAATAGTAGAAACATTTGATATGAGGAACCAATTGTGATTCAAAAAAAAAATAAAATTACTTGAGTAAGCTTTTTAGTTTTTGGTCACTTAAATTTTATTAAGTGTGCAACTATTGGTTTCATTTTTTTGTTTGAATCTTTTTTCATCTCTACTCTTAGAGCTAATCTAGGAAAGTTATTTGTGTGCTACCTTCCTTTGTGAGCCTTATGTTTTCTTGCTTGTCTTTTTTACTTCTTTGAGTTTCTCATTGTTTAATCTATCCACTTGGATTTTTTTGTTGTCTTGTGTTGTATTCGGCCTTAGTAAGGAAAGGTTGGGAAAGGTTCCATATATAAAATTTTGGCAAGTCCAAACAAGAGGAAACAAGGGTAGCATTCTTGGGGTGAGTTGATGCAACTCAAAGGGGCTTGATCAAAAGGAGACAAACACCAAAAAGCTTGGAGTGAAGACTTTGTTTTATTTTTTTTATTCTTTGTATTGTGTATACTTAATTTTAGATTGGGAGTTTGAGTGCCCTTAAGGCCCTCCCTTGGTTTGTAATAATTTTGGTTAATTTTAGCGTAGTTCCTCGTTAATTAGGTGAAGAAGGGAGAAGTGGTACACTTCCTTCAACACCTTAGGAGCACGATTAGAGCCCTTTCTCTTTTACATTCTTGCACTTTTATTTTATTTTATGTTATTTTGAAAAAACGTGTAGAGGCTAAGAGTTCCAAAGACTCATCAAGCCACCTTAGGTGAGAAAACAAAAAAAAAAGTTTTTGGCCTACCCTTTAGTTTTTAGCATCCAAGCACCATGACTTCCCACACACATTCTAGTGCACATAGTTGTTCATCAAGTAAGAGTGTCAACCAAAGAAAACCTTCTAAGGGAGACACTCTTGAAAACCTTAACTTAGAATTTAGGGAATGGATGACTAAAGAACAAGAAAGGAGAGAAGAAAAAGAGAGAAAAAAAGAAATAAAAGAAAAGGAAAAACAAAAAGAGAAGGAAGAGTTAAAAAAAGAGATGTTGGAAATGAGAAAAGAGAAAAAAGAGCGAGAAGAGAGAAGGCAAAGAGAGTGATGTGAATGCCGAAGACAATGACTTTTCATTTTTTGTAACGTTTCATTAATTTAGGAATTAATGTAACATGCAATTAATCATGTGTGATAATTGCGTGATAATAGAGTATTTAATTTTTCTTTTGGGAGTTACAATTTTGAACAGTCACCTAATTCTATAAATAGGGGCTGAATTGTACTCTAAGGAGAACGATTGAATTAGTGAAATTATATTTGGGTTTTACCCTTTTGTGAGAGATGAATTTCTCTTTAGAACTTATCAAGGAATTTTTCCTTGTGGCGTTCTGCTAGACTTATCAAGGGTAAATCACTACCCTTGTGGCGTCATATGACTTATCTTCCATCATTGCAAGTGGTGTCATTTATCCCTTCGTTAAACCATTTTCATCCTTTCCATTTTCTTGTTTACCCAATTCTCATTGTTTTGTTAACTTATTACCTTCGAACCTAGATAGATTTGCAAAACGAATTCAACCCCTCTGGATTTCTATCAGAGAGATAAGAGAGGATGAAGAAAGGAGAAGAAGGAAAGAACTAGAAAGAAAAAGAGAAAAAGAGGAAGAAGAGAGAAGGAGAGGAGAAGAGAGTAAGATCTGGGAGGGAGAGTGATAGAAAAAATAAAGGAATTCTCATAAGATCCCCATCTAGGCATTTTAGCTCTAGTGAAGAAGAATACTATAGAAATCAACATAAGCCTCACTCTCATTCATCATACAATCATCATTCTCCTCAAGAGAACATAAATCATGCTAGGGAACCAAAGGTAGACCTACCCCATTTTCATGGTAGGGAAGATGTTGAGACTTACCTAGATTGGGAAGTCAAAGTGGAACAACTCTTTCGATGCTATGAAATTAGGGAAGAAAGGAAAGTACCTTTGGCCTCCCTTAGTTTTCAAGGTTCTGCTTTGCATTGGTGGGATGGGTTAGTCAAGGATAGGGCCCGTAAACAAATGCCTGACATTCGCTACTAGAATGATTTAAAAACTTGTTTGCGAAGAAGGCACATTCCTTCATATTATGAGAGGGATCTTTTGGATAGGCTCCAAAGGCTTAGGCAACATAACCTAAGTATTGAGGAGTATAGACAAAAGATGGAGCTTCTCATACTAAGGGCCAATATCATTGAGGAACCCAATGCCACCCTTGCTAGGTTTTTGTGTGGATTAAGCTCTGACATTAGAGATAAGGTAGAGCTTCTTTCATACTCAAACCTTGATGAGTTGGTAGAACTTTGTGTAAGAGCTGAGAATCAACTCAAGAGAAAAAGCTTTAAAAAAGATTCTCCCTCTTACTCAAAGAGAGACCAACTTAAGGGAAACTCTTTCAAGGGTTTTCCCAAAGAGTAACCCAAGCATTTTCAAGATACAAAAGCACCTCATGTAGAGAGAAAAACCCCTACTACTAAGCCTACTGAGAGGCAAAGTAGTATCAAATGCTTCAAATGTCTTGGGAGAAGCCACATTGCCTCTCAATGCCCTAACAAGAAAACCATGATCATAAGGGGACAAGACATTTGTAGTGAGAATAGCTCATCTTCCTCCTAGTGAGAGTGATTTTCCTTATGAGGGGGACCTCCTTATGGTTCAAAGGCTTCTTGAAAGCCAACCTCTAGAGCTTAGCCAGTCACAAAGAGAGAACATCTTCCATACACGATGTAAAGTAAATGACAAAGTATGTTCTCTCCTTGTTGATAGTGGCTCCTGTTGTAACTGTTGTAGCTCTAGGTTGGTTGAAAAGCTAGCCTTGACTACCATGCCCCATCCCAAACCTTACAAATTGCAATGGCTCAATGAGCAACGGGAGATGGTAGTCAATGAACAAGTTATGGTTCCAATTTCCATAGGATCTTATAATGATGAGATTCTTTGTGACATAGTTCCTATGGAGGCTGGTCATATCCTGTTGGGAAGACCATGGCAATTTGACAAAAAAGCTATTCACCATGGTCATTCCAACCAAATAATTTTCACCCATAATGAAAAGCGCTTCAAATTGTATCCTTTGTCACCTTCTCAAGTGGCTGAAGATCAATTTGCGATGAAAAAGAAAAGAGTTGAGGAAAAACAAAAACAAAAAAAAAATACAACAAGCTTTACCCTTAAAGCTTGAAAAGGGTAAAGAGAGAGAGCCGGAAGGTGATGCCCCTTCAAAAGGGAATATTAGTAAAAGGAGCCTATTTGCAACTAAACGTGATTTAAAACAAGCTCCTTTGACTAACAAGCCCTTTTATCTCCTCTTTTGAAAAGAAGCATCAAATCCTTCTCCCATTTTGCATTCTTCTGCTGAGAGCACTACCACAACCCATGCACATGAGCACCTTCCTCTAGGGGTTCAAGATATTTTAAAAGAATTTGATGACATATTCCCTAATGAGGTTCCGAAAGGACTTCCTCCCATTAGGGGTATAGAACATCAAGTTGATTTGGTGCCTGGCGCAAGTCTACCTAATAGACCTGCCTATAGGACCAACCCCATGGAGACCCAAGAGATTGAGTCTCAAGTAAATGAGCTGTTGGAGAAGGGTTGGGTTCAAAAGAGCCTAAGCCCTTGTGCTGTGCCAGTCTTGTTGGTGCCCAAGAAGAATGGCCAATGGAGGATGTGTGTTGATTGTCGTGCAATCTGATGAGGACATCAAGCTTGAAGGACTTGGAGGACCTATGACAAGGGCAAGGACAAGAAGAGCTAAGGAAGCTATTCAACAAGTATTGGCAGCCCTTTTGCAAAAAGAGCCAAACATTGAAGAAATAAAGTTTAAAATTGTTAATTGTCTCAGGACTGAAGAGAGCAATGCTTGACCTTAATGGAGGAGAAGTTTGAAATAAATTAAACTCATTTTCTTGGAGTTTACTTAGTTAATGGTGGGCAACCAGAATTGTCTAATTAAAGTTGCAGCCACCTAGGTTATCAATTATAATTAGTATACGTGTTTAATTTACTTTGGCAGTTACACTTTGTTATTAAGCTGCCCATTATTAGTTTTTATTATTTTGTAACTTCAGCTGAATTTAGAAAGCCACTAAACCTACACAAGCTGAGTTTATTAGGCATACAAATTTGGGCAAGACTGAGATGTAAGGAGAATATTTTGGGAAATAAAAAAAAACTTGTTGAGGTTTTCTCTCCTTTGGGTTCTTGACAATCCAAAATCTTTTGAGATTTATCAAAGGTAATTCACCCCTTTGTGTGTGCAATCTCGTAGACATATCTTCCATCCTTGGAAGTGTGGAGTCTGTCAATTCCAATTCCATTTTCTGTCTTTTCCATTCATACTCAATTCTGCCCAGCAAACTCTATGATCAATTGCACAGGAAAGTCCTACACTATTCAAAAACTCGTTTAATTGTTGAATTTCAAAAACTTTTAATTTCCATTCTATGTCTAAAAGTTTGATAGTAATTCTATTCAGTTTATTTTTTTGCAATTGTTTGCATTCCATGTTGATTAATTTTGTTAACGCGGCAAGCTAAATTCCTAGGGTCCTTTCAGAATCCTAAGCTGACAGTGGATTCATATCATTTGGTATCAGAGCTCCGGTTTCTAGGAATTGCAAGGCTGCTGTTCTGGGTAATTTCTGTCCTTAATTTTCATCATATCATGATATTACCTTATTGTTATTTCTTTGACTGAACCATTGCAAAAGTTAGGTCCTTAAAACAATTCTGAATTTAAAAAAAAAAAATAGAAGTGAAAGAAAGCAAGCAAAAATTGAGTTAAAAAAAAAAAATTGGGCTGAATGGTTCATGTTATTAGAAAAATTTTAAGCTCATTCTTAAGGTAATATTGTGTTTGAATTGAGGAACAAATACTGCACCTTGTTAGTATACAATTCTGAATTTTGGCTGCACTTCTTGGTTACAAATTGTTCAATTTCCATTCTGTTTTGCTGCACCTGTGTTGCGCATCATTCCCTGAATTTTGCTGCACCTATTGGCTTCATTTTAAGCCAAAATTTCAACCCTTTGTTGGTGTCAAAATTCTGGTTGTTGTCCTATTTGTTTGTGGTCTTCTTTGTGTTTCATTTGAGTCATTTTTGTTAGCTTTTCTTGAGTTATTTGGGCTGCACACAGGTTGGTGTTGTCTTTGAATTTATTCTCTTTTTGGTCTGTTAAGAACTTAAGGAGGAATAGATAGGAAAAAGGCAAGAGAGTTTCATTATAGTAAAAGCCAATATTGTTTAGCGCAAACACTTGAGTGGGTGAGAACATTTTCAAACACCACATACATACTTTTTCTTGTGACATTTGACCTGTTTGTTTATCATGGCGGAAAGAAATAATAACAATGATCTTCAGCTTCAAATTGTTGCACTATCCCAGCATTTAGAGAGATTTATGAAGCAACAACAAGATGAGTTCCATGAGAGGTTGGATCAGTTGGAGAATAGAACCCCACCAGCAGGAGGAGGAGGAGGAGGAAGGCCAAATAGAAATGAAGGAAGAATAGAAGGAGTGAAGTTGAATGTGCCTCCTTTCAAGGGTAGGAGTGATCTTGAGGCATACTTGGAGTGGGATTTAAAAATTGAGCATGTGTTCTCTTGCAACAATTATAGTGAGGAGCAAAAGGTGAGACTTGCAGCTGCTGAATTTTCAGATTATGCTTTTATTTGGTGGAACAAGTTGCAAAGGGAGAGGATTAGAGATGAAGAGCCTATGGTGGACACTTGGACTGAAATGAAGAGGCTCATGAGGAAGCGGTATGTACCTTCTAGCTTCCATAGAGACTTAAAATTGAAACTTCAAAAATTGTCTCAAGGAAGCAAGGGAGTGGAGGAGTACTATAAGGAGATGGAGGTGCTTATCATCCAAGCAAAAATTGAAGAAGATCCTGAGGTAACTATGGCTCGCTTCCTTAGTGGCTTAAATCATGATATTAGAGATGTTGTTGAGTTGCAGGAATTTGTAGAAATGGAGGATCTGTTGCATAAGGCCATTCAGGTAGAACAACAGTTAAAAAGAAAAAGTGCAACAAGAAGGAGTTCTACCAATTTTAATAATTCCAATTGGAAGGATAGGAGGAAAGAAGGAGCTTCCTCATCTAGTAATACAACACCTTCTAGCCATGGAAAATCCCCTCAAAAGAAAGATGATAATCCACCTAAAAAGACTAGAGAAGTGAAGTGTTTCAAGTGCTTGGGCATGGGTCATTATGCCTATGAGTGTCCCACAAAGAAGATTGTTCTTCTCAAAGATAATGGGGAATACACAAGCCAATCAGAAGCTAGTGGTGGAGAAAAAGAGCAGAGTTGTACATGATTAGGAGACTGTTGGAGAAGTCAAGTCAAGGCCGAAGATGCATCTCAAAGGGAGAACATCTTTCACACAAGATGTTCAGTCAATGGTAATGTTTGTTTGGTAATTATTGATGGAGGGAGTTGTACCAATGTGGTGAGTTCAAGATTAGTGTCAAAGATGAACATGGACACTACACCGCATCCTAGACCATATAAACTCCAATGGCTTAGTGAAGGAGAAGAAGTTAAAGTGAAACAGCAAGCAGAGGTTCCTTTCTCCATTGGGAAGTATCAAGATAAGGTTTTATGTGATGTGGTTCCCATGGAGGCCAGCCATATCCTTTTAGGGAGGCCGTGGCAGTATGATACCAAAGCCATTCATGATGGTTTCACTAATAAAATTTCCTTTATGTATCAGGATAAAAAGGTGGTTCTTAAGCCTTTGTCTCCTAAAGAGGTATGTGAGGATCAATTAAAAATGAGAGAAAAGTTAGCAAATGAGAGAAAGAGTGAAACACCTGAGAGGAAAAAGAGTGAAACACCTGAAAGAAAAAAGAGAGAAAAGAATAAGAGTGCAACACTTGAGGGCAAGCAGCTGTGTTTAGCAAGAGAAAGGGAGGTAAGGAGGGTGCTTTGCGCAAGACAGCCCCTCTACTTATTGCTTTGTCAAAATCAAATTTTGTATGCTAACCAGTTTGACAAGTTTGAATTGCCTTCTTGTATTGAGTCTCTTTTGCAGGATTTTGAGGATGTGTTTCCAGCAAATGTACCTGATGGCTTGCCACCTGTGAGGGGAATTGAGCATCACATTGATCTCATTCCAGGAGCTTCTTTGCCCAATCGTCCAGCTTATAGGAGCAACCCACAGGAGACCAAAGAGATCGAAAGGCAAGTTACTGAACTCATGAGCAAAGGGTGGATAAGAGACAGCATGAGTCCATGTGCTGTACCTGTGATTCTAGTAACCAAAAAGGATGGTTCATGGAGGATGTGTTCTGATTGTAGAGCCATAAACAACATCACCATCAAATATAGACATCCAATTCCCAGGTTAGATGATCTTCTTGATGAACTATATGGTGCATGTGTGTTTTCTAAAATTGATCTGAAAAGTGGCTATAATCAGATTAGGATTAGAGAAGGAGACGAATGGAAAACTACTTTTAAGACTAAATATGGATTGTATGAGTGGCTGGTTATGCCCTTTGGTTTGACAAATGCACCTAGTACTTTCATGAGATTAATGAATCATGTCTTAAGAGAGTTTATTGGAAAATTTGTTGTGGTGTACTTTGATGATATTCTGATCTATAGCACTAGTCTTGAATTGCATGTTGAACATTTGCGGGCTGTTATGAATGTGCTTAGAAAAGAACAATTGTATGCCAATTTGGACAAATGCATATTTTGTACTGATCATGTAGTATTCTTAGGCTTTGTTGTTAATGCTAAAGGGGTACAGGTTGATGTGGAAAAGGTTAAGGCCATCCAAGAATGGCCTACACCTAAAACCGTGAGTGAGGTGAGGGGATTTCATGGTTTAGCAAGTTTCTACAGGAGATTTGTTAAAGATTTTAGTACTGTGGCTGCACCTCTAAATGAAATTGTTAAAAAAAATGTGGGTTTTAAATGGGGAGAGAAATAAGAAGAGGCCTTTGCTGCCCTTAAGCATAACCTTGTTAATGCACCTATTCTTGCCATGCCTAATTTTGCAAAATCATTTGAAATTGAATGTGATGCATCAAATGTGGGTATTGGGGCTGTTTTATTGCAAGATGGTCATCCAATTGCTTATTTCAGTGAAAAGTTAAGTGAGGCTGCCCTTAACTATTCTACTTATGATAAGGAATTATATGCGTTGGTGAGGGCTTTAAAAACATGGCAGCATTATCTGTTACCCAAGGAATTTGTCATTCATAGCGACCATGAGTCTTTAAAATATTTAAAGGGTCAAGGTAACCTTAATAAGAGGCATGCTAAGTGGGTAGAATTTTTAGAACAATTTCCATATGTTATCAAGCATAAAAAGGGAAAAGGGAACGTAGTGGCTGATGCGCTTTCTAGGAGGCATGCATTACTTTCTATGCTTGAGACTAAATTGTTTGGTCTTGAATCTTTGAAAGATATGTATAAACATGATGTGGATTTTGCTGAAATATTTGCTGCATGTGAAAAGCTTTCTGAAAATGGATATTATAGGCATAATGAATTTTTGTTTAAAGCCAATAAATTGTGTGTGCCTAAATGTTCCATTAGAGAGTTGCTTGTAAGTGAATCACATGAGGGGGGTTTGATGGGTCATTTTGGGGTTCAAAAGACTTTGGAAATTTTGCAAGAGCATTTCTTTTGGCCTCACATGAAACGATATGTGCATAAGTTTTGTGACCACTGCATTGTGTGTAAAAAGGCCAAATCTAAGGTTAAGCCTCATGGATTGTATATTCCTTTGCTTGTTCCTGAATATCCTTGGACTGACATTTCTATGGACTTTGTTTTGGGGTTGCCTAAAACAAAGAATGGAAAGGATTCTGTGTTTGTTGTTGTTGATAGGTTTTCCAAGATGGCACATTTCATTCCTTGCAAAAAGGTGGATGATGCTAGCCATGTGGCTGATTTATTTTTCAAGGAAATAGTGAGACTTCATGGACTGCCAAGGAGCATTGTGAGTGATAGGGATGCAAAATTCCTTAGTCACTTTTGGAGGACCTTGTGGGGTAAAATTGGTACTAAATTGCTGTTTTCTACTACTTGCCACCCACAAATTGATGGTCAAACTGAGGTAGTCAATAGGACTTTAGGCACATTGCTTAGGACTGTTTTAAAGAAAAATCTTAAGTCTTGGGAAGCATGTTTGCCTCATGTTGAGTTTGCTTATAATAGGGTTATCCATAGCACGACTAATTGTTCTCCGTTTGAAATTGTGTATGGGTTCAATCCTTTGACTCCTCTTGATTTGTTGTCCATGCCTAACATTTCTATGTTTAAGCATAATGAAGCACAAGCTAAAGTTGAGTATGTGAAGAAGCTGCATGAGCAAGTGAAGGCTCAAATTGAAAAGAAAAATGAGAGTTATGCAAGACAAGCTAACAAGGGTAGGAAGAAGGTCGTGTTCCAACCTGGTGATTGGGTTTGGGTACACATGAGAAAGGAAAGGTTCCCTAAACAAAGAAAGTCAAAACTCCAACCAAGGGGAGATGGTCTTTTCCAAGTTCTAGAAAAGATCAATGACAATGCCTATAAGATTGATCTTCCAGATGAGTATAATGTTAGTGCTACTTTTAATGTGTCTGATTTAACTCTCTTTGATGCAGATGAAGATACTATTGATTTGGGGACAAATCCTCTTCAAGAGGGGGGGAGTGATGAGGACATCAAGCTTGAAGGACTTGGAGGACCTATGACAAGGGCAAGGACAAGAAGAGCTAAGGAAGCTATTCAACAAGTATTGGCAGCCCTTTTGTAAAAAGAGCCAAACATTGAAGAAATAAAGTTTAAAATTGTTAATTGTCTTAGGACTGAAGAGAGCAATGCTTGACCTTAATGGAGGAGAAGTTTGAAATAAATTAAACTCATTTTCTTGGAGTTTACTTAGTTAATGGTGGGCAACCAGAATTGTCTAATTAAAGTTGCAGCCACCTAGGTTATCAATTATAATTAGTATACGTGTTTAATTTACTTTGGCAGTTACACTTTGTTATTAAGCTGCCCATTATTAGTTTTTATTATTTTGTAACTTCAGCTGAATTTAGAAAGCCACTAAACCTACACAAGCTGAGTTTATTAGGCATATAAATTTGGGCAAGACTGAGATGTAAGGAGAATATTTTGGGAAATAAAAAAAAAACTAGTTGAGGTTTTCTCTCCTTTGGGTTCTTGACAATCCAAAATCTTTTGAGATTTATCAAAGGTAATTCACCCCTTTGTGTGTGCAATCTCGTAGACATATCTTCCATCCTTGGAAGTGTGGAGTCTATCAATTCCAATTCCATTTTCTGTCTTTTCCATTCATACTCAATTCTGGCCAGCAAACTCTATAACAGGAAAGTGCTACACTATTCAAAAACTCGTTTAATTGTTGAATTTCAAAAACTTTTAATTTCCATTCTGTGTCTAAAAGTTTGATAGTAATTCTATTCAGTTTATTTTTTTGCAATTGTTTGCATTCCATGTTGATTAATTTTGTTAACGCGGCAAGCTAAATTCCTAGGATCCTTTCAGAATCCTAAACTGACAGCGGATTCATATCACAATCAACAACATCACCATCAAATATAGGCACCCAATCCCCCGTCTTGATGACATGTTGGATGAATTGCATGGGGCAAAAATATTTTCAAAAATAGATCTTAGAAGTGGTTACCACCAAATAAGGATCAAAGAGGGTGATGAGTGGAAAACTGCTTTTAAGACTAAATTTGGTCTTTATGAGTGGTTGGTTATGCCTTTTGGGCTAACTAATGCCCCAAGCACATTCATGCGCTTAATGAATCATGTACTAAGGGATTGCCTTGGTAAATTTTGTGTAGTTTACTTTGATGACATTTTAGTTTACTCTAGGAACCTAGATGATCATTTAGGACATCTAAGGCATGTTTTTTCTCTTCTTAGGAGTAATCATCTTTTTGGTAACTTAGAAAAATGCACTTTTTGTGCAGATAGTGTAGTTTTCCTAGGTTTTGTAGTTAGCACAAAAGGGGTTCATGTTGACCCTGAAAAGATAAAAGCTATTCAAGAATGGCCCACCCCAAAGAGTGTGACAGAGATCAAAAGCTTTCATGGTCTTCCTGGATTTTATAGGCGCTTTGTGCCTAATTTCTCCACGCTCTTCGCACCAATAAATGATTTGGTGAAAAAGGAAGTTCCTTTCCTTTGGGGTGAGAAACAAGAGAAAGCCTTCCAGCTAATTAAGCATAAACTGACCCATGCACCAGTCTTGGCATTACCTGACTTTTCTAAAACATTTGAACTTGAATGTGATGCCTCTGGTGTAGGTGTAGGGGCTGTCTTGTTGCAAGGAGGGCACCCCATTGCGTATTTCAGTGAAAAACTCAATGGTACCCCTCAACTACCCCACCTATGATAAGGAGTTTTATGCTCTAATTAGGGCCCTTCAAACTTGGGAGCATTACCTTGCTCCCAAGGAGTTTGTCATTCATAGTGACCATGAGTCACTAAAATATTTGAGGGGTCAAGGTAAATTGAACAAAAGGCATGCAACGTGGTTGGAATATCTTGAATCCTTCCCTTATGTCATCAAGTACAAGAAAGGAAAACAAAATGTGGTGGTTGATGCTCTTTCTAGGTGTCATGCCCTTTATTGATCCTTGAGTGCAAAAATCTTGGGATTTGATGACATTCGGGCTATGTATCCGTCTGATAAGGATTTCGGCCCCATATTTGCTACCTCTGCATCTGCATTTGCATTAAAGGCCCATGATGGGTACTTCATCAGTGAGGGCTATCTTTACAAAGGGAGTAAGCTTTGTATACCCCAAGGATCAATTAGGAACTTACTTACAAAAGAGAGTCATGAAGGTGGGCTCATGGGGCATTTTGGGATTTCAAAAACCCTCATGCTTTTACAAGAGAAATTCTTTTGGCCCCATATGCGTAGAGATGTTCATAGACATTGCTCTAAATGTATAGCTTGCTTGCAAGCAAAGTCTAAAGCAATGCCTCATGGACTATACACACCTTTACCTGCTCCTTCTGCACCTTGGCAGGATATTAGCATGGATTTCATCCTTGGGCTCCCAAGAACCCAACGAGGTGCAGACTCCATATTTGTGGTGGTGGACCGATTTTCAAAAATGGCCCATTTTATTCCCTGCCACAAAGTGGATGATGCGAGCAACATCGCAAGACTTTTCTTTAAAGAGGTTGTCCGATTGCATGGTATACCCTCTTCAATAGTGTCAGATAGGGATGTGAAGTTCCTTAGCCATTTTTGGAAAACTCTTTGGGCTAAGCTGGGAACTAAACTTCTTTTTTCCACTACCTGTCACCCTCAAACTGATGGGCAAACAGAAGTGGTGAATAGATCTTTATCCACTATGCTGAGGGCTCTCCTTAAAGGCAACCATAAGTCTTGGGATGAGTACCTTCCCCACATTGAATTTGCTTATAACCGGGTGGTTCATAGAACTACCAAGCATTCTCCTTTTGAGGTGGTCTATGGCTTTAATCCTCGTACTCCTCTAGATCTTTTACCTCTTCCTCTTTCTATTGCTGTGCATAAAGAAGGAGAGGCAAAAGCCATTTTTGTAAAACAATTACATGAGAGGGTTAAAGTTAACATAGAGCGCCAATCCTTGAGAGATGCTACTTTCGCCAATAGGGGGAGGAAAGAAGTCATCTTTGAAAAGGGCGACTGGGTATGGCTTCACTTGAGAAAGGATAGATTTCCTTCTCAAAGGAAGTCCAAACTTAGCCCTAGAGGAGATGGACCTTTCCAAATCCTTGAGCGGATCGGTAATAATGCCTATGTTTTAGATCTGCCTGAGGATTATGGGGTAAGCACCAGTTTTAATGTTTCTGATTTGTCTCCATTTGTAGGTGCTGAAAATGACGAAGACCCCATGGATTTGAGGTCAAATCCTCTTCAAGGGGGAGGAGATGATGTGACCATGCCTAGCCAAGGACCTATCACTAGGGCCATGGCTAGAAGGATTGAAGAAGACCTAGCCCTTGTAGACAAAGGAAGACTTCACCTCCTATGGAGAGTGAAGATATTAGGCTAGGGACTTTAGTTAATAAAATGTAATTTTCCTTTATTTTAATTTTGAGGAGCATTAAGAATTTAATTTGGGACATGTATTTAGTCCATTTTTTATTTTTAGGAGGTGTCTTAGGAATTTAGAGGGTGGATTTAGCTTTTTGGGTCCTTATCAAGGAAATAAGGGGTAGCCTTGATATCTACACCCCTCTTTTCTACATAAACCCCCTAAGCTAATAAGAAGGAATCTTGGCCCTTGGTTTGAGAAACTTGGGCACCAAGTTTGATGATCTAAGGAGGGAATTGTTTCTCAATTCTCCTCCCTTAGATCTCTCCTTTTAATCCTAGCCCTTCTTTTTAGGTTATCTTGTTCAAGAGGTTAGCTACCTCTATAAATAAGAGCTCCTCCCTCACTTGTATTTTTTGACACTTGAATTTAATCCTAGAGACCATATTGGTTGAGGTTCTTACCTTTGAGTGTCCCCCTTTCTCCCTTGTGAGAGCTTCTAAGAGTTATCAAGGGACCCCTCCCTTGTGGCCTCTCCCCTTTGGCTTATCAAACATAGTATTTGTGGCACCTCACCCCATTCCTTTCCTATCCATAGATCCATTTCCCTTCCAAGTGACCTTAGAAAGGATCCTTTGGGCATGTGATCATCAAAGATCACATCAGGAGGAAGAAGAAGCAATGGAAGGAAAGGGGATGAAGAAGAAGTGGAACAAGGAGGAGAAGAAGAAGGGGAGGAAGAAGAAGTAGTGTAGGCAGAAGAAAGGAAAAAAGGAGAAGAGAGGGAAGAAGAAGAACAAGTGGATGTAGTAGAAGTGGAAGAAGGTGAACAAGAGGAAGAAGAAGAAGTAGTTGAAGGAGTGGGGATGATGGAGAAGAAGTGGAAGAAGGAGAACAAGAGGTAGAAATGCAAGTGGAAGCAGAAGAAGGAGAAAAAGAGGGATATGACGAAGGAAAGGAAGAAGAAGAAGGAGATGAAGAGCAAGAAAAGGAAGGAAAGGAGAGGATGAAGAAGAAGTGGAAGAAAGAGAACAAGAGGAGGCAGGAGAAGTGGAAGAAAGATAAGAAGAGGAAGACGAAGGAGAGTAACTAGAAGAAGTGGAAGAAGGAGAAGAAAAGGAAGAAGAAGAAAATGTGGAAAGTGAAGAGGTTGAAGAAGGTGAACAAGAGGAGGAAGAAGAAGTAGTGTTAAGAGGTGAGATGAAGAAGACGAATTGGAACAAGGAGAAAAAGAGGAAAACGAAGAAGAAGGGGAAGGGAAGGGAAGAAGAAGCAGAAGAAGTGGAATTTGGAGGAGAAGAGGAAGAAGACGAAGAAGTGTAAGCATAAGATTTGGGGGAAGGAGAGGAAGAGGAAGAGCAACAATGGGAAGCAACAGAAGTGGGGGATGGAGAAAAAAGGAAGGAAGACGGAAAGGAAAGATGAACTTGCGGAAGGAGAAGAAATGGAAGAAGAAGTGTAATGAGAAGAAGCGAAGAAGGAGACGAAAATGAAGAAGAACAACAAGTAGAAGTAGAAGAAGTGGTAGAAGTAGTGGAATGAAAGGAGATGAAGAAGAAGAAGTGGAAGAAGGAGAACGGGAGGAGGGAGAAGAGGTGGCAGAAGGAGAAGAAGAGGAAGTGGAAGAACGAGAAGAAAAGGAAGAAGTGCAAGTGGAAGAAGGAGAACAATAGAAAGAAGAAGAAGAAGTGGAAGAATGAGAAAAAGAGGAGGAAGAAGAAGCAATGGAAGGAAAAGGGATGAAGAACAAGTGGAACAAGGAGGAGAAGAAGAAGGGGAGGAAGAAGAAGTAGTGTAGGCAGAAGAAGGGCAAGAAGGAGAAGAGAGGGAAGAAAAAGAACAAGTGGATGTAGTAGAAGTGGAAGAAGGTGAACAAGAGGAACAAGAAGAAGTAGTTGAAGGAGTGGGGATGATGGAGAAGAAGTGGAAGAAGGAGAACAAGAGGTAGAAATGCAAGTGGAAGCAGAAGAAGGAGAAAAAGAGGGATATGATGCAGGAAAGGAAGAAGAAGAAGGAGATGAAGAGGAAGAAAAGAAAGGAAAGGAGAGGATGAAGAAGAAGTGGAACAAAGAGAACAAGAGGAGGCAGGAGAAGTGGAAGAAAGATAAGAAGAGGAAGAAGAAGCAGAGTAACTAGAAGAAGTGGAAAAAGGAGAAGAAAAGGAAGAAGAAGAAGATGTGGAAAGTGAAGAAGGTGTTCAAGAGTAGGAAGAAGAAGTAGTGGAAGGAGGTGCTACGAAGAAGAAGAGTTGGAACAAGGAGAAAAGGAGGAAAAGGAAGAAGCAGGGGTAGGGAAGGGAGAAAGAAGTAGAAGAAGTGGAATCTGGAGGAGAAGAGGAAGAAGAAGAAGAAGTGTAAGCATAAGATTTGGGGGAAGGAGAAGAAGAGGAAGAGCAACAATGGGAAGCAACAGAAGTGGGGGATAGATAAAAAGAGGAAGGAGAAGATGAAAAGGAAAGAAGAAGAAGTTGTGGAAGGAGAAGAAATGGAAGAAGAGGAAGAAGAAGAAGTGTAAGCAGAAGAAGCGGAAGAAGGAGACGAAAATGAAGAAGAACAACAAGTAGAAGTAGAAGAAGTGGTAGAAGGAGAGAATAAGAGGAATAGGATGAAGAAGAAGAACTGGAAGAAGGAGAACGGGAGAAGGGAGAAGAGGTGGCAGAATGAGAAGAAGAGGAAGAAGAAGAAGTGGAAGAACGAGAAGAAAAGGAAGAAGTGCAAGTGGAAGAAGGAGAACAATAGGAAGAAGAAGAAGCAGTGGAAGAATGAGAAAAAGAGGAGGAAGAAGAAGCAATGGAAGGAAAGGGGATGAAGAAGAAGTGGAACGACGAGGAGAAGAAGAAGGGGAGGAAGAAGAAGTAGTGTAGGCAGAAGAAGGGCAAGAAGGACAAGAGAGGGAAGAAGAAGAACAAGTGGATGTAGTAGAGGTGGAAGAAGGTGAAGAAGAGGAAGAAGAAGAAGTAGTTGAAGGAGTGGGGATGATGGAGAAGAAGTGGCAGAAGGAGAACAAGAGGTAAAAATGCAAGTCGACGCAGAAGAAGGAGAAAAAGAGGGATATGACGAAGGAAAGGAAGAAGAAGAAGGAGATGAAGAGGAAGAAAAGAAAGGAAAGGAGATGATGAAGAAGAAGTGGAAGAAAGATAAGAAGAGGAAGAAGAAGGAGAGTAACTAGTAGAAGTGGAAGAAGGAGAAGAAAAGGAAGAAGAAGAAGATGTGGAAAGTGAGGAAGTTGAGGAACGTGAACAAGAGTAGAAAGAAGAAGTAGTGGAAGGAGGTGAGATGAAGAAGAAGAATTGGAACAAGGAGAAAAGGAGGAAAACGAAGAAGGAGGGGAAGCGAAGGGAAGAAGAAGCAGAAGAAGTGGAATCTGGAGGAGAAGTCGAAGAAGCAATGGAAGGAAAGGGGATGAAGAAGAAGTGGAATAAGGAGGAGAAGAAGAAGGGGAGGAAGAAGAAGTAGTGTAGGCAGAAGAAGGGCAAGAAGGAGAAGAGAGGGAAGAAGAAGAACAAGTGGATGTAGTAGAAGTGGAAGAAGGTGAACAAGAGGAAGAAGAAGAAGTAGTTGAAGGTGTGGGGATGATGGAGAAGAAGTGGAAGAAGGAGAACAACAGGTAGAAATGCAAGTGGAAGTAGAAGAAGGAGAAAAAGAGGGCTATAACGAAGGAATGGAAGAAGAAGAAGAGGATGAAAAGAAAGGAAAGGAGAGGATGAAGAAGATGTGGAAGAAAGAGAACAAGAGGAGGCAGGAGAAGTGGAAGAAAGATAAGAAGAGGAAGAAGAAGGAGAGTAACTAGAAGAAGTGGAAGAAGAAGAACAAAAGGAAGAAGAAAAAGAAGTGGAAAGTGAAGAAGGTGAACAAGATGAGGAAGAAGAAGTAATGGAAGGAGGTGAGAAGAAGAAGAAGAATTGGAACAAGGAGAAAAGGAGGAAAAGGAAGAAGGAGGGGAAGGGAAGGGAAGAAGAAGCAGAAGAAGTGGAATCTGGAGGAGAAGAGGAAGAAGAAGAAGAAGTGTAAGCATAAGATTTGGGGGAAGGAGAAGAAGAGGAAGAGCAACAATGGGAAGTAACAGAAGTGGGGGATGGAGAAAAAGAGGAAGGAGAAGAAATGGAAGAAGAGGAAGAAGAAGAAGTGTAACCAGAAGAAGCGAAAGAAGGAGACGAAAATGAAGAAGAACAACAAGTAGAAGTAGAAGAGGTGGCAGAAGGACAAGAAGAGGAAGAAGGAGAACGGGAGGAGGGAGAAGAGGTGGCAGAAGGAGAAGAAGAGGAAGTAGAGGAAGAAGAAGAAGTGGAAGAAGGAGAAGAAATGGAAGAAGTGCAAGTGGAAGAAGGAGAACAATAGGAAGAAGAAGAAGAAGTGGAAGAATGAGAAAAAGAGGAGGAATAAGAAGCAATGGAAGGAAAGGGGATGAAGAAGAAGTGGAACAAGGAGGAGAAGAAGAAGTAGTGTAGGCAGAAGAAGGGCAAGAAGGAGAAGAGAGGGAAGAAGAAGAACAAGTGGATGTAGTAGAAGATGAAGAAGGTGAACAAGAGGAAGAAGAAGAAGTAGTTGAAGGAGTAGGGATGATGGAGAAGAAGTGGAAGAACGAGAACAAGAGGTAGAAATGCAAGTGGAAGTAGAAGAAGGAGAAAAAGAGGGATATGACGAAGGAAAGGAAGAAGAAGAAGGAGATGAAGAGGAAGAAAAGAAAGGAAAGGAGAGGATAAAGAAGAAGTGGAAGAAAGAGAACAAGACGAGGCAGGAGAAGTGGAAGAAAGATAAGAAGAGGAAGAAGAAGGAGAGTAACTAGAAGAAGTGGAAGAAGGAGAAGCAAAGGAAGAAGAAGAAGATGTGGAAAGTGAAGAAGGTGAACAAGAGGAGGAAGAAGAAGTAGTGGAAGGAGGTGAGATGAAGAAGGTGAATTGGAACAAAGAGAAAAGGGGGAAAACGAAGAAGGAGGGGAAGGGAAGGGAAGAAGAAGCAGAAGAAGTAGAATCTGGAGGAGAAGAGGAAGAAGAAGAAGAAGTGTAAGCATAAGATTTCGGGGAAGGAGAAGAAGAGGAGGAGCAACAATGGGAACCAACAGAAGTGGAGGATGGAGAAAAAGAGGAAGGAGAAGACGGAAAGGAAAGAAGAAGAAGTTGTGGAAGGAGAAGAAATAGAAGAAGAGGAAGAACAAGAAGTGTAAGCAGAAGAAGCGGAAGAAGGAGACAAAAATGAATAAGAACAACAAGTAGAAGAAGAAGAAGTGGTAGAAGGAGAGAATAAGAGGAAGAGGAGGAAGCAGTGGAATGAAAGGAGATGAAGAAGAAGAAGTGGAAGAAGGAGAACGGGAGGAGGGAGAAGACGTGGCAGAAGGAGAAGAAGAAGAAGAAGAAGAAGTGGAAGAATGAGAAAAAGAGGAGGAAGAAGAAGCAATGGAAAGAAAGGGGATGAAGAAGAAGCGGAACCAGGAGGAGAAGAAGAAGGGGAGGAAGAAGAAGTATGGTAGGCAGAAGAAGGGCAAGAAGGAGAAGAGAGGGAAGAAGAAGAACAAGTGGATGTAGTAGAAGTGGAAGAAGGTGAACAAGAGGAAGAAGAAGAAGTAGTTGAAGGAGTGGGGATGATGGAGAAGAAGTGGAAGAAGGGGAACAAGAGGTAGAAAGGAAAGTGGAAGCAGAAGAAGGAGAAAAAGAGGGATATGACGAAGGAAAGGAAGATGAACAAGGAGATGAAGAGGAAGAAAAGAAAGGAAAGGAGAAGATGAAGAAGAAATGGAGGAAAGACAACAAGAGGAGGCAGGAGAAGTAGAAGAAAGATAAGAAAGGGAAGAAGAAGGAGAGTAACTAGAAGAAGTGGAAGAAGGAGAAGAAAAGGAAGAAGAAGAAGATGTGGATTGTGAAGAAGGTGAAGAAGAGGAGGAAGAAGAAGTAGTGGAAGGAGGTGAGATGAAGAAGAAGAATTGGAACAAGGATAAAAGGAGGAACAGGAAGAAGCAGGGGAAAGGAAGGGAAGAAGAAGCTGAAGAAGTGATATCTGGAGAAGAAGAGGAAGAAGGAGAAGAACTGTAAGCATAAGATTTGGGGGAAGGAGAAGAAGAGGAAGAGCAACAATGGGAAGCAACAGAAGTGGGGGATGGAGAAAAAGACGAAGGAGAAGACGGAAAGGAAAGAAGAAGAAGTTGTGGAAGGAGAGGAAATCGAAGAAGAGGAGGAAGAAGAAGTGTAAGCAGAAGAAGCGGAAGAAGGAGACGAAAATCAAGAAGAACAACAAGTAGAAGTAGAAGAAGTGGTAGAAGGAGAGAATAAGAGGAATAGGAGGAAGTAGTGGAATGAAAGGAGATGAAGAAGAAGAAGTGGAAGAAGGAGAACGGGAGGAGGGAGAAGAGGTGGCAGAAGGAGAAGAAGAGGAAGAAGAAGAAGTGGAAGAATGAGAAAAAGAGGAGGAAGAAGAAGCAATGGAAGGAAAGGGGATGAAGAAGAAGTGGAACAAGAAGAAGAAGGGGAGGAAGAAGAAATAGTGTAGGCAGAAGAAGGGCAAGAAGGAGAAGAGAGGGAAGAAGAACAACAAGTGGATGTAGTAGAAGTGGAAGAAGGTGAACAAGAGGAAGAAGAAGAAGTAGTTGAAGGAGTGGGGATGATGGAGAAGAAGTGGAAGAAGGAGAACAAGAGGTAGAAATGCAAGTGGAAGCAGAAGAACGAGAAAAAGAGTGATATGACAAAGGAAAGGAAGAACAAGAAGGAGATGAAGAGGAAGAAAAGAAACGAAAGGAGAGGATGGAGAAGAAGTGGAAGAAAGAGAAAAAGATGAGGCAGGAGAAGTGGAAGAAAGATAAGAAGAGGAAGAAGAAGGAGGGTAACCAGAAGAAGTGGAAGAAGGAGAAGAAAAGGAAGAAGAAGAAGATATGGAAAGTCAAGAAGTTGAAGAACGTGAACAAGAGGAGGAAGAAGATGATGAGGACATCAAGCTTGAAGGACTTGGAGGACCTATGACAAGGGCAAGGACAAGAAGAGCTAAGGAAGCTATTCAACAAGTATTGGCAGCCCTTTTGCAAAAAGAGCCAAACATTGAAGAAATAAAGTTTAAAATTGTTAATTGTCTCAGGACTGAAGAGAGCAATACTTGACCTTAATGGAAGAGAAGTTTGAAATAAATTAAACTCATTTTCTTGGAGTTTACTTAGTTAATGGTGGGCAACCAGAATTGTCTAATTAAAGTTGCAGCCACCTAGGTTATCAATTATAATTAGTATACGTGTTTAATTTACTTTGGCAGTTACACTTTGTTGTTAAGCTGCCCATTATTAGTTTTTATTATTTTGTCACTTCAGTTGAATTTAGAAAGCCACTAAACTTAAACAAGCTGAGTTTATTAGGCATATAAATTTGGGCAAGACTGAGATGTAAGGCAGAATATTTTGGAAATAAAAAAACTAGTTGAGGTTTTCTCTCCTTTGGGTTCTTGACAATCCAAAATCTTTTGAGATTTATCAAAGGTAATTCACCCCTTTGTGTGTGCAATCTCGTAGACATATCTTCCATCCTTGGAAGTGTGAAGTCTATCAATTCCAATTCCATTTTCTGTCTTTTCCATTCATACTCAATTCTGGAGGAGAAGAGGAAGAAGAAGAAGAAGTGTAAGCATAAGATTTGGGGGAAGGAGAAGAAGAGGAAGAGCAACAATGGGAAGCAACAGAAGTGGGGGATGGAGAAAAAGAGAAAGGAGAAGACGAAAAGGAAAGAAGAAGAAGTTGTGGAAGGAGAAGAAATGGAAGAACAGGAAGAAGAAGAAGTGTAAGCAGAAGAAGCGGAAGAAAGAGACGAAAATGAAGAAGAACAACAAGTAGAAGTAGAAGAAGTGGTAGAAGGAGAGAATAAGAGGAATAGGAGGAAGTAGTGGAATGAAAGGAGATGAAGAAGAAGAAGTGGAAGAAGGAGAACGGGAAGAGGAAGAAGAGGTGGCAGAAGGAGAAGAAGAGGAAGAAGAAGAAGTTGTAGAACGAGAAGAAAAGGAAGAAGTTCAAGTGGAAGACAGAGAACAATAGGAAGAAGAAGAAGAAGTGGAAGAATGAGAAAAAAGGAGGAAGATGAAGCAATGGAAGGAAAGGGGAATGAAGAAGAAGTGGAACAAGGAGTAGAAGAAGAAGGGGAGGAAGAAGAAGTAGTGCAGGCAGAAGAAGGCCAAGAAGGAGAACACAGGGAAGAAGAAGAAGAAGTGGATGTAGTAGAGGTGGAAGAAAGTGAACAAGAGGAAGAAGAAGAAGTAGTTGAAGGAGTGGGGATGATTGAGAAGAAGTGGAAGAAGGAGAACAAGAGGTACAAATGCAAGTGGAAGAAGAAGATGGAGAAAAAGAGGGATATGAGGAAGGAAACGAAGAAGACGAGGGAGATGAAGAGGAAGAAAAGAAAGGAAAGGAGAGGATGAAGAAGAAGTGGAAGAAAGAGAACAAGAGGAGGCAGGAGAAGAGGAAGAAAGATAAGAAGAGGAAGAAGAAGGAGAGTAACTAGAAGAAGTGGAAGAAGGAGAAGAAAAGGAAGAAGAAGAAGATGTGGAAAGTGAAGAAGGTGAACAAGAGGAGGAAGAAGAAGTAGTGGAAGGAGGTAAGATGAAGAAGAAGAATTGGAACAAAGCGAAAAAGAGGAAAAGGAAGAAGGAGGGGAAGGGAAGGGAAGGGAAGGGAAGAAGAAGCAGAAGAAGTGGAATATGGAGGGAAAGAGGAAGAAGAAGAAGTAGTGTAAGCATAAGATTTGGGGGAAGAAGAAGAAGTGGAAGAATGAGAAGAAAAGGAAGAAGTGCAAGGGGAAGAGGGAGAACAATAGGAAGAAGAAGAAGTGGAATCTGGAGGAGAAGACGAAGAAGAAGAAGAAGTGTAAGCATAAGATTTGGGGTAAGGAGAAGAAGAGGAAGAGCAACAATGGGAAGCAACAGAAGTGGGGGATGGAGAAAAAGAGGAAGGAGAAGACGGAAAGGAAAGAAGAAGTTGTGGAAGGAGAAGAAATGGAAGAAGAGGAAGAAGAACAAGGGTAAGCAGAAGAAGCGGAAGAAAGAGACGAAAATGAAGAAGAAGAAAAAGTAAAAGTAGAAGAAGTGGTAGAAGGAGAGAATAAGAGGAACATGAGGAAGTAGTGGAATGAAAGGAGATGAAGAAGAAGAAGTGAAAGAAGGAGTACAAGAGGTACAAATGCAAGTGGAAGCAGAAGAAGGAGAAAAAGAGGGATATGACGAAGGAAAGGAAGAAGAAGAAGGAAATGAAGAGGAAGAAAATAAAGGAGAGGAGAGGATGAAGAAGAAGTGGAAGAAAGAGAACAAGAGGAGGCAGGAGAAGTGGAAGAAAGATAAGAAGAGGAAGAAGAAGGAGAGTAACTAGAAGAAGTGGAAGAAAGAGAAGAAAAGGAAGAAGAAGAAGATGTGGAAAGTGAAGAAGTTGAAGAAGGTGAACAAGAGGAGGAATAAGAAGTAGTGGAAGGAGGTGAGATGAAGAAGATGAATTGGAACAAGGAGAAAAGGAAGAAAAGGAAGAAAAGGAAGAAGGAGGGGAAGGGAAGGGAAGAAAAAGCAGAAGAAGTGGAATCTGGAGGAGAAGAGGAAGAAGAAGAAGAAGTGTAAGCATAAGATTTGGGGGAAGGACAAGAAGAGGAAGAGCAACAATGGGAAGCAAAAGAAGTGCGGGATGGAAAAAAAGAGGAAGGAGAAGACGGAAAGGAAAGAAGAAGAAGTTGTGGAAGGAGAAGAAATGGAAGAAGAGGAAGAAGAACAAGTGTAAGCAGAAGAAGCGAAAGAAGGAGACGAAAATGAAGAAGAACAACAAGTAGAAGTAGAAGAAGTGGTAGAAGTAGTGGAATGAAAGGAGATGAAGAAGAAGAAGAAGAAGTGGAAGAAGGAGAACGGGAGGAGGGAGAAGAGGTGGCAGAAGGAGAAGAAGAGGAAGAAGAAGAAGTGGAAGAAGGAGAAGAAATGGATGAAGTGCAAGTGGAAGAAGGAGAACAATAGGAAGAAGAAGAAGAAGTGGAAGAATGAGAAAAAGAGGAGGAATAAGAAGCAATGGAAGGAAAGGGGATGAAGAAGAAGTGGAACAAGGAGGAGAAGAAGAAGGGGAGGAAGAAGAAGTAGTGTAGGCAGAAGAAGGGCAAGAAGGAGAAGAGAGGGAAGAAGAAGAACAAGTGGATGTAGTAGAAGATGAAGAAGGTGAACAAGAGGAAGAAGAAGAAGTAGTTGAAGGAGTGGGGATGATGGAGAAGAAGTGGAAGAAGGAGAACAAGAGGAAGAAGAAGAAGTAGTTGAAGGAGTGGGGATGATGGAGAAGAAGTGGAAGAAGGAGAACAAGAGGTAGAAATGCAAGTGGAAGCAGAAGAAGGAGAAAAAGAGGGATATGACGAAGGAAAGGAAGAAGAAGAAGGAGATGAAGAGGAAGAAAATAAAGGAGAGGAGAGGATGAAGAATAAGTGGAAGAAAGAGAACAAGAGGAGGCAGGAGAAGTGGAACAAAGATAAGAAGAGGAAGAAGAAGGAGAGTAACTAGAAGAAGTGGAAGAAAGAGAAGAAAAGGAAGAAGAAGAAGATGTGGAAAGTGAAGAAGTTGAAGAAGGTGAACAAGAGGAGGAATACGAAGTAGTGGAAGGAGGTGAGATGAAGAAGATGAATCGGAACAAGGAGAAAAGGAAGAAAAGGAAGAAGGAGGGGAAGGGAAGGGAAGAAAAAGCAGAAGAAGTGGAATCTGGAGGAGAAGAGGAAGAAGAAGAAGTGTAAACATAAGATTTGGGGGAAGGACAAGAAGAGGAAGAGCAACAATGAGAAGCAAAAGACGTGGGGGATGGAAAAAAAGAGGAAGGAGAAGACAGAAAGGAAAGAAGAAGAAGTTCTGGAAGGAGAAGAAATGGAAGAAGAGGAAGAAGAACAAGTGTAAGCAGAAGAAGAAAAGTGTAAGCAGAAGAAGCGCAAGAAGGAAACGCAAATGAAGAAGAACAACAAGTAGCAGTAGAAGAAGTGGTAGAAGTAGTGGAATGAAAGGAGATGAAGAAGAAGAAGTGGACGAAGGAGAACGGGAGGAGGGAGAAGAGGTGGCAGAAGGAGAAGAAGAGGAAGAAGAAGAAGTGGAAGAAGAAGAACAGGAGGAGGGAGAAGAGGTGGCAGAAGGAGAAGAAGAGGAAGAAGAAGACGTGGAAGAAGGAGAAGAAATGGATGAAGTGCAAGTGGAAGAAGGAGAACAATAGGAAGGAGAAGAAGAAGTGGAAGAATGAGAAAAAGAGGAGGAAGAAGAAGCAATGGAAGGAAAGGGGATGAAGAAGAAGTGGAACAAGGAGGAGAAGAAGAAGGGGAGGAAGAAGAAGTAGTGTACGCAGAAGAAGGGCAACAAGGAGAAGAGATGGAAGAAGAAGAACAATTGGATGTAGTAGAAGTGGAAGAAGGTGAATAAGAGGAAGAGGACGAAGTAGTTGAAGCAGTGGGGATGATGGAGAAGAAGTGGAAGAAGTAGAACAAGAGGTAGAAATGCAAGTGGAAGCAGAAGAAGGAGAAAAAGAGGGATATGACGAAGGAAAGGAAGAAGAAGAAGAAGGAGATGAAGAGGAAGAGCAACAATGGGAAGCAACAGAAGTGAGGGATGGAGAAAAAGAGGAAGGAGAAGACGGAAAGGAAAGAAGAAGAAGTGTAAGCAAAAGACGAAAATGAAGATGAACAACAAGTTGAATTAAAAGAAGTGGTAGAAGGAGAGAATAAGAGGAATAGGAGGAAGTGGTGGAATGAAAGGAGATGAAGAAGAAGAAGTGGAAGAAGGAGAACGGGAGCAGGAAGAAGAGGTGGTAGAAGGAGAAGAAGAGGAAGAAGAAGAAGTGGAAAAACGAGAAGAAAAGGAAGAAGTGCAAGTGGAGGAAAGAGAACAATTGGAAGAAGAAGAAGAAGTGGAAGATTGAGAAAAAGAGGAGGAAGAGGAAGCAATGGAAGGAAAGGGGGTGAAGAAGAAGTGGAACAAGCTGGAGAAGAAGAATGGGAGGAAGAAGAAGTAGTGTAGGCAGAAGAAGGGCAAGAAGGAGAAGAGAGGGAAGAAGAAGAACAAGTGGATGTAGTAGAAGTGGAAGAAGGTGAAAAAGAGGAAGAAGAAGAAGTAGTTGAAGGAGTGGGGATGATGGAGAAGTGGAAGAAGGAGAACAAGAGGTAGAAATGCAAGTGGAAGCAGAAGAAGGAGAAAAAGAGGGATATGACAAAGGAAAGGAAGAAGAAGAAGGAGATGAAGAGGAAGAAAAGAAAGGAAAGGAGAGGATGAAGAAGAAGTGGAAGAAAGAGAACAAGAGGAGGTAGGAGAAGTAGAAGAAAGATAAGAAGAGGAAGAAGAAGTAGAGTAACTAGAAGGAGTGGAAGAAGGAGAAGAAAAGGAAGAAGAAGAAGATGTGGAAAGTGAAGAAGGTGAACAAGGGGAGGAAGAAGAAGTAGTGGAAGCTTAGATGATGATGAGGAAATGAAGCTTGAACGACTTGGAGGACCTATGACAAGGGGACGGACAAGAAGAGCTAAGGAAGCTATTCAACAAGTATTGGCAGCCCTTTTGCAAAAAGAGCCAAACATTGAAGAAATAAAGTTTAAAATTGTTAATTGTCTCAGGACTGAAGAGAGCAATACTTGACCTTAATGGAAGAGAAGTGTGGAATAAATTAAACTCATTTTCTTGGAGTTTACTTAGTTAATGGTGGGCAACTAGAATTGTCTAATTAAAGTTGCAGCCACCTATGTTATCAATTCTAATTAGTATACATGTTTAATTTGCTTTGGCAGTTACACTTTGTTATTAATTGCCCATTATTAGTTTTTATTATTTTGTAACTTCAGCTGAATTTAGAAAGCCACTAAACCTACACAAGCTGAGTTTATTAGGCATATAAATTTGGGCAAAGACTGTAAGGCAGAATATTTTGGAAATAAAAAACTAGTTGAGTTTTCTCTCCTTTGGGTTCTTGACAATCCAAAATCTTTTGAGTTTTATCAAAGGTAATTCACCCCTTTGTGTGTGCAATCTCGTAGACATATCTTCCATCCTTGGAAGTGTGGAGTCTATCAATTCCAATTCCATTTTCTGTCTTTTCCATTCATACTCAATTCTGCCCAGCAAAATCTATGACAGGAAAGTCCCAAACTATTCAAAAACTCGTTTAATCGTTGAATTTCAATAACTTTTAATTTCCATTCTGTGTCTAAAAGTTTGATAGTAATTCTATTCAATTTATTTTTTGCAATTGTTTGCATTCCACGTTGACTAATTTTGTTAACGCGGCAAGCTAAATTCCTAGGGTCCTTTTAGAATCCTAAACTGACAGCGGATTCATATCAGATGAAGAAGAAGAATTGGAACAAGGAGAAAAGGAGGAAAAGGAAGAAGGAGGGGAAGAAGAAGCACAAGAAGTGGAATCTAGCGGAGAAGAGGAAGAAGAAGAAGAAGTGTAAGCATAAGATTTGGGGGAAGGAGAAGAAGAGGAAGAGCAACAATGGGAAGCAACAGAAGTGAGGGATGGAGAAAAAGAGGAAGGAGAAGACGGAAAGGAAAGAAGAAGAAGTTGTGGAAGGAGAAGAATTGGAAGAAGAGGAGGAAGAAGAAGTGTAAGCAGAAGAAGCGGAAGAAGGAGACGAAAATGAAGAAGAACAACAAGTAGAAGTAGAAGAAGTGGTAGAAGGAGAGAATAAGAGGAATAGGAGGAAGTAGTGGAATGAAAGGAGATGAAGAAGAAGAAGTGGAAGAAGGAGAACGGGACGAGGGAGAAGAGGCGGCAGAAGGAGAAGAAGAGGAAGAAGAAGAAGTGGAAGAACGAGAAGAAAAGGAAGAAGTGCAAGTGGAAGAAGGAGAACAATAGGAAGAAGAACAAAAAGTGGAAGAATGAGAAAAAGAGGAGGAAGAAGAAGCAATGGAAGGAAAGGGGGTGTAGAAGAAGTGGAACAAGCAGGAGAAGAAGAATGGGAGGAAGAAGAAGTAGTGTAGGTAGAAGAAGGGCAAGAAGGAGAAGAGATGGAAGAAGAAGCACAAGTGGATGTAGTAGAAGTGGAAGAAGGTGAACAAGAGGAAGAGGAAGAAGTAGTTGAAGGAGTGGGGATGATGGAGAAGAAGTGGAAGAAGTAGAACAAGAGGTAGAAATGCAAGTGGAAGCAGAAGAAGGAGAAAAAGAGGGATATGATGAAGGAAAGGAAGAAGAAGAAGAAGGAGATGAAGAGGAAGAGCAACAATGAGAAGCAACAGAAGTGGGGGATGGAGAAAAAGAGGAAGGAGAAGACGGAAAGGAAAGAAGAAGAAGTTGTGGAAGGAGAAGAAGTGTAAGCAAAAGACGAAAATGAAGAAGAACAACAAGTTGAATTAAAAGAAGTGGTAGAAGGAGAGAATAAGAGGAATAGGAGGAAGTGGTGGAATGAAAGGAGAGGAAGAAGAAGAAGTGGAAGAAGGAGAACGGGAGCAGGAAGAAGAGGTGGCAGAAGGAGAAGAAGAGGAAGAAGAAGAAGTGGAAAAACGAGAAGAAAAGGAAGAAGTGCAAGTGGAGGAAAGAGAACAATTGGAAGAAGAAGAAGAAGTGGAAGAATGAGAAAAAGAGGAGGAAGAAGAAGCAATGGAAGGAAAGGGGGTGTAGAAGAAGTGGAACAAGCAGGAGAAGAAGAATGGGAGGAAGAAGAAGTAATGTAGGTAGAAGAAGGGCAAGAAGGAGAAGAGAGGGAAGAAGAAGAACAAGTGGATGTAGTAGAAGTGGAAGAAGGTGAAAAAGAGCAAGAAGAAAAAGTAGTTGAAGGAGTGGGGATGATGGAGAAGTGGAAGAAGGAGAACAAGAGGTAGAAATGCAAGTGGAAGCAGAAGAAGGAGAAAAGGAGGGATATGACAAAGGAAAGGAAGAAGAAGAAGGAGATGAAGAGGAAGAAAAGAAAGGAAAGGAGAGGATGAAGAAGAAGTAGAAGAAAGAGAACAAGAGGAGGCAGGAGAAGTAGAAGAAAGATAAGAAGAGGAAGAAGAAGGAGAGTAACTAGAAGAAGTGGAAGAAGGAGAAGAAAAGGAAGAAGAAGAAGATGTGGAAAGTGAAGAAGGTGAACAAGGGGAGGAAGAAGAAGTAGTGGAAGCTTAGATGATGATGAGGAAATGAAGCTTGAAGGACTTGGAGGACCTATGACAAGGGGAAGGACAGGAAGAGCTAAGGAAGCTATTCAACAAGTATTGGCAGCCCTTTTGCAAAAAGAGCCAAACATTGAAGAAATAAAGTGTAAAATTGTTAATTGTCTCAGGATTTACGAGAGCAATACTTGACCTTAATGGAAGAGAAGTGTGGAATAAATTAAACTCATTTTCTTGGAGTTTACTTAGTTAATGGTGGGCAACTAGAATTGTCTAATTAAAGTTGCAGCCACCTATGTTATCAATTCTAATTAGTATACATGTTTAATTTGCTTTGGTAGTTACACTTTGTTATTAATTGCCCATTATTAGTTTTTATTATTTTGTAACTTCAGCTGAATTTAGAAAGCCACTAAACCTACACAAGCTGAGTTTATTAGGCATATAAATTTGGGCAAAGACTGAGATGTAAGGCAAAATATTTTGGAAATAAAAAACTAGTTGAGTTTTCTCTCCTTTGGGTTCTTGACAATCCAAAATCTTTTGAGTTTTATCAAAGGTAATTCACCCCTTTGTGTGTGCAATCTCGTAGACATATCTTCCATCCTTGGAAGTGTGGAGTCTATCAATTCCAATTCCATTTTCTGTCTTTTCCATTCATACTCAATTCTGCCCAGCAAAATCTATGACAGGAAAGTCCCAAACTATTCAAAAACTCGTTTAATCGTTGAATTTCAATAACTCTTAACTTCCATTCTGTGTCTAAAAGTTTGATAGTAATTCTATTCAATTTATTTTTTGCAATTGTTTGCATTCCATGTTGATTAATTTTGTTAACACGGCAAGCTAAATTCCTAGGGTCCTTTTAGAATCCTAAACTGACAGCGGATTCATATCAGATGAAGAAGAAGAATTGGAACAAGGAGAAAAGGAGGAAAAGGAAGAAGGAGGGGAAGAAGAAGCACAAGAAGTGGAATCTAGAGGAGAAGAGGAAGAAGAAGAAGAAGTGTAAGCATAAGATTTGGGGGAAGGAGAAGAAGAAGAAGAGCAACAATGGGAAGCAACAGAAGTGGGGGATGGAGAAAAAGAGGAAGGAGAAGACGGAAAGGAAAGAAGAAGAAGTTGTGGAAGGAGAAGAAATGGAAGAAGTGGAAGAAGAAGAAGTGTAAGCAGAAGAAGCGGAAGAAGGAGACGAAAATGAAGAAGAACAACAAGTAGAAGTAGAAGAAGTGGTAGAAGGAGAGAATAAGAGGAATAAGAGGAAGTAGTGGAATGAAAGGAGATGAAGAAGAAGTGGAAGAAGGAGAAGAAAAGGAAGAAGAAGAAGATGTGGAAAGTGAAGAAGGTGAAGAAGAGGAGGAAGAAGAAGTAGTGGAAGGAGGTGAGATGAAGAAGAAGAATTGGAACAAGGAGAAAAGGAGGAAAAGGAACAAGGAGTTGAAGGGAAGGGAAGAAGAAGTAGAAGAAGGAGAACGAGAGGAAGAAGAAGAAGTGGAAGACTGAGAACAATAGGAAGAAGAAAAAGAAGGGGAAGAATGAGAAAAAGAGAAGGAAGAAGAAGCAATGGAATGGGGATAAAGAACAAGTGCAACAAGGAGGAGAAGAAGGAGAAAGAAAGGGATATGACGAAGGAAAGGAAGAAGAAGAAGGAGATGAAGAGGAAGAAAAGAAAGGAAAGGAGAGGATGAAGAAGAAGTGGAAGAAAGAGAACAAGAGGAGCCAGGAGAAGTGGAAGAAAGATAAGAAGAGGAAGAAGAAGGAGAGTAACTGGAAGAAGTGGAAGAAGGAGAAGAAAAGGAAGAAGAAGAAGATGTGGAAAGTGAAGAAGTTGAAGAAGGTGAACAACAGGAGGAAGAAGAAGTAGTTGAAGGAGTGGGGATGATGGATAAGAAGTGGAAGAAGGAGAACAATAGGTAGAAATTCAAGTGGAAGGAAAAGAAGCAGAAAAAGAGGGATATGACGAAGGAATGGAAGAAGAAGAAGGAGATGAAGAGGAAGAAAAGAAAGGAGAGGAGAGGCTGAAGAAGAAGTGGAAGAAAGAGAACAAGAGGAGGCAGGAGAAGTGGAAGAAAGATAAGAAGAGGAAGAAGAAGTAGAGTAACTAGAAGAAGTGGAAGAAGGAGAAGAAAAGGAAGAAGAACAAGATGTGGAAAGTGAAGAAATTGAAGGAGGTGAACAAGAGGAGGAAGAAGAAGTAGTGGAAGGAGGTGAGATGAAGAAGAAGAATTGGAACAAGGAGAAAAGGAGGAAAAGGATGAAGGAGGGGAGGGGAAGGGAAGGGAAGAAGAAGCAGAAGAAGTGGAAGCTGGAGGAGAAGAGGAAGAAGAAGAAGAAGTGTAAGCATAAGATTTGGGGGAAGGAGAAGAAGAGGAAGAGCAACAATGGGAAGCAACAGAAGTGGGGGATGGAGTAAAAGAGGAAGAAGAAGATGAAAAGGAAAGAAGAAGAAGTTGTGGAAGGTGAAGAAGTGTAAGAAAAAGAAGGAGAACAAGCGATAGAAATGCAAGTGGAAGCAGAAGTAGGAGAAAAAGAGGGATATGACGAAGGAAACGAAGAAGAAGAAGGAGATGAAGAAGAAGAAAAGAAAGGAAAGGAGAGGATGAAGAAGAAGTGAAAGAAAGAGAACAAGAAGAGGCACGAGAAGTGGAAGAAAGATAAGAAGAGGAAGAAGAAGGGGAGTAACTAGAAGAAGTGGAAGAAGAGAAGAAAAGGAAGACGAAGAAGATGTGGAAAGTGAAGAAGGTGAACAAGAGGAGGAAGAAGAAGTAGTGGAAGGAGGTGAGATGAAGAAGAAGAATTGGAACAAGGAGAAAAGGAGGAAAAGGAAGAAGGAGGGGAAGGGAAGGGAAGAAGAAGAAGAAGAAGTGGAATCTGGAGGAGAAGAGGAAGAAGAAAAAGAAGTGTAAACATAAGATTTGGGGGAAGGAGAAGAAGAGGAAGAGCAATAATGGGAAGCAATAGAAGTGGGGGATGGAGAAAAAGAGGAAGGAGAAGACAGAAAGGAAAGAAGAAGAAGTTGTGGAACGAGAAGAAATGGAAGAAGAGGAAGAAGAAGAAGTGTAAGCAGAAGAAGCGGAAGAAGGAGACGAAAATGAAGAAGAACAACAAGTAGAAATAGAAGAAGTGGTAGAAGGAGAGAATAAGAGGAATAGTAGTGGAATGAAAGGACATGATGAAGAAGAAGTGAAAGAAGGAGAACAACAGGAGGTAGAAGAAGTGGCAGAAGGAGAAGAAGAGGATCAAGAAGAAGTGTAGAACGAGAAGAAAAGGAAAAAGTGCAAATGGAAGAAGGAGAACAATAGGAAGAAGAAGAAGTGGAAGAATGAGAAAAAGAGGAGGAAGAAGAAGCGATGGAAGGAAAGGGCAAGAAGGAGAAGAGAGGGAGGACGAAGAACAAGTGGATGTAGTAGAGGTGGAAGAATGTGAATAAGAGGAAGAAGAAGTAGTAGTTGAAGGAGTGGGGATGATGGAGAAGAAGTGGATGAAGGAGAACAAGAGGTAGAAATGCAAGTGGAAGCAGAAGAAGGAGAAAAAGAGGGATATGACAAAGGAAAGGAAGAAGGAGAAGGAGATGAAGAAGAAGAAAAGAAAGGAAAGGAGAGGAAGAAGAAGCAGAAGTGGAAGAAAGTGAACAAGAGGAGGCAGGAGAAGTGGGCGAAAGATAAGAAGAGGAAGAAGAAGGAGAGTAAGTAGAAGAAGTGAAAGAAGGGGTAGAAAAGGAAGATGAAGAAGATATGGAAAGTGCAGAAGGTGAAGAAGAGGAGGAAGAAGAAGTAGTGGAAGGAGGTGAGATGAAGAAGAAGAACTGCAACAAGGAGAAAAAGAGGAAAAGGAAGAAGGAGGGGAAGGGAAGGGAAGAAGAAGCAGAATAAGTGGAATCTGGAGGAGAAGAGGAAGAAGAAGAAGTGTAATCATAAGATTTGGGGGAAGGAGAAGAAGAGGAAGAGCAACAATGGAAAGCGACAGAAGTGGGGGATAGAGAAAAAGAGGAATGAGAAAACAGAAAAGAAAGAAGAAGAAGTTGTGGAAGGAGAAGAAATGGAAGAAGAGGAACAAGAATAAGTGTAAGCAGAAGAAGGAGACGAAAATGAAGAAGAACAACAAGTAGAAGTAGAAGAAGTGGTAGAAGTAGTGGAATGAAAGGAGATGAAGAAGAAGAAGTGGAAGAAGGAGAACGGGAAGAGGGAGAAGTGGTGGCAGAAGGAGAAGAAGAGGAAGAAGAAGAAGTGGAAGAACGTGAAGAAAAGGAAGAAGTGCAAGTCGAAGAAGGAGAACAATAAGAAGAAGAAGTGGAAGAATGAGAAAAAGAGGAGGAATAAGAAGCAATGGAAGGAAAGGGGATGAAGAAGAAGTGGAAGAAGGAGGCGAAGAAGAAGCGGAGTAAGAAGAAGTAGTATAGGCAGAAGAAGGGCAAGAAGGAGAAAAGAGGGAGGAAGAAGAACAAGTGGATGTAGTAGAAGTGGAAGAAGGCGAACAAGAGGAAGAAGAAGAAGTAGTTGAAGGAGTGGGGATGATGGAGAAGCAGTCGAAGAAGGAGGACAAGAGGTAGACATGCAAGTGGAAGCAGAAGAAGGAGAAAAAGAGGGATATGACGAAGGAAAGGAAGAAGAAGAAGGAGATGAAGAGGAAGAAAAGAAAGGAAAGGAGAGGATGAAGGAAGAAAGAGAACAAGAGAAGGCAGGAGAAATGGAAGAAAGAAAAGTAGAGGAAGAAGAAGGAGAGTAACTAGAAGAAGTGGAAGAAGGAGAAGAAAAGGAAGAAGAAGAAGATGTGGAAAGTGAAGAAGTTGAAGAAGGTGAACAAGAGGAGGAAGAAGAAGTAGTGGAAGGAGGTGAGATGAAGAAGAAGAATTGGAACAAGGAGAAAAGGTGGAAAAGGAAGAAGGAGGGGAAGGGAAGGTAAGAAGAAGCAGAAGAAGTTGAATCTGCAGGAGAAGAGGAAGAAGAAGTCATAAGATTTGGGGGAAGGAGAAGAAGAGGAAGAGCAACAATGGGAAGCAACAGAAGTAGGGGATGGAGAAAAAGGGGAAGGAGAAGGCGGAAAGGAATGAAGAAGAACTTGTGGATGGAGAAGAAATGGAAGAAGAGGAAGAAAAACAAGTGTAAGCAGAAGAAGAGGAAGAAGGAGACGAAAATGAAGAAGAACAATAAGTAGAAGTAGAAGAAGTGGTAGAAGGAGAGAATAAGTGGAATAGGAGGAAGTAGTGGAATGAAAGGACATGAATAAGAAGAAGTGGAAGAACAAGAAGAAAAAGAAGAACTACAAGTGGAAGAAGCAGAACAATAGGAAGAAGAAGAAGAAGTGGAAGAATGAGAAAAAGAGGAGGAAGAAGAAGCAATGGAAGGAAAAGGGATGAAGAAGAAGTGGAACAATGAGGAGAAGAAGAAGGGGAGGAAGAAGAAGTAGTGTAGGCAGAAGAAGGGCAAGAAGGAGAAGAGAGGGAAGAAGAAACACAAGTGAATGTAGTAGAAGTGGAAGAAGGTGAACAAGAGGAATAAGAAGAACTAGTTGAAGGAGTGGGGATGATGGAGAGGAAGTGGAAGAAGGAGAACAAGATGCAGAAACGCAAGTGGAAGCTGAAGAAGGAGAAAAAGAGGGATATGACCAAGGAAGGGGAGAAGAAGAAGGAGATGAAGAGGAAGAAAAGAAAGGAAAGGAGAGGATGAAGAAGAAGTGGAACAAGGAGAAGAAAAGGAAGAAGAAGAAGATGTGGAAAGTGAAGAAGTTGAAGAAGGTGAACAAGAGGAGGAAGAAGAAGTAGTGGAAGCAGGTTAGATGAAGAAGAAGAATTGGAACAAGGAGAAAAGGAGGAAAAGGAACAAGGAGGGGAAGGGAAGGGAAGAAGAAGCAGAAGAACTGGAAGCTGGAGGAGAAGAGGAAGAAGAAGAAGAAGTGTAAGCATAAGATTTGGCGGAAGGAGAAGAAGAGGAAGAGCAACAATGGGAAGCAACAGAAGTAGGGGATGGAGAAAAAGAGGAAGGAGAAGACAGAAAGGAAAGAAGAAGAAGTTGTGGAAGGAGAAGAAATGGAAGAAGAGGAAGAAGAACAAGTGTAAGCAGAAGAAGCGGAAAAAAGAGACGAAAATGAAGAAGAACAACAAGTAGAAGTAGAAGAAGTGGTAGAAGGAGAGAATAAGAGGAATAGGAGGAAGTAGTGGAATGAAAGGAGATGAAGAAGAAGAAGTGGAAGAAGGAGAACAGGAGGAGGGAGGAGAGGTGGCAGAAGGAGAAAAAGAGGAAGAAGAAGAAGTGGAAGAATGAGAAAAAGAGGAAGAAGAAGACGCAATGGAAGGAAAGGCGATGAAGACGAAATGGAACAAGTAGGACAAGAAGAAGGGGAGGAAGAAGAAGTAGTGTAGGCAGAAGAAGGGCAAGAAGGAGAAGAGAGGGAAGAAGAAGAACAAGTGCATGTAGTAGAAGTGGAAGAAGGTGAACAAGAGGAAGAAGAAGAAGTAGTTGAAGGAGTGGTGATGATGGAGAAGAAGTGGAAGACGGAGAACAAGAGGTAGAAATGCAAGTGGAAGCAGAAGAAGGAGAAAAAGAGGGATATGACGAAGGAAAGGAAGAAGAAGAAGGAGATGAAGAGGAAGAAAAGAAAGGAAAGGAGAGGATGAAGAAGAATTGGAAGAAAGAGAACAAGAGGAGGCAAGAGAAGTGGAAAAAAGATAAGAAGAGGAAGAAGAAGGAGAGTAACTCGAAGAAGTGGAAGAAGGGGAAGAAAAGGAAGAAGAAGAAGATGTGGAAAGTGAAGAAATTGAAGAAGGTTAACAAGAGGAGGAAGAAAACGCAGTGGAAGGAGGTGAGATGAAGAAGAAGAATTGGAACAAGGAGAAAAGGAGGAAAATGAAGAAGGAGGGGAAGGGAAGGGAAGAAGAAGCAGAAGAAGTGGAATCTGGAGGAGAAGAGGAAGAAGAAGAAGAAGTGTAAGCATAAGATTTGGGGGAAGGAGAAGACGAGGAAGAGCAACAATGGGAAGCAACAGAAGTGGGGGATGGAGAAAAAGAGGAAGGAGAAGACGGAAAGGACAGAAGAAGTTGTGGAAGGAGAAGAAATGGAAGAAGAAGAAGTGTAAGGAGAAGAAGCGGAAGAAGGAGACAAAAATGACGAAGAACAACAAGTAGAAGTAGAAGAAGTGGTAGAAGGAGAGAATAAGAGGAATAGGAGGAAGTAGTGGAATGAAAGGACAAGAAGAAGAAGAAGTGGAGGAAGGAGAACGGGATGAGGGAGAAGAGGTGGCAGAAGGAGAAGAAGAGGAAGAAGAAGAAGTGGAAGAACGAGAAGAAAACGAAGAAGTTCAAGTGTAAGAAGGAGAACAATAGGAAGAAGAAGAACAAGTGGAAGAATGAGAAAAAGAGGAGGAAGAATAAGCAATGGAAGGAATCTAGAGGAGAAGAGGAAGAAGAAGAAGAAGTGTAAGCATAAGATTTGGGGGAAGGAGAAGAAGAGGAAGAGTAACAATGGGAAGCAACAGAAGTGGGGGATGGAGAAAAAGAGGAAGGAGAAGACGGAAAGGAAAGAAGAAGAAGTTGTGGAAGGAGAAGAAATGGAAGAAGAGGAAGAAGAAGAAGTGTAAGCAAAAGATGCGGAAGAAGGAGACGAAAATGAAGAAGAACAACAAGTAGAAGTAGAAGAAGTGGTAGAAAGAGAGAATAAGAGGAATAGGAGGAAGTAGTGGAATGAAAGGGGATGAAGAAGAAGAAGAGGAAGAAGAAGAAGTGCAAGTGGAAGAAGAAGAACAATTGGAAGAAGAAGAAGAAGTGGAAGAATGAGAAAAAGAGGGGGAAGAAGAAGCAATGGAAGGAAAGGGGATGAAGAAGAAGTGGAACAAGGAGGAGAAGAAGAAGGGGAGGAAGAAGAAGTAGTGTAGGCAGAAGAAGGGCAAGAAGGAGAAGAGAGGGAAGAAGAAGAACAAGTGGATGTAGTAGAAGTTTAAGAAGGTGAACAAGAGGAAGAAGAAGAAGTAGTTGAAGGAGTGGGGCTGATGGAGAAGAAGTGAAAGAAGGAGAACAAGAGGTAGAAATGCAAGTGGAAGAAGAAGAAAGAGAAAAAGAGGGATATCACGAAGGAAAGGAAGAAGAAGAAGGAGATCAAGAGGAAGAAAAGAAAGGAAAGGAGAGGATGAAGAAGAAGTGGAAGAAAGAGAACAAGAGGAGGCAGGAGAAGTGGAAGAAAGATAAGAAGAGGAAGAAGAAGGAGAGTAACTGGAAGAAGTGGAAGAAGGAGAAGAAAAGGAAGAAGAAGAAGATGTGGAAAGTGAAGAAGGTGAACAAGAGGAGGAAGAAGAAGTAGTGGAAGGAGGTGAGATGAAGAAGAAGAATTGGAACAAGGAGAAAAAGAGGAAAAGGAAGAAGGAGGGGAAGGGAAAGGAGGAAGAAGTGGAACAAGGAGGAGAAGAAGAAGGGGAGGAGGAAGAAGTAGTGTAGGCAGAAGAAAGGCAAGAAGGAAGAGAGACGGAAGAAGAAGAACAGGTGGATGTAGTCGAAGTGGAAGAAGGTGAACAAGAGGTAGAAGAAGAAGTAGTTGAAGGAGTAAGGATGATGGAGAAGAAGTGGAAGAAGGAGAACAAGAGGTAGAAATGCAAGTGGAAGGAGAAGAAATAGAAAAAGAGGAATACGACGAAGGAAAGGAAGATGAAGAAGGAGATGAAGAGGAAGAAAAGAAAGGAAAGGAGAGGATGAAGAAGAAGCGGAAGAAAGAGAACAAGAGGAGGCAGGAGAAGTGGAAGAAAGATAAGAAGAGGAAAAAGAAGGAGAGTAACTAGAAGAAGTGGAAGAAGGAGAAGAAAAGGAAGAAGAAGAAGATGTGGAAAGTGAAGAAGGTGAACAAGAGGAGGAGGAAGAAGTAGTGGAAGGAGGTGACGAAAATGAAGAAGAACAACAAGTAGAAGTGGAAGAAGTGGTAGAAGGAAAGAATGAGAGGAATAGGAGGAAGTAGTGGAATGAAAGGAGATGAAAAAGAAGAAGTGGAAGAAGGATAACAGGAGGAGGGAGAAGAGGTGGCAGAAGGAGAAGAAGAAGAAGTGGAAGAACGAGAAGAAAAGGAAGAAGTGCAAGTGGAAGAAGGAGACCAATAGGAAGAAGAAGAAGAAGTGGAAAAATGAGAAAAAGAGGACGAAGAACAAGCCATGGAAGGTTGACGAAGTGGTGTAGGCAGAAGAAGGGCAAGAAGTAGAAAAGAGGGAAGAAGAAGAAGTGGAAGAATGAGAAAAAGAGGAGTAAGAAGAAGCAATGGAAGGAAAGGGGAATGAAGAAGAAGTGGAAGAAGGAGGAGAAGAAGAAGGGGAGGAAGAAGAAGTAGTGTAGGCAGAAGAAGGGCAAGAAGGAGAAGAGAGGGAAGAAGAATAACAAGTGGATGTAGTAGAGGTCGTAGAAGGTGAACAAGTGAAGAAGAAGAAGTAGTTGAAGGAGTGGGGATGATGGAGAAGAAGTGGAAGAAGGAGAAAGAGAGGGATATGACGAAGGAAAGGAAGAAGAAGAAGAAGATGAAGAGGAAGAAAAGAAAGGAAAGGAGAGGATGAAGAAGAAGTGGAAGAAAGAGAACAAGAGGAGGCAGGAGAAGTGGAAGAAAGAATGTAGAGGAAGAAGAAGGAGAGTAACTAGAAGAAGTGGAAGAAGGAGAAGAAAATGAAGAAGAAGAAGATGTGGAACAAGGAGAAAAGGAGGAAAAGGAAGAAGGAGGGGAAGGGAAAGGAAGAAGAAGCAGAAGAAGTGGAATCTGGAGGAGAAGAGGAAGAAGAAGAAGAAGTGTAAGCATAAGATTTAGGGGAAGGAGAAGAAGAGGAAGAGCAACAATGGGAAGCAACAGAAGTGAGGGATGGAGAAAAAAGGAAGGAGAAGACGGCAAGGACAGATGAAGAAGTTGTGGAAGGAGAAGATATGGAAGAAGAGGAAGAAGAAGAAGTGTAAGCAGAAGAAGCGGAAGAAGGAGACGAAATTGAAGAAGAACAACAAGTAGAAGTAGAAGAAGTGGTAGAGGGAGAGAATAAGAGGAATAGGAGGAAGTAGTGGAATGAAAGGAGATGAAGAAGAAAAAGTGGAAGAAGGAGAACGGGAGTAGCGAGAAGAGGTGGCAGAAGGAGAAGAAGAGGAAGAACAATAACTGGAAGTACGAGAAGAAAAGGAAGAACTTCAAGTGGGAGAAGGAGAACAATGGGAAGAAGAAGAAGAAGTGGAAGAGTGACAAAAAGAGGAGGGAGAAGAAGCAATGGAAGGAAAGGGGATGAAGACGAAGTGGAACAAGGAGGAGAAGAAGAAGGGGAGGAAGAAGAAGTAGTGTTGGTAGAAAAAGGGCAAGAAGGAGAAGAGGACAAAGAAGTGGATGTAGTAGAGGTGGAAGAAGGTGAACAAGAGGAAGAAGAAGAAGTAGTTGACGGACTGGGGATGATGGACAAGAAGTGGAAGAAGGAGAACAAGAGGTAGAAATGCAAGTGGAAGCAGAAGAAGGAGAAAAAGAGGGATATGACGAAGGAAAGGAAGAAGAAAAAGGAGATTAAGAGGAAGAAAAGAATGGAAAGGAAAGGATGAAGAAGAAGTGGAAGAAAGAGAACAAGAGGAGGCAGGAGAAGTGGAAGAAAGATAAGAAGAGGAAGAAGAAGGAGAGTAACTAGACGAAGTGGAAGAAGGAGAAGAAAAGGAAGAAGAAGAAGATGTGGAAAGTGAAGAAGGTGAAGAAGAGGAGAAAGAAGAAGTAGTGGAAGGAGGTGAGATGAAGAAGAAGAATTGGAACAAAGAGAAAAGGAGGAAAAGGAAGAAGGAGAAGACGGAAAGGATAGAATAAGAAGTTGTGGAAGGAGAAGAAATGGAAGAAGAGGAAGAAGAAGAATTGTGAGCAGAAGAAACGGAAGAAGGAGACGAAAATGAAGAGGAACAACAAGTAGAAGTAGAAGAAGTGGTAGAAGGAGAGAATAAGAGGAATAAGAGGAAGTAGTGGAATGAAAGGAGATAAAGAAGAAGAAGTGGAAGAAGGAGAACGGGAGTAGCGAGAAGAGGTGGCAGAAGGAGAAGAAGAGGAAGAACAAGAACTGGAAGAACGAGAAGAAAAGGAAGAACTTCAAGTGGAAGAAGGAGAACAATGGGAAGAAGAAGAAGAAGTGGAAGAGTGAGAAAAAGAGGAGGGAGAAGAAGCAATGGAAGGAAAGGGGATGAAGACGAAGTGGAACAAGGAGGAGAAGAAGAAGGGGAGGAAGAAGAAGTAGTGTTGGCAGAAAAAGGGCAAGAAGGAGAAGAGAGCGAAGAGGACAAAGAAGTGGATGTAGTAGAGGTGGAAGAAGGTGAACAAGCGGAAGAAGAAGAAGTAGTTGACGGACTGCGGATGATGGACAAGAAGTGGAAGAAGGAGAACAAGAGGTCGAAATGCAAGTGGAAGCAGAAGAAGGAGAAAAAGAGGGATATGACGAAGGAAAGGAAGAAGAAGAAGGAGATTAAGAGGAAGAAAAGAATGGAAAGGAAAGGATGAAGAAGAAGTGGAAGAAAGAGAACAAGAGGAGGCAGGAGAAGTGGAAGAAAGATAAGAAGAGGAAGAAGAAGGAGAGTAACTAGACGAACTGGAAGAAGGAGAAGAAAAGGAAGAAGAAGAAGATGTGGAAAGTGAAGAAGGTGAAGAAGAGGAGGAAGAAGAAGTAGTGGAAGGAGGTGAGATGAAGAAGAAGAATTGGAACAAAGAGAAAAGGAGGAAAAGGAAGAAGGAGAAGACGGAAAGGAAAGAATAAGAAGTTGTGGAAGGAGAAGAAATGGAAGAAGAGGAAGAAGAAGAAGTGTGAGCAGAAGAAGCGGAAGAAGGAGACGAAAATGAAGAGGAACAACAAGTAGAAGTAGAAGAAATGGTAGAAGGAGAGAATAAGACGAATAGGAGGAAGTAGTGGAATGAAAGGAGATGAAGAAGAAGAAGTGGAAGAAGAAGAACGGGAGGAGAAAGAAGATGTGGCAGAAGGAGAAGAAGAGGAAGAAGAAAAAGTGGAAGAACGAGAAGTGAAGGAAGAAGTGCAAGTGGAAGAAGGAGAACAATAGGAAGAAGAAGAACAAGTAGAAGAATGAGAAAAAGAGGAGGAAGAAGAAGCAATGGAAGGAAAGGGGATGAAGAAGAAGTGAAACAAGGAGCAGAACAAAGAAGGGGAGGATGAAGAAGTAGTGTAGGCAGAAGAAGGGCAAGAAGGAGGAGAGAGGGAAGAAGAAGAACAAGTGGATGTAGTAGAAGTGGACGAGGGTGAACAAGAGGAAGAAGAAGAAGTAGTTGAAGGAGTGGGGATGATGGAGAAGAAGTGTAACAAGTAGAACAAGAGGTAGAAATGCAAGTGGAAGCAGAAGAAGGAGAAAAAGAGGGATATGACGAAGGAAAGGAAGAGGAAGAAGGAGATGAAGAGGAAGATAAGAAAGGAAAGGAGAGGATGAAGAAGAAATAGAAGAAAAAGAACAAGAGGAGGAAGGAGAAGTGGAAGAAAGAAAAGTAGAGGAAGAAGAAGGAGAGTAACTAGAAGAAGGGGAGGAAGGGGAAGAAAAGGAAGAAGAAGAAGATGTGGAAAGTGAAGAATTTGAAGAAGGTGAACAAGAGGAGGAAGAAGAAGTAGTGGAAGGAGGTGAGATGAAGAAAAAGAATTGGAACAAGGAGAAAAGGAGGAAAAGGAAGAAGGAGAAGACGGAAAGGAAAGAATAAGAAGTTGTGGAAGGAGAAGAAATGGAAGAAGAGGAAGAAGAAGAAGTGTGAGCAGAAGAAGCGGAAGAAGGAGACGAAAATGAAGAGGAACAACAAGTAGAAGTAGAAGAAGTGGTAGAAGGAGAGAATAAGAGGAATAGGAGGAAGTAGTGGAATGAAAGGAGATGAAGAAGAAGAAGTGGAAGAAGAAGAACGGGAGGAGAAAGAAGATGTGGCAGAAGGAGAAGAAGAGGAAGAAGAAAAAGTGGAAGAACGAGAAGTGAAGGAAGAAGTGCAAGTGGAAGAAGGAGAACAATAGGAAGAAGAAGAACAAGTAGAAGAATGAGAAAAAGAGGAGGAAGAAGAAGCAATGGAAGGAAAGGGGATGAAGAAGAAGTGAAACAAGGAGCAGAACAAGAAGGGGAGGATGAAGAAGTAGTGTAGGCAGAAGAAGGGCAAGAAGGAGGAGAGAGGGAAGAAGAAGAACAAGTGGATGTAGTAGAAGTGGACGAGGGTGAACAAGAGGAAGAAGAAGAAGTAGTTGAAGGAGTGGGGATGATGGAGAAGAAGTGTAACAAGTAGAACAAGAGGTAGAAATGCAAGTGGAAGCAGAAGAAGGAGAAAAAGAGGGATATGACGAAGGAAAGGAAGAGGAAGAAGGAGATGAAGAGGAAGATAAGAAAGGAAAGGAGAGGATGAAGAAGAAATAGAAGAAAAAGAACAAGAGGAGGAAGGAGAAGTGGAAGAAAGAAAAGTAGAGGAAGAAGAAGGAGAGTAACTAGAAGAAGGGGAGGAAGGGGAAGAAAAGGAAGAAGAAGAAGATGTGGAAAGTGAAGAATTTGAAGAAGGTGAACAAGAGGAGGAAGAAGAAGTAGTGGAAGGAGGTGAGATGAAGAAAAAGAATTGGAACAAGGAGAAAAGGAGGAAAAGGAAGAAGGAGAAGACGGAAAGGAAAGAATAAGAAGTTGTGGAAGGAGAAGAAATGGAAGAAGAGGAAGAAGAAGAAGTGTGAGCAGAAGAAGCGGAAGAAGGAGACGAAAATGAAGAGGAACAACAAGTAGAAGTAGAAGAAGTGGTAGAAGGAGAGAATAAGAGGAATAGGAGGAAGTAGTGGAATGAAAGGAGATGAAGAAGAAGAAGTGGAAGAAGAAGAACGGGAGGAGAAAGAAGATGTGGCAGAAGGAGAAGAAGAGGAAGAAGAAAAAGTGGAAGAACGAGAAGTGAAGGAAGAAGTGCAAGTGGAAGAAGGAGAACAATAGGAAGAAGAAGAACAAGTAGAAGAATGAGAAAAAGAGGAGGAAGAAGAAGCAATGGAAGGAAAGGGGATGAAGAAGAAGTGAAACAAGGAGCAGAACAAGAAGGGGAGGATGAAGAAGTAGTGTAGGCAGAAGAAGGGCAAGAAGGAGGAGAGAGGGAAGAAGAAGAACAAGTGGATGTAGTAGAAGTGGACGAGGGTGAACAAGAGGAAGAAGAAGAAGTAGTTGAAGGAGTGGGGATGATGGAGAAGAAGTGTAACAAGTAGAACAAGAGGTAGAAATGCAAGTGGAAGCAGAAGAAGGAGAAAAAGAGGGATATGACGAAGGAAAGGAAGAGGAAGAAGGAGATGAAGAGGAAGATAAGAAAGGAAAGGAGAGGATGAAGAAGAAATAGAAGAAAAAGAACAAGAGGAGGAAGGAGAAGTGGAAGAAAGAAAAGTAGAGGAAGAAGAAGGAGAGTAACTAGAAGAAGGGGAGGAAGGGGAAGAAAAGGAAGAAGAAGAAGATGTGGAAAGTGAAGAATTTGAAGAAGGTGAACAAGAGGAGGAAGAAGAAGTAGTGGAAGGAGGTGAGATGAAGAAAAAGAATTGGAACAAGGAGAAAAGGAGGAAAAGGAAGAAGGAGAAGACGGAAAGGAAAGAATAAGAAGTTGTGGAAGGAGAAGAAATGGAAGAAGAGGAAGAAGAAGAAGTGTGAGCAGAAGAAGCGGAAGAAGGAGACGAAAATGAAGAGGAACAACAAGTAGAAGTAGAAGAAGTGGTAGAAGGAGAGAATAAGAGGAATAGGAGGAAGTAGTGGAATGAAAGGAGATGAAGAAGAAGAAGTGGAAGAAGAAGAACGGGAGGAGAAAGAAGATGTGGCAGAAGGAGAAGAAGAGGAAGAAGAAAAAGTGGAAGAACGAGAAGTGAAGGAAGAAGTGCAAGTGGAAGAAGGAGAACAATAGGAAGAAGAAGAACAAGTAGAAGAATGAGAAAAAGAGGAGGAAGAAGAAGCAATGGAAGGAAAGGGGATGAAGAAGAAGTGAAACAAGGAGCAGAACAAGAAGGGGAGGATGAAGAAGTAGTGTAGGCAGAAGAAGGGCAAGAAGGAGGAGAGAGGGAAGAAGAAGAACAAGTGGATGTAGTAGAAGTGGACGAGGGTGAACAAGAGGAAGAAGAAGAAGTAGTTGAAGGAGTGGGGATGATGGAGAAGAAGTGTAACAAGTAGAACAAGAGGTAGAAATGCAAGTGGAAGCAGAAGAAGGAGAAAAAGAGGGATATGACGAAGGAAAGGAAGAGGAAGAAGGAGATGAAGAGGAAGATAAGAAAGGAAAGGAGAGGATGAAGAAGAAATAGAAGAAAAAGAACAAGAGGAGGAAGGAGAAGTGGAAGAAAGAAAAGTAGAGGAAGAAGAAGGAGAGTAACTAGAAGAAGGGGAGGAAGGGGAAGAAAAGGAAGAAGAAGAAGATGTGGAAAGTGAAGAATTTGAAGAAGGTGAACAAGAGGAGGAAGAAGAAGTAGTGGAAGGAGGTGAGATGAAGAAAAAGAATTGGAACAAGGAGAAAAGGAGGAAAAGGAAGAAGGAGAAGACGGAAAGGAAAGAATAAGAAGTTGTGGAAGGAGAAGAAATGGAAGAAGAGGAAGAAGAAGAAGTGTAAGCAAAAGAAGCGGAAGAAGGAGACGAAAATGAAGAGGAACAACAAGTAGAAGTAGAAGAAGTGGTAGAAGGAGAGAATAAGAGGAATAGGAGGAAGTAGTGGAAGGAAAGGAGATGAAGAAGAAGAAGTGGAAGAATGAGACAAAGAGGAGGAAGAAGAACCAATAGAAGGAAACGGGATGAAGAAAAAGTGGAACAAGGAGGAGAAGAAGAAAGGGAGGAAGAAGAAGTAGTGTAGGCAGAAGAAGGGCAAGAAGGAGAAAAGAGGGAAGAAGAAGAACAAGTGGATGTAGTAGAAGTGGAAGAAGCTGAACAAGAGGAAGAAGAAGAAGTAGTTGAAGGAGTGGGGATGATGGAGAAGAAGTGGAAGAAGGAGAACAAGAGGTAGAAATGCAAGTGGAAGCAGAAGAAGGAGAAAAAGAGGAGGCAGGAGACGTGGAAGAAAGAGAACAAGACGAGGCAAGAGAAGTGGAAGAAAGATAAGAAGAGGAAGAAAAAGCAGAAGAAATGGAATCTGGAGGAGAAGAGGAAGAAGAAGAAGAAGTGTAAGCATAAGATTTGGGGGAAGGAAAAGAAGAGGACGAGCAACAATGGGAAGCAACAGAATTGGGGGATGGAGAAAAAGAGAAAGGAGAAGACGGAACGGAAAGAAGAAGAAGTTGTCGAAGGAGAAGAAACGGAAGAAGAAGAAGTGTAAGCAGAAGAAGCGGAAGAAGGAGACGAAAATAAAGAAGAGCAACAAGTACAAGTAGAAGAAGTGGTAGAAATAGTGGAATGAAAGGAGATGAAGAAGAAAAAGTGGAAGAAGGAGAACCGGAGGAGGGAGAAGATGTGGCAGAAGGAGAAGAAGAGGAAGAAGAAGAAGTGGAAGAACGAGAAGAAAAGGAAGAAGTGCAAGTGGAAGAAGGAGAACAATAGGAAGAAGAAGAAGAAGTGGAACAATCAGAAAAAGAGGAGGAAGAAGAAGCAATGGAAGGAAAAGGGATGAAGAAGAAGTGGAACAAGGAGTAGAAGAATAAGGGGAGCAAGAAGAAATAGTGTAGGCAGAAGAACGGCAAGAAGGAGAAGAGAGGGAAGAAGAAGAAGAAGTGGATGTATTAGAGGTGGAAGAAGGTGAACAAGAGGAGGAAGAAGAATAGTTGAAGGAGTGGGGATGATAGAGAAGAAGCGGAAAAAGGAGAACAAGAGGTAGAAATGCAAGTGGAAGCAGAAGAAGGAGAAAAAGAGGGATATGCTGAAGGAAAGGAAGAAGAAGAAGCAGATGAAGAGGAAGAAAAGAAAGGAAATGAGAGGATGAAGAAGAAGTGGGAAGAAAGAGAACAAGAGGAGGCAGGAGAAGTGGAAGAATGATAAGAAGAGGAAGAAGAAGGAGAGTAACTAGAAGAAGTGGAAGAAGGAAAAGAAAAGGAAGAAGAAGAAGATGTGGGAAGTGAAGAAGGTGAACAAGAGGAGGAAGAAGAAGTAGTGGAAGGAGGTGAGATGAAGAAGAGGAATTGGAACAAGGAGAAAAGGAGGAAAAGGAAGAAGGAAGGGAAGGGAAGGGAAGAAGAACCAGAAGAAGTGGAATCTGGAGGAGAAGAGGAAGAATAAGAAGAAGTGTAAGCATAAGATTTGGGGGAAGGAAAAGAAGAGGACGAGCAACAATGGGAAGCAACAGAAGTGGGGGATGGAGAAAAAGAGGAAGGAAAAGACGGAAAGGAAAGAAGAAGAAGTTGTGGAAGGAGAAGAAATGGAAGAAGAAGTAGTGTAAGCAGAAGAAGCGGAAGAAGGAGACGAAAATGAAGAAGAACAACAAGTAGAAGTAGAAGAAGTGGTAGAAGGAGAGAATAAGAGGAATAGGAGGAAGTAGTGGAATGGAAGGAGATGAAGAAGAAGCAGTGGAAGAAGGAGAATGGGAGGAGGGAGAAGCGGTGGCAGAAGGAGAAGAAGAGGAAGAACGAGAAGAAAAGGAAGAACTTCAAGTGGAAGAAGGAGAAGAAGAGGAAGAAGAAGAAGAAGTGGAACAATGAGAAAAAGAGGAGGAAGAAGAAGCAATGGAAGGAAAGGGGATGAAGAAGGAGTGGAACAAGGAGGAGAAGAAGAAGGGGAGGAAGAAGAGGTAGTGTAGGCAGAAGAAGGGCAAGAAGGAGAAGAGAGGGAAGAAGAATAAGAAGTGGATGTAGTAAAAGTGGAAGAAGGTGAACAAGAGGAAGAGCAACAATGGGAAGCAACAAGAGGAGGAAGAAGAAGTAGTAGAAGTAGGTTAGATGAAGAAGAAGAATTGGAACAAGGAGAAAAGGAGGAAAAGGAAGAAGGAGGCGAAGGGAAGGGAAGAAGACGCAGAAGAAGTGGAAGCTGGAGGAGAAGAGGAAGAAGAAGAAGAAGTGTAAGCATAAGATTCGGGGGAAGGAGAAGAACAAGAAGAGAAACAATGGGAAGCAACAGAAGTGGGGGATGGAGAAAAAGTGGAAGGAGAAGACGGAAAGCAAAGAAGAAGAAGTGTAAGCAGAAGAAGCGAAAGAAGGAGACGAAAATGAAGAAGAATAACAAGTAGAAGTAGAAGAAGTGGTAGAAGGAGAACGGGAGGAGGAGAAGAGGTGGTGAAAGGAGAAGAAGAGGAAGAAGAAGAAGAAGTGGAAGAATGAGAAAAAGAGGAGGAAGAAGAAGCAATGGAAGCAAAGGGGATGAAGAAGGAGTCGAACAAAGAGGAAGAAGAAGAAGAAGTGTAAGTAGGAGAAGCAGAAGAAGGAGACGAAAATGAAGAAGAACAACAAGTAGAAGTAGAAGAAGTGGTAGAAGGAGAGAATAAGAGGAATAGGAGGAAGTAGTGGAATGAAAGGAGATGAAGAAGAAGAAGAAGTGGAAGAAGGAGAACGGGAGGAGGGAGGAGAGGTAGCAGAAGCAGAAAAAGAGGAAGAAGAAGAAGCAGAAGAATGAGAAGAAAACGAAGAAGTGCAAGTGGGAGAAGGAGAACAATAGGAAGAAGAAGAAGTTGAAGAATGAGAAAAAGAGGAGGAAGAAGAAGAAGTGGAAGAATGAGAAAAAGAGGAGGAAGAAGAAGAGGTAGCAGAAGGAGAAGAGGAGGAAGAAGAAGAAGTGGAAGAACGAGAAGAACAGGAAGAAGTGCAAGTGAAAGAAGGAGAACAATAGGAAGAAGAAGAAGAAGAAGAAGAAGTGGAAGAATGAGAAAAAGAGGACGAAGAAGAAGCAATGGAAGGAAAGGGGAATGAAGAAGAAGTGGAACAAGGACGAGAAGAAGAAGGGGAGGAAGAAGAAGTAGTGTAGGCAGAAGAAGGGCAAGAAGGAGAAGAGAGGGAAGAAGAAGAACAAGTGGATGTAGTAGAAGTTTAAGAAGGTGAACAAGAGGAAGAAGAAGAAGTAGTTGAAGGAGTGGGGCTGATGGAGAAGCAGTCGAAGAAGGAGGACAAGAGGTAGAAATGCAAGTGGAAGCAGAAGAAGGAGAAAAAGAGGGATATGACGAAGGAAAGGAAGAAGAAGAAGGAGATGAAGAGGAAGAAAACAAAGGAAAGGAGAGGATGAAGAAGAAGTGGAAGAAAGAGAACAAGAGGAGGCAGGAGAAGTGGAAGAAAGATAAGAAGAGGAAGAAGAAGGAGAGTAACTAGACGAAGTGGAAGAAGGAGAAGAAAAGGAAGAAGAAGAAGATGTGGAAAGTGAAGAAGGTGAACAAGAGAAGGAAGAAGAAGTAGTGGAAGAAGGTGAGATGAAGAAGAAGAATTGGAACAAGGAGAAAAGGAGGAAGAGGAAGAAGGAGGGGAAGGGAAGGGAAGAAGAAGCAGAAGAAGTGGAATCTGGAGGAGAAAAGAAAGAAGAAGAAGAAGTGTAAGCATAAGATTTGGGGGAAGGAGAAGAAGAGGAAAAGCAACAATGGGAAGCAATAGAAGTGGGGGATGGAGAAAAAGAGGAAGGAGAAGACGGAAAGGAAACAAGAAGAAGTTGTGGAAGGAGAAGAAATGGAAGAAGAGGAAGAAGAAGAAGTGTAAGCAGAAGAAGTGGAAGAAGGAGACGAAAATGAAAAAAAACAACAAGTAGAAGTAGAAGAAATGGTAGAAGGAGAGAATAGGAGGAATACGAGGAGAAGAAGAAGTGGAAGGAATGAGAAAAAGAGGAGGAAGAAGAAGCAATGGAAGGAATGGGGATGCAGAAGGAGTGGAACAAGGAGGAGAAGAAGAAGGGGAGGAAAAAGAAGTAGTGTAGGCAGAAGAAGGGCAAGAAGGAGAAGAGAGGGAAAGAGAAGAACAAGTGGATGTAGTAGAAGTGGAAGAAGGTGAAAAAGAGGAAGAAGAAGAAGTAGTTGAAGGAGTGGGGATGATGGAGAAGAAGTGGAAGAAGGAGAATAAGAGGTAGAAATGCAAGTGGAAGCAGAAGAAGGAGAAAAAGAGGTATATGACAAAGGAAAGGAAGAAGAAGAAGGAGATGAAGAGGAAGAAAAGAAAGGAAAGGAGAGGATGAAGAAGAAGTGGAAGAAAGAGAACAAGAGGAGGCAGGAGAAGTGGAAGAAAGATAAGAAGAGGAAGAAGAAGGAGAGTAACTAGAAGAAGTGGAAGAAGGAGAAGAAAAGGAAGAAGAAGAAGATGTGGAAAGTGAAGAAGGTAAACAAGAGGAGGAAGAAGAAGTAGTGAAAGGAGGTGAGATGAAGAAGAAGAATTGGAACAAGGAGAAAAGGAGGAAGAGGAAGAAGGAGGGGAAGGGAAGGGAAGAAGAACTAGAAGAAGTTGAATCTGGGGGAGAGGAGGAAGAAGAGGAAGAAGTGTAAGCGTAAGATTTGGGGGAAGGAGAAGAAGAGGAAGAGCAACAATGGGAAGCAACAGAACTGGGGGATGGAGAAAAAGAGGAAGGAGAAGACGAAAAGGAAAGAAGAAGTTGTGGAAGGAGAAGAAATGGAAGAAGAGGAAGAAGAAAAAGTGTAAGCAGAAGAAGCGGAAGAAGGAGACGAAAAAGAAGAACAACAAGTAGAAGTAGAAGAAGTGGTAGAAGGAGAGAATAAGAGGAATAGCAGGAAGTAGTGGAATGAAAGGAGATGAAGAAGAAGAAGTGGAAGAAGGAGAACGGGAGGAGGAAGAAGAGGTAGCAGAAGGAGAAGAAGAGGAAGAAGAAGAAGTGGAAGAACGAGAAGAACAGGAAGAAGTGCAAGTGGAAGAAGGAGAACAATAGGAAGAAGAAGAAGAAGAAGAAGTGGAAGAATGAGAAAAAGAGGATGAAGAAGAAGCAATGGAAGGAAAGGGGAATGAAGAAGAAGTGGAACAAGGACGAGAAGAAGAAGGGGAGGAAGAAGAAGTAGTGTAGGCAGAAGAAGGGCAAGAAGGAGAAGAGAGGGAAGAAGAAGAACAAGTGTGATGAGGAAATGGATGTAGTAGAAGTGGAAGAAGGTGAACAAGAGGAAGAAAAAGAAGTAGTTGAAGGAGTGGGGATGATGGAGAAGGAGTGGAAGAAGGAGGACAAGAGGTAGACATGCAAGTGGAAGCAGAAGAAGGATAAAAAGAGGGATATGAGGAAGGAAAGGAAGAAGAAGAAGGAGATTAATCGGAAGAAAAGAAAGGAAAGGAGCGGATGAAGAAGAAGTGGAAGAAAGAGAACAAGAGGAGGCAGGAGAAGTGGAAGAAAGATAAGAACAGGAAGAAAAAGGAGAGTAACGAGAAGAAGTGGAAGAATGAGAAGAAAAGGAAGAAGAAGAAGATGTGGAAAGTGAAGAAGGTGAACAAGAGGAGGAAGAAGAAGTAGTGGAAGGAGGTGAGATGAAGAAGAAGAATTGGAACAAGGAGAAAAGGAGGAAGAGGAAGAACGAGGGGAAGGGAAGGGAAGAAGAACTAAAAGAAGTTGAATATGGGGGAGAGGAGGAAGAAGAGGAAGAAGTGTAAGCGTAAGATTTGGGGGAAGGAGAAGAAGAGGAAGAGCAACAATGGGAAGCAACAGAAGTGGGGGATGGAGAAAAAGAGGAAGGAGAAGACGAAAAGGAAAGAAAAAGTGGAAGGAGAAGAAATGGAAGAAAAAGAGGCGTAAGCAGAGGAAGCGGAAGAAGGAGACGAAAATGAAGAAGAACAACAAGTAGAAGTAGAAGAAGTGGTAGAAGTAGTGGAATGAAAGGAGAAGAAGAAGAAGTGGAAGAAGGAGAACGGGAAGAGGGAGAAGTGGTGGCAGAAGGAGAAGAAGAGGAAGAAGAAGAAGTGGAAGAACGTGAAGAAAAGGAAGAAGTGCAAGTCGAAGAAGGAGAATAATAAGAAGAAGAAGTGGAAGAATGAGAAAAAGAGGAGGAAGAAGAAGCAATGGAAGGAAAGGGGATGAAGAAGAAGTGGAAGAAGGAGGCGAAGAAGAAGCGGAGTAAGAAGAAGTAGCATAGGCAGAAGAAGGGCAAGAAGGAGAAAAGAGGGAGGAAGAAGAACAAGTGGATGTAGTAGAAGTGGAAGAAGGCGAACAAGAGGAAGAAGAAGAAGTAGTTGAAGGAGTGGGGATGATGGAGAAGCAGTCGAAGAAGGAGGACAAGAGGTAGACATGCAAGTGGAAGCAGAAGAAGGAGAAAAAGAGGGATATGACGAAGGAAAGGAAGAAGAAGAAGGAGATAAAGAGGAAGACAAGAAAGGAAAGGAGAGGATGAAGATGAAGTTGAAGAAAGAGAACAAGAGGAGGCAGGAGAAGTGGAAGAAGGAGACGAAAATGAAGAAGAACAACAAGTAGAAGTAGAAGAAGTGGTTGAAGGAGAGAATAAGAGGAATAGGAAGTGCAAGTAGTGGAATGAAAGGAAATGAAGAAGAAGTAGTGGAAGAAGGAGAACAGGAGGAGGGAGAAGAGGTGGCAGAAGGTGAAGAAGAGGAAGAAGAAGAAGTGGAAGAACGAGAAGAAAAGGAAGAAGTGGAAGAAGAGGAAGTGTATGCAGAAGAAGCGGAAGAAGGAGACGAAAATAAAGAAGAACAACAAGAAGAAGTAGAAGAAGTGGTAGAAGGAGAGAATAAGAGGAATAGGAGGAAGTAGTGGAGTGAAAGGAGATGAAGAAGAAGAAGTGGAAGAAGGACAACGGGAGGAGGGAGAAGAGGTGGCAGAAGGAGAAGAAGACGAAGAAGAAGAAGAGGAAAAATGGGAAGAAGGAGAAGAAATGGAAGAAGTGCAAGTGGAAGAAGGAGAACAATAGGAAGAAAAAGAAGAAGTGGAAGGATAAGAAAAAGAGGAGTTAGAAGAAGCAATGGAAGGAAAGGGGATGACAAAGAAGTAGAACAAGGAGGAGAAGAAGAAGGGGAAAAAGAAGAAGTAGTGTATGCATAAGAAGGGCAAGAAGGAGAAGAGTGGGAAGAAGAAGAACAAGTGGATGTAGTAGAAGTGGAAGAAGGTGAACAAGAGGAAGAAGAACAAGTAGTTTAAAGACTGGGGATGATGGAGAAGAAGTGGAAGAAGGAGAACAAGAGGTAGAAATGCAAGTGGAAGCAGAAGAAGGAGAAAAACAGGGATATGACGAAGGAAAGGAAGAAGAAGAAGGAGATGAAGAGGAAGAAAACAAAGGAAAGGAGAGGATGAAGAAGAAGTGGAAGAAAGAGAACAAGAGGAGGCAGGAGAAGTGGAAGAAAGATAAGAAGAGGAAGAAGAAGGAGAGTAACTAGAAGAAGTGGAAGAAGGAGAAGAAAAGGAAGAAGAAGAAGATGTGGAAAGTGAAGAAGGTGAACAAGAGGAGGAAGAAGAAGTAGTGGAAGGAGGTGAGATGAAGAAGAAGAATTGGACCAAGTAGAAAAGGAGGAAACGGAAGAAGGAGGGGAAGCGAAGGGAAGAAGAAGCAGAAGAAGTGGAATCTAGAGGAGAAGAGGAAGAAGAAGAAGAAGTGTAAGCATAAGATTTGGGGGAAGGAGAGGAAGAGGAAGAGCAACAATGGGAAGCAACAGAAGTGGGGGTTGGAGAAAAAGAGGAAGGAGAAGACGGAAAGGAAAGAAGAAGAAGTTGTGGAAGGAGAAGAAATGGAAGAAGAGGAAGAAGAAGAAGTGTAAGCAGAAGAAGCGGAAGAAAGAGACGAAAATGAAGAAGAACAACAAGTAGTAGAAGGAGAGGATAAGTGGAATAGGAGGAAGTAGTGGAATGAAAGGAGATGAAGAAGAAGAAGTGGAAGACGGAGAAGGGGAGGAGGGAGAAGAGGTGGCAGAAGGAGAAGAAGAGGAAGAAGAAGAAGTGGAAAAATGAGAAGAAAAGGAAGAAGTGCAAGTGGAAGAAGGAGAACAACAGGAAGAAGAAGAAGAAGTGGAAGAAAGAGAACAAGAGGAGGCAGGAGAAGTGGAAGAAAGATAAGAAGAGGAAAAAGAAGGAGAGTAACTAGAAGAAGTGGAAGAAGGAGAAGAAAAGCAAGAAGAAGAAGATGTGGAATGTGAAGAAGGTGGACAAGAGGAGGCAGAAGAAGTAGTGGAAGGAGGTGAGATGAAGAAGAAGAATTGGAACAAGGAGAAAAGGAAGAAAAGGAAGAAAAGGAAGAAGGAGGGGAAGGGAAGGGAAGAAGAAGAAGCAGAAGAAGTGGAATCTGGAGGAGAAGAGGAAGAAGAAGAAGAAGTGGAAGCATAAGATTTGGGGGAAGGAAAAGAAAAGGAAGATCAACAATGGGAGGAACAGAAGTGGGGGATGGAGAAAAAGAGGAAGGAGAAGATGGAAAGCAGAGAAGAAGAAGTTGTGGAAGGAGAAGAAATGGAAGAAGAGGAAGAAGAAGAAGTTTAGGTAGAAGAAGTGAAAGAAGGAGACGAAAATGAAGAAGAAAAACAAGTAGAAGTAGAAGAAGTGGTAGAAGGAGAGAATAAGAGGAATAGGAGGAAGTAATGGAATGAAAGGAGACGAAGAAGAAGAAGTGGAAGAAGGAGAATGTGAGGAGGAAGAAGAGGTGGTAGAAACAGAAGAAGTGGAAGAACGAGAAGAAAAGCAAGAAGTGCAAGTCGAAGAAGGAGAACAATAGGAAGCAGAAGAAGAAGCAATGGAAGGAAGGGGGAATAAAGAAGAAGTGGAAGAAGGAGGAGAAGAAGAAAGGGAGGAAGAAGAAGTAGTGCAGGCAGAAGAAGGGCAAGAAGGAGAAGAGAGGGAAGAAGAAGAACAAGTGGAAGAAAGAGAACAAGAGGAAGCAGGAGAAGTGGAAGAAAGATAAGAAGAGGAAGAAGAAGGAGAGTAACTAGAAGAAGTGGAAGAAGGAGAGGAAAAGGAAGAAGAAGAAGATGTGGAAAATGAAGAAGTTGAAGAAGGTGAACAAGAGGAGGAAGAAGAAGTAATGGAAAGAGGTGAGGTGAAGAAGAGGAATTGGAACAAGGAGAAAAGGAGGAAAAGGAAGAAGGAGGGGAAGGGAAGGCAAGAAGAAGCAGAAGAAGTGGAAGCTGGAGGAGAAGAGGAAGAAGAAGAAGAAGTGTAAGCATAAGATTTGGGGGAAGGAGAAGAAGAGGAAGAGCAACAATTGGAAGCAACAGAAGTGGGGGATGGAGAAAAAGAAGAAGGAGAAGATGGAAAGGAAAGAAGAAGAAGTTGTGGAAGGAGAAGAAATTGAAGAAGAGGAAGAAGAAGAAGTGTAAGCAGAAGAAGCGGAAGAAGGGGACAAAAATGAAGAGGAATAAAAGAAAGGAAAGGAGAGGATGAAGAAGAAGTGGAAGAAAGAGAACAAGAGGAGGCAGGAGAAGTGGAAGAAAGATAAGAAGAGGAAGAAGAAGGAGAGTAACTAGAAGAAGTGGAAGGAGGAGAAGAAAAGGAACAAGAAGAAGATGTGGAAAGTGAAGAACTTGAAGAAGGTGAACAAGAGGAGTAAGAAGAAGTAATGGAAGGAGGTGAGATGAAGAAGAAGAATTGGAACAAGGAGAAAAGGAGGAATATGACGAAGGAAACGAAGCAGAAGAAGGAGATGAAGAGGAAGAAAAGAAAGGAAAGGAGAGGATGAAGAAGAAGTGGAAGAAAGAGAACAAGAGGAGGCAGCAGAAGTGGAAGAAAGATAAGAAGAGGAAGAAGAAGGAGAGTAAGTAGAAGAAGTGGAAGAAGAAGAAGAAAAGGAAGAAGAAGAATATGTGGAAAGTGAAGAAGTTGAAGAAGGTTGACAAGAGGAGGAACCAGAAGTAGTGGAAGCAGGTGAGATAAAGAAGAAGAATTGGAATAAGGAGAAGACGGAAAGGAAAGAAGAACGAGTTGTGGAAGGAGAAGAAGAAGTGTAAGCACAAGAAGAAAAAGAAGAAGATGAAAATGAAGAAGAACAATAAGTAGAAGTAGAAGAAGTGGTAGAAGGAGAGAATAAGAGGAATAGGAGGAAGTAGTGGAATGAAACGAGATGAAGAAGAAGGAGTGGAAGAAGAAGAACGCGAGGAAGAGAAGAGGTGGCAGAAGGAGAAGAAAAGGAAGAAGAAGAAGTGGAAGAACGAGAAGAAAACGAAGAAGTGCAAGTGGAAGAAGGAGAACAATAGGAAGAAGAAGAAGAAGTGGAAGAATGAGAAAAAGAGGAGGAAGTAGAAGCAATGGAAGGAAACGGGATGAAGAAGGAGCGGAACAAGGAGGAGAAGAAGAAGGGGAGGAAGAAGAAGTAGTGTAGGCAGAAGAATGGCAAGAGAAAATAGGGAAGAAGAAGAAGAAGTGGATGTAGTAAAAGTGGAAGAAGGTGAACAAGAGGACGAAGAGGAAGTAGTTGAAGGAGTGGGGAGATGGAGAAGAAGTGGAAGAAGGAGAACAAGAGGTAGAAATGTAAGTGGAAGAAGAAGAAGGATAAAAAGAGCGATATGACGAAGGAAAGGAAGAAGAAGAATGAGATGAAGAGGAAGAAAAGAAAGGAAAGGAGAGGATGAAGAAGAAGTGGAAGAAAGAGAACAAGAGGAGGCAGGAGAAGTGGAACAAGGAGGAAAAGAAGAAGGGGAGGAAGAAGAAGTCGTGTAGGCAGAAGAAGGGCAAGAAGGAGAAGAGAGGGAAGAAGAAGAACAAGTGGATATAGTAAAGGTGGAAGAAGGTGAACAAGAGGAAGAAGAAGAAGTAGTTGAAGGAGTGGGGATGATGGAGAAGATGTGGAAGAATGAGAAAAAGAGGTAGAAATGCAAGTGGAAGCAGAAGAAGGAGAAAAAGAGGGATATGACGAAGGAAAGGAAGAAAAAGAAGGAGATGAAGAGGAAGAAAAGAAAGGAAAGGAGAGGATGAAGAAGAAGTGGAAGAAAGAGAACAAAAGGAGGCAGGAGAAGTGGAAGAAAGATAAGAAGACGAAGAAGAAGGAGAGTAACTAGAAGAAGTGGAAGAAGGAGAAAAAAAGTAAGAAGAAGAAGATGTGGAATGTGAAGAAGGTGAACAAGAGGAGGCAGAAGAAGTAGTGGAAGGAGGTGAGATGAAGAAGAAAAATTTGAACAAGGAGAAAAGGAAGAAAAGGAAGAAGGAGGGGTAGGGAAGGGAAGAAGAAGCAGAAGAAGTGGAGTCTGGAGGAGAAGAGGAAGAAGAAGAAGAAGTGTAAGCATAAGATTTGGGGGAAGGAGAAGAGGAAGAACAACAATGGGAAGCAACAGAAGTGGGGGATGGAGAAAAAGAGGAAGGAGAAGACGGAAAGGAAAGAAGAAGAAGTTGTGGAAGGAGAAGAAATGGAAGAAGAGGAAGAAGAAGAAGTGTAAGCAGAAGAAGCGGAAAAAGGAGACGAAAATGAAGAAGAACAACAAGTAGAGGTAGAAGAAGTGGTAGAAGTAGTGGAATGAAAGGAGATGAAGAAGAAGAAGTGGAAGCAGAAGAAGCGGAAGAAGGAGATGAAAATGAAGAAGAAGAACAAGTAGAAGTAGAAGAAGTGGTAGAAGTAGAGAATAAGAGGAATAGGAGGAAGTAGTGGAATGAAAGGATATGAAGAAGAAGAAGTGGAAGAAGGAGAACAGGAGGAGGGAGAAGAGGTGGCAGAAAGAGAAGAAGAGGAAGAAGAAGTGGAAGAACGAGAAGAAAAGGAAGAAGTGCAAGTGGAAGAAGGAGAACAATAAGAAGAATAAGAAGAAGTGGAAGAATGAGAAAAAGAGGAGGTAGAAGAAGCAATGGAACGAAAGGGGATGAAGAAAAAGTGGAACAAGGAGGAGAAGAAAAATGGGAGGTTGACGAAGTGGTGTAGGCACAAGAAGGCAAGAAGTAGAAGAGAGGGAAGAAGAAGAACAAGTGGATGTAGTAGAAGTGGAAGAAGGTGAACAAGAGGAAGAAGAAGAAGTAGTTGAAGGAGTAGGGATGATGGAGAAGAAGTGGAAGAAGGAGAACAAGAGGTAGAAATTCAAGTGGAAGTAGAAGAAGGAGAAAAAGAGGGATATGACGAAGGAAAGGAAGAAGAAGAAAGAGATGAAGAAGAAGAAAAGAAAGGAAAGGAGAGGATGAAGAAGAAGTGGAAGAAAGAGAACAAGAGGAGGCAGGAGAAGTGGAAGAAAGATAAGAAAAGGAAGAAGAAGGAGAGTAACTAGAAGAAGTGGAAGAAGGAGAAGAAAAGGAAGAAGAAGAAGATGTGGAAAGTGAAGAAGTTGAAGAAGGTGAACAAGAGGAGGAAGAAGAAGTAGTGGAAGGAGGTGAGATGAAGAAGAAGAATTGGAACAAGGAGAAAAGGAGGAAGAGGAAGAAGGAGGGGAAGGGAAGGGAAGAAGAACTAGAAGAAGTGGAATGTAGGGGAGAGGAGGAAGAAGAGGAAGAGGTGTAAGCATAAGATTTGGGGGAAGGAGAAGAAGAGGAAGAGCAACAATGGGAAGCAACAGAAGTGGGGGATAGAGAAAAAGAGGAAGGAGAAGACGAAAAGGAAAGAAAAACTGGAAGGAAAAGAAATGGAACAAAAAGAGGCGTAAGCAGAGGAAGCGGAAGAAGGAGACGAAAATGAAGAAGAACAACAAGTAGAAGTAGAAGAAGTGGTAGAAGTAGTGGAATTAAAGGAGATGAAGAAGAAGAAGTGGAAGAAGGAGAACGGGAGGAGGGAGAAGTGGTGGCAGAAGGAGAAGAAGAGGAAGAAGAAGAAGTGGAAGAACGAGAAGAAAAGGAAGAAGTGCAAGTGGAAGAAGGAGAACAATAGGAAGAAGAAGAAGAAGTGGAAGAATGAGAAAAACAGGAGGAAGAAGAACCAATGGAAGGAAACGGGATGAAGAAGAAGTGGAACAAGGAGGAGAAGAAGAAGGGGAGCAAGAAGAAGTAGTGTAGGCAGAAGAAGGGCAGGAAGCAGAAAAGAGGGAAGAAGAAGAACAAGTGGATGTAGCAGAAGTGGAAGAAGGTGAACAAGAGGAAGAAGAAGAAGTAGTTGAAGGAGTGGGGATGATGGAGAAGTAGTGGAAGAAGGAGAACAAGAGGTAGAAATGCAAGTGGAAGCAGAAGAAGGAGAAAAAGATGGATATGAAGAAGGAAAGGAGGTAGAAGAAGGAAATGAAGAGGAAGAAAAGAAAGGAAAGGAGAGGATGAAGAAGAAGTGGAAGAAAGAGAAAAAGAGGAGGCAGGAGAAGTGGAAGAAAGATAAGAAAAGGAAGAAGAAGGAGAGTAACTAGAAGAAGTGGAAGAAGGAGAAGAAAAGGAAGAAGAAGAAGATGTGGAAAGTGAAGAAGTTGAAGAAGGTGAACAAGAGGAGGAATAAGAAGTAGTGGAAGGAGGTGAGATGAAGAAGAAGAATTGGAACAAGGAGAAAAGGAGGAAAAGGAAGAAGGAGGGGAAGGGAAGGGAAGACGAAGCAGAAGAAGTGGAAGCTGGAGGAGAAGAGGAAGAAGAAGAAGAAGAAGTGTAAGCATAAGATTTGGGGGAAGGAGAAGAAGAGGAAGAGCAACAATGGGAAGCAACAGACGTAGGGGATGGAGAAAAAGAGGAAGGAGAAGACAGAAAGGAAAGAAGAAGAAGTTGTGGAAGGAGAAGAAATGGAAGAAGGGGAAGAAGAAGAAGTGTAAGCAGAAGAAGCGAAGAAGGAGACTAAAATGAAGAGGAACAATAAGTAGAAGTAGAAGAAGTGGTAGAAGGAGAGAATAAGTGGAATAGGAGGAAGTAGTGGAATGAAAGGACATGAAGAAAAAGAAGTGGAAGGACGAGAAGAAAAGGAAGAACTGTAAGTGGAAGAAGGAGAACAATAGTAAGAAGAAGAGGAAGTGGAAGAATGAGAAAAAGAGTTGGAAGAAGAAGCAATGGCAGGAAAGGGGATGAAGAAGGAGTGGAACAAGGAGGAGAAGAAGAAGGGTAGGAAGAAGAAGAACAAGTGGATGTAATAGAAGTGGAAGAAGGTGAACAAGAGGAAGAAGAAGAAGTAGTTGAAGGAGTAAGGATGATGGAGAAGAAGCGGAAGAAGGAGAACAAGAGGTAGAAATGAAAGTCGAAGCAGAAGAAGGAGAAAAAGAGGGGTATGACGAAGGAAAGGAAGAAGAAGAAGGAGATGAAGAGGATGAAAAGAAAGGAAAGGAGAGGATGAAGAAGAACTGGAAGAAAGAGAACAAGAGGAGGCAGGAGAAGTGGAAGAAAGATAAGAAGAGGAAGAAGAAGGAGTGTAACTAGAAGAAGTGGATGAAGGAGAAGAAAAGCAAGAAGAAGAAGATGTGGAAAGTGAAGAAGTTGAAGAAGGTGAACAAGAGGAGGAAGAAGAAGTAGTGGAAGGAGGTGAGATGAAGAAGAAGAATTGGAACAAGGAGAAAAGGTGGAAAAGGAAGAAGGAGGGGAAGGGAAGGTAAGAAGAAGCAGAAGAAGTTGAATCTGCAGGAGAAGAGGAAGAAGAAGTCATAAGATTTGGGGGAAGGAGAAGAAGAGGAACAGCAACAATGGGAAGCAACAGAAGTAGGGGATGGAGAAAAAGAGGAAGGAGAAGGCGGAAAGGAATGAAGAAGAAGTTGTGGATGGAGAAGAAATGGAAGAAGAGGAAGAAAAACAAGTGTAAGCAGAAGAAGAGGAAGAAGGAGACGAAAATGAAGAAGAACAATAAGTAGAAGTAGAAGAAGTGGTAGAAGGAGAGAATAAGTGGAATAGGAGGAAGTAGCGGAATGAAACGACATGAATATGAAGAAGTGGAAGAACAAGAAGAAAAAGAAGAACTGCAAGTGGAAGAAGGAGAACAATAGGAAGAAGAAGAAGAAGTGGAAGAATGAGAAAAAGAGGAGGAAGAAGAAGCAGTGGAAGGAAAAGGGATGAAGAAGAAGTGGAAGAATGAGGAGAAGAAGAAGGGGAGGAAGAAGAAGTAGTGTAGGCAGAAGAAGGGCAAGAAGGAGAAGAGAGGGAAGAAGAAACACAAGTGAATGTAGTAGAAGTGGAAGAAGGTGAACAAGAGGAATAAGAAGAACTAGTTGAAGGAGTGGGGATGATGGAGAGGAAGTAGAAGAAGGAGAACAAGATGTAGAAACGCAAGTGGAAGCTGAAGAAGGAGAAAAAGAGGGATATGACGAAGGAAGGGAAGAAGAAGAAGGAGATGAAGAGGAAGAAAAGAAAGCAAAGGAGAGGATGAAGAAGAAGTGGAACAAGGAGAAGAAAAGGAAGAAGAAGAAGATGTGGAAAGTGAAGAAGTTGAAGAAGGTGAACAAGAGGAGGAAGAAGAAGTAGTGGAAGCAGGTTAGATGAAGGAGAAGAATTGGAACAAGGAGAAAAGGAGGAAAAGGAACAAGGAGGGGAAGGGAAGGGAAGAAGAAGCAGAAGAACTGGAAGATGGAGGAGAAGAGGAAGAAGAAGAAGAAGTGTAAGCATAAGATTTGGGGGAAGGAGAAGAAGAGGAAGAGCAACAATGGGAAGCAACAGATGTAGGGAATGGAGAAAAAGAGGAAGGAGAAGACAGAAAGGAAAGAAGAAGAAGTTGTGGAAGGAGAAGAAATGGAAGAAGAGGAAGAAGAAGAAGTGTAAGCAGAAGAAGCGGAAAAAAGAGACGAAAATGAAGAAGAACAACAAGTAGAAGTAGAAGAAGTGGTAGAAGAAGAGAATAAGAGGAATAGGAGGAAGTAGTGGAATGAAAGGAGATGAAGAAGAAGAAGTGGAAGAAGGAGAACAGGAGGAGGGAGGAGAGGTGGTAGAAGGAGAAAAAGAGGAAGAAGAAGAAGCGGAAGAACGAGAAGAAAAGGAAGAAGTGCACGTGGGAGAAGGAGAAGAATAGGAAGAAGAAGAAGTGGAAGAATGAGAAAAAGAGGAGGAAGACGAAATGGAACAAGAAGGACAAGAAGAAGGGGAAGAAGAAGAAGTAGTGTAGGCAGAAGAAGGGCAAGAAGGAGAAGAGAGGGAAGAAGAAGAACAAGTGGATGTAGTAGAACTGGAAGAAGGTGAACAAGAGGAAGAAGAAGAAGTAGTTGAAGGAGTGGTGATGATGGAGAAGAAGTGGAAAAAGGAGAACAAGAGGTAGAAATGCAAGTGGAAGAAGAAGAAGGAGAAAAAGAGGGATATCACGAAGGAAAGGAAGAAGAAGAAGGAGATGAAGAGGAAGAAAAGAAAGGAAAGTCGAGGATGAAGAAGATGTGGAACAAAGAGAACAAGAGGAGGCAGGAGAAGTGGAAGAAGAATAAGAAGAGGAAGAAGAGGAAGCGGAAGGAGAGTAACTAGAAGAAGTGGAAGAAGGAGAAGAAAAGGAAGAAGAAGAAGATGTGGAAAGTGAAGAAGTTGAAGAAGGTGAACAAGAGGAGGAAGAAGAAGTAGTGGAAGGAGGTGAGATGAAGAAGAAGAATTGGAACAAGGAGAAAAGGAGGAAAAGGAAGAAGGAGGGGAAGGGAAGGGAAGAAGAAGCAGAAGAAGTGGAATCTGGAGGAGAAGAGGAAGAAGAAGAAGAAGTGTAAGCATAAGATTTGGGAGAAGGAGAAGAAGACGAAGAGCAACAATGGGAAGCCACAAAAGTGGGGGATGGAGAAACAAAGGAAGGAGAAGACGTAAAGGAAAGAACAAGAAGTTGTGGAAGGAGAAGAAATGGAAGAAGAGGAAGAAGAAGAAGTGTAAGCAGAAGAAGGAGACGAAAATGAAGAAGAACAACAAGTAGAAGTGGAAGAAGTGGTAGAAGGAGAGAATAAGAGGAATAGGTGGAAGTAGTGGAATGAAAGGACATGAAGAAGAAGAAGTTCTAGAAGGAGAACGGGAGGAGGAAGAAGAGGTGGCAGAAGGAGAAGAAGAGGAAGAACAAGTAGTAGAAGAACGAGAAGAAATGGAAGAAGTGCAAGTGGAAGAAGGAGAACAATAGGAAGAAGAAGAAGTGGCAGAATGAGAAAAAGAGGAGGAAGAAGAAGCAATGGAAGGAAAGGGGAATGAAGAAGAAGTGGAACAAGGAAGAGAAGAAGAAGGGGAAGAAGAAGAAGTAGTGTAGGGAGAAGAAGGGCAAGAAGGAGAAGAGAGGGAAGAAGAAGAACAAGTGGATGTAGTAGAAGTTTCAGAAGGTGAACAAGAGGAAGAAGAAGAAGTAGTTGAAGGAGTGGGGCTGATGGAGAAGAAGTGGAAGAAGGAGAACAAGAGGTAGAAATGCAAGTGGAAGAAGAAGAAGGAGAAAAAGAGGGATATCACGAAGGAGAGGAAGAAGAAGAATGAGATCAAGAGGAAGAAAAGAAAGGAAAGGAGAGGATGAGGAAGAAGTGGAAGAAAGAGAACAAGAGGAGGCAGGAGAAGTGGAAGAAAGATAAGAAGAGGAAGAAGAAGGACAGTAACTGGAAGAAGTGGAAGAAGGAGAAGAAAAGGAAGAAGAAGAAGATGTGGAAAGTGAAGAAGTTGAAGAAGGTGAACAAGAGGAGGAAGAAGAAGTAGTGGAAGGAGGTGAGATGAAGAAGAAGAATTGGAACAAGGAGAAAAGGAGGAAAAGGAAGAAGGAGGGGAAGGGAAAGGAAGAAGAAGTGGAACAAGGAGGAGAAGAAGAAGGGGAGGAGGAAGAAGTAGTGTAGGCAGAAGAAAGGCAAGAAGGAAAAGAGACGGAAGAAGAAGACCAGGTGGATGTAGTCGAAGTGGAAGAAGGTGAACAAGAGGTAGAAGAAGAAGTAGTTGAAGGAGTAAGGATGATGGAGAAGAAGTGGAAGAAGGAGAACAAGAGGTAGAAATGCAAGTGGAAGGAGAAGAAATAGAAAAAGAGGAATACGACGAAGGAAAGGAAGATGAAGAAGGAGATGAAGAGGAAGAAAAGAAAGGAAAGGAGAGGATGAAGAAGAAGTGGAAGAAAGAGAACAAGAGGAGGCAGGAGAAGTGGAAGAAAGATAAGAAGAGGAAAAAGAAGGAGAGTAACTAGAAGAAGTGGAAGAAGGAGAAGAAAAGGAAGAAGAAGAAGATGTGGAAAGTGAAGAAGGTGAACAAGAGGAGGAGGAGGAAGTAGTGGAAGGAGGTGACGAAAATGAAGAAGAACAACAAGTAGAAGTAGAAGAAGTGGTAGAAGGAAAGAATGAGAGGAATAGGAGGAAGTAGTGGAATGAAAGGAGATGAAAAAGAAGAAGTGGAAGAAGGATAACGGGAGGAGGGAGAAGAGGTGGCAGAAGGAGAAGAAGAAGAAGTGGAAGAACGAGAAGAAAAGGAAGAAGTGCAAGTGGAAGAAGGAGAACAATAGGAAGAAGAAGAAGTGGAAGAACGAGAAGAAAAGGAAGAAGTGCAAGTGGAAGAAGGAGACCAATAGGAAGAAGAAGAAGAAGTGGAAAAATGAGAAAAAGAGGACAAAGAACAAGCCATGGAAGGAAAGGGGAATGAAGAAGAAGTGGAACAAGGAGGAGAAGAAGAAGGGGAGGTTGACGAAGTGGTGTAGGCAGAAGAAGGGCAAGAAGTAGAAAAGAGGGAAGAAGAAGAAGTGGAAGAAGGAGGAGAAGAAGAAGTGGAGGAAGAAGAAGTAGTGTAGGCAGAAGAAGGGCAAGAAGGAGAAGAGAGGGAAGAAGAATAACAAGTGGATGTAGTAGAGGTGGTAGAAGGTGAACAAGTGAAGAAGAAGAAGTAGTTGAAGGAGTGGGGATGATGGAGAAGAAGTGGAAGAAGGAGAAAGAGAGGGATATGACGAAGGAAAGGAAGAAGAAGAGGAAGAAGAAGGAGAGTAACTAGAAGAAGTGGAAGGAGGAGAAGAAAAGGAAGAAGAAGGAGGAATATGAAGAAGGAAACGAAGCAGAAGAAAGAGATGAAGAGGAAGAAAAGAAAGGAAAGGAGAGGATGAAGAAGAAGTGGAAGAAACAGAACAAGAGGAGGCAGCAGAAGTGGAAGAAAGATAAGAAGAGGAAGAAGAAGGAGAGTAAGTAGAAGAAGTGGAAGAAGAAGAAGAAAAGGAAGAAGAAGAATATGTGGAAAGTGAAGAAGTTGAAGAAGGTGGACAAGAGGAGGAACCAGAAGTAGTGGAAGCAGGTGAGATAAAGAAGAAGAATTGGAACAAGGAGAAAAGGAGGAAAAGGAAGAAGGAGGGGAAGGGAAGGGAAGAAGAAGCAGAAGAAGTGGAAGCTGGAGGAGAAGAGGAAGAAGAAGAACAAGTGTAAGGATAAGATTTGGGGGAAGGAGAAGAACAGGAAGAGCAACAATGGGAAGCAACAGAAGTGGGGGATGGAGAAAAAGAGGGAGGAGAAGACGGAAAGGAAAGAAGAAGGAGTTGTGGAAGGAGAAGAAGAAGTGTAAGCACAAGAAGAAAAACAAGAAGATGAAAATGAAGAAGAACTATAAGTAGAAGTAGAAGAAGTGGTAGGAGGAGAGAATGAGAGGAATAGGAGGAAGTAGTGGAATGAAACGAGATGAAGAAGAAGAAGTGGAAGAAGAAGAACGCGAGGAAGAGAAGAGGTGGCAGAAGGAGAAGAAAAGGAAGAAGAAGAAGTGGAAGAACGAGAAGAAAAGGAAGAAGTGCAAGTGGAAGAAGGAGAACAACAGGAAGAAGAAGAAGAAGTGGAAGAATGAGAAAAAAAGGAGGAAGTAGAAGCAATGGAAGGAAACAGGATGAAGAAGGAGCGGAACAAGGAGGAGAAGAAGAAGGGGAGGAAGAAGAAGTAGTGTAGGCAGAAGAATGGCAAGAAAGAGAAAATAGGGAAGAAGAAGAAGAAGTGGATGTAGTAAAAGTGGAAGAAGGTGAACAAGAGGACGAAGAGGAAGTAGTTGAAGGAGTGGGGATGATGGAAAAGAAGTGGAAGAAGGAGAACCAGAGGTAGAAATGCAAGTGGAAGCAGAAGAAGGAGAAAAAGAGGGATATGACGAAGGAAAGGAAGAAAAAGAAGGAGATGAAGAGGAAGAAAAGAAAGGAAGGGAGAGGATGAAGAAGAAGTGAAAGAAAGAGAACAAGAGGAGGCAGGAGAAGTGGAAGAAAGATAAGAAGAGGAAGAAGAAGGAGAGTAACTAGAAGAAGTGGAAGAAGGAGAAGAAAAGGAAGAAGAAGAAGATGTGGAAAATGAAGAAGTTTAAGAAGGTGAACAAGAGGAGGAAGAAGAAGTAACGGAAAGAGGTGAGATGAAGAAGAAGAATTGAAACAAGGAGAAAAGGAGGAAAAGGAAGAAGGAGGGGAAGGGAAGGAAAGAAGAAGTAGAAGAAGTGGAAGCTGGAGGAGAAGAGGAAGAAGAAGAAGAAGTGTAAGCATAAGATTTGGGGGAAGGAGAAGAAGAGGAAGAGCAACAGTGGGAAGCAACAGAAGTGGGGGATAGAGAAAAAGAGGAAGGAGAAGACGGAAAGGAAAGAAGAATAAGTTGTGGAAGGAGAAGAAATGGAAGAAGAGGAAGAAGAAGAAGTGTAAGCAGAAGAAGCGGAAGAAGGAGACGAAAATGAAGAAGAACAACAAGTAGAAGTAGAAGAAGTGGTAGAAGGAGAGAATAAGACAAATAGGAGGAAGTAGTGGAATGAAAGGAGATGAAGAAAAAAAAGTGGAAGAAGGAGAACGGGAGGAGGAAGAAAAGGTGGCACAAGGAGAAGAAGAGGAAGAAGAAGTGGTGGAATAACGAGAAGAAAAGGAAGAAGTGCAAGTGGAAGAAGGAGAACAATAGGAAGAAGAAGAAGTGGAAGAATGAGAAAAAGAGGAGGAAGAAGAAGCAATGGAAGGAAAGGGGATGAAGAAGGAGTTGAACAAGGAGGAGAAGAAGAAGTAGTGTAGGCAGAAGAAGGGCAAGAAATAGAAGAGAGGGAAGAAGAAGAAGAAGTGGATGTAATAAAAGTGGAAGAAGGTGAACAAGAGGAAGAAGAAGAAGTAGTTGATGGAGTGGGGATGATGGAGAAGAAGTGGAAGAAGGAGAACAAGAGGTAGAAATGCAAGTGGAAGCAGAAGAAGGAGAAAAAGAGGGATATGACGAAGGAAAGGAAGAAGAAGAAGGAGATGAAGAGGAAGAAAAGAAAGGAAACGAGAGGATGAAGAAGAAGTAGAAGAAAGAGAACAAGAGGAGGTAGGAGAAGTGGAAGAAAGATAAGAAGAGGAAGAAGAAGGAGAGTAACTAGAAGAAGTGGAAGAAGGAGAAGAAAGGAAGAAGAAGAAGATGTGGAAAGGGAAGAACTTAAAGAAGGTGAACAAGAGGAGGAAGAAGAAGTAATGGAAGGAGGTGAGATGAAGAAGAAGAATTGGAACAAGGAGAAAAGGAGGAAAAGGAAGAAGGAGGGGAAGGGAAGGGAAGAAGAAGCAGAAGAAGTGGAAGCTGGAGGAGAAGAGGAAGAAGAAGAAGAAGTGTAAGCATAAGATTTGGGGGAAGGAGAAGAAGAGGAAGAGCAACAATGGGAAGCAACAGAAGTGGGGGATGGAGAAAAAGAGGAAGGAGAAGACGGAAAGGAAAGAAGAAGAAGTTATGGAAGGAGAAGAAATGGAAGAAGAGGAAGAAGAAGAAGTGTAAGCAGAAGAAGCGGAAGAAGGAGACGAAAATGAAATAGAACAACAAGTAGAAGTAGAAGAAGTGGTAGAAGGAGAGAATAAGACAAATAGGAGGAAGTAGTGGAATGAAAGGAGTTGAAGAAAAAGAAATTGTGGAAGGAGAACGGGGGGAGGAAGAAGAGGTGGCAGAAGGAGAAGAAGAGGAAGAAGAAGTGGTGTAAGAACGAGAAGAAAAGGAAGAAGTGCAAGAGGAAGAAGGAGAACAATACGAAGAAGAAGAAATGGAAGAATGAGAAAAAGAGGAGGAAGAAGAAGCAATGGAAGGAAAGGGGATAAAGAAGGAGTGGAACAAGGAGGAGAAGAAGAAGGGGACGAAGAAGAAGTAGTGTAGGCAGAAGAGCGGCAAGAAGAAGAAGAGAGGGAAGAAGAAGAAGAAGTGGATGTAGTAAAAGTGGAAGAAGGTGAACAAGAGGAAGAAGAAGAAGTAGTTGAAGGAGTGGAGATGATGGAGAAGAAGTGGAAGAAGGAGAACAAGAGGTAGTAGAAATGCAAGTGGAAACAGAAGAAGGAGAAAAATAGGGATATGACGAAGGAAAGGAAGAAGAAGAAGGATATGAAGAGGAAGAAAAGAAAGGAAAGTAGAGGATGAACAAGAAGTGGAAGAAAGAGAAAAAGAGGAGGCATGAGAAGTGGAAGAAAGATAAAAAGAGGAAGAAGAAGGAGAGTAACTAGAAGAAGTGGAAGAAGGAGAAGAAAAGGTAGAAGAAGAAGGTGAACAAGAGGAGGAAGAAGAAGTAGTCGAAGGAGGTGAGATGAAGAAGAAGATAAGAAGAGGAAGAAGAAGGAGAGTAACTAGAAGAAGTGGAAGAAGGAGAAGAAAAGGAAGAAGAAGAAGATGTGGAAAGTGAAGAAGTTAAAGAAGGTGAACAAGAGGAGGAAGAAGAAGTAGTGCAAGGAGGTGAGATGACGAAGAAGAAGTTGTGGAAGTCGAAGAAATCGAAGAAGAGGAAAAAGAAGAAGTGTAAGCAGAAGAAGCGGAAGAAGGAGACAAAAATGAAAAAGAACAACAAGTAGAAGTAGAAGAAGTGGTAGAAGGAGAGAATAAGAGGAATAGGAGGAAGTAGTGGAATGAAAGGAGATGAAGAAGAAGAAGTGGAAGAAGGAGAACGGGAGGAGGGAGAAGAGGTGGTAGAAGGAGAAGAAGAGGAAGAAGAAGAAGTGGAAGAACGAGAAGAAGTACAAGTGGGAGAAGGAGAACAATAGGAAGAAGAAGAAGAAGTGGAAGAATGAGAATAAGAGGAGGAAGAAGAAGAAGTGGAAGAATGAGAAAAAGAAGAGGAAGAAGAAGCCATGGAAGGAAAGGGGATGAAGACGAAATGGAACAAGAAGGAGAAGAAGAAGGGGAGGAAGAAGAAGTAGTGTAGGCAGAAGAAGGGAAAGAAGGAGAAGAGAGGGAAGAAGAAGAACAAGTGGATGTAGTAGAAGTGGAAGAAGGTGAAGAAGAGGAAGAAGAAGAAGTAGTTGAAGGAGTGGTGATGATGGAGAAGAAGTGGAGGAAGGAGAACAAGAGGTAGAAATGCAAGTGGAAGCAGAAGAATGAGAAAAAGAGATATATGACGAAGGAAAGGAAGAAGAAGAAGGAGATGAAGAGGAAGAAAAGAAAGGAAAGGAGATGATGAAGAAGAAGTGGAAGAAAAAGAACAAGAGGAGGAAGGAGAAGTGGAAAAATGATAAGAAGAGGAAGAAGAAGGAGAGTAACTAGAAGAAGTGGAAGAAGGAGAAGAAAAGGAAGAACAAGAAGATGTGGAAAGTGAAGAAGTTGAAGAAGGTGAACAAGAGGAGGAAGAAGAAGTAGTGGAAGGAGGTGGGATGAAGAAGAAGAATTGGAACAAGGAGAAAAGGAGGAAAAGGAAGAAGGAGGGGAGGGGAAGGGAAGGGAAGAAGAAGCAGAGGAAGTGGAATCTGGAGGAAAAGAAGAAGAAGAAGAAGAAGAAGAGTAAGCATAAGATTTGGGGGAAGGAGAAGACGAGGAAGAGCAACAATGGGAAGCAACAGAAGTGGGGGATGGAGAAAAAGAGGAAGGAGAAGATGGAAAGGAAAGAAGAAGAAGTTGTGGAAGGAGAAGAAATGGAAGAAGAGGAAGAAGAAGAAGTGTAAGCAGAAGAAGCGGAAGAAGGAGACGAAAATGAAGAAGAACAACAAGTAGAAGTGGAAGAAGTGGTAGAAGGAGAGAATAAGAGGAATAGGAGGAAGTAGTGGAATGAAGGAGATGAAGAAGAAGAAGTTCTAGAAGGAGAACGGGAGGAGGAAGAAGAGGTGGCAGAAGGAGAAGAAGAGGAAGAATAAGAAGTAGAAGAACGAGAAGAAAAGGAAGAGGTGCAAGTGGAAGAAGGGGAACAATAGGAAGAAGAAGAAGTGGAAGAATGAGAAAAAGAGGAGGAAGAAGAAGCAATGGAAGGAAAAGGGAATGAAGAAGAAGTGGAACAAGGAAGAGAAGAAGAAGGGGAAGAAAAAGAAGTAGTGTAGGCAGAAGAAGGGCAAGAAGGAGAAGAGAGGGAAGAAGCAGAACAAGTGGATGTAGTAGAAGTTGAAGAAGGTGAACAAGAGGAAGAAGAAGAAGTAGTTGAAGGAGTGGGGATGATGGAGAAGAAGTGGAAGAAGGAGAATAAGAGGTAGAAATGTAAGTGGAATCAGAAGAAGGAGAAAAACAGGGATAGGACAAAGGAAAGGAAGAAGAAGAAGGAGATGAAGAGGAAGAAAAGAAAGGCAAGGAAAAGATGAAGAAGAAGTGGAAGAAAGAGAACAAGAGGGGGCAAGAGAAGTGGAAGAAAGATAAGAAGAGGAAGAAGAAAGAGAGTAACTAGAAGAAGTGGAAGAAGGAGAATAAAAGGAAGAAGTTGAAGAAGGTGAACAAGAGGAGGAAGAAGAAGTAGTGGAAGGAGGTGAGATGAAGACGAAGAATTGCAACAGGGAGAAAAGGAGGAAAAGGAAGAAGAAGGGGAAGGGAATGGAAGAAGAAGCAAAAGAAGTGGAATCTGGAGGAGAAGAGGAAGAAGAAGAAGAAGAGTAAGCATAAGGTTTGGGGGAAGGAGAAGACGAGGAAGAGCAACAATGGGAAGCAACAGAAGTGGGGGATGGAGAAAAAGAGGAAGGAGAAGACGGAAAGGAAAGAAGAAGTTGTGGAAGGAGAAGAAATGGAAGAAGAGGAAGAAGAAGAAGTGTAAGCAGAAGAAGCGGAAGAAGGAGACGAAAATGAAGAGGAACAATAAGTAGAAGTAGAAGAAGTGGTAGAAGGAGAGAATAAGTGGAATAGGAGCAAGTAGTCGAATGAAAGGACATGAAGAAAAAGAAGTGGAAGAACGAGAAGAAAAGGAAGAACTACAAGTGGAAGAGTGAGAAGAAAAGGAATAGGAGGAAGTAATAGAATGAAAGGAGATGAAGAAGAAGAAGTGGAAGAAGGAGAACGGGAGGAGGAACAAGAGGTGGCAGAAGGAGAAGAAGAGGAAGAAGAAGAAGTGGAAGAACGAGAAGAGAAGGAAGAAGTGCAAGTGGAAGAAAGAGAACAATAGGAACAAGAAGAACAAGTGGAAGAATGAGAAAAAGAGGAGGAAGAATAAGCAATGGAAGGAATCTGGAGGAGAAGAGCAAGAAGAAGAAGAACTGTAAGCATAAGATTTGGGGGAAGGAGAAGAAGAGGAAGAGTAACAATGGGAAGCAACAGAAGTGGGGGATGGAGAACAAGAGGAAGGAGAAGACGGAAAGGAAAGAAGAAGCAGTTGTGGAAGGAGAAGAAATGGAAGAAGAGGAAGAACAAGAAGTGTAAGCAGAAGAAGCGGAAGAAGGAGACGAAAATGAAGCAGAACAACAAGTAGAAGTAGAAGAAGTGGTAGAAGGAGAGAATAAGAGGAATAGGAGGAAGTAGTGGAATGAAAGGAGATGAAGAAGAAGAAGTGGACGAAGGAGAACGGGAGGAGGAAGAAGAGGTTGCAGAAGGAGAAGAAGAGGAAGAAGAAGAAGTGGAAGAACGAGAAGAAAAGGAAGAAGTGCAAGTGGAAGAAGGAGAGCAATAGGAAGAAGAAGAAGAAGTGTTAGAATGAGAAAAAGAGGAGGAAGAACAAGCAATGGAAGGAAAGGGGAATGAAGAAGAAGTGCAACAAGGAGGAGAAGAAGAAGGGGAGGAAGAAGAAGTAGTGTAGGCAGAAGAAGGGCAAGAAGGAGAAGAGAAGGAAGAAGAACAACAAGTGGATGTAGTAGAAGTAGAAGAAGGTGAACACGAGGAAGAAGAAGAAGTAGTTGAAGGAGTAGGGATGATGGAGAAGAAGTAAAAGAAGGAGAACAAGAGGTAAAAATGCAAGTGGAAGCAGAAGAAGGAGAAAAAGAGGGATATGACGAAGGAATGGAAGAAGAAGAAGGAGATGAAGAGGAAGAAAAGAAAGGAAAGGAGAGGATGAAGAAGAAATGGAAGAAAGAGAACAAGAGGAGGCAGGAGAAGTGGAAGAATGATAAGAAGAGGAAGAAGAAGGAGACTAACTAGAAGAAGTGGAAGAAGGAGAAGAAAAGGAAGAAGAAGATGTGGGAAGTGAAGAAGTTGAAGAAGGTGAACAAGAGGAGGAAGAAGAAGTAGTGGAAGCAGGTGAGATGAAGAAGAAGGAGGGGAAGGGAAGGGAAGATGAAGCAGAAGAAGTGGAATCTGGAGGAGAAGAGGAAGAAGAAGAAGAAGTGTAAGCATAAGATTTGGGGGAAGGAGAAGAAGAGGAAGAGCAACAATCGGAAACAACAAAGGTCGGGGATGGAGAAAAAGAGGAAGGAGAAGACGGAAAGGAAAGAAGAAGAAGTTGTGGAAGGAGAACAAATGGAAGAAGAGGAAATGGAAGAAGAAGAAGTGTAAGCAGAAGAAGTGGAAGAAGGAGACGAAAATGCAGAAGAACAACAAGTAGAAGTAGAAGAAGTGGTTGAAGGAGAGAATAAGAGGAATAGCAGGAAGTAGTGGAATGAAAGGAGACGAAGAAGAAGAAGTGGATGAAGGAGAATGGGAGGAGGAAAAGAGGTGGCAGAAGGAGAAGAAGAGGAAGAAGAAGAACAAGTGGAAGAATGAGAAAAAGAGGAGGAAGAAGAAGCAATGGAAGGAAAGGGGATGAAGAAGAAGTGGAACAAGGAGGAGAAGAAGAAGGGGAGGGAAGAACAAGTAGTGTAGGCAGAAGAACGGCAAGAAGGAGAAGACAGGGAAGAAGAAGAACAAGTGGATGTAGTAGAAGTGGAAGAAGGTGAACAAGAGGAAGAAGAAGAAGTAGTTGAAGGAGTGGGGATGATGGAGAAGAAGTGGAAGAAGGAGAAAAAGAGGTAGAAATGCGAGTGGAAGCAGAAGAAGGAGAAAAGGAGGGATATTACGAAGGAAAGGAAGAAGAAGGAGATGAAGAGGAAGAAAAGAAAGGAAAGGAGAGGATGATGAAGAAGTGGAAGAAAGAGAAGAAGAGGAGGCACGAGAAGTGGAAGAAAGATAAGAAAAGGAAGAAGTGCAAGTGGATGAAGGAGAACAATATGAAGAAGAAGAAGAAGTTGAAGAACGAGAAAAAGAGGAGGAAGAAGAAGCAATGGAAGGAAAGGGGATGAAGAAGAAGTAGTGTATCCAGAAGAAGGGCAAGAAGGACAAGAGAAGGAAGAAGAAGAACAAGTGGATGTAGTAGAAGTGGAAGAAGGTGAACAAGAGGAGGAAGCAGAAGTAATGGAAGGAGGTGAGATGAAGAAGAAGAATTGGAACAAGGAGAAAAGGAGGAAAAGGAAGAAGGAGGGGAAAGGAAGGGAAGGAGAAGCAGAAGAAGTGGAATCTGGAGGAGAAGAGGAAGAAGCAAAAGAAGTGTAAGCATAAGATTTGAGGGAAGGAGAAGAAGAGGAAGAGCAACAATGGGAAGCAACAGAAGTGGGGGATGGAGAAAAAGAGGAAGGAGAAGACGGAAAGGAAAGAACAAGAAGTTGTGGAAGGAGAAGAAATGGAAGAAGAGGAAGAAGAACAAGTGTAAGCAGAAGAAGCGGAAGAAGGAGACGAAAATGAAGAAGAACAACAAGTAGAAGTAGAAGAAGTGGTAGAAGTAGTGGAATGAAAGGAGATTAAGAAGAAGAAGTGGAAGAAGGAGAACGGGAGGAGGGAGAAGAGGTGGCAGAAGGAGAAGAAGAGGAAGAAGAAGAAGTGGAAGAAGGAGAACGGGAGGAGGGAAAACAGGTGGCAAAAGGAGAAGAAGAGGAAGAGTAACAATGGGAAGCAACAGAAGTGGGGGATGGAGAAAAAGAGGAAGGAGAAGACGGCAAGGAAAGAAGAAGCAGTTGTGGAAGGAGAAGAAATGGAAGAAGAGGAAGAAGAAGAAGTGTAAGCAGAAAAAGCGGAAGAAGGAGACGAAAATGAAGAAGAACAACAAGTAGAAGTAGAAGAAGTGGTAGAAGTAGTGGAATGAAAGGAGATTAAGAAGAAGAAGTGGAAGAAGGAGAACGGGAGGAGGGAGAAGAGGTGGCAGAAGGAGAAGAAGAGGAAGAAGAAGAAGTGGAAGAAGGAGAACGGGAGGAGGGAGAACAGGTGGCAAAAGGAGAAGAAGAGGAAGAGCAACAATGGGAAGCAACAGAAGTGGGGGATGGAGAAAAAGAGGAAGGAGAAGACGGCAAAGAAAGAAGAAGCAGTTGTGGAAGGAGAAGAAATGGAAGAAGAGGAAGAAGAAGAAGTGTAAGCAGAAGAAGCGGAAGAAGGAGACGAAAATGAAGAAGAACAACAAGTAGAAGTAGAAGAAGTGGTAGAAGTAGTGGAATGAAAGGAGATGAAGAAGAAGAAGTGGAATGAGGAGAACGGGAGGAGGGAGAAGAGGTGGCAGAAGGAGAAGAAGAGGAAGTGGAAGAAGAAGAAGAGGAAGAAGAAGAAGTGGAAGAATGAGAGGAAAAGGAAGAAGTGCAAGTGGAAGAAGGAGAAGAATAGGAAGAAGAAGAAGAAGTGGAAGAAGGAGAAAAAAAGGAGGAAGAAGAAGCAATGGAAGAAAAGGGGATGAAGAAGAAGTTGAACAAGGAGGAGAAGAGGAAGGGGAGGTAGAAGAAGTAGTGTAGGCAGAAGAAGGGCAAGAAGGAGAAGAGAGGGAAGAAGAAGAACAAGTGGATGTAGTAGAGGTGGAAGAAGATGAACAATAGGAAGAAGAAGAAGTAGTTGAAGGAGTGGGGATGTTGGAGAAGATGTGGAAGAAGGAGAACAAGAGGTAGAATGCAAGTGGAAGAAGAAGAAGGAGAAAAAGAGGGATATTACGAAGGAAAGGAAGAAGAAGAAGGAGATGAAGAGGTAGAAAAGAAAGGAAAGGAAAGGATGAAGAAGAAGTGGAAGAAAGAGAACAAGAGGAGGCAGGAGAAGTGGAAGAAGATAAGAAGAGGAAGAAGAAGGAGAGTAACTAGAAGAAGTGGAAGAAGGAGAAGAAAAGGAAGAAGAAGAAGATGTGGAAAATGAAGAAGGTGAACAAGAGGAGGAAGAAGAAGTAGTATAAGGAGGTGAGATGAAGAAGAAGAATTGCAACAACGAGAAAAGGAGGAAAAGGAAGAAGGAGGGGAAGAGAAGGGAAGAAGCAGCAGAAAAAGTGGAATCTAGAGGAGAAGAGGAAAAAGAAGAAGAAGTGTAAGCATAAGATTTGGGGGAAGGAGAAGAAGAGGAAGAGCAACAATGGGAAGCAACAAAAGTGGGGGATGGAGAAAAAGAGGAAGGAGAAGACGAAAAGGAATGAAAAAGAAGTTGTGGAAGTTGAAGAAATGGAAGAAGAGGAAGAAGAAGAAGTGCAAGCAGACAAAGCGGAAGAAGGAGACAAAAATGAAGAAGAACAATAAGTAGAAGTAGAAGAAGTGGTAGAAGGAGAGAATAAGAAGAACAGGAGGAAGTAGTGGAATGAAAGGAGATGAAGAAGAAGAAGTGGAAGAAGGAGAACGGGAGGAGAGAGAAGAGGTGGCAGAAGGAAAAGAAGAGGAAGAAGAAGAAGTGGAAGAACGAGAAGAAAAGGAAGAAGTGCAAGTGGAAGAAGGAGAACAATATAAGAAGAAGAAGAAGTGGAAGAATGAGAAAAAGAGGAGGAAGAAGAAGCAATGGAAGCAAAGGGGATGAAGAAGAAGTGGAACAGGGAGGAGAAGAAGAAGGGGAGGAAACAGAAGTAGTGTAGGCAGAAGAAGGGCAAGAAGGAGAAAAGAGGGAAGAAGAAGAACAAATTGATGTAGTAGAGGTGGAAGAAGGTGAACAAGAGGAGGAAGAAGAAGTAGTTGAAGTAGTGGGGATGATGGAGAAGAAGTGGAAGAAGGAGAACCAGAGGTAGAAATGCAAGTGGAAGCAGAAGTAGAAAAAGAGGGATATGACGAAGGAAAGGAAGAAGAAGACGGAGATGAAGAGGAAGAAAAGAAAGGAAAGGAGAGGATGAAGAAGAAGTGGAAGAAGGAGAAGAAATGGAAGAAGTGCAAGTGCAAGAAGGAGAACAATAGGAAGAAGAAGAAGAATTGGAACAATGAGAAAAAGAGGAGGATTACGAAGCAATGGAAGGAAAGGGGATGAAGAGGAAGTGGAACAAGGAGGAGAAGAAGAAGGGGAGGAAGAAGAACTAGTGTAGGCAGAAGAAGGGCAAGAAGGAGAAGAGAGGGAAGAAGAAGAACAAGTGGATGTAGTAGAAGTGGAAGAAGGTGAACAAGAGGAAGAAGAAGAAGTAGTTGAAGGAGTAGGGATGATGGAGAAGAAGTGGAAGAAGGAGAACAAGAGGTAGAAATGCAAGTGGAAGCAGAAGAAGGGAAAAAGAGGGATATGACGAAGGAAAGGAAGAAGAAGAAGGAGATGAAGAGGAAGAAAAGAAAGGAAAGGAGAGGATGAAGAAAGGAAAGGAGAGGATGAAGAAGAAGTGGAAGAAGAAGAAGAAGTGGAAGAAGGAGAAAAAGAGGAAGAAGAAGAGGTGGAAGAAGGAGAAGAAATGGAAGAAGTGCAAGTGGAAGCAGTAGAACAATAGGAAGAAGAAGAAGAAGTGGAAGAATGAGAAAAAGAGGAGGAGTAAGAAGCAATGGAAGGAAAGGGGATGAAGAAGAAGTGGAACAAGGAGGAGAACAAGAAGGGAAGGAAGAAGAAGTAGTGTAGGAAGAAAAAGGGCAAGAAGGAGAAGAGAGGGAAGAAGAAGAACAAGTGGATGTAGTAGAAGATGAAGAAGGTAAACAAGAGGAAGAAGAAGAAGTAGTTGAAGGAGTGGGGATGATGGAGAAGAAGTGGAAGAAGGAGAACAATAGGTAGAAATGCAAGTGGAAGCAAAAGAAGCAGAAAAAGAGGGATATGACAAAGGAATGGAAGAAGAAGAAGGAGATGAAGAGGATGAAAAGAAAGGAAAGTTGAGGATGAAGAAGAAGTGGAAGAAAGAGAAAAAGAGGAGGCAGGAGAAGTGGAAGAAAGATAAGAAGAGGAAGAAGAAGGAGAGTAACTGGAAGAAGTGGAAGAAGGAGAGGAAAAGGAAGAAGAAGAAGATGTGGAAAGTGAAGAAGGTGAACCAGATGAGGAAGAAGAAGTAATGGAAGGAGGTGAGATGAAGAAGAAGAATTGGAACAAGGAGAAAAGGAAGAAGGAGGGGAAGGGAAGGGAAGAAGAAGTGGAAGCTGGAGGACAAGAGGAAGAAGAAGAAGAAGTGGAAGCATAAGATTTGGGGGAAGGAGAAGAAGAGGAAGAGCAACAATGGGAAGTAACAGAAGTGGGGGATGGAGAAAAAGATGAAGGAGAAGACGGAAAGGAAAGAAGATGAAGTTCTGGAAGGAGAAGAAATGGAAGAAGAGGAAGAAGAAGAAGTGTAACCAGAAGAAGCGAAAGTAGGAGACGAAAATGAAGAAGAACAACAAGCAGAAGTAGAAGAAGTGGTAGAATTAGTGGAATGAAAGGAGGTGAAGAAGAAGAAGTGGAAGAAGGAGAACGGGAGGAGGGAGAAGAGGTGGCAGAAGGAGAAGAAGAGGAAGAAGAAGAAGTGGAAGAACGAGAAGAAAAGGAAGAAATGCAAGTGGAAGAAGGAGAACAGTAGGCAGAAGAAGAAGAAGAAGTGGAAGAATGAGATAAAGAGGAGGAAGAAGAAGCAACGGAAGGAAAGGGGATGAAGAAGAAGTTGAACAAGGACGAGAAGAAGAAGGGGAGGAAGAAGAATAGTGTAGGCAGAAGAAGGGCAAGAAGGAGAAGAGAGGGAAGAAGAAGAACAAGTGGATGTAGTAGAAGTGGAAAAAGGTGAACAAGAGGAAGAAGAAGAAGTAGTTGAAGGAGTGGGGATGATCTAGAAGAAGTGGAAGAAGGAGAACAAGAGGTAGAAATGCAAGTGGAAGCAGAAGAAGGAGAAAAAGAGGGAGATGAAGAAGGAAAGGAAGAAGAAGACGGAGATGAAGAGGAAGAAAAGAAAGGAAAGGAGAGGATGAAGAAGAAGTGGAAGAAGGAGAAGAAATGGAAGAAGTGCAAGTGCAAGAAGGAGAACAATAGGAAGAAGAAGAAGAATTGGAACAATGAGAAAAAGAGGAGGATTACGAAGCAATGGAAGGAAAGGGGATGAAGAGGAAGTGGAACAAGGAGGAGAAGAAGAAGGGGGGGAAGAAGAAGTAGTGTAGGCAGAAGAAGGGGAAGAAGGAGAAGAGAGGGAAAAAGAAGAACAAGTGGATGTAGTAGAAGTGGAAGAAGGTGAACAAGAGGAAGAAGAAGAAGTAGTTGAAGGAGTAGGGATGATGGAGAAGAAGTGGAAGAAGGAGAACAAGAGGTAGAAATGCAAGTGGAAGCAGAAGAAGGGGAAAAAGAGGGATATGACGAAGGAAAGGATGAAGAAGAAGGAGATGAAGAGGAAGAAAAGAACGGAAAGGAGAGGATGAAGAAGAAGTGGAAGAAGGAGAAGAAGAGGAAGAAGAAGAGGTGGAAGAAGGAGAAGAAATGGAAGAAGTGCAAGTGGAAGCAGGAGAACAATAGGAAGAAGAAGAAGAAGTGGAAGAATGAGAAAAAGAGGAGGAATAAGAAGCAATGGAAGGAAAGGGGATGAAGAAGAAGTGGAACAAGGAGGAGAAGAAGAAGGGAAGGAAGAAGAAGTAGTGTAGGCAGAAAAAGGGCAAGAAGGAGAAGAGAGGGAAGAAGAAGAACAAGTGGATGTAGTAGAAGATGAAGAAGGTCAACAAGAGGAAGAAGAAGAAGTAGTTGAAGGAGTGGGGATGATGGAGAAGAAGTGGAAGAAGGAGAACAATAGGTAGAAATGCAAGTGGAAGCAAAAGAAGCAGAAAAAGAGGGATATGCCGAAGGAATGGAAGAAGAAGAAGGAGATGAAGAGGATGAAAAGAAAGGAAAGCAGAGGATGAAGAAGAAGTGGAAGAAAGAGAAAAAGAGGAGGCAGGAGAAGTGGAAGAAAGATAAGAAGAGGAAGAAGAAGCAGAGTAACTAGAAGAAGTGGAAGAAGGAGAAGAAAAGGAAGAACAAGAAGATGTGGAAAATGAAGAAGTTTAAGAAGGTGAACAAGAGGAGGAAGAAGAAGTAATGGAAGGAGGTGAGATGAAGAAGAAGAATTGGAACAAGGAGAAAAAGAAGAAAAGGAAGAAGGAGGGGAAGGGAAGGGAAGAAGAAGCAGAAGAAGTGGAAGCTGGAGGAGAAGAGGAAGAAGAAGAAGAAATGTAAGCATAAGATTTGGGGGAAGGAGAAGAAGAGGAAGAGCAACAATGGGAAGCAACAGAAGTGGGGGATGGAGAAAAAGTGGAAGGAGAAAACGAAAAGGAAAGAAGAAGAAGTTGTGGAAGGAGAGGAAATGGAAGAAGAGGAGGAAGAAGAAGTGTAAGCAAAAGAAGCGGAAGAAGGAGACGAAAATGAAGAAGAACTACAAGTAGAAGTACAAGAAGTGGTAGAAGGAGAGAATAAGAGGAATAGGTGGAAGTAGTGGAATGAAAGGAGATGAGGAAGAAGAAGTGGAAGAAGGAGAACGGGACGAGGGAGATGAGGCGGCAGAAGGAGAAGAAGAGGAAGAAGAAGAAGTGGAAGAACGAGAAGAAAAGGAAGAGGTGCAAGTGGAAGAACGAGAACAATAGGAAGAAGAAGAAGAAGTGGAAGAATGAGAAAAAGAGGAGGAAGAAGAAGCAATGGAAGGAAAGGGGATGAAGAAGAAGTGGAACAAGGAGGAGAAGAAGAAGGGGAGGAAGAAGAAGTAGTGTATGCCGAAGAATGGCAAGAAGGAGAAGAGATGGAAGAAGAAGAACAAGTGGATGTAGTAGAAGTGGAAGAAGGTGAACAAGAGGAAGAGGAAGAAGTAGTTGAAAGAGTGGGGATGATGGAGAAGAAGTGGAAGAAGTAGAACAAGAGGCAGAAATGCAAGTGGAAGCAGAAGAAGGAGAAAAAGAGGGATATGACGAAGGAAAGGAAGAAGAAGAAGAAAGAGATGAAGAGGAAGAGCAACAATGGGAAGCAACAGAAGTGGGGGATGGAGAAAAAGAGGAAGGAGAAGACGGAAAGGAAAGAAGAAGAAGTTGTGGAAGGAGAAGAAGTGTAAGCAAAAGACGAAAATGAAGAAGAACAGCAAGTTGAATTAAAAGAAGTGGGAGACGGAGAGAATAAGAGGAATAGGAGGAAGTGGTGGAATGAAAGGAGATGAAGAAGAAGAAGTGGAAGAAGGAGAACGGGAGGAGGAAGAAGAGGTGGCAGAAGGAGAAGAAGAGGAAGAAGAAGAAGTGGAAGAACGAGAAGAAAAGGAAGAAGTGCAAGTGGAGGAAAGAGAACAATAGGAAAAAGAAGAAGAAGTGGAAGAATGAGAAAAAGAGGAGGAAGAAGAAGCAATGGAAGGAAAGGGGTGAAGAAGAAGTGGAACAAGCAGGAGAAGAAGAATGGGAGGAAGAAGAAGTAGTGTAGGCAGAAGAAGGGCAAGAAGGAGAAGAGAGGGGAGAAGAAGAACAAGTGGATGTAGTAGAAGTGGAAGAAGGTGAAAAAGAGGAAGAAGAAGAAGTAGTTGAAGGAGTGGGGATGATGGAGAAGTGGAAGAAGGAGAACAAGAGGTAGAAATCTAGTGGAAGCAGAAGAAGGAGAAAAAGGGGGATATGACAAAGGAAAGGAAGAAGAAGAAGGAGATGAAGAGGAAGAAAAGAAAGGAAAGGAGAGGATTAAGAAGAAGTGGAAGAAAGAGAACAAGAGGAGGCAGGAGAAGTGGAAGAAAGATAAGAAGAGGAAGAAAAAGGAGAGTAACTAGAAGAAGTGGAAGAAGGAGAAGAAAAGGAAGAAGAAGAAGATGTGGAAAGTGAAGAAGGTGAACAAGGTGAGGAAGAAGAAGTAGTGGAAGCTTAGATGATGATGAGGACATGAAGCTTGAAGGACTTGGAGGAGCTATGACAAGGAGAAGAGCTAAGGAAGCTATTCAACAAGTATTGGCAGCCCTTTTGCAAAAAGAGCCAAACATTGAAGAAATAAAGTTTAAAATTGTTAATTGTCTCAGGACTGAAGAGATTAATACTTGACCTTAATGGAAGAGAAGTGTGGAATAAATTAAACTCATTTTCTTGGAGTTTACTTAGTTAATGGTGGGCAACTAGAATTGTCTAATTAAAGTTGCAGTCACCTATGTTATCAATGCTAATTAGTATACATGTTTAATTTGCTTTGGCAGTTACACTTTGTTATTAACTGCCCATTATTAGTTTTTATTATTTTGTAACTTCAGCTGAATTTAGAAAGCCACTAAACCTACACAAGCTGAGTTTATTAGGCATATAAAATTGGGCAAAGACTGAGATGTAAGGCAGAATATTTTGGAAATAAAAAACTAGTTGAGTTTTCTCTCCTTTGGGTTCTTGACAATCCAAAATCTTTTTGAGATTTATCAAAGGTAATTCACCCCTTTGTGTGTGCAATCTCGTAGACATATCTTCCATCCTTGGAAGTGTGGAGTCTATCAATTCTAATTCCATTTTCTGTCTTTTCCATTCATACTCAATTCTGCCCAGCAAACTCTATGACAGGAAAGTCCTACACTATTCGAAAACTCGTTTAATCGTTGAATTTCAATAACTTTTAATTTCCATTCTGTGTCTAAAAGTTTGATAGTAATTCTATTCAATTTATTTTTTGCAATTGTTTGCATTCCACGTTGATTAATTTTGTTAACGCGGCAAGATAAATTCCTAGGGTCCTTTTAGAATCCTAAACTGACAGCGGATTCATATCAGATGAAGAAGAAGAATTGGAACAAGGAGAAAAGGAGGAAAAGGAAGAAGGAGGGGAAGAAGAAGCACAAGAAGTGGAATCTGGAGGAGAAGAGGAAGAAGTGTAAGCATAAGATTTGGGGGAAGGAGAAGAAGAGGAAGAGCAACAATGGGAAGCAACAAAAGTGAGGGATGGAGTAAAAGAGGAAGGAGAAGACGGAGAGGGAAGAAGAAGAAGTTGTGGAAGGAGAAGAAATGGAAGAAGAGGAAGAAGAAGAAGTGTAAGCAGAAGAAGCGGAAGAAGGAGACAAAAATGAAGAAGAACAACAAGTAGAAGTAGAAGAAGTGGTAGAAGGAGAGAATAAGACGAATAGGAGGAAGTAGTGGAATGAAAGGAGATGAAGAAGAAGCAGTGGAAGAAGGAGAACGGGAGGAGGGAGAAGAGGTGGCAGAAGGAGAAGAATAGGAAGATGAAGAAGTGGAAGAACGAGAAGAAAAGGAAGAATTACAAGTGGAAGAAGGAGAACAATAGGCAGAAGAAGAAGAAGAAGTGGAAGAATGAGATAAAGAGAAGCAAGAAGAAGCAATGGAAGGAAAGGGGATGAAGAAGAAGTGGAACAAGGAGGAGAAGAAGAAGAGGAGGAAGAAGAAGTAGTTTAGGCAGAAGACGGGCAAGAAGGCGAAGAGAGGGAAGAAGAAGAACAAGTGGATGTAGTAGATGTGGAAGAAGGTGAACAAGAGGAAGAAGAAGAAGTAGTTGAAGGAGTGGGGATGATAGAGAAGAAGTGGAAGAAGGAGAACAAGAGGCAGAAATGCAAGTGGAAGTAGAAGAAGGAGAAAAAGAGGGATATGACGAAGGAAAGGAAGAAGAAGAAGGAGATGAAGAGGAAGAAAAGAAAGGAAAGGAGACGATGAAGAAGAAGTGGAAGAAATAGAACAAGAGGAGGCAGGAGAAGTGGAAGAGAGATAAGAAGAGGAAGAAGAAGGAGAGTAACTAGAAGAAGTGAAGGAAGGAGAAGCAAAGGAAGAAGAAGAAGATGTGGAAAGTGAAGAAGTTGAAGAAGGTGAACAAGAGGAGGAAGAAGAAGTACTGGAAGGAGGTGAGATGAAAAAGAAGAATTGGAACAAGGAGAAAAGGAGGAAAAGGAAGAAGGAGGGGAAGGGAAGGGAAGAAAAAGCAGAAGAAGTGGAATCTGGAGGATAAGAGGAAGAAGAAGAAGAAGAAGAAGTGTAAGCATAAGATTTGGGGGAAGGAGAAGAAGAGGAAGAGCATCAATGGGAAGCAACAGAAGTAGGGGATGGAGAAGAAGCGGAAGGAGAAGACGGAAAGGAAAGAAGAAGAACTTATGGAAGGTGAAGAAGTGTAAGAAAAAGAAGCGGAAGAAGGAGAGAATAAGAGGACTAGAAGGAAGTAGTGGGATGAAAGGAGATGAAGAAGAAGAAGTGGAAGAAGGAGAACGGGAGGAGGGAGAAGAGGTGGCAGAAGGAAAAGAAGAGGAAGAAGAAGAAGTGGAAGAACGAGAAGAAAAGTAAGAAGTGCAAGTGGAAGAAGGAGAACAATATGAAGAAGAAGAAGAAGTGGAAGAATGAGAAAAAGAGGAGGAAGAAGAAGCAATGGAAGGAAAGGGGATGAAGAAGAAGTGAAACAAGGAGGAGAAGAAGAAGGGGAGGAAACAGAAGTAGTGTAGGCAGAAGAAGGGCAAGAAGGAGAAAAGAGGGAAGAAGAAGAACAAGTGAATGTAGTAGAGGTGGAAGAAGGTGAACAAGAGGAGGAAGAAGAAGTAGTTGAAGTAGTGGGGATGATGGAGAAGAAGTGGAAGAAGGAGAACAAGAGGTAGAAATGCAAGTGGAAGCAGAAGAAGGAGAAAAAGAGGGATATAACGGAGGAAAGGAAGAAGAAGAAGGAGATGAAGAGGAAGCAAAGAAAGGAAAGGAAAGGATGAAGAAGAAGTGGAAGAAGCAGCAGAAAAGGAAGAAGAAGAAGATGTGGAAAGTGAAGAAGTTGAAGAAGGTGAACAAGAGGAGGAAGAAGAAGTAATGGAAGGAGGTGAGATGAAGAAGAAGAATTGGAACAAGGAGAAAAGGAGGAAAAGGAGGAAAATAAAAAGGAGGGCAAGGGAAGGGAAAAAGAAGCAGAAGAAGTGAAATCTTTAGGAGAAGAGGACGAAGAAGAAGAAGAAGTGTAAGCATAAGATTTGGGGGAAGGAGAAGAAGAGAAACAGCAACAATGGGAAGCAACAGAAGTGGGGGATGGAGAAAAAGAGAAAGGAGAAGATGGAAAGGAAAGAAGAAGAAGTTGTGGAAGGAGAAGAAATGGAAGAAGAGGAAGAAGAAGAAGTGTAAGCAGAAGAAGCGGAAGAAGGAGACGAAAATGAAGAAGAACAACAAGTAGAAGTAGAAGAAGTGGTAGAAGGAGAGAATAAGAGGAATAGTAGTGGAATGAAAGGTCATGAAGAAGAAGAAGTGGAAGAAGGAGAACATGAGGAGGTAGAAGAGGTGGCAGAAGGAGAAGAAGAGGAACAAGAAGAAGTGTAGAACGAGAAGAAAAGGAAGAAGTGCAAATGGAAGAAAGAGAACAATAGGAAGAAGAAGAAGTGGAAGAATGAGAAAAAGAGGAGGAAGAAGAAGCGATGGAAGGAAAGGGGATGAAGAAGAAGTGGAACAAGGAGCAGAAGAAGAAGGGGAGGAAGAAGAAGTAGTGTAGGCAGAAGAACGACAAGAAGGAGAAGAGAGGGAAGAAGAAGAAGAAGTGGATGTAGTAGAGGTGGAAGAAGGTGAACAAGAGGAAGAAGAAGAAGTAGTTGAAGGAGTGGGGATGACGGAGAAGAAGTCGAAGAAGGAGAACAAGAGGTAGAAATGCAAGTGGACGCAGAAGAAATAGAAAAAGAGGGATATGACAAAGGAAAGGAGAGGATGAAGAAGAAGTGGCAGAAAGAGAACAAGAGGAGGCAGAAGATGTGGAAGAAAGATAAGAAGAGGAAGAAGAAGGAGAGTAACTAGAAGAAGTGGAACAAGGAGAAGAAAAGGAAGAAGAAGAACATGTGGAAGTTGAAGAAGGTGAACAAGAGGAGGAAGAAGAAGCAGTGGAAGGAGGTGAGATGAAGAAGAAGAATTGGAACAAGGAGAAAAGGAGGAAAAGGAAGAAGGAGGGGAAGGGAAGGAAGAAGAAGCAGAAGAAGTGGAATCTAGAGGAGAAGAGGAAGAATAAGAAGAAGTGTAAGCATAAGATTTCGCGGAAGGAGAAGAAGACGAAGACCAACAACAATGGGAAGCAACAGAAGTGGGGGATGGAAAAAAAGAGGAAGAAGAAGACGGAAATGAAAGAAGAAAAAGTGGGGGAAGGAGAAGAAATGCAAGAAGAGGAAGCAGAAGAAGTGTAAGCAGAAGAAGCGGAAGGAGACGAAAATAAAGAAGAACAAAAAGTAAAATTAGAAGAAGTGGTAGAAAGAGAGAATAAGAGGCATAGGAGGAAGTAGTGGAATGAAAGGAGATGAAGAAGAAGAAGTGGAACAAGGAGAACGGGAGGAGGTAGATGAGGTTGTAGAAGGAGAAGAAGAGTAAGAAGAAGAAGTGGAAGAATGAGAAGAAAAGGAAGAAGTGCAAGTGGAAGAAGGAGAATAATAGGAAGAAGAAGAAGAAGAAGAAGTGGAAGAATGAGAAAAAGAGGAGGAAGAAGAAGCAACGGAAGGAAAGGGGATGAAGAAGAAGTGGAACAAGGACGAGAAGAAGAAGGGCAGGAAGAACAAGTAGTGTAGGCAGAAGAAGCAATGCAAGGAGGTGAGATGAAGAAGAAGAATTGGAACAAGGAGTAAAGGAGGAAAAGGAAGAAGGAGGGGAAGGGAAGGGAAGAAGAAGCAGAAGAAGTGGAAGCTGGAGGAGAAGAGGAAGAAGAAGAAGAAGTGTATGCGTAAGATTTGGGGGAAGGAGGAGAAGAGGAAGAGCAACAATGGGAAGCAACAAAAGTGGGGGATAGAGAAAAAGAGGACGGAGAAGACGGAAAGGAAAGAAGAAGAAGTTGTGGAAGGAGAAGAATTGTAAGCAGAAGAAGCGGAAGAAGGAGATAAAAATGAAGAAGAACAACAAGTAGAATTAGAAGAAGTGGTAGAAGGAGAGAATAAGAGGAATAAGAGGAAGTAGTGGAATGAAAGGAGATGAAGAAGAAGAAGTGGAAGAAGGAGAACGGGAGGAGGAAGAAGAGGTGGCAGAAGGAGAAGAAGAGGAAGAAGAAGAAGTGGAAGAACGAGAAGAAAAGGAAGAAGTGCAAGTGGAAGAAGGAGAGCAATAGGAAGAAGAAGAAGTGGAAGAATGAGAAAAAGAGGAGGAAGAAGAAGCAATGGAAGGAAAGGGGATGAAGAAGAAGTGGAACAAGGAGGAGAAGAAAAAGGGGAGGAAGAAGAAGTAGTGTAGGCAGAAGAAGGGCAAGAACGAGCAGAGAGGGAAGAAGAAGAACAAGTGGATGTAGTAGAAGACGAAGAAGGTGAACAAGAGGAAGAAGAAGAAGTAGTTGAAGGAGTGGGGATGATGGAGAAGAAGTGGAAGAAGGAGAACAAGAGGTAGAAATGCAAATGGAAGCAGAAGAAGGAGAAAAAGAGGGATATGACGAAGGAAAGGAAGAAGAAGAAGGAGATGAAGAGGAAGAAAGAAAGGAAAGGAGAGGATGAAGAAGAAGTAGAAGAAAGAGAACAAGAGGAGGCAGGAGAACTGGAAGAAGGAGAAGAAAAGGAAGAAGAAGAAGATGTTGAAAGTGAAGAAGGTGAACAAGAGGAGGAAGAAGAAGTAGTGTAAGCGGAAGAAGATGAAGAAGGAAGAAGCAGAAGAAGAAGTGGAAGAATGAGAAGAAAAGGAAGAAGTGCAAGTGGAAGAGGGAGAACAATAGGAAGAAGAAGAAGAAGTTGAAGAATGAGCAAAATTGGAGGAAGAAGAAGTAATGGAAGGAAAGGGGATGAAGAAGAAGTGGAAGAAAGAGAAGAAGAGCAGGCAAGAGAAGTGGAAGAAAGATAAGAAGAGGAAGAAGAAGGAGAGTAACTAGAAGAAGTGGAAGAAGGAGAAGAAAAGGAAGACGAAGAAGATGTTGAAGATGGTGAACAAGAGGAGGAAGAAGAAGTAGTGGAAGGAGGTGAGATGAAGAAGAAAACTTGGAACAAGGAGAAAAGGAGGAAAAGGAAGAAGTAGGGGAAGGGTAGGGAAGAAGAAGCAGAAGACGTGGAATCTGGAGGAGAAGTAGAAGAAGAAGAAGAAGTGTAAGCATAAGATTTGGGGTAAGGAGAAGAAGAGGAAGAGCAACAATGGGAAGCAACAGAAGTGGGGGATGGACAAAAAGAGGAAGGAGAAGACGGAAAGGAAAGAAGAAGTTGTGGAAGGAGAAGAAATGGAAGAAGAGGAAGAAGAACAAGGGTAAGCAGAAGAAGCGGAAGAAAGAAACGAAAATGAAGAAGAAGAAAAAGTAAAAGTAGAAGAAGTGGTAGAAGGAGAGAATAAGAGGAACATGAGGAAGTAGTGGAATGAAAGGAGATGAAGAAGAAGAAGTGAAAGAAGGAGAACAAGAGGTACAAATGCAAGTGGAAGCAGAAGAAGGGGAAAAAGAGGGATATGACGAAGGAAAGGAAGAACAAGAAGGAAATGAAGAGGAAGAAAATAAAGGAGAGGAGAGGATGAAGAAGAAGTGGAAGAAAGAGAACAAGAGGAGGCAGGAGAAGTGGAAGAAAGATAAGAAGAGGAAGAAGAAGGAGAGTAACTAGTAGAAGTGGAAGAACGAGAAGAAAAGGAAGAAGAAGAAGATGTGCAAAGTGAAGAAGTTGAGGAAGGTGAACAAGAGTAGGAAGAAGAAGTATTGGACGGAGGTGAGATGAAGAAGAAGAATTGGAACAAGGAGAAAAGGAGGAAAAGGAAGAAGGAGGGGAAGGGAAGGGAAGAAGAAGCAGAAGAAGTGGAATCTGGAGGAGAAGAGGAAGAAGAAGAAGAAGTGTAAGCGTAAGATTTGGGGGAAGGAGAAGAAGAGGAAGAGCAACAATGGGAAGCAACAGAAGTTGGGGATGGAGGAAAAGAGGAAGGAGAAGACGGAAAGGAAAGAAGAAGAAGTTGTCGAAGGAGAATAAGTGTAGGCAGAAGAAGGGCAAGAAGGAGAAGAGAGGGAAGAAGAAGAACAAGTGGATGTAGTAGAAGTGGAAGAAGGTGAACAAGAGGAAGAAGAAGAAGTAGTTGAAGGAGTGGGGATGATGGAGAAGAAGTGGAAGAACGAGAAGAAGAGGTAGAAATGCAAGTGGAAGCAGAAGAAGGAGAAAAAGAGGGATATGACGAAGGAAAGGAAGAAGAAGAAGGAGATGAAGAGGAAGAAAAGAAAGGAGAGGAGAGGATGAAGAAGTAGTGGAAGAAAGAGAACCAGAGGAGGTAGGAGAAGTGGAAGAAAGATAAGAAGAGGAAGAAGAAGTAGAGTAACTAGAAGAAGTGGAAGAAGGAGAAGAAAAGGAAGAAGAACAGGATGTGGAAAGTGAAGAAGTTGAAGAAGGTGAACAAGAGGAGGAAGAAGAAGTAGGGGAAGGAGGTGAGATGAAGAAGAAGAATTGGAAACAGGAGAAAAGGAGGAAAAGGAAGAACGAGGGGAAGGGAAGGGAAGAAGAAGCAGAAGAAGTGGAATCTGGAGGAGAAGAGGAAGAAGAAGAAGAAGTGTAAGCGTAAGATTTGGGGGAAGGAGAAGAAGAGGAAGAGCAACAATGGGAAGCAACAGAAGTGGGGGATGGAGAAAAAGAGGAACGAGAAGACAGAAAGGAAAGAAGAAGAAGTTGTGGAAGGAGAAGAAATAGAAGAAGAGGAAGAAGAAGAAGTGTAACCAGAAGAAGCGATAGAAGGAGACGAAAATGAAGAAGAACAACAAGTAGAAGTAGAAGAAGTGGTAGAAGTAGTGGAATGAAAGGAGATGAGGAAGAAGAAGTGGAAGAAGGAGAACGGGAGGAGGGAGAAGATGTGGCAGAAGGAGAAGACGAGGAAGAAGAAGAAGTGGAAGAAGGAGAAGAAAAGGAAGAAGTGCAAGTGGAAGAAGGAGAATAATAGGAAGAAGAAGAAGAAGTGGAAGAATGAGAAAAAAAGGAGGAAGAAGAAGCAGTGGAAGGAAAGGGGATGAAGAAGAAGTGGAACAAGGAGGAGAAAGAGAAGGGGAGGAAGAAGAAGTAGTGTAGGCAGAAGAAGGGCAAGAAGGAGAAGAGAGGGAAGAAGAAGAAGAAGTGGATGTAGTAGAAGTGGAAGAAGGTGAACAAGAGGAAGAAGAAGAAGTATTTGAAGGAGTGGGGATGATGGACAAGAAGTGGAAGATGACGAAGGAAAGGAAGAAGAAGAAGGAGATGAAGAGGAAGAAAAGAAAGGAAAGGAGAGGAAGAAGAAGTAGTGGAAGAAAGAGAACAAGAGGAGGCAGGAGAAGTGGAAGAAAGATAAGAAGAGGAAGAAGAAGGAGAGTAACTAGAAGAAGTGGAAGAAGGAGAAGAAAAGGAAGAAGAAGAAGATGTGGAAAGTGAAGAAGGTGAACAAGAGGAGGAAGAAGAAGTAGTGGAAGGAGGTCAGATGAAGAAGAAAAATTGGAAAAAGGAGAAAAAGAGGAAGAGGAAGAAGGAGGGGAAAGGAAGGGAAGGCAAGAAGAAGCAGAAGAAGTGGAATCTGGAGGAGAAGCAGAAGAAGAGGAAGTGGAAGCATAAGATTCGGGGGAAGGAGAAGAAGAGGAAGAGCAATAATGGGAAGCAAGAGAAGTGGGGGATGGAGAAAAAGAGGAAGGAGAAGACGGAAGGGAAAGAAGAAGAAGTTGTGGAAGGAGAAGAAATGGAAGAAGAGGAAGAAGAAGAAGTGCACGCAGAAGAAGCGGAAGAACGAGATGAAAATGAAGAAGAACAACAAGTAGAAGTAGAAGAAATGCTAGAAGGAGAGAATAAGAGGAATAGGAGGAAGTAGTGGAATGAAAGGAGATGAAGAAGAAGAAGTGGAAGAAGGAGAAGAAGATGAGGAAGAAGAAGTGGAAAAACGAGAAGAAAAGGAAGAAGTGCAAGTGGAAGAAGGAGAACAATAGGAACAAGAAGAAGAAGTGGAAGAAGGAGAAAAAGAGGAGGAAGAAGGAGCAATGGAAGGAAAGGGGATGAGGAAGAAGTGGAACAAGGAGGAGAAGAAGAAGGGGAGGAAGAAGAAGGGCAAGAAGGAGAAGAGAGGGAAGAAGTAGAACAAGTGGATGTCGTAGAACTGGAAGAAGTTGAACCAGAGGAAGAAGAAGAAGAAGTAGTTGAAGGAGTGGGGATGATGACGAAGAAGAAGAAGTGGAAGAAGGAGAACAAGAGGTAGAAATGCAAGTGGAAGCAGAAGAAAGAGAAAAAGAGGGATATGACGAACGATAGGAAGAGGAAGAAAGAGATGAAGAGGAAGAAAAGAAAGGAAAGGAGAGGATCAAGAAGAAGTGGAAGAAAGAGAACAAGAGGAGGCAGGAGAAGTGGAAGAAAGATAAGTAGAGGAAGAAGAAGGAGAGTAACTAGAAGAAGTGGAAGAAGATGATGTGGAAAGCGAAGAAGTTGAAGAAGTGAACAAGAGGAGGAAGAAGAAGTAGTGCAAGGATGTGAGATGAAGAAGAAGACTTGGAACAAGGAGAAAAGGAGGAAAAGGAAGAAGGAGGGGAAGGGAAGGGAAGAAGAAGCAATAGACGTGGAAACTGAAGGAGAAGAGGAAGAAGAAGAAGAAGTGTAAGCATAAGATTTGGGGGAAGGAGAACAAGAGGAAGAGGAACAGAAGTGGGGGATGGAGAAAAAGAGGATGGAAAAGACGGAAAGGAAAGAAGTTGTGGAAGGAGAAGAAATGGAAGAAGAGGAAGAAGAAGAAGTGCAAGTAGAAGAAGCGGAAGAAGGAGACAAAAATGAAGAAGAACAACAAGTGGAAGTAGAAGAAGTGATGGAAGGAGAGCATAAGAGGAATAGGAGGAAGTAGTGGAATGAAAGGAGATGAAGAAGAAGAAGTGGAAGAAGGAGAACGGGAGGAGGGAGAAGAGGTGGCAGAAGGAGAAGAAGACGAAGAAGAAGAAGTGGAAGAACGAGAAGAAAAGGAAGAAGTGCAAGTGGAAGAAGGAGAACAATAGGAAGAAGAAGAAGAAATGGAAGAAATAGTGGAAGGAGGTGAGATGAAGAAGAAGAATTGGAAGAAGGAGAAAAGGAGGAAAGGGAAGAAGTAGGGGAAGGGAAGGGAAGGGAGAAGAAGCAGAAGAAATGGAATATGGAGGAGAAGGGGAGGAAGAAGAAGAAGTGGAAGAAAGAGAACAAGAGGAGGCAGGAGAAGTGGAAGAAAGATAAGTAGAGGAAGAAGAAGGAGAGTAACTAGAAAAAGTGGAAGAAGATGATGTGGAAAGTGAAGAAGTTGAAGAAGTGAACAAGAGGAGGAAGAAGAAGTAGTGCAAGGATGTGAGATGAAGAAGAAGACTTGGAACAAGGAGAAAAGGAGGAAAAGGAAGAAGGAGGGGAAGGGAAGGGAAGAAGAAGCAAAAGACGTGGAAGCTGAAGGAGAAGAGGAAGAAGAAGAAGAAGTGTAAGCATAAGATTTGGGGGAAGGAGAAGAAGAGGAAGAGCAACAATGGGAAGTAACAGAAGTGGGGGATGGAGAAAAAGAGGAAGGAAAAGACGGAAAGGAAAGAAGAAGAAGTTGTGGAAGGAGAAGAAATGGAAGAAGAGGAAGAAGAAGAAGTGTAAGCAGAAGAAGCGGAAGAAGGAGACGAAAATGAAGAACAACAAGTAGAAGTAGAAGAAGTGGTAGAAGGAGAGAATAAGAGGAATAGGAGGATGAAGTGGAATGAAAGGAATGAAGAAGAAGTAGTGGAAGAAGGAGAACGGGAGGAGGGAGAAGAGGTGGCAGAAGGAGAAGAAGAGGAAGACGAAGAAGTGGAAGAAAGAGAAGAAAAGGAAGAAGTAGTGCAAGTGGAAGAAGGACAACAATAGGAAGAAGAAGAAGAAGTGGAAGAATGAGAAAAAAGAGGAGGAAGAAGAAGCAATGGAAAGAAAGGGGATGAAGAAGAAGTGGAACAACTAGGAGAAGAAGAAGGGGAGGAAGAAGAAGTAGTGTAGGCAGGAGAAGGGCAAGAAGGAGAAGAGAGGGAAGAAGAAGAACAAGTGGATGTAGTAGAAGTGGAAGAAGGTGAACAAGAGCAAGAAGAAGAAGTAGTTGAAGGAGTGGGGATGATGGAGAAGAAGTGGAAAAAAGAGAACAAGAGGTAGAAATGCAATTGAAAGTAGAAGAAGGAGAAAAAGAGGGATATGACGAAGGAAAGGAAGAAGAAGAAGGAGATGAAGAGGAAGAAAAGAAAGGAAAGGAGAGGATGAAGAAGAAGTGGAAGAAAGAGAACAAGAGGAGGCAGGAGAAGTGGAAGAAAGATAAGAAAAGGAAGAAGAAGGAGAGTAACTAGAAGAAGTGGAAGAAGGAGAAGAAAAGCAAGAAGAAGAAGATGTGGAAAGTGAAAAAGGTAACAAGAGGAGGAAGAAGAAGTAGTGGAAAGAGGTGAAATAAAGAAGAAGAATTGGAACAAGGAGAAAAGGAGGACAAGGAAGAAGGAGGGGAAGGGAAGCGAAGAAGAAGCAGAAGAAGTGGAATCTGGAGGAGAAGAGGAAGAAGAAGAAGAAGAAGTGTAAGCATAAGATTTGGGGGAAAGAGAAGAAGAGGAAGAGCAACAATGGGAAGCAACAGAAGTGGGGGATGGAGAAAAAGAGGAAGGAGAAGACTGAAAGGAAAGAAGAAGAAGTTGTGGAAGGAGAAGAAGTGTAAGCAGAAGAAGCGGAAGAAGGAGACGAAAATGAAGTGGTAGAAAGAGAGAATAAGAGGAATAGGAGGAAGTAGTGGAATGAAAGGAGATGAAGAAGAAGAAGTGGAAGAAGGAGAACAGGAGGAGGAAGAAGAGGTGGCAAAAGGAGAAGAAGAGGAAGAAGAAGAAGTGGAAGAACGAGAAGAAAAGGAACAAGTGCAAGTGGAAGAAGGAGAACAATTGGAAGAAGAAGAAGAAGTGGAACAAGGAGGAGAAGAGGAATGGGAGGAAGAAGAAGTAGTGTAGGCAGAAGAAGGGCAAGAAGGAGAAGAGAGGGAACAAGAAGAACAAGTGGATGTAGGAGAGGTGGAAGAAGGTGAACAAGCGGAAGAAGAAGAAGTAGTTGAAGGAGTGGGGATGATGGAGAAGAAGTGGAAGAAGGAGAACAAGAGGTAGAAATGCAGGCGGAAGCAGAAGACGGAGAAAAGGATGGATATGACGAAGGAAAGGAAGAAGAAGAAGGAGATGAAGAGGAAGAAAAGAAAGGAAAGGAGAGGATGAAGAAGATGTGGAAGAAAGAGAACAAGAGGAGGCCAGAGAAGTGGATGAAGAATAAGAAGAGGAAGAAGAAGGAGAAGAAAAGGAAGAAGAAGAAGATGTGGAAAGTGAAGAAGTTGAAGCAGGTGAACAAGAGGAGGAAGAAGAAGTAGTGGAAGGAGGTGAGATGAAGAAGAAGAATTGGAACAAGAAGAAAAGGAGGAAGAGGAAGAAGCAGGGGAAGGGAAGGGACGAAGAAGCAGAAGAAGTGGAATCTGGAGGAGAAGAGGAAGAAGAAGAAGAAGTGTAGGCATAAGATTTGGGGGAAGGAGAAGAACAGGAAGAGCAACAATGGGAAGCCACAAAAGTGGGGCATGGAGAAAAAAAGGAAGGAGAAGACGGAAAGGAAAGAAGAAGAAGTTGTGGAAGGGGAAGAAATGGAAGAAGAGGAAGAACAAGAAGTTTAAGCAGAAGAAGCGGAAGAAGGAGACGAAAATGAAGAACAACAAGTAGAAGTAGAAGAAGTGGTAGAAGGAGACAATAAGAGGAATAGGAGGAAGTAGTGGAATGAAAGGAGATGAAGAAGAAGAAGTGGAAGAAGGAGAACGGGAGGAGTGAGAAGAGGTGGCAGAAGGAGAAGAAGAAGAAGTGGAAGAACGAGAAGAAAAGGAAGAAGTGCAATTGGAAGAAGGAGAACAATAGGAAGAAGAGGAAGAATGAGAAAAAGAGGAGGAAGAAGAAGCAATGGAAGGAAACGAGATGATGAAGAAGTGGACCAAGGAGGAGAAGAAGAAGGGGAGGAAGAAGAAGTAGTGTAGGCAGAAGAACGGCAAGATGGAGAAGAGAGGGAAGAAGAAGAACAAGTGGATGTATTAGAGGTGAAAGAAGGTGAATAAGAGGAAGAAGAAGAAGTAGTTGAAGGAGTGGGGATGATGGAGAAGAAGTGGAAGAAGGAGAACAAGAGGTAGAAATGCAATTGAAAGTAGAAGAAGGAGAAAAAGAGGGATATGACGAAGGAAAGGAAGAAGAAGAAGCAGATGAAGAGGAAGAAAAGAAAGGAAAGGAGAGGATGAAGAAGAAGTGAAAGAAAGAGAACAAGAGGAGGCAGGAGAAGTGGAAGAAAGATAAGAAGAGGAAGAAAAAGCAGAGTAACTAGAAGAAACAGAAGAAGGAGAAGAAAAGGAAGTAGAAGAAGCTGTGGAAAGTGAAGAAGGTGAACAAGAGGAGGAAGAAGAAGTAGTGGAAGGAGGTCAGATGAAGAAGAAGAATTCGAACAAGGAGAAAAGGAGGAAAAGGAAGAAGGAGGGGAAGGGAAGAAGAACCAGAAGAAGTGGAATCTGGAGAAGAAGAGGAAGAGCAACAATGGGAAGCAACAGAAGTGGGGGATGGGGAAAAAGAGGAAGGAGAAGACGGAAAGGAAAGAAGAAGAAGTTGTGGAAGGAGAAGAAATTGAAGAAGAGGAAGAAGAAGAAGTGTAAGCGGAAGAAGCAGAAGAAGGAGACGAAAATGAAGAAGAACAACAAGTAGAAGTAGAAGAAGTGGTAGAAGGAGAGAATAAGAGGAATAGGAGGAAATAGTGGAATGAAAGGAGATGAAGAAGAAGAAGTGGAAGAAGGAGAACGGAAGGAGGGAGGAGGGAGAAGAGGTGGCAGAACGAGAAGAAGAGGAAGAAAAAGAAGTGGAAGAAAGAAAAGAAAAGGAAGAAGTGCAAGTGGAAGAAGGAGAACAATAGGAAGAAGAAGGAGAAGTGGAAGAATGAGAAAAAGAGGAGGAAGAAAAAGCAATGGAAGGAAAAGGGATGAAGAAGAAGTGGAAGAAGGAGGAGAAGAAGAAGGGGAGGAAGAAGAAGTATGGTAGGCAGAAGAAGGGCAAGAAGGAGAAGAGAGGGAAGAAGAAGAACAAGTGGATGTAGTAGAAGTGGAAGAAGGTGAACAAGAGGAAGAAGAAGAAGTAGTTGAAGGAGTGGGGATGATGGAGAAGAAGTGGAAGAAGGAGAACAAGATGTAGAAATGCAAGTGGAAGCAGAAGAAGGAGAAAAAGAGGGATATGACGAAGGAAAGGAAGAAGAAGAAGTATGAAGAGGAAGAAAAGAAAGGAAATGAGAGGATGAAGAAGAAGTGGAAGAAAGGGAACAAGAGGAGGCAGGAGAAGTGGAAGAAAGATAAGAAGAGGAAGAAGAAGGGGAATTAATAGAAGAAGTGGAAGAAGGAAAAGAAAAGGAAGAAGAAGAAGATGTGGAAAGTGAAGAATTTGAAGAAGGTGAACAAGAGGAGGAAGAAGAAGTAGTGGAAGGACGTGAGATAAAGAAGAAGAATTGGAACAAGGAGAAAAGGAGGAAAAGGAAGAAGGAGGGGAAGGGAAGGGAAGAAGAAGCAGAAGAAGTGGAATCTGGAGGAGAAGAGGAAGAAGAAGAAGAAGTGTAAGCATAAGATTTGGGGGAAGGAGAAGAAGAGGAAGAGCAACAATGGGAAGCAACAGAATGGGGGATGGAGAAAAAGAGCAAGGAGAAGACGGAAAGGAAAGAAGAAGAAGTTGTGGAAGGAGAAGAAATGGAAGAAGAGGAAGAAGAAGAAGTGTAAGCAGAAGAAGCGGAAGAAGGAGACGAAAATGAAGAAGAACAACAAGTAGAAGTGGAAGTGGTAGAAGGAGAGAATAAGAGGAATAGGAGGAAGTAATGGAATGAAAGGAGATGAAGAAGAAGAAGTCGAAGAAGGAGAATGGGAGGAGGGAGAATGGGAGGAGGGAGAAGAGGTGGCAGAAGGAGAACACGGAAAGGAAAGAAGAAGAAGAAGTTGTGGAAGGAGAAGAAATGGAAGAAGAGGAAGAAGGAGACGAAAATGAAGAAGAACAACAAGTAGAAGTAGAAGAAGTGGTAGAAGGAGTGAATAAGAGGAATAGGAGGAAGTAGTGGAATCAAAGGAGATGAAGAAGAAGAAGTGGAAGAAGGAGAAAGGGAGGAGGGAGAAGAGGTGGTAGAAGGAGAAGAAGAGGAAGAAGCAATGGAAGGAAAGGGGATGACGAAGAAGTGGAACAAGGAGGAGAAGAAGAAGGGGAAGAAGAAGAAGTAGTGTATGCAGAAGAAGGGCAAGAAGGAGAAGAGTGGGAAGAAGAAGAACGAGTGGATGTAGTACAAGTGGAAGAAGGTGAACAAGAGGAAGGGCAGCAATGGGAAGCAACAAACGTGGGGGATGGAGAAAAAGAGGAAGGAGAAGACGGAAAGGAAAGAAGAAGAAGTTGTGGAAGGAGAAGAAATGGAAGAAGAGGAAGAACAACAAGTGATGCAATCTCACCTAGCATGCATCATGGCTAGGAGGACTCAAGGAAGGCATGGCATGGACAAAAGCTCATTGAAGATTCGAAGCCATAGTCTTCGTTATTTTTAGCCTGTAAATATTTTATTTTAATTAGATAAATAGGAAAGTATTTTTAATTCCCTTAAGGCCATGTATTTCCGGCCATCTTCTTAGTTTATAAGGTATAGGTGTCTTTAGTTAAAAAGGAGCAGTAAGCTTATAATGGGTGCATAAGTTAAGACATGATTTTGGGCTAGCCCATTCACATTAAGATATGCTAATTGCACCCATAGGGGGTGAACTTAGGTGCCTCACTTAAGGCCTAAGACTTGGGTTAATTAGTTTTAATCCTAATTAAGCCCAAGTCGGACATTGCCTAGAAAAGTGTGCCCAAGCTCTCCCATTGGGCTATATATACTCATTCCCCCTCATTGTAAAATTTCACCTTTGAAGTTGAATGAAAATAGTCTCTTTGTGAGCACATTCTTAGTAAAAGGTCTTGAGGATCCTCTCTCTTGAGGAACCTCTTCCTAGTTGGTTTTTATCAAGGGTTCCTTCCCTTGTGGCAAACCTAAACACTTTGGCTTATCTCTCTTTGAGAGTGGCGCCCCACCTCCATTTTCTTTCCCCTCCATCATCCATTTCATGGTGCTTGGAACCTCAAGGAAAAAGATCAAGGGAGGCATACATCAAGAAGTGTAAGCAGAAGAAGCGGAAGAAGGAGACGAAAATGAAGAAGAACAACAAGAAGAAGTAGAAGAAGTGGTAGAAGGAGAGAATAAGAGGAATAGGAGGAAGTAGTGGAATGAAAGGAGATAAAGAAGAAGAAGTGGAAGAAGGACAACGGGAGGAGGCAGAAGAGGTGGCAGAAGGAGAAGAAGAGGAAGAAGAAGAAGTGGAAAAACGAGAAGAAGGAGAAGAAATGGAAGAAGTGAAAGTGGAAGAAGGAGAACAATAGGAAGAAGAAGTGGAAGGATAAGAAAAAGAGGAGTTAGAAGAAGAAATGGAAGGAAAGGGGATGACGAAGAAGTGGAACAAGGAGGAGAAGAACAAGGGGAAAAAGAAGAAGTAGTGTATGCATAAGAAGGGCAAGAAGGAGAAGAGTGGGAAGAAGAAGAACAAGTGGATGTAGTAGAAGTGGAAGAAGGTGAACAAGAGGAAGAAGGAGAAGTAGTTTAAAGAGTGAGGATGATGGAGAAGAAGTGGAAGAAGGAGAACAAGCGGTAGAAATGCAAGTGGAAGCAGAAGAAGGAGAAAAAGAGGGATATGACGAAGGAAAGGAAGAAGAAGAAGGAGATGAAGAGGAAGAAAATAAAGGAAAGGAGAGGATGAAGAAGAAGTGGAAGAAAGAGAACAAGAGGAGGCAGGAGAAGTGGAAGAAAGATAAGAAGAGGAAGAACAAGGAGAGTACCTAGAAGAAGTGGAAGAAGGAGAAGAAAAGGAAGAAGAAGAAGATGTGGAAAGTGAAGAAGGTGAACAAGAGGAGGAAGAAGAAGTAGTGGAAGGAGGTGAGATGAAGAAGAAGAATTGGACCAAGTAGAAAAGGAGGAAAAGGAAGAAGGAGGGGAAGGGTAGGGAAGAAGAAGCAGAAGAAGTGGAATCTAGATGAGAAGAGGAAGAAGAAGAAGAAGTGTAAGCATAAGATTTGGGGGAAGGAGAAGAAGAGGACGAGCAATAATGGGAAGCAACAGAAGTGGGGGTTGGAGAAAAAGAGGAAGGAGAAGACGGAAAGGAAAGAAGAAGAAGTTGTGGAAGGAGAAGAAATGGAAGAAGAGGAAGAAGAAGAAGTGTAAGCAGAAGAAGCGGAAGAAAGAGACGAAAATGAAGAAGAACAACAAGTAGTAGAAGGAGAGGATAAGTGGAATAGGAGGAAGTAGTGGAATGAAAGGAGATGAAGAAGAAGAAGTGGAAGAAGGAGAACGGGAGAAGGGAGAAGGTGGCAGAAGGAGAAGAAGAGGAAGAAGAAGAAGTGGAAGAACGAGAAGAAAAGGAAGAAGTGCAAGTGGAAGAAGGAGAACAATAGGCAGAAGAAGAAGAAGAAGTGGAAGAATGAGATAAAGAGGAGGAAGAAGAAGCAATGGAAGGAAACGGGATGAAGAAGGAGATGAAGAGGAAGAAAAGAAAGGAAAGGAGAGGATGAAGAAGAAGTGGAAGAAAGAGAACAAGACGAGGCAGGAGAAGTGGAAGAAAGATAAGAAGAGGAAGGAGAAGGAGAGTAACTAGAAGAAGTGGAAGAAGGAGAAGAAAAGGAAGAAGAAGAAGATGTGGAATGTGAAGAAGGTGAACAAGAGGAGGAAGAAGAAGTAGTGGAAGGAGGTGAGATGAAGAAGAAGAATTGGAACAACGAGAAAAGGAGGAATAGGAAGAAGCAGGGGAAAGGAAGGGAAGAAGAAGCTGAAGAAGTGAAATCTGGAGGAGAAGAGGAAGAAGAAGAAGAACTGTAAGGATAAGATTTGGGGGAAGGAGAAGAAGAGGAAGAGCAACAATGGGAAGCAACAGAAGTGGGGGATGGAGAAAAAGAGGAAGGAGAAGACGAAAAGCAAAGAGAGAATAAGAGGAATAGGAGGAAGTACGAAGCGGAAGAAGGAGACAAAAATGAAGAAGAACAACAAGTAGAAGTAGAAGAAGTGGTAGAAGGAGAGAATAAGAGGAACAGGAGGAACTAGTGGAATGAAAGGAGATGAAGAAGAAGAAGTGGAAGAAGGAGAACGGGAGGAGGGAGAAGAGGTGGCAGAAGGAAAAGAAGAGGAAGAAGAAGAAGTGGAAGAACGAGAAGAAAAGGAAGAAGTGCAAGTGGAAGAAGGAGAACAATATGAAGAAGAAGAAGAAGTGGAAGAATGAGAAAAAGAGGAGGAAGAAGAAGCAATGGAAGGAAAGGGGATGAAGAAGAAGTGGAACAAGGAGGAGAAGAAGAAGGGGAGGAAACAGAAGTAGTGTAGGCAGAAGAAGGCAAGAAGGAGAAAAGAGGGAAGAAGAAGAACAAGTGGATGTAGTAGAGGTGGAAGAAGGTGAACAAGAGGAGGAAGAAGAAGTAGCTGAAGTAGTGGGGATGATGGAGAAGAAATGGAAGAAGGAGAACAAGAGGTAGAAATGCAAGTGGAAGCAGAAGAAGGAGAAAAAGAGGGAAACGACGAAGGAAAGGAAGAAGAAGAAGGAGATGAAGAGGAAGAAAAGAAAGGAAAGGAAAGGATGAAGAAGAAGTGGAAGAAAGAGAACAAGAGGAGGCAAGAGAAGTGGAAGAAAGATAAGAACAGAAGAAGAAGGAGAGTAACTAGAAGAAGTGGAAGAAGCAGCAGAAAAGGAAGAAGAAGAAGATGTGGAAAGTGAAGAAGTTGAAGAAGGTGAACAAGAGGAGGAAGAAGAAGTAATGGAAGGAGGTGAGATGAAGAAGAAGAATTGGAACAAGGAGAAAAGGAGGAAAAGGAGGAAAAGGAAAAAGGAGGGCTAGGGAAGGGAAGAAGAAGCAAAAGAAGGGGAATCTGGAGGAGAAGAGGAAGAAGAAGAAGAAGAAGTGTAAGCATAAGATTTGGGGGAAGGAGAAGAAGAGAAACAACAACAATGGGAAGCAACAGAAGTGGGGGATGGAGAAATAGAGGAAGGAGAAGACGGAAAGGAAAGAAGTAAAAGTTGTGTAAGGAGAAGAAATCAAAGAAGAGGAAGTGTAAGCAGAAGAAGCGGAAGAAGGAGACAAAAATGAAGAAGAAAAACAAGTAGATGTAGAAGAAGTGGTAGAAGGAGAGAATAAGAGGAATAGGAGGAAGTAGTGGAATGAAAGGAGATGAAGAAGAAGAAGTGGAAGAAGGAGAACGGGAGGAGGGAGAAGAGGTGACAGAAGGAGAAGAAGAGGAAGAAGAAGAAGTGGAAGAACGAGAAGAAAAGGTAGAAGTGCAAGTGGAAGAAGGAGAACAATAGGAAGAAGAAAAAGAATTGGAAGAATGAGAAAAAGAGGAGGAAGAAGGAGCAATGGAAGGAAAAGGGATGAAGAAGAAGTGGAATAAGGAGGAGAAGAACAAGGGGAGGAAGAAGAAGTAGTGTAGGCAGAAGAAGGGCAAGAAGGAGAAGAGAGGGAAGACGAAGAAGTGGATGTAGTAGAAGTGGAAGAAGGTGAACAAGAAGAAGAAGTATTTGAAGGAGTGGGGATGATGGAGAAGAAGTTGAAGACAGAGAGCAAGAGGTAGAAATGCAAGTGGAAGCAGAAGAAGGATAAAAGGAGGGATATGACGAAGGAAAGGAAGAAGAAGAAGGAGATGAAGAGGAAGAAAAGAAAGGAAAGGAGAGGATGAAGAAGAAGTGGAAGAAAGAGAACAAGAGGAGGCAGGACAAGTGGATGAAAGATGAGAAGAGGAAGAAGAAAGTGAGTAACTAGAAGAAGTGGAAAAACGAGAAGAAACGGGAGAAGAAGAAGATGTGGAAAGTGAAGAAGTTGAAGAAGGTGAACAAGAGGAGGAAGAAGAAGTAGTGGAAGGAGGTGAGATGAAGAAGAAGAATTGGAACAAGGAGAAAAGGAGGACAAGGAACAAGGATGGGAAGGGGAGGGAAGAAGAAGCAGAAGAAATGGAATCTATAGGAGAAGATGAAGAAGAAGTGTAAGCATAAGATTTGGGGGAAGGAAAAGAAGAGGAAGAGCAACAATGGGAAGTAACAGAAGTGGCGGACGGAGAAAAAGAGGAAGGAGAAGACGGAAAGGAAATAAGAAGAAGTTGTGTAAGGAGAAGAAATGGAAGAAGAGGAAGGGGAAGAAGTGTAAGCACAAGAAGCGGAAAAAGGAGATGAAAATGAAGAAGAAGAACAAGTAGAAGTAGAAGCAGTGGTAGAAGGAGAACAGGAGGAGGGAGAAGAGGTGGCAGAAGGAGAAGAAGATGAAGAAGAAGAAGTGGAAGAACGAGAAGAAAAGGAAGAAATTCAAGTGGAAGAATGAGAAAAAGAGGAGGAAGAAGAAGCAATTGGAGGAAAGGGGATGAAGAAGAAGTGGAACAAGGAGGAGAAGAAGAAGGGGAAGAAGAAGAAGTAGTGTAGGCAGGAGAAGGGCAAGAAGCAGAAGAGAGGGAAGAATAAAGAACAACTGGCTGTAGTAGAGGTGGAAAAAGGTGAACAAGAGGAAGAAGAAGAAGTTGTTGAAGGAGTGGGGATGATGGAGAAGAAGTGGAAGAAAGAGAACAAGAGGTAGAAATGCAAGTGGAAGCAGAAGAAGGAGAAAAAGAGGGATATGACGAAGGAAAGGAAGCAGAAGAACGAGATGAAGAGGAAGAAAAGAAAGGAAAGGAGAGGATGAAGAAGAAGTGGAAGAAAGAGAACAAGAGGAGGTAGGAGAAGTGGAAGAAAGATAACAAGAGGAAGAAGGAGAGTAACTAGAAGAAGTGGCAGAAGGAGAAGAAATGGAAGAAGAAGAAGATGTGGAAAGTGAAGAAGTTGAACACGGTGAAAAGGAGGAGGAAGAAGAAGTAGTGGAAGAAGGTGAGATGAAGAAGAAGAATTGGAACAAGGAGAAAATGAGGAAAAGGAAGAAGGAGGGGAAGGGAAGGGAAGAAGAAGCAGAAGAAGTGGAATCTGGAGGAGAAGAGGAAGAAGAAGAAAACGTGTAAGCATAAGATTTGGGGGAAGGAGAAGAAGAGGAAGAGCAACAACAGGAAGCAACAGAAGTGGGGGATGGAGAAAAAGAGGAAGGGGGAGACAGAAAGGAAAGGAGAAGTTGTGGAAGGAGAAGAAATGGAAGAAGAGGAGCAAGAAGAAGTGTAAGCAGAAGAAGGAGACGAAAATGAAAAAGAACAACAAGTAGAAGAAGTGGTACAAGGAGAACGGGAGGAGGGAGAAGAGGTGGCAGAAGGAGAAGAAGAGGAAGAAGAAGAAGTGGAAGAAGGAGAAGAAATGGAAGAAGTGCAAGTGGAAGAAGGAGAACAATAGGAAGAAGAAGAAGAAGTGGAAGAATGAGAAAAAGAGGACGAATAAGAAGCAATCGAAGGAAAGGGGATGAAGAAGAAGTAGAACAAGGAGGAGAAGAAGAAGGGGAGGAAGAAGAAGTAGTGTAGGCAGAAGAAGGGCAAGAAGGAGAAGAGAGGGAAGAACAAGAACAAGTGGATGTAGTAGAGGTGGAAGAAGGTGAACAAGAGGAAGAAAAGGAAGTAGTTGAAGGAGTGGGGATGATGGAGAAGAAGTGGAAGAAGGAGAACAAGAGGTAGAAATGCAAGTGGAAGCAGAAGAAGGAGAAAAAGAGGGATATGACGAAGGAAAGGAAGAAGAAGAAGGAGATTAAGAGGATGAAAAGAAAGGAAAGCAGAGGATGAAGAAGAAGTGGAAGAAAGAGAAAAAGAAGAGGCAGGAGAAGTGGAAGAAAGATAAGAAGAGCAAGAAGAAGGAGAGTAACTGGAAGAAGTGGAAGAAGGAGAAGTAAAGGAAGAAGAAGAAGATGTGGAAAGTGAAGAAGTTGAAGATGGTGAACAAGAGGAGGAAGAAGAAGTGGAAGAAGGAGAAGAAAAGGAAGAAGAAGAAGATGTGGAAAGTGAAGAAGGAGAAAATGAGGAAGAAGAAGTAATGGAAGGAGGTGAGATGAAGAAGAAGAATTGGAACAAGGAGAAAAGGAAGAAAAGGAAGAAGGAGGGGAAGGGAAGGGAAGAAGAAGCAGAAGAAGTGCAAGCCAGAGGAGAAGAGGAAGAAGAAGAAGAAGTGTAAGCATAAGATTTGGGGGAAGGAGAAGAAGAGGAAGAGCAACAATGGGAAGCAACAGAAGTGGGGGATGGAGAAAAAGAGGAAGGAGAAGACGGAAAGGAAAGAAGAAGAGGTTGTGGAAGGAGAAGAAATGGAAGAAGGAGAAAAGGAGGAAAAGGAAGAAGAGGGGAAGGGAAGGGAAGAAGAAGCAGAAGAAGTGGAATCTGGAGGAGAAGAGGAAGAACGAGAAGAAAAGGAAGAAGTGCAAGGGGAAGAAGGAGAACAATAGGAAGAAGATGAAGAAGTTGAAGAATGAGAAAAAGAGGAGGAAGAAGAAGCCATGGAAGGAAAGGGGATGAAGAAGAAGCGGAACAAGCAGCAGAAGAAGAAGGGGAGGAAGAAGAAGTAGTGTAGGCAGAAGAAGGGCAAGAAGGAGAAGAGAGGGAAGAAGAAGAACAAGTGGATGTAGTAGAAGATGAAGAAGGTGAACAAGAGGAACAAGAAGAAGTAGTTGAAGGAGTGGGGATGATGGAGAAGAAGTGGAAGAAGGAGAACAATAGGTAGAAATGCAAGTGGAAGCAAAAGAAGCAGAAAAAGAGGGATATGATGAAGGAATGGAAGAAGAAGAAGGAGATAAAGAGGATGAAAAGAAAGGAAAGAAGAGGATGAAGAAGAAGTGGAAGAAAGAGAAAAAGAGGAGGCAGGAGAAGTGGAAGAAAGATAAGAAGAGGAAGAAGAAGGAGAGGAACTGGAAGAAGTGGAAGAAGGAGAAGAAAAGAAAGAAGAAGAAGATGTGGAAAGTGAAGAAGGTGAACAAGATGAGGAAGAAGAAGTAATGGAAGGAGGTGAGATGAAGAAGAAGAATTGGAGCAAGGAGAAAAGGAAGAAAAGGAAGAAGGAGGGGAAGGGAAGGGAAGAAGAAGCAGAAGAGGTGGAAGGTGGAGGAGAAGAGGAAGAAGAAGAAGAAGTGTAAGCATAAGATTTGGGGGAAGGAGAAGAAGAGGAAGAGCAACAATGGGAAGCAACAGAAGTGGGGGATGGAGAAAAAGAGGAAGGAGAAGACGGAAAGGAAAGAAGAAGAAGTTGTGGAAGGAGAAGAAACGGAAGAAGAGGAAGAAGAAGAAGTGTAACCAGAAGATGCGAAAGAAGGAGACGAAAATGAAGAAGAACAACAAGTAGAAGTAGAAGAAGTGGTAGAAGTAGTGGAATGAAAGGAGATGAAGAAGAAGAAGTGGAAGAAGGAGAACGGGAGGAGGGAGAAGAGGTGGCAGAAGGAGAAGAAGAGGAAGAAGAAAAGTGGAAGAACGAGAAGAAAAGGAAGAAGTGCAAGTGGAAGAAGGAGAACAATAGGCAGAAGAAGAAGAAGAAGTGGAAGAATGAGATAAAGAGGAGGAAGAAGAAGCAATGGAAGAAAAGGGGATGAAGAAGAAGTGGAACAAGGAGGAGAAGAAGAAGGGGAGGAAGAAGAAGTAGTGTAGGCAGAAGAAGGGCAAGAAGGAGAAGAGAGGGAAGAAGAAGAACAAGTGGATGTAGTAGAAGTGGAAGAAGGTGAACAAGAGGAAGAAGAAGAAGTAGTTGAAAGGGTAGGGATGATGGAGAAGAAGTGGAAGAAGGAGAACAAGAGGTAGAAATGCAAGTGGAAGCAGAAGAAGGAGAAAAAGAGGGATATGACGAAGGAAAGGAAGAAGAAGAAGGAGATGACGAGGAAGAAAAGAAACGAAAGGAGAGGATGAAGAAGAAGTGGAAGAAAGAGAACAAGACGAGGCAGGAGAAGTGGAAGAAAGATAAGAAGAGGAAGAAGAAGGAGAGTAACTGGAAGAAGTGGAAGAAGGAGAAGAAAAGGAAGAAGAAGAAGATGTGGTATGTGAAGAAAGTGAACAAGAGGAGGAAGAAGAAGTAGTGGAAGGAGGTGAGATGAAGAAGAAGAATTGGAACAAGGAGAAAAGGAGGAATAGGAAGAAGCAGGGGAAAGGAAGGGAAGAAGAAGCTGAAGAAGTGAAATCTGGAGGAGAAGAGGAAGAAGAAGAAGAACTGTAAGCATAAGATTTGGGGGAAGGAGAAGAAGAGGAAGAGCAACAATGGGAAGCAACAGATGTGGGGGATGGAGAAAAAGAGGAAGGAGAAGACGGAAAGGAAAGAAGAAGAAGTTGTGGAAGGAGAAGAAATGGAAGAAGAGGAGGAAGAAGAAGTGTAAGCAGCAGAAGCGGAAGAAGGAGACGAAAATGAAGGACAAAAAGAGGGATATGACGAAGGAAAGGAAGAAGAAGAAGAAGGAGATGAAGAGGAAGAGCAACAATGGGAAGCAACTGAAGTGGGGGATGGAGAAAAAGAGGAAGGAGAAGACGGAAAGGAAAGAAGAAGAAGTTGTGGAAGGAGAAGAAGTGTAAGCAAAAGACAAAAATGAAGAAGAACAACAAGTTGAATTAAAAGAAGTGGTAGAAGGAGAGAATAAGAGGAATAAGAGGAAGTGGTGGAATGAAAGGAGATGAAGAAGAAGAAGTGGAAGAAGGAGAACGGGAGGAGGAAGAAGAGGTGGCAGAAGGAGAAGAAGAGGAAGAAGAAGAAGTGGAAGAACGAGAAGAAAAGGTAGAAGTGCAAGTGGAAGAAGGAGAGCAATAGGAAGAAGAAGAAGAAGTGGAAGGATGAGAAAAAGAGGAGGAAGAAGAAGCAATGGAAGGAAAGGGGATGAAGAAGAAGTGGAACAAGCAGGAGAAGAAGAATGGGAGGAACAAGAAGTAGTGTAGGCAGAAGAAGGGCAAGAAGGAGAAGAGAGGGAAGAAGAAGAACAAGTGGATGTAGTAGAAGTGGAAGAAGGTGAAAAAGAGGAAGAAGAAGAAGTAGTTGAAGGAGTGGGGATGATGGAGAAGTGGAAGAAGGAGAACAAGAGGTAGAAATGCAAATGGAAGCAGAAGAAGGAGAAAAAGAGGGATATGACAAAGGAAAGGAAGAAGAAGAAGGAGATGAAGAGGAAGAAAAGAAAGGAAAGGAGAGGATGAAGAAGAAGTGGAAGAAAGAGAACAAGAGGAGGCAGGAGAAGTGGAAGAAAGATAAGAAGAGGAAGAAGAAGGAGAGTAACTAGAAGAAGTGGAAGAAGGAGAAGAAAAGGAAGAAGAAGAAGATGTGGAAAGTGAAGAAGGTGAACAAGGGGAGGAAGAAGAAGTAGTGGAAGCTTAGATGATGATGAGGACATGAAGCTTGAAGGACTTGGAGGACCTATGACAAGGGGAAGGACAAGAAGAGCTAAGGAAGCTATTCAACAAGTATTGGCAGCCCTTTTGCAAAAAGAGCCAAACATTGAAGAAATAAAGTTTAAAATTGTTAATTGTCTCAGGACTGAAGAGAGTAATACTTGACCTTAATGGAAGAGAAGTGTGGAATAAATTAAACTCATTTTCTTGGAGTTTACTTAGTTAATGGTGGGGAACTAGAATTGACTAATTAAAGTTGCAGCCACCTATGTTATCAATTCTAATTAGTATACATGTTTAATTTGCTTTGGCAGTTACTCTTTGTTATTAACTGCCCATTATTAGTTTTTATTATTTTGTAACTTCAGCTGAATTTAGAAAGCCACTAAACCTACACAAGCTGAGTTTATTAGCCATATAAATTTGGGCAAAGACTGAGATGTAAGGCAGAATATTTTGGAAATGAAAAACTAGTTGAGTTTTCTCTCCTTTGGGTTCTTGACAATCCAAAATCTTTTGAGATTTATCAAAGGTAATTCACCCCTTTGTGTATGCAATCTCGTAGACATATCTTCCATCCTTGGAAGTGTGGAGTTTATCAATTCCAATTCCATTTTCTGTCTTTTCCATTCATACTCAATTCTGCCCAGCAAACTCTATGACAGGAAAGTCCTACACTATTCGAAAACTCGTTTAATCGTTGAATTTCAATAACTTTTAATTTTCATTCTGTTTCTAAAAGTTTGATAGTAATTCTATTCAATTTATTTTTTGCAATTGTTTGCATTCCACGTTGATTAATTTTGTTAACGCGGCAAGCTAAATTCCTAGGGTTCTTTTAGAATCCTAAACTGACAGCGGATTCATATCAGATGAAGAAGAAGAATTGGAACAAGGAGAAAAGGAGGAAAAGGAAGAAGGAGGGGAAGAAGAAGCACAAGAAGTGGAATCTGGAGTAGAAGAGGAAGAAGAAGAAGAAGTGTAAGCATAAGATTTAGGGGAAGGAGAAGAAGAGGAAGAGCAACAGTGGGAAGCAACAGAAGTGAGGGATGGAGTAAAAGAGGAAGGAGAAGACGGAAAGGGAAGAAGAAGAAGTTGTGGAAGGAGAAGAAATGGAAGAAGAGGAAGAAGAAGAAGTGTAAGCAGAAGAAGCGGAAGAAGGAGACGAAAATGAAGAAGAACAACAAGTAGAAGTAGAAGAAGTGGTAGAAGTAGTGGAATGAAACGAGATGAAGAAGAAGAAGTGGAAGAAGGAGAACGGGAGGAGGCAAAAGAGGTGGCAGAAGGAGAAGAATAGGAAGAAGAAGAAGTGGAAGAACGAGAAGAAAAGGTAGAATTGCAAGTGGAAGAAAGAGAACAATAGGAAGAAGAAGAAGAAGTGGAAGAATGAGAAAAAGAGGAGGAAGAAGAAGCAATGGAAGGAAAGGGTATGAACAAGAAGTGGAGCAAGGACGAGAAGAAGAAGGGGAGGAAGAAGAAGTAGTGTACGCAGAAGACGGGCAAGAAGGAGAAGAGAGGGAAGAAGAAGAACAAGTGGATGTAGTAGATGTAGATGAAGGTGAAAAAGAGGAAGAAGAAGAAGAGGAAGAGCATCAATGGGAAGCAACAGAAGTAGGGGATGGAGAAGAAGAGGAAGGAGAAGATGGAAAGGAAAGAAGAAGAAGTTGTGGAAGGTGAAGAAGTGTAAGAAAAAGAAGCGGAAGAAGGAGACGAAAATGAAGAAGAACAACAAGTAGAAGTAGAAGAAGTGGTAGAAGGAGAGAATAAGAGGAATAGGAGGAAGTAGTGGAATGAAAGGAGATGAAGAAGAAGAACTGGAAGTAGGAGAACGGGAGGAGGGAGAAGAGGTGGCAGAAGGAGAAGAAGAGGAAGAAGAACAAGTGGAAGAACGAGAAGAAAAGGTAGAAGTGCAAGTGGAAGAAGGAGAGCAATAGGAAGAAGAAGAAGAAGTGGAAGGATGAGAAAAAGAGGAGGAAGAAGAAGCAATGGAAGGAAAGGGGATGAAGAAGAAGTGGAACAAGGAGGAGAACAAGAAGGGGAGGAAGAAGAAGTAGTGTAGGCAGAAGAACGGCAAGAAGGAGAAGAGAGGGAAGAAGAAGAACAAATGGATGTAGTAGAAGTGGAAGAAGCTGAACAAGAGGAAGAAGAAGAAGTAGTTGAAGGAGTGGGGATGATGGAGAAGAAGTGGAAGAAGGAGAACAAGAGATAGAAATGCAAGTCGAAGCAAAAGAAGGAGAAAAAGAGGGATATGACGAAGGAAAGGAAGAAGAAGAAGGAGATGAAGAAGAAGAAAAGAAAGGAAAGGAGAGGATGAAGAAGAAGTGGAAGAAAGAGAACAAGAGGAGGCAGGAGAAGTGGAAGAAAGATAAGAAGAGGAAGAAGAAGGGGAGTAACTAGAAGAAGGGGAAGAAGGAGAAGAGAAGGAAGACGAAGAAGATGTGGAAAGTGAAGAAGGTGAACAAGAGGAGGAAGAAGAAGTAGTGGAAGGAGGTGAGATGAAGAAGACGAATTGGAACAAGGAGAAAAGGGGGAAAAGGAAGAACGAGGGGAAGGGAAGGAAGAAGAAGCAGAAGAAGTGGAATCTGGAGGAGAAGAGGAAGAAGAAAAAGAAGTGTAAACATAAGATTTGGGGGAAGGAGAAGAAGAGGAAGAGCAACAATGGGAAGTAACAGAAGTGGAGGATGGAGAAAAAAAGGAAGGAGAAGACGGAAAGGAAAGAAGAAGAAGTTGTGGAAGGACAAGAAATGGAAGAAGAGGAAGAAGAGGAATTGTAAGCAGAAGAAGCAGAAGAAGCAGAAGAAGGAGACAAAAATGAAGAAGAACAACAAGTAGAAGTAAAAGAAGTGGTAGAAGGAGAGAATAAGAGGAATAGGAGGAAGTAGTGGAATGAAAGGAGATGAAGAATAAGAAGTGGAAGAAGGAGAACGGGAGAAGGGAGAAGAGGTGGCAGAACGAGAAGAAGAGGAAGAAGAAGAGGTGGAAGAACGAGAAGAAAAGGAAGAAGTGCAAGTGGAAGAAGGAGAGCAATAGGAAGAACAAGAAGAAGTGGAAGGATGAGAAAAAGAGGAGGAAGAAGAAGCAATGGAAGGAAAGGGGATGAAGAAGAAGTGGAACAAGGAGGAGAACAAGAAGGGGAGGAAGAAGAAGTAATGTAGGCAGAAGAACGACAAGAAGGAGAAGAGAGGGAAGAAGAAGAACAAGTGGATGTAGTAGAAGTGGAAAAAGGTGAACAAGAGGAAGAAAAAGAAGTAGTTGAAGGAGTTGGGATGATGGAGAAGAAGTGGAAGAAGGAGAACAAGAGGTAGAAATGCAAGTGGAAGCAGAAGAGGGAGAAAAAGAGGGATATTACGAAGGGAAGGAAGAAGAAGGATGAAGAAGAAGTGGAAGAAAGAGAACAAGAGGAGGCAGGAGAAGTGGAAGAAAGAGAACAAGAGGAGGCACGAGAAGTGGAAGAAAGATAAGAAGAGGAAGAAGAGGAAGTGGACGAACGAGAAGAAAAGGAAGAAGTGCAAGTGGATGAAGGAGAACAATATGAAGAAGAAGAAGAAGTGGAATAACGAGAAAAAGAGGAAGAAGAAGAAGCAATGGAAGGAAAGGGGATGAAGAAGAAGTGGAACATGGAGGAGAAGAAGAAGGGGAGGATGAAGAAGTAGTGTAGGCAGAAGAAGGGCAAGAAGGACAAGAGAAGGAAGAAGAAGAATAAGTGGATGTAGTAGAAGTGGAAGAAGGTGAACAAGAGGAGGAAGAAGAAGTAGTGGAAGGAGGTGAGATGAAGAAGAAGAATTGGAACAAGGAGAAAAGGAGGAAAAGGAAGAAGGAGGGGAAGGGAAGGGAAGGAGAAGCAGAGGAAGTGGAATCTGAAGGAGAAGAGGAAGAAGTAGAAGAAGTGTAAGCATAAGATTTGAGGGAAGGAGAAGAAGAGGAACAGCAACAATGGGAAGTAACAAAAGTCGGGGATGGAGAAAAAGAGGAAAAGAAGACGGCAAGGAAAGAAGAAGCAGTTGTGGAAGGAGAAGAAATGGAAGAAGAGGAAGAAGAAGAAGTGTAAGCAGAAGAAGCAGAAGAAGGAGACGAAAATGAAGAAGAACAACAAGAAAAAGTAGAAGAAGTGGTAGAAGTAGTGGAATGAAAGGAGATGAAGAAGAAGAAGTGGAAGAAGGAGAACGGGAGGAGGGAGAAGAGGTGGCAGAAGGAGAAGAAGAGGAAGTGGAAGAAGAAGAGGAAGAAGAAGAAGTGGAAGAACGAGAGGAAAAGGACGAAGTGCAAGTGGAAGAAGGAGAAGAATAGGAAGAAGAAGAAGAAGTGGAAGAATGAGAAAAAAATGAGGAAGAAGAAGCAATGGAAGAAAAGGGGATGAAGAAGAAGTGTATGCATTGTTGTTCACTCTCTTAAGGACTTGAAAGGGACCATCTCCTCGGGGGCTAAGCTTGGACTTCCTATGAGTAGGGAAGCGATGCTTCCTCAAATGAAGCCATACCCAATCCCCTTCATTGAAGATAATTTCTTTCCTTCCCCTATTAGCCTTAGCAGCATACCCTTTAGAGTGTCATTCAATGTTGGCTTTGACCCTCTCATGTAATTTTTTAACAAAATCCGCTTTAGCTAATCCTTCTTTATGATAGAAGAAGGGAACGGTAAAGGCAAAATATCAAGAGGTGTAAGAGGGTTGATGCATGCCTCCCTTGATCTTTTTCCTTGAGGTTCCAAGAACCATGAAATGGATGATGGAGGGGAAAGAAAATGGAGGTGGGGCGCCACTCTCAAAGAGAGATAAGCCAAAGTGTTTAGGTTTGCCACAAGGGAAGGAACCCTTGATAAAAACCAACTAGGAAGAGGTTCCTCAAGAGAGAGGATCCTCAAGACCTTTTACTAAGAATGTGCTCACAAAGAGACTATTTTCATTCAACTTCAAAGGTGAAATTTTACAATGAGGGGGAATGAGTATATATAGCCCAATGGGAGAGCTTGGGCACACTTTTCTAGGCAATGTGGGACTTGGGCTTAATTAGGATTAAAACTAATTAACCCAAGTCTTAGGCCTTAAGTGAGGCACCTAAGTTCACCCCCTATGGGTGCAATTAGCATATCTTAATGTGAATGGGCTAGCCCAAAATCATGTCTTAACTTATGCACCCATTATAAGCTTACTCCTCCTTTTTAACTAAAGACACCTATACCTTATAAACTAAGAAGATGGCTGGAAATACATGGCCTTAAGGGAATTAAAAATACTTTCCTATTTATCTAATTAAAATAAAATATTTACAAGCTAAAAATAACGAAGACTATGGCTTCGAATCTTCAATGAGCTTTGTCCATGCCATGCCTTCCTTGAGTCCTCCTAACCATGATGCATGCTAGGTGAGATTGCATCAAGGGTTGAAGCCATAAACAATCTCAAAGGGTGAGTGCTTGGTGGTTCTTTGGACCACCCTATTATATGCAAACTCTATATGGGGAAGGAACTCATCCCAAGACTTATGATTTCCCCTAAGAAGTGCCCTTAGCATAGTGGATAAGGATCTATTTACCACCTCAGTTTGCCCATCAGTTTGGGGATGACATGTGGTAGAAAATAGGAGTTTAGTTCCCAGCCTAGCCCACAAAGTTTTCCAAAAGTGACTAAGGAACTTAACATCTCTATCAGACACTATGGATTGAGGTATGCCATGCAGACGGACAACTTCTTTGAAGAAAAGTCTTGCAATGTTGCTCGCGTCATCTATTTTGTCGCAAGGTACGAAATGGGCCATTTTAGAAAACCTGTCCACTACCACAAAGATAGAATCCGCTCCCCTTTGGGTTCTAGGAAGTTCAAGGATGAAATCCATGCTTATGTCTACCCAAGGAGTGGAGGGAGCCGATAAGGGTGTGTAAAGTCCATGAGGCATTACTTTAGATTTAGCTTGTAAACAAGCTATGCATCTAGAGCAATGTCTTTGGACATCTCTTTTCATATGGGGCCAATGAAATTTTTCTTTTAAAATGAGCAAAGTTTTGTTTATTCCAAAATGCCCCATGAGCCCACCCTCATGGCTCTCTCTCACAAGCAATTTTCTAAGAGATCCTTGGGGTACACAAAGTTTACTTTCTTTGAATAAGTACCCCTCACTCACATGAAACCCATTAGTAGGTTTGGACAAGGAGGTAGCAAAAATGGGGTCAAACTCTTGGTCAGAAGCATATTGGTCCTTAATATAATCAAATCCTAAGATTTGGGAGCTCAAAGTGGCAAGAAGAGTATGTCTTCTAGATAGGGCATCAGCCACTACATTGTGCTTCCCTTTCTTGTATTTGATTATACAGGGAAAAGTTTCCAAAAATTCAACCCACTTTGCATGCCTCTTGTTGAGCTTACCTTGACCCTTCAAATATTTTAGTGACTCATGGTCACTATGAATGACAAACTCCTTAGGAATAAGGTAATGTTCCCAAGTTTGAAGGGCCCTTATTAAGGAGTAAAACTCTTTGTCATAGGTGGGGTAATTGAGGGCAGCACCATTTAGTTTTTCACTAAAATAAGCCACAAGGTGGCCACCTTGCAATAACACAGCACCTATTCCAACACCTGATGCATCACATTCTAGCTCAAAAGTTTTTGAAAAGTCAGGTAGAGCTAGAACATGGGCATGGATGAGTTTTTCCTTAATAATTTCGAAGGCTTTTTGTTGTTTAGCACCCCAAATTAAGGGAACTTCCTTCTTCACCAAATTATTGATTGGTGAGAAAAGTGTGGAGAAATTAGGCACAAAGCGCCTATAGAAACTCGCGAGACCATGAAAGCTCTTGACCTCAGTCACACTTTTTGGGGTGGGCCATTCTTGGATGGCTTTGATTTTGTCGGGGTCCACATGAACCCCATCTTTATTGACTACAAAACCTAAAAACACCACATTCTCTACACAAAAATTACACTTTTCAAGGTTTCCATAGAGTTGGTGTGACCTAAGGATGCAAAAGACGCGCCTAAGATGACCTATATGCTCATCTAGGCTCTTGCTATACACTAAAATATCATCAAAATAAACTACACAAAATTTTTATAAGCAATCCCTAAGGCTATGATTCATAAGCCTCATGAAGGTGCTTGGGGCATTGGTAAGCCCAAAGGGCATTACCAGCCACTCATAAAGCCCAAACTTGGTCTTAAAAGCGGTTTTCCACTCATCACCTTCCTTGATGCGGATTTGGTGATAACCACTCTTAAGATCTATTTTTTAAAATAATTGGGCCCCATGGAATTCATCAAGCATGTCATCAAGCCTAGGGATAGGGTGCCTATATTTGATGGTGATGTTATTGATTGCTTGACAATCAATCCACATCCTCCATTGGCCATTCTTTGTGGGCACCAATAAGACTGGCACAGTACAAGGGCTTAGGCTCCCTTGAACCCAACCCTTCTCCAATAGTTCTTGAACTTCAGACTCAATCTCCTTGGTCTCCATGGGATTAGTCCTATAAGTAGGCCTATTAGGTAGGCTAGCCCCAGTACCAAGTCTATTTGGTGTTCTATACCCCTAATTGGAGGAAGTCCTTTGGGAACTTCATTAGGGAATATATCACCAAACTCCTTTAAAAGCTCTTGAACCTCTTGAGGTAGGTTCTCATGTCCAAGTTCTATGGCAGTGCTAGAACTAGAAGGTAAAGAAGCGGAGGGGGAAGAAATGGGGGATGCCTCTTTGCAAAAGAGGAGATAGAAAGGTCTGTTAGTTAAGGGGGCTTCCTTTAAATCCAATTTTGTCGCAAATAAACTTCCTTTACTAATGAATTTCTTGGAAGGGGCACCAACTTCCAACTCAACCTCCTTACCCCTTTCAAGCTTTAGGGGTAAAGCTTTGCTTTTTTTTTCCCTCCTCATCTCTCTTATGTTTCATGATGAGTTGGTCCTCCGCCACTTGTGAAGGTGTTAGAGGACACAACTTAATGCACTTATCCTTATGAGTGAGGATGATGTTATTGGAATGACCATGGTGTATGGCTTTCTTATCAAATTGCCATGGGCTTCCTGGCAAGATATGGCCAGCTTCCATTGGGACTATGTCACATAGGATCTCATCTTTATAAGACCCAATGGAAATTGGAAGCTTGACTTGCTCATTGACCTTCATTTCCCCTTGCTCATTGAGACAATGAAGCTTGTAAGGCTTTGAGTGGGGAAGTGGGGTCAAGGATAGCTTTTCCACCAACCTTGAGCTACAGCAATTGCAGCATGACCCACTATCTATAATGAGAGAACATATTTTGTCATTCACCTTACAGCGAGTGTGGAATATGTTCTCCCTTTGAGATGAGGACACTTTCAAAGGTTGGCTTCCAAGAAGCCTTCTTATCATCAAGAGGTCTCCCTCACATGCCTAAGCGGTTTCATCACAATCAAATTGGTATGCATGAACCCCTTCTCCTTCGCTCTCACAAGAGGAGTGTGAGCTAGACTCACTACTATAAACATCTTGGGCCCTCATGATGATGTTTCTCTTAGTAGGGCATTGAGAGGCAATGTGGCCTCTCCCAAGACATTTAAAGCATGTGATACTACTAACTTTCTCATGAGAGTTATTAGTAAGGGTTTTTCTCTCTACATGTGATGTTTTATGCTCTTTGAAGTGCTTGGAATGTTCCTCTTTGGGGTAACTCTTGAAAGAGTTCCCCTTAGGTTGGTCCCTCTTTACATAAGGTGGGTTATCCTTTTTAAAAGTTTTCCTTCTAAGTTGATTTTCCACCTTGATGCATAGTTGAACTAACTCATCAAGGGAATTGTATGAGAAGAGTTCCACCTTATCACGAATTTCGAGGCTCAACCCACACAAAAACCTTGCCATAGTGGCCTTGGGTTCCTCAATGATACCCGCCCTCAAGACAAGAAGTTCCATCTTTTCTCTATACTCTTCTATACTAAGGTTGGTTTGCCTTAGCCTTTGGAGTCTATCCAAAAGATCTCTTTCATACCAAGAGGGAATATGCCTTCTTCTTAGAGCACTTCTAAGATCATTCCAATATCTTATGGAAGGCATACTGGTGCGGATTTTCTCATTGGTTAACTCAACCCACCAATGCATGGCATGCCCTTGGAAGCTAAGGGTTTCCATTGGAACCTTTCTTTCTGCTCTTACCTCATGGCAAGTGAAGAGTTTTTCTACCTTGATTTTCCAATCAAGGCAGGCTTCCACATCTTCCCTCCCATGAAATGGGGGGAGATCAATTTTGGGCTCCCTTGTAGGGGCCCTATTATTATGCATGGATGAATGGGAGTTTCTCCTAGGATGATTGTAGTATTCTTCCTCACTTTCACTCCTATGGGTATGTCTAGAAGGGGAACCTAAGACTATCCCTTTCATTTTGTAATTCTCACCATTCCCATGCTTTCTTTCTTCTTCTTCTTTCTCTTTTCTTCTTTCTCTTTCTTTTCTTTCTCTCCTTTCTTCATCTTCTCTCCTTTCTCTTACTCTTTTCTCTTCCTTCTCTCTTTTTTCTCTCTTTTCTTCCTCTCTTTCTTTTATTTTTCTTTTCTCCTTGGACTCTTTTTCTCTCCTTTATTCTTCTCTTCTCTCTTGTTCTTTTGCCATCCACTCCCTAAAGTCCATGTTTAAGTTTAGTAGAGTGTAATCTTTAGAAATATTTCTTTGGTTTACAATCTTGTTTGATGAATAACTATGGGCACTAGAGTGGGTGTGTGATGCCATTGTGCTTGAATTTCTAAGAGGAAAAAAGGTGGTAAAAAACTTTTCACAAACAAACACTCCTCTGTTTTTGTGTTTTGTTGCCTAAAATGGCTTGATGAGTCTTTGGAACTCTTTAGTCTTCTAAGCGCTTTGAATAAGAAAAATAAAGCAAGAATTTTAAAGCAAAAATTCAAAAGAGAAGGTATCTAAAGCGAGCCCCTAAGGTGTTGAAGGAAGTGTACCACTTCTTCCTTCTTCACCTAATTTTCGAGAAACTAAAAAAAATTGACTAAATATTATTACAACCAAAGGGAGGGCCTTAAGGGCTCTCAAACTCCCAACTAGAAAATTAATACACCCAAATTAAGGAAAAAGTAAAGTCTTCAAAAATGATTCTCCAAATGCTCCCTCAAATCAAAGTCCTCACGGCTAGGTGTATTTTCTTTTGAGGTGATCCCTTAAGCTCTTAGTCCAACCTTCCAAAATATGCTACCCTTGTGGTAAGCTCCTTTTTCAAGCTTTCTCCCAAAAGTGGCACTAACACACAAACCAAAGAAACCAAAAGTAGCAAGGGGAGGTGCGAATAGAAACTCAAAAAGCAATAAAAGATAACACAATCAAAAGGACACTTAACCAAATGGTAAGAGTATATAAGACAAACTAGAAAGATGATTTAAAAGACAAGCAACAACTAAAAGGTAAACAAAAGAAAGAGAGCACACAATGGAATACCTAAGAATGACATTAGATTAAAGAGTAGAAAGACACAAATATCATGTTCTAGTGTACCAAAAGTAATAAAATTTATTTTAAGGTTCCAGGTTCAAAGTTGAAGCACTTGTTAATTTTAGGTTAGGTACATCAAATGAATTTTTCAAACTTTCTTTTCTTTTGTTTGTTCTTTTTTTTTTTTTTTGAATCCTTCGTTGTTGTTTTTTTGTATTTTATTTTAGACTTTGTTCTCTTGTTCTCTTGTTTTTTTTTTTTGAATATTTACTAGATGCAGCTAAATTGATTGTGAATTTAGTGCTTAATAACAAAGAGTTATGCGCTTGGAACAATAAAGAAAATTAAAAGCAACAATTTAGGTACTACTAGAAATGACGTCAAAATGCAAAGTAGCTATAAATCTGTTAATGGTTTAGTAGTTGGGTGTGCCACTGGACTCAAGCTTTGTTAAGTTTTTAGTAATTTGTTCAACACAAATACCAAACTTATAGCTTAAGTGAAAGCACCCATAAACAAGAACTACTTTTACCACACAAATGAGCTACTAATTATGGGTATAAGGAAAATAAAGACAAAGGGAATTGAGCAACTATTTTGGATTTTTTTTTATAAGAATATGCTTGAAACTAAAAGCACATGAACCTCTAAAGAGACTTATACATGAGGTATGACCCTCTATGTTGCTCAATTTAAGAAGTTTCAAAAGCTTTTTTTGTAAAAACAAAAGAGGCTAAACTTAAAAGGAATTAATAGACAAAACGGGAAACTATAAACATGACTTATAGACAACTACACAAGAGTATAAAAGTGAAAAATAAAAGCTAAAAATAAGGAAAAAACAAGGCAACTAGGTGCAAGAAAATACAAGAATTTGTTCTAAATTTCTTGACCACAAGGTTGTGGAATTAACCACAACGGCATGGATTTTTATCAAGAAATTCTCAAAACCAAAATTCAAGCAAGAAAGCACCCAACTCAAAGCTTAAGCGGAAATTAATGAATATAGGAGAGACGTATATGCAAAGAAAAGAAAAATATAAATTGCATGAAGCAAAAAATAAATGGCGCAAATAACCTATAGCTCAAAACAATAAACTCAAGACATAAATGGAAATGATAAACAACAATGGAAAGCTAGATAAAATTGCGGAAACTAAAGATAAAATAAAATAGGAAAACGGAAAGAAAAAATAAATGAGGTAGGAAGAGAGTTTAGACCTCTAGAACCAATGCTCTAGATACCAAATGATGCATGCCTCATAGATCTTTTTCTAGAGGTTTTCTTCTTTGGTGAAAAGCTTTGTGGAGAGGTAAGAAGTGAGGTGGTTTTAGGCGCCACTTAAGGTAACATAAGCCTAAGAGGGAAAGTTTGCCACAAGGGATGGAACCCTTGATAAAAACCTAAGGAATTCTCAAAGAGAGAAGGGTGGACAATAAGAGAATTTTGGCCAACTCAAGGTTTTTCCATTCAATAAAGTGTAAAAAATACAAGAGTGTGAAGGAGCACATTTTTATAGAGGGAGCTAACCTCTTGAACAAGTCATGAAGGAAATGAAAGGCTAGGATTAAAATGAGTCATCCAAGGGAGGAGGATTGAAGCCCAAGGTCCAATCAATACCCTCCTTTAGATGAGAATTGGTGCCCAAGCTACCTCATCCAAGGGTCAAGATTACTTCTTTATTAGTTTTGGGTTTTATTTAGGAAAAGAGGGTGTAGTTATCAAACTACCCCCTTATTTCTTAAATAAAGGCCCAAAAGCTAATCTTACCTGTTCTTATTACTAAGACACCTCATAGAAAATTAAATGGACTAATACATGTCAAAAATAAAATCCTAGGTTCCTAAAAGAAAAATTACAAGTAAATAAGTGATGACTTGCATAACTTGATGGTCATATGGAGGTGAGATCTTCGTCCTTCTACTCTAGCCATGTCTTCTTCTATTCTCCTAGCCATGGCCCTAGTGATAGGGCCCTTGCTTAGGGAGAATGCATCACAGGAACTCATCTTTATAAGACCCAATGGAAATTGGAACCTTGACTTGCTCATTGGCCTCCATTTCGCCTTGCTCATTGAGCCGTTGAAGCTTGTAAGGCTTAGGGTGGGGAAGTGGGGTCAAGGCTAGCTTTTCCACCAACCTTGAGCTACAACAATTGCAGCACGACCCACTATCCATAATGAGAGAACATATTTTGTCATTCACCTTATAGCGAGTGTGGAATACGTTCTCCCTTTGAGATGAGGATACTTTCAAAGGTTGGCTTCCAAGAAGCCTTCTTATCATTAAGAGGTCTCCCTCACATGCATAAGCGGTTTCATCACAATCAGATTGGTATGCATGAACCCCTTCTCCTTCGCTCTCACTAGAGGAGTGTGAGCTAGACTCACTACTATAAACATCTTGGGCCCTCATGATGATGTTTCTCTTAGTAGGGCATTGAGAGGCAATGTGGCCTCTCCCAAGACATTTAAAGCATTTGATACTACTAACTTTCTCATGAGAATTAGTAGTAGGGGTTTTTCTCTCTACATGTGATGTTTTATGCTTTTTGAAGTGCTTGGGATGTTCCTTTTTGGGGTAACTCTTGAAAGAGTTCCCCTTACGTTGGTCCCTCTTTACATAAGGTGGGTTATCCTTTTTAAAAGTTTTCCTTCTAAGTTGATTTTCCACCTTGATGCAAAGTTGAACTAACTCATCAAGGGAATTGTATGAGAAGAGCTCCACCTTATCACGAATTTCGGGGCTCAACCCACACAAAAACCTTGCCATAGTGGCCTTGGGTTCTTCAATGATACCCGCCCTCAGGATAAGAAGTTCCATCTTTTGTCTATACTCTTCTATACTAAGGTTGGTTTGCCTTAGCCTTTGGAGTCTATCCAAAAGATCTCTTTCATACCAAGAGGGAATATGCCTTCTTCATAGAGCACCTCTAAGATCATTCCAATATCTTATGGAAGGCATACTGGTGCAGATTCTCTCATTGGTTAACCCAACCCACCAATGCATGGCATGCCCTTGGAAGCTAAGGGTTGCCATTGGAACCTTTCTTTCTTCTGTTACCTCATGGCAAGTGAAGAGTTGTTCTACCTTGATTTCCCAGTCAAGGTAGGCTTCCACATCTTCCCTCCCATGAAATGGGGGAAGATCAATTTTGGGCTCCCTTGGAGGGGCCCCATTATTATGCATGGATGAATGGGAGTTTCTCCTAGGATGATTGTAGTATTCTTCCTCACTTTCACTCCTATGGGTATGTCTAGATGGGGAACCTAAGACTATCCTTTTCATTTTGTAATTCTCACCATTCCCATCCTTTCTTTTTTCTTCTTCTTTCTCTTTTCTTCTTTCTCTTTCTTTTCTTTCTCTCCTTTCTTCATCTTCTCTCCTTTCTCTTATTCTTCTCTCTTCCTTCTCTCTTTTTTCTCTCTTTTCTTCCTCTCTTTCTTTTATTTTTCTTTTCTCCTTGGACTCTTTTTCTCTCCTTTTTTCTTTTCTTCTCTCTTGTTCTTTTGCCATCCACTCCCTAAAGTCCATGTTTAAGTTTTCTAGAGTGTAATCTTTAGAAATATTTATTTGGTTTACACTCTTGTTTGATGAATAACTATGAGCACTAGAGTGGGTGTGTGATGTCATTGTGCTTGAATTTCTAAGAGGAAAAAGGTGGCTAAAAACTTTTCACAAACAAAGACTCCTCTCTTTTTGTGTTTTCTTGCCTAAAATGGCTTGATGAGTCGTTGGAACTCTTTAGCCTTCTAAGTGCTTTGAATAAGAAAAATAAAGCAAGAATTTTAAAGCAAAAATTCAAAAGAGAAGGGATCTAAATCGAGCTCCTAAGGTGTTGAAGGAAGTGTACCACTTCTTCCTTCTTCACCTAATTTTTGAGAAACTAAAAAATTAACTAAATCTTATTATGACCAAAGGGAGGGCCTTAAGGGCACTCAAACTCCCAACTACAAAATTAATACACCCAAATTAAAGAAAAATTAAAGTCTTCAAAAAATGATTCCCCAAATGCTCCCTCAAATCAAAGTCCTCACGGCTAGGTGTGTTTCCTTTTGAGGTGATCCCTTAGGCTCTTAGTCCAACCTTCCAAAATATGCTACCCTTGTGGTAAGCTCCTTTTTCAAACTTTCTCCCAAAAGTGGCACTAACACACAAACCAAAGAAACCAAAAGTAGCAAGGGGAGGTGTGAATAGAAACTCAAAAAGCAATAAAAGATAACACAATCAAAAGGACACTTAACCAAATGGTAAGAGTATATAAGACAAACTAGAAAGATGATTTAAAAGACAAGCAACAACTAAAAGGTAAACAAAAGAAAGAGAACACACAATGGAATACCTAAGAATGGCACTAGATTAAAGAGTAGAAAGACACAAATATCAAGTTCTAGTGTACCAAAAGTAATAAAATTTCTTTTAAGGCTCCAAGTTCAAAGTTGAAGCACTTGCTAATTTTAGGTTAGGTACATCAAATGAATTTTTCAGACTTTCTTTTCTTTTGTTTGTTCTATTTTTTTTTTTGAATCCTACGTAGTTTTTTTTTTGTATTTTATTTTAGACTTTGTTTTGTTGTTGTTTTTTTTTTAATATTTACTAGATGCACGTAAATTGATTGTGAATTTAGTGCTTAATAACAAAGAGTTATGTGCTTGGAACAATAAAGAAAATTAAAAGCAACAATTTAGGTCCTACTAGAAATGACTTCAAAATGCAAAGTAGATATAAATGTGTTCATGGTTTAGTAGTTTGGTGTGCCACTCGACTCAAGCTTTGTTAAGTTTTTAGTAATTTGTTGAACACAAATACCAAACTTATAGCTTAAGTGAAAGCACCCACAAAAAGGAACTACCTTTACCACACAAATGACCTACTAATTATACGTATAAGGAAAATAAAGACAAAGGGAATTGAGCAACTATTTTGGAATTTTTTTTTAAGAATATGCTTGAAACTAAAAGCACATGAACCTCTAAAGAGACTTAGACATGAGGTATGACCCTCTATGTTGCTCAATTTAAGAAGTTTCAAAAGCTTTTTTGTAAAAACAAAAGAGGCTAAACTTAAAAGGAATTAATAGACAAAATGGGAAACTATAAACATGACTTATAGACAACTACACAAGAGTATAAAAGTGAAATATAAAAGCTAAAAATAAGGAAAAACAAGGCAACGAGGTGCAAGGAAACACAAGAATTTGTTCTAAATTTCTTGACCACAAGGTTGTGGAATTCAGCACAACGGCATGGATTCTTAGGAAGAAATTCTCAAAACCAAAATTCAAGCAAGAAAGCACTTTGAAGGGTGGACACTAAGAGGGAAAGTTTGCCACAAGGGATAGAACCCTTAATAAAAACCTAAGGAATTCTCAAAGAGAGAAGGGTGGACACTAAGATAATTTTGGCCAACTCAAGGTTTTTCCATTCAATAAAGTGTGAAAAATACAAGAGTGTGAAGGAGCACCTTTTTATAGAGGGAGCTAACCTCTTGGACAAGTCATGAAGGAAATGAAAGGCTCGGATTAAAAGTAGTCATCCAAGGGAGGAGGATTGAAGCCCAAAGTCCAATCAATACCCTCCTTTAGATGAGAATTGGTGCCCAAGCTACCTCATCCAAGGGCCAAGATTACTCCTTTATTAGTTTTGGGTTTTATTTAGCAAAAGAGGGTGTATTTATCAAAGTACCCCCTTATTTCCTAAATAAAGGCCCAAAAGCTAATCGTACCCATTCTTATTACTAAGACACCTCCTAGAAAATTAAATGGACTAATACATGTTCCTAAAATAAAAATTACAAGTAAATAAGTCATGGCTTGCATAACTAGATGGCCATATGGAGGTGAGATCTTCCTCCTTCTACTCTAGCCATGTCTTCTTCTATTCTCCTAGGCATGGACCTAGTGATAGGGCCCTTGCTTGGGGAGAATGCATCACTAAGGGAAACACTCCTCACTCTTTTGTTCGGTTTTACTTAAGAGTCTTTGGAACTCAAAAGCCTTTCACACTAAGATTCAAAGCAAATAAAAGAATGATGCATGCCTCCCTTGATCTTTTTCTAGGGGTTTTCTTCTTTGGTGAAATGGTTTGTGGAGAGGTAAGAAGTGAGGTGGTTTTAGGCGCCACTAAATGTAAGATAAGCCTAAGAGGGAAGGTTTGCCACAAGGAATGGAACCCTTGATAAAAACCTAAGGAATTCTCAAAGAGAGAAGGCTGGACACTAAGAGAATTTTGGCCAACTCAAGGTTTTTCCATTCAATAAAGTGTCAAAAATACAAGAGTGTGAAGGAGCACCTTTTTATAGAGGGAGTTAACCTCTTGGACAAGTCATGAAGGAAATGAAGGGCTAGGATTAAAAGGATTCATCCAAGGGAGGAGGATTCAAGCCCAAAGTCCAATCAATACCCTCCTTTAGATGAGAATTGTTGCCCAAGCTACGTCATCTAAGGGCCAAGATTACTCCTTTATTAGTTTTGGGTTTTATTTAGCAAAATAGTGTGTAGTTATCAAAGTACCCCCTTATTTCCTAAATAAAGGCCCAAAAGCTAATCTTACCCATTCTTATTACTAAGACACCTCCTAGAAAATTAAATGGACTAATACATGTCCAAAATAAAATCCTAGGTTCCTAAAAGAAAAATTACAAGTAAATAAGTCATGGCTTGCATAACTTGATGGTCATATGGAGGTGAGATCTTCCTCCCTCTACTCTAGCCATGTCTTCTTCTATTCTCCTAGCCATGGCCCTAGTGATAGGGCCCTTGCTTGGGGAGAATGCATCATCTCCTCCCCTTGGGAAGGATTTGACCTCAAATATGATAGGTCCTCCTCTTCTTCATCAGTACCTACAAAAGGGATCAAATCATAAACATTAAAGGTAGTACTGACACCATAGTCCTCAGGGAGATCTAATATGTATGCATTGTTGTTCACTCTCTTGAGGACTTGAAAGGGACCATCTCCTCGGGGGCTAAGCTTGGACTTCCTTTGAGTAGGGAAGCGATCCTTCCTCAAATGAAGCCATACCCAATCCCCTTCATTGAAGATAATTTCTTTCATGCCCGTATTGGCTTTACTAGCATACTCCTTTGAATGATGTTCAATGTTGGCCTTTACCCTTTCATGTAATTTTTTTAACAAAATCCGCTCTTACTATTCGTTCTTTGTGAACAGAAGAAGGGAATGGTAAGGGCAAGATATCAAGAGGAGTAAAGGGGTTGAAGCCATAAACAACTTCAAAGGGAGAATGCTTGGTGGTCCTTTGAACCACCCGGTTATATGCAAACTCAATATCGGGTAGATAGAGATCTATTTACTACCTCAGTCTGCCCATCAGTTTGGGGTGACATGTGGTAGAAAATAAGAGTTTAGTTCCTAGCCTTGCCCACAATGTTTTCCAAAAGTGGCTAAGGAACTTCACATCTCTATCAGAGACTATAGATTGGGGAATTCCATGTAAACAGACAACTTCTTTAAAGAAAAGTCTTGCAATGTTGCTCGCATCATCTATCTTGTGGCATGGTATAAAGTGAGCCATTTTTTAAAATCTATCTACCACTACAAAGATAGAGTCTGCACCTCGTTGGGTTTGAGGCAGGCCAAGGATGAAATCCATACTAATATCCAGCCAAGGTGCATCTACGACAATGTCTATAGACGTCTTTCTTCATATGGGCCAAAAGAATTTTTCTTGTAAAAGCAGAAGAGTTTTGTTAATTCCAAAATGCCCCATGAGCCCACCCTCATGGCTCTCTTTTGTCAACAGATTTCTCATAGATCCTTGGGGTACACAAAGTCTGCTACCTTTGAAAAGGTACCCCTCACTCACAAAGAACCCATTTTGGGTTTTACATGCAAATGTAGAGGCAGCATAAATGGATCCAAAATACTTATCAGAAAGATACATTTCTCTAATATTATCAAATCCAAGAATCTTTGCACTTAAGGTGGTGTAAAGGGTATGTCTACGAGACAAAGCATCAGCCACCACATTATGTTTTCCTTTCTTGTATTTGATGATATAAGGGAAAGTCTCAAGAAATTCTACCCATTTAGCATGCCTTTTATTTAGCTTGCCTTGAACCTTCAAATACTTAAGCGACTCATGTTCCCAAGTTTGAAGGTCCCTTATCAAAGAGTAAAACTCTTTATCATAGGTGGGGTAGTTTAAGGCGGCTCCATTTAGTTTTTCACTAAAATAAGCCACGGGATGACCACCTTGTAACAACACAACTCCCACACCCACTCCCGATGCATCACACTCTAGCTCAAAAGTTTTAGAAAAGTCAGGAACAGCTAAAACTGGTGCATGGGTCAGTGTCTCTTTGATAAGTTCAAAGGCTTTTTGTTGTTTTTCACCCCAAAGGAAAGGAGTATCCTTCTTCACCAAATCATTGATTGGTGAGAAAACTGTGGAGAAGTTAGGAACAAAGCGCCTGTAAAAGCTCACGAGACCATGAAAACTCTTGATCTCAGTCACACTTTTTGGGGTGGGCCATTCTTGGATGGCTTTGATTTTGTCGGGGTCCACTTGAACCTCATTTTTATTAACTATAAAACCTAAGAACACCACACTCTCCACTCAAAAATTACATTTTTCAAGATTTCCAAAGAGTTGGTGTGACCTAAGAATGCAAAAGATGCGCCTAAGATGGCCTACATGTTCATCTAGGCTCTTGCTATACACTAAGATGTCATCAAAATAAACAACACAAAATTTTCCTAAGCAATCCCTAAGGACATGATTCATAAGCCTCATGAAGGTGCTTGGGGCATTGGTAAGCCCAAAGGGCATTACCAACCACTCATACAGCCCAAACTTGGTCTTGAAAGCGGTTTTCCACTCATCACCTTCCTTGATGTTGATTTGGTGATAACCACTCTTAAGATCAATTTTTGAAAATAATTGCACCCCATGCAATTCATCAAGCATGTCATCAAGCCTAGGGATAGCGTGCCTATACTTGATGGTGATGTTATTGATTGCTCGACAATCAATGCACATCCTCCATTGGCTATTCTTCTTAGGCACCAACAAAACTGGCACAGCACAAAGGCTTAGGCTCTCTTGAACCCAACCCCTCTCCAATAGTTCTTGGACTTGAGATTCAATCTCGTTGGTCTCCATGGGATTAGTCCTATAAGCAGGCCTATTACGCAGGCTAGCCCAGGTACCAAGTCTATTTGCTGTTCTATACCCCTAATTGGAGGAAGTCCTTTGGGAACTTCATTAGGGAATATATCACCAAACTCCTTTAAAAGCTCTTGAACCTCTTGAGATATGTTCTCATTTCCAAGTTCTATGGCAGTGCTAGAACTAGAAGGGAAAAAAGTGGAGGGGGAAGAAACGGGGGATGCCTCTTTGCAAAGGACGAGATAGAAAGGTCTGTTAGTTAAGTGGGCTTCCTTTAAATCCAATTTTGTTGCAAATAAACTCCCTTTACTAATGACTTTCTTGGAAGGGGCACCAACTTCCAACTTAACCTCTTTACCCCTTTCAAGCTTTAGGGGTAAAGCTTTGCCTTTTTTTTTCTCCTCATCTCTCTTATGTTTCATGATGAGTTGGTCCTCCGCCACTTGTGAAGGTGTTAGAGGACACAACTTAATGCGCTTATCCTTATGAGTGAGGCTGATGTTATTGGAATGACCATGGTGTATGGCTTTCTTATCGAATTGCCATGGTCTTCCTAGCAAGATATGGCCAGCTTCCATTGGGACTATGTCACACAGGATCTCATCTTTATAAGACCCAATGGAAATTGGAACCTTGACTTGCTCATTGACCTCCATTTCCCCTTGCTCATTGAGCCATTGAAGCTTGTAAGGCTTAGGGTGGGGAAGTGGGGTCAAGGCTAGCTTTTCCATCAATCTTGAGCTACAACAATTGCAGCATGACCCACTATCCACAATGAGAGAATATATTTTGTCATTCACCTTACAGTGAGTGTGGAATATGTTCTCCCTTTGAGATGAGGACACTTTCAAAGGTTGGCTTCCAAGAAGTCTTCTTATCATTAAGAGGTATCCCTCACATGCATATTTTGTCATCCCAACATTTTATTTTAGACTTTGTTCTCTTGTTGTTTTTTTTTTTTGAATATTCACTAGATGCACCTAAATTTATTGTGAATTTAGTGCTTAATAACAAAGAGTTATGTTCTTGGAACAATAAAGAAAATTAAAAGCAACAATTTAGGTACTACTAGAAATGACTTCAAAATGCAAAGCAGCTATAAATGTGTTCATGGTTTAGTAGTTTGGTGTGCCACTGGACTCAAGCTTTGTTAAGTTTTTAGTAATTTGTTGAACACAAATACCAAACTTATAGTTATCAAAGTACCCCTTTAGTAATAATTTGTTGAACACAAATAAAAGTTACAAGTAAATAAGTCATGGCTTGCATAACTTGATGGTCATATGGAGGTGAGATCTTCCTCCCTCTACTCTAGCCATGTCTTCTTCTATTCTCCTAGCCATGGCCCTAGGGATAGGGCCCTTGCTTAGGGAGAATGCATCAAAGAAATTAAAGCAAAAGGTAAGGGTTTAAAGGCGTGCACCTAAGGTGGAGAGATGAGGTACCAATTCCTTCTCCCACCTAAACAATAAACTAAAAGCTATTACAATTAAAGAGGTGACCCTTATGGGCATCCAACACCTCAATTAAAATGGCCTTAAAAATTACACCTAAAAAAGGCAAAAAGTAAAAGATTTGAAGTTTTGATGTTGCTTTCCCACTCTAAGTGTTTGCCTCTCTCAAATTGGTGTTGCTCCCTTGAATGAACCTCTTCCTTAGCTTTCTTCAACACACCTCAAGATGCTTCCCTTGTGGAAAGCTTGGATTGACCTCTCTTTTCCTGTCTCAAAAGTGGCGCACCAAGAGAAAGAGAGTGCAAGAAGTAAAGAAAAACAAGAAAAGATCAAAATCAAAAGAGGACAGAGATCCAAGTGGATAGATTAAATGTAGACAAACACAATGAATAAGAACAAGACAAGCAAACAATTAAAGGTATTGAAAGAAAATTAGCACGTCAAAATGAACTTAGAATGGTACTAGATTAGAGTGGACTTAAAAGCGACAAGACACTTAAAAATTTTCTAAGATTTGCACATTCACTTTGTGTTGACCAAAAAAGCAAATTCAAGCTAGATGTAACAAAGTTTGCACACTCCTTCTAATCAAATCAAAACAAATTGAGGTGTATTAAATATAATTTCTTCTCTTTTCACTTGTTTTCTTTTTTCTTTAATTACTTTTACTAACTCTTTTTTTTTGCTTGATTTGTCTTCTACCTTATATATATATATATATATATATATATTTCCTCTTCTATTTTTTTTTGTTTTGCTACACCTCTTAAAAAATTTTAGAAAAATTAAAAAGAAAATGAGCAGTGTAAGAGAGAGATTCACTTGAAATAAAATGAAGAATTCAGCCAACAAAATTTAATAATAAAGGTGTAAATCAAGGAAAATAAAGCAACCTAACATGCACTAGATTTTAGGGTGTGTTAAGCAAGCTTTAATGAGACTTTTAGGGGGTCTAGGCAAGCTTGATTTCCCAAGTGTTTAAGCCCAAAACTCACTCCTATTTTGATCTCAAAAACAGCCAAAACAATTCACCCAAAAGAATTAATGCAATGCTAAGCTACTAAAATGAACAAGAATTATAGGAAGAAATTGAGCACAATTTTGAATTTTTTTTTTTTGAGATCATGCTAGAACTAATAGCATGTAGACTTCTTAGAAGACTTACTCAAGAGGATGAACTTCATTGATGCTCAATTTCAAGAAGTAACACACACTCCTTTTATGTAGAAAATAAAAAATAGCACAAGTGGAAATTTAATGTGACCATTAAAGACTAAACAAGACAATGTAAATGAAAAAACAAGGAAGATTAAAAGCTGAAAAATAAAGTGCATAAAAATAAAACTCACACTCACAACAAGAAAAAAACGCCTAAAGCAAAAAAAAATGGAAAGGAAAGGAAAGCAAAAGAAATGATTCAAAAAGCTTAGACCACACTTGGGTGGCTTCTTTCACAAAGGTTGTGAAATCATTAACATAAGCTTTCTTAGGAAAATCACAAGAGGAAGAAGAAGGAATTAAAATGGAAAGAAAAGGAATCCTAAAGCATGACAAAGTGATTCAATGAAAGAATAAGAAATTGAACCAAAGAAATAAAAGTGCAAGGAATTAAAAGACAAGAAATAAATCTACTACTAACAAGACATGAAAGGAGAATAAAATGACAATAAAGGAACAAGAATTAAAGCATAAAAAAACTGCAAAAAAATGGCTAAGAAAGACTCATGAAACTTAAAGAAAAGGAGGAGGAAATGAACCTTCATGAAGATGGCTCATGATACCAAATGATGCACTCCCTTGATCTTTTCAACCAAGGTTCCTTCCTCTAAGAAAATGGAGGATGGAGAGGTTAGAAAAGGGCGAGGGTTGATGCCACTTTCTAGGAGAAAGATGAGTAAAAAATTTTATGTTGCTTGACACAAGGGAGAGGTCCCTTGATAAAAGCTTTAAGAGAGAGATTCCAAAAGAGAGAGGATTTTGAATGACACTTAAGAATAAATTGCTCAAAAAGAGTCTTACTTCATTCAATCAAGTGTGATTTGTACAAGAGAGACTAGGCGTATTTATAGCCCAAAAGAGGGAGCAAGACACTCAAAACTAGGCAGTGTGGGACTTGGGCCTAATTAGGGTTAGGAGCACTAATCTCTCTTAGGCCCACTAAAAGGGGCACCTAGCCTTAAGCTAAGAAGTGTCATGGCCTAATCAAGGGGGTGTGGAAAGAGATCCACACCCCTTTGAGTTATTAAGCCCTCTACTCCCCTCACCTCCTTTCCTAATCTACTTACACCCTAAACTTTAGATTCTAGCATAAATGGACAAAATACATGGCCTAAAAGGGGAAAACTAATTAATATTTACAAGAGGAAAACTAAGGACTATGACCTAAAACTTTTATCTCCATCATTAGTTGGGGTCTTGATGAGTCTTTTCGGCCATTTCCCTAGTGAGAGGGACCTTGGTTGGTAGGATTGCATCAAGAAGAATAGAAGAAGAGGAAGGTCATACCACACCAAGAGCATTGATGATCACATGTGCAGACATTGGTGCATCTGCCTAGTCTTTTGCTTGTTTTCCTTATTTTTCCCTTGTATTTTGGGGAACCTTAATCACTTAGGATTTCATTGTGTATTTTTATTTAGCCTTTTTATTATGGGGAAAATTAGTTTACGATTTATTTTGGGACTTAAACCTTGACTTGTGAGGTCAAAAGTCCATTTCTTTCATTTTCTAGACACAAGGGTATTTTAGTCATTTAGGGGGAGGGACCTACATTTCATTTAAGATCAATTTAGGGTTCATTTGAGAGGCATGTAGCTCTAAAATTTTCATGCAAATGGCCTAGAGGCCTCCCACCCTATCTTTAAATACCCTAGGTTAGACTACATGTAGTCATTTTGGATATATTAGATATTTGAGAGAGTTTTCCTCATCATTCTTCTTCCTTAGTCATTTAGGGATCTCTTGGCCCCTTTCCTCTCCTGTCTACCTTAGAAGGAGCTTGGGTCTCCCTAGGATTGGCCTTCACCCTCTCCAAGTGAAGTGAGCAAGCCAAGGAGACACTATCCAACCACTGCCACCCAAAACACCATTCTTTTGTCTCCATTTTTCATGAACCACTTTCACCCTTCATAAGCCCCATTTTCACACCTATGTCAGCCCTTGAAGAAGATCCATTTCAACATCTCATCTTGCAGAAGAGTTGGTCACACCATGGAGAAGGTGGAGCCATCATGTGGTATCAAGAGCTAAGGTGGTCTTCAAGGGTAACTAGTGTTCTTCTCCATTCTTTTTTTTTCTTTATCTTCAAAAATATTTTTCTTGTCATGTTTATGTCTTCTCTTTTGTCTTGAGTATTTTGTCTAAATATTGTGTTTAAAAGTTGTCCCTTTTTTTTTGTGTGGTTCATCATCATTCATGAGCCTTCTTAGTGTTCTTTGAGTTTTTCTCAAAAGGTTGTTCTTTTACAACTTTCCTTTGTTTTTTCGTGGCTGCATTTTTTTTGTGATGAACATGCTATGAACATCATTTTAATCTTGTTTGAATCCTTGTTGTGTCATGTTTGAAGTTTGCCTCCTTATTTTTCAAAAACTAGTCAAATATATGAATATTTCTCTCACAAGATGCATGAAACTTTGAAAAAAAAATCTGGTGCTTTTTCTTTCACATTCTTGGCTGGCTAAACCTTTTTTGAGCCTTAGGAGACTCATATTTGCATGTAAAAATTGACTCTTGCATGCTCCATGTCTTATTTGACTTATGTGTGTAATTAATGCCTTACACATTGCATGATCCTAAGTAAAAAAAAGTGTCATATGGCTGAATATATTCTGAAAAAATGGACAAAAAAACTGCACCTAAACAAGAGAGCAAAAGACAAGAAACACTTCCCAAAAAGATACCTTTCTTGCACCAAAATAGCAATTTTTATTTACCACCTTTTTGTACCCACTTTTAACACACCACAAGTGTAAAATCCATGCAACATATAAGATTAAAAAAAGAATCAAATCTTATCCTCCTTGGTGGGACACATTTTGAGTGAAAAGAAGTGAAAGTTAAAAAAAAATTAAAAGGAATTGTTGCTAACTTATGGACCATTTTACCGTTGGACTTTGGACTTGACCTTTGACCATATTGGACTATTTTGGACTATCATTGGACCCATTTTATGACCAAAACCTTGGCTGGACTTTGGACATTGGACATGAAATTTTAAGGACAAGGAACATTAAACACTTAAATTCTAATCTAGAGTCATTCTAAGTTCTTTTTGAGTGCTTAACTTTCTTGTGTGCCTTAATTTTTGCTTGTCTTTCTTCACATTCTTTGAGTCTTGTTGATGGAGGACCATCCTTGGGGCATCAAATAGGACCCATCACAAGGTCCATGGCAAGAAGAATAGAAGAAGAGGAAGGTCATACTACACCAAGACCATTGATGATCACATGTGTGGACTTTGGTGCATCTACCTAGTGTTTTGCTTGTTTTCCTTATTTTCCCCTTGTATTTTGGGGAACCTTAATCACTTAGGATTTCATTGTGTATTTTATTTAGCCTTTGTATTATGGGGCAAATTAGTTTAGGATTTATTTTGGGACTTAAACCTTGACTTGTGAGGTCAAAAGTCCATTTCTTTCATTTTCTAGACACAAGGGTATTTTAGTCATTTAGGGGGGAGGGACCTACATTTCATTGGAGGTCCATTTAGGGTTTATTTGAAAGGCATTTAGCTCTCAAATTTTCGTGCAAATGGTCTAGAGGCCTCCCACCCTATCTTTAAATACCCTAGGTTAGACTACATGTAGTCACTTTTGGATATATTGGATATTTGAGAGAGTTTTCCTCATCATTCCTCTTCCTTAGTCATTTAGGGATCTCTTGGCCCCCTTCCTCTCCTCTCTACCTTAGAAGGAGCTTGGGCCTCCCTAGGATTGGCCTTCACCCTCTCTAAGTGAAGTGAGCTAGCCAAAGAGACACCATCCAACCACCACCACCCAAAACACCATTCTTTTGTCTCCATTTTTTTTCATGAACCACTTTCACCCATCATAAGCTCCATTTTTCACACCTATTTCAGACCTTGAAGAAGATCTATTTCAACATTTCGTCTTGGAGAAGAGTTGGTTACACCATGGAGAAGGTGGAGCCATCACTTGTCTCATAATTAATCTCTTGAGTTTAGCGTTCTTAATTTTCCTTTTTAAGTTTTTATTTCTTGGCCTCTTGGTTCTCTTTCTCTTGGTTGGCTTCTTTGCTTAGTGTAGGTGAATCACCTTGGTTTCACCTTGTGAATCTTGGGAGATTGAGTTGGAGGAAGTTGTCATAAGTCCCAAAGTGCTTTAGAGAGAATCACCAAATAAACACTATGAAGAGAGTACTAACAAGTTTGTTACTTGTGAAGGGACACCAAGTTGGAAGCTTGAAGAATTTCAATTTTGTTTCTTGCTTTTTTATTTTAAATTTGCGCCTAGTATGTTTCTATTTTTATTCTTGTTTGATTTTTGTACCACTTTTTCTTCTTTCTTTTTCTCTTTGTTGTTGTTTTTATTGGGGCCATTTGTACTTGGTCCTTTCTTGTTCATTTGGGTTGTAATTTGGACACTTTAAACTCTCATTTGATTTGTGATAGCTTAGGTATAATTCGTTTTAGTGGTGGAATTGTTTCCAACTTAGGAATTTTGACTAGTGTATGCCTTTATTACTTTCCTTACTTTTTTGTAGTTGTATGCTCTAGGTTGTTGTATGTTCGCTTTGAAGGCTTCTAAGTGCCTATTAGGGGTCCGTTGCACATCACACACTTGTAGTGTCAAAATTTGTTTTTGTAAGGCTTACAAAGGGGCAAAGGTTGATAAGTTTCCCACTACTAAGAGGCTTGGTTATTAAGTGACTCCTTGTAGTCCATCTCTCTTTTAGAGTGCAATTCTAATCGCTCCAAGTAATAAGTCTAGCACCAAAATCTCTTTGTGAAAACCTTCATCACTCACTCTTTGTAAAAATCTTTTCAAGAAAACCTTTTGTGAAAATATTTCCTAGATCAAAGATGAGTGATCATTCAAGTGTCCGTGGTCAAAACTCACACCCTAGTAATGCTAGCCTTAAAGATGAACTTAGATAACTTAGGGAGTATATAAGAAGAAAAGAAGAAGAAAGTTCAAAAAAAGAGGAAGAATTTAGGAAGAGGGAGAGAGAACATGATAAACAAAATGAGGAAATTAGAGAAATGCTTGCTAAGTTATTTTTGGGGGTAGGAACTAGTGGTTCAAAACATAGAGTCCAACCATCTAGGTCCCAGAAAGGAAAAGGAGTAAGGATTTCTATGAGTGAAAGTGAGGATAGTTGATGTGATCTTCCCTACCAAGGGTCTTATCACTAGGGTCATGACTAGGAGGATGGAGGACATGGCTAGAGTGGATGGAGGAAGACCTCACCTCCTAATGCCATAGTTCTCTTGTTTTTCCCTTGTATTGTCTTCCTTAAAGTGGAAAGGTTTAGCTTTTATTTTGGCCTTGTATTTTGGAACTTGTTTTCATAGGTTAAGGGACTAGGTGGTATGTGTAGTGATTATGTGGAGTGTATTAACTAATTGGACCATTAAGGGGTGTTGGTGGGTTATTTTATTAACCACACCCCTCTTTTCTAATTAAACCCCAATTAGTTAGCACATGAAGCATGGAGGAGACAAGGTGGGGCCCTTGTTCCCCCTAATAGGCACCGAGTTTCATCTAATGGCCACATGACATCCTGCATGGCACTTAGTTAGTTCTAAGATCCATGATTTTAGGAGCATGTGCTAATTATTTGAATTTGACTCCTATTTGAATTCCCCTCCAAATCCCACACGGCCACCCCTCCCTCTCTTGCTATAAATATAACCCTCCACCCACTTGTATTGGCTACACTTGATTTTGAATGAAATTGTGAGAGTTACTTCATCTTTGAGTGTCTCTTCTTCTTAATCTTTGAGAGCCTCCTTAGTGTTTTTATCAAGGGTCCCTTCCCTTGTGGCAAACACCTCCTTCTAGGCTTATCAAGCTCCTTGTGGCGCCTACCATCTCCACCTCTACTCTCATCCATCACTCCACCTTCTTTGTGGCCTTCCATGGAATGGATCTTGGGGAGATGAACATGCAAGGCGAGTTGCATCAATAGTGATCATCATCATACCAAAACCCCAAGTGTTAGCCTTTATAGTAGTCATCATAATAATGATTAGTATCAAAGGCTCCCAAGAACACATAGGCAAAAAAAATCCTCCAATAAGGAACCTAATGTCAACCTTCCTTCATTTTTTGGAAAGGACAATGTTGATGCATATTTGGATTGGGAAATGAAGGTTGAACAAATTTTTGCTTGCCATGGGGTAAGTGAAGAAAGGAATGTTTCTTTGGCAACCCTTAGCTTCCAAGGGCATGCCATGTATTGGTGGACTTCTTTAGAAAGAGAAAAGAGAGTGAATCGTGAGCCCCCAATTCAATATTGGAATAAACTCCGTAGTGCCTTGAGAAGGAGGCATATTCCTCCATACTATGAACGTGAGCTTATGGATAAGCTTCAAAGGTTGAAACAAGGGTCATTAAGTGTGTAAGAATATAGGCAACAAATAGAGTTACTCATGATGAGGGCAGATATAAGGGAAGAAGAAAGGACCACCATCTTAAGGTTCCAAAGTGGCCTTAATCTTGAAATAAGATACAAAGTTGAACTTTTTCCATATAGATATTTTAATGAACTTGTTCAACTTTGTTCAAGAGTGGAGCACCAACTTAAAAGAAAAAGCTTCAAAAAAGACTTCACTCCATCTTATTTCAATAATTTTAAGAAGGAGGGTCCCTCTTCCAAACCTTTCTCCAAAGAAGATGAAAAAGAAAAAGATAAAGAAAAAGAAAAAGCATATTCTTCTAAAGTACCTTCTAAGGAGTCTAAGTCAAGTGACATCAAGTGCTTTAAGTGTCTTGGAAGGGGTCACATTGCTTCTCAATGCCCTACAAAGAAAACAATGATTTTAAGAGGCCAAGATCACTGTAGTAGCCTTGATGAAGCTACTTCTTCTTCTTCTACTTCAAGTAGTGAAGATGAAGCCATGGATTCCATGGAAGAGACCTTACCTTGTGATGGAGACTTACTTATGGTAAGGAGGCTTCTTAACAACCAAACTAGTGAGATTGACCAATCACAAAGAGAGAACTTGTTTCATACAAGATGCAAAATTTTAGAAAATACTTGTTCTCTCATTGTGGATAGTGGATCTAGTTTTAATTGTTGTAGTACTGGATTGGTTTAAAAACTAGCCTTATCAACAAAACCACATCCTAGACCTTATCAATTACAATGGATTCATGAGGATAAAGGTATTGTGTTTAACCAACAAGCACTTGTACCAATTTCCATTGGCAAACACAAAGATGAAGTTTTATGTGATGTTGTGCCTTTGGAAGCTAGTCATGTGTTGCTTGGAAGGCCTTGGCAATTTGATAAGAAAACCATGCATGATGGCCTTACCAATAAAATAAGTTTCCAACACTTAGGCAAGAAACTTGTGTTGTGCCCTCTAACACCTTCTCAGGTGTGTGAGGACCAACTCAAAATGAAAGATAGGAGAGAAGAAGACCAAAAAGAAAGAAAACAAAAATAAAAACAAAAAGATAAAAAGGGTCTTTCTAAGGCCAAAGTAAAGGAAGAAAAGGTATCAAGTTTAGAGGAAGGTGTCTCCTCTAAAGATGTTGTTAACAAGAGTCATTTATCACTTAAGAACGATATCAAGAAAACACTCTTGCTTGAACAACCTTTATACCTTCTATACTTCAAAGAAACACTCATTACCACTAATCATGAACTTGAGTCTCTACCTCAAAAGGTCCACAATCTTTTAAAAGAATTTAATGATGTATTTCCTCAAGGGGTTCCAAGTGGACTTCCATCTTTAAGAGGGATAGAACATCAAATTGACCTCATCTCGGGGGAAAGCCTTCCAAATAAGCCCGCCTATAGGACTAACCCCCAAGAGACCAAAGAAATAGAAACTTAAGTTCAAGATTTGTTGAAGAAAGGTTGGGTTCAAAAGAGCCTTAACCCTTGTGTTGTTCCCGTTCTTTTAGTGCCTAAGAAAGATGGAAAATGGAGGATGTGTACTGATTGTAGAGCTATTAATAACATCACCATAAAGTATAGGCACCCAATCCCTAGGCTAGATGACATGTTGGATGAGTTGCATAGGGCCATTATATTTTCCAAGATTGATCTTAAGAGTGGTTATCACCAAATAAAGATTAAAAAGGGTGATGAGTGGAAAACCGCTTTTAAGACCAAGTTTGGTTTGTATGAGTGGTCAGTGATGCCATTTGGTCTCACCAATGCCCCTAGCACTTTCATGCATCTAATGAATCATGTACTTAGGAATTGCATACAGAAGTTTGTGGTTGTCTATTTTGATGACATCTTGATCTATAGCAAGTCCTTAGATGAGCATCTTGGACATCTAAGTGAGGTTTTAAAGATTCTTAGGGACAACCACCTCTATGCCAAATTGGAGAAATGTACCTTTTGCAAGGGAAATCTAAATTTCTTAGGTTTCATAGTTGGCAAAGAAGGAGTGAAAGTTGACCCCGAGAAATCAAGGCTATCCAAGATTGGCCTACCCCAAAAAGTGTTGGAGATATTAGAAGTTATGGTTTAGCAAGTTTTTATAGAATATTTGTGAAATACTTCTCCACACTTGCATCCCCTCTTAATGAACTTGTTAAGAAGGATGTACCTTTCATTTGGGGTAAAGCTCAAGGAAAAGCTTTTTAATGTGCTTAAGGAAAAGCTCACCAATGCACCCATTCTAGCACTTCCAAATTTTGAACAAACCTTTGAGCTAGAATGTGATGCATCCGGTCTTGGCATAGGTGCCATTTTACTTCAGGAGGCCACCCCATTGCTTACTTTAGCGAAAAACTTCATGGGGCCACCTTGAATTATCCCACCTATGACAAGGAGCTTTATGCCATCATTAGAGCCCTCCAAGTTTGGGAGCATTACTTAGTGACTAGGGAATTCATCATACATGTTGATCATGAGTCACTTAAAGTTAAATAAAAGACATGCTAAATGGGTTAAATATCTTGATCAATTCCCTTACATTATCAAATACAAGAAGGGAAAGTGTAATGTGGTGGCGGATGCCTTGTCTAGAAGGCATTCCTTGCTCTTTTCTTTGGGTTCCCAAATTCTTCGATTTGATAATATAAAGGAGTTGTATGAAGTGGATCAATATTTCCAATCCACTTTCACCAAATGCCTCCAAAAGTTGATGGGTTCTACATCCTTGAGGGGTACCTTTTTAGAATGGGAAAACTTTGCATACCCCAAGGACCCATTAGAAAACTTTTGGTAAAGGAAAGTCATGAGGGAGGACTCATGGGCCATTTTGGGGTTGATAAAACCCTTAGTCTTCTAAAATCTAAATTTTATTGGCCTCACATGAGAGTGGATGTTCAATGGCATTTCTCCTAGTGTATCACTTGTCTTCAAGCAAAATCAAGAGTGATGCCTCATGGACTGTACACTCCTCTCCCTATAGCTAGCACCCCTTGGGTTGATATTAGTATTGATTTTGTGCTTGGTCTACCAAGGACTTAAAGGGGATTTGATTCTATCTTTGTGGTTGTGGATCCTTTTAGTAAAATTGCTCATTTTATACCATGCCACAAACTGGATGATGCTAGCTATATTGCTAAGCTTTTCTTTAAGGAAGTGGTCCGTTTTCATGGTCTACCCAAGACTATTGTTTCCGATAGGATGCTAAGTTCCTAAGTCATTTTTGGAAAATTCTTTGGCAAAAACTAGGAACAAAGCTTGTCTATTCTACTACTTGCCACCCACAAACAAATGGGCAAACAAAGGTAGTGAATAGGTCCCTATCCACATTGGTAAGGGTGATTTTAAAAGGGAATAAGAAAACTTGGGATGAATGCCTTCCTGATGTGACCATGCCTAGCCAAGGACCTATCACTAGGGCCATGGTAGAAGGATTGAAGAAGACCTAGCCCTTGCAAACAAAGGAAGACTTCACCTCCTATGGAGAGTGAAGATATTAGGCTAGGGACTTTAGTTAATAAAATGTACTTTTCCTTTATTTTAATTTTGAGGAGCATTAGGAATTTAATTTGGGACATGTATTTAGTTTTTATATTAGGAGGTGCCTTAGGAATTTAGAGGATCGATTTAGCTTTTTGGGTCTTTATGAAGGAAATAAGGTGTAGCCTTGATATCTACACCCCTTTTTTCCTACATAAACCCCCTAAGCTAATAAGAAGGAATCTTGGCCCTTGGTTTGAGAAACTTGGGCACCAAGTTTGATCATCTAAGGAGGGGATTGTTTCTCAATCCTCCTCCCTTATATCTCTCCTTTTAATCCTAGCCCTTCTTTTTTAGGTTATCTTGTTCAAGAGGTTAGCTACCTCTATAAATAGGAGCTCCTCCCCTCACTTTTATTTTTTATATTTGAATTAAATCCTAGAGACCATTTGGCTGTGAGGTTCTTACCTTGAGTGTCCCCCCTTCTCCTTTTTGAGAGCTTCTAAGAGTTATCAAGGGACCCCTCCCTTTTGGCCTCTCCCCTTTGGCTTATCAAACCTAGTGTTTTAGTGCCTCACCACATTCCTTTCTTCTCCATAAATCCATTTCCCTTCCAAGTGACCTTAGAAAGGATCCTTTGGGCAAGTGATAATCAATTATCACATCAAGTGGTATCAGAGCCACTTTCTAAAGGTCACATTCTTTCTCAAAATTTTTTTGCTTTTTTGTTTATCTCTTTGATCTCTTTATTTTAAAATCCTTCATTTTTTGTCATCTTTATTTCCTTTATTTTCTAGTAGTATAGCTTTTTATTCTTGCTATTATATGCACTTTTGTTTCCTATCTATGCGCATATGTTCCATTTAATTTGATGCAATTTTATTTGTCCCTTTCTTTGCATCTTATTTCTGTGTTCAAGTTGCTTAGTTTTCCCTTGTTTTTTATGTTAAAGTGTGCCTAAGAAGTTTTAACCATTAAACCAACATGGTTAAGGATTTTTCCATACCATTATGGTGATCAACTTTTGCCATTTTGTTGCACCTTTTGTTTTGAGTCTCTTGCTAAAATTTTTGCTGCATTTTTAGGTGTGTTATTTTTTTCTTAATCTTGTGTTTTTTCAAATACTAGTCATGTTAGTTTCCTATTCTGTCTAATTTAAATTCCTTAGGTTTTAGCCTCTTAAACTTTTTACAACAAAGACTTCAAAAACATTTTGAATTGAGCTCCTAAGAGGTGAACCTCTTGTTGAGTCTCTTAAGTCTTTTATGCTTTTAATTCAAGCATAGTAATCTCTTTGTTGTTCTTAAATATTTTCTCAATTCAATATTTATATTCTTCTTGTTTTATGTTGAATTATTAGTAGTTTTCTACTTGATTTACCTTCACTATTGGTGCCTCTTTATGTAATTTTAGCTTGGGAAAATTGTGTTAGTAATTTGAGCAATCAATTTACTTCAAAATCAGCCCTAAATCATTCCTTAAGCACCATTATTTTAGTGGTATTTGGAATTACTAAGTTGTTTTTCCTTTAAAATTGTGTGACCTTACTCTGTGCTTATTCACTCGAGCGTTATTATTTCAAGCATCCTCATTAAAATTTCAATTCAACAAGCTATTAGGTGCAGAAAAATGATTAGAAAAATTAAAAAAAAAATGTTAGAAAAAGTTCAAGTTTAAAAAAAAAGAAAAAAGATAAAGAACTCAAAAGAAAGACAATTTTGAAGTTATGTGCCTAATAGTAGAAACATTTGATATGAGGAACCAATTGTGATTAAAAAAAATTTACTTGAGTAAGCTTTTTAGCTTTTGGTCACTTAAATTTTATTAAGTGTGCAACTGTTGGCTTCATTTTTTTGTTTGAGTCTTTTTTTATCTCCACTCTTAGAGCTAATCTAGGAAAGTTATTTGTGTGTTACCTTCCTTTGTGAGCCTTTCTTGCTTGTCTTGTTTTCTTCTTTGAGTTTGTCATTGTTTAATCTATCCACTTGGATTTTTGAACCTTGTTTTGTTATTCAATGTTGTTTTTTGTCTTGTGTTGTATTCAGCCTTGGTAAGGAAAGCTTGGGAAAGATTTCATCCACAAGATTTTGGCAAGTCCCAAAAAGAGGAAACAAGGGTAGCATTCTTGGGGTGGGTTGATGCAACTCAAAGGGGCTTGATCAAAAGGAGCCAAACACCAACAAGCTTAGAATGAAGACTTTGTTTTGTTTTTTATTCTTTGTATTGTGTAAACTTAATTTTAGATTTGGAGTTTGAGTGCCCTTAAGGCCCTCCCTTGGTTTGTAATAATTTTGGTTAATTTTAGCTTAGTTCCTCGTTAATTAGGTGAAGAAGGGAGAAGTGGTACACTTCCTTCAACACCTTAGGAGCACGATTAGAAACCTTTCTCTTTTACATCCTTGCACTTTTTTCTTATTTTATTTTATTTTGAAAAAACATGTAGAGGCTAAGAGTTCCAAAGACTCATCAAGCCACCTTAGGTGAGGAAAAAAAAAAGAGAGGAGTGTTGCTTGAAAAAAAAGTTTTTGGCCCACCCTTTAGTTTTTAGCATCCAAGCACCATGACTTCCGATACACATTCTAGTGCACATAGTTGTTCATCAAGTAGGAGTGTCAACCAAAGAAAACCTTCTAATGGGGACACTCTTGAAAACCTTAACTTAGAATTTAGGGAATGGATGGCTAAAGAACAAGAAAAGAAAGAAGAAAAAGAGAGAAAAAAAGAAATAAAAGAAAAGGAAAAAAAAAAGAGACGGAAGAGTTAAAAAAAGAGATGTTGGAAATGAGAAAAGAGAAAAAAGAGCGAGAAGAGAATAGGCAAAGAGAGAGAAGAGAGGATGAAGAAAGGAGAAGCATGAAAGAACTAAAAAGAAAAAGAGAAAAAGAGGAAGAAGAGAGAAGGAAAGGAGAAGAAAGTAAGAGGAGAGATGGGAGGGAGAGTGAAACAAAAAAGAAAGGAATTCTCATAAGATCCCCATCTAGGAATTTTAGCTTTAGTGAAGAAGAATACTATAGAAATTACAATCATAATTCTCCTCAAGAGAGCAAAAATCACGTTAGGGAGCCAAAGGTAGACCTACCCCATTTTCATGGTAGGGAAGATGTTGAGACTTACCTAGATTGGGAAGTCAAAGTGGAACAACTCTTCCGATGCTATGAAATTAGGGAAGAAAGGAAAGTACCTTTGGCCTCCCTTAGTTTTCAAGGTCCTGCATTGCATTGGTGGGATGGGTTAGTCAAGGATAGGGCCTGTAAACAAATTCCTGACATTCGCTACTAGAATGATTTAAAAACTTGTTTGCGAAGAAGACACATTCCTTCATATTAAGAGAGGGATCTTTTGGATAGGCTCCAAAGACTTAGGCAATATAACCTAAGTATTGAGGAGTATGGACAAAAGATGGAGCTTTTCATACTAAGGGCTAATATCATTGAGGAACCCAATGCCACCCTTGCTAGGTTTTTGTGTGGATTAAGCTCTGACATTAGAGATAAGGTAGAGCTTCTTTCATACTCAAACCTTGATGAGTTGGTAGAACTTTGTGTAAGAACTGAGAATCAACTCAAGAGAAAAAGCTTTAAAAAAGATTCTCCCTCTTAGCCAAAGAGAGACCAACTTAAGGGAAACTTTTTCAAGGGTTTTCCCAAAGAGGAACCTAAGAACTTTCAAGATACAAAAGCACCTCATGTAGAGAGAAAACCCCTTACTGCTAAGCCCACTGAGATGCAAACTAGTATCAAATGCTTCAAATGTCTTGGGAGAGGCCACATTGCCTTTCAATGCCCCAACAAGAAAACCATGATCATGAGGGGACAAGACATTTGTAGTGAGAATAACTCATCTTCCTCCTCTAGTAAGAGTAAGGAAGAAGGGGGACATACTTTTGAACAAGAGTGTGAGAAAGCTTTTCCTTATGAGGGGTACCTCCTTATGGTTCAAAGGCTTCTTGGAAGCCAACCTCTAGAGCTTGGCCAGTCACAAAGAGAGAAGATCTTCCATACAATATGTAAAGTAAATGACAAGGCATGTTCTCTTCTTGTTGATAGTGGCTCCTGTTGTAACTGTTGTAGCTCTAGGTTGGTTGAAAAGATAGCCTTGACTACCATGCCCCATCCCAAACCTTACAAATTGCAATGGCTCAATAAGCAAGGGGAGATGGTAGTCAATGAACAAGTTATGGTTCCAATTTCCATAGGATCTTATAATGATGAGATTATTTGTGACATAGTTTCTATGGAGGCTGGTCATATCCTGTTGGGGAGACCATGGCAATTTGACAAGAAAGTCATTCACCATGGTCACTCCAACCAAATAATCCTCACCGATAATGAAAATAACTTTAAATTGTATCCTTTGTCACCTTCTCAAGTGGATGAGGATCAATTTACGATGAAAAAGAATAAAGAGAGAGAGTCGAAAGGTGATGCCCCTTCCAAAGGGAATATTAGTAAAAGGAGCATATTTGCTACTAAACGTGATTTAAAAGAAACTCCTTTGACTAACAAACCCTTTTATCTCCTCTTTTGCAAAGAGGCATCAAATCCTTCTCCCATTCTGCATTCTTCTGTTGAGAGCACTACCAAAACCCATGCACATGAGCACCTTCCTCAAGGGGCTTAAGATATTTTAAAGGAATTTGATGATATATTCCCTAATGAGGTTCCGAAAGGACTTCCTCCCATTACGGGTATAGAACATCAAATTGATTTGGTGCCTGGCGCAAGTCTACCTAATAAACCTGCCTATAGGACCAACCCCATGGAAACCCAAGAGATTGAGTCTCAAGTGAATGAACTGTTGGAGAAGGGCTGAGTTCAAAAGAGCCTAAGCCCTTATGCTATGCCAGTCTTATTGGTGCCCAAGAATAATGGCCAATGGAGGATGTGTGTTGATTTTCGTGCAATCAACAACATCACCATCAAATATAGGCACCCAATCCCCCGTCTTGATGACATCTTGGATGAATTGCATGGGGCAAAAATATTTTCAAAAATAGATCTTAGAAGTGGTTACCACCAAATAAGGATCAAAGAGGGTGATGAGTGGAAAACTGCTTTTAAGACTAACTTTGGTCTTTATGAGTGGTTGGTTATGCCCTTTGGGTTAACTAATGCCCCAAGCACATTTATGCACTTAATGAATCATGTACTGGGGGATTGCCTTGGTAAATTTCGTGTAGTTTACTTTAATGACATTTTAGTTTACTCTAGGAAGCTAGATGATCATTTAGAACATCTAAGACATGTTTTTTATCTTCTTAGGAGTAATCATCTTTTTAGTAACTTAGAAAAATTCACCTTTTGTGTAGACAGTGTAGTTTTCCTAGGTTTTGTAGTTAGTACAAAAGAGGTCCATGTTGACCCCGAAAAGATAAAAGCTATTCAAGAATGGCCCACCCCAAAGAGTGTGACAGAGATTAAAAGCTTTCATGGTCTCGCTGAGTTTTATAGGCGCTTTGTGCCTAACTTTTCCACACTCTTTGCACCAATAAATGATTTGGTGAAAACGGAAGTTCCTTTCCTTTGGGGTGAGAAACAAGAGAAAGCCTTCCAGCTAATTAAGCATAAACTAACCCATGCACCAGTCTTGGCATTACTTAACTTTTCTAAAACATTTGAACTTGAATGTGATGCCTCTGGTGTAGGTGTGGGAGTTGTCTTGTTGCAAGGAGGGCACCCCATTGTGTATTTAGTGAAAAAGTCAATGGTGCCCCCCTCAACTACCCTACCTATGATAAGGAGTTTTATGCTCTAATTAGGGCCCTTCAAACTTGGGACCATTACCTTGCTCCCAAGGAGTTTGTCATTCATAGTGACCATGAGTCACTAAAATATTTGAGGGGTCAAGGTAAATTGAACAAAAGCCATGCAACATGGGTGGAATATCTTGAATCCTTCCCTTATGTCATCAAGTACAAGAAAGGAAAACAAAATGTGGTAGTTGATGCTCTTTCTAGGCATCATGCCCTTTAGTCATCCTTGAGTGCAAAAATCTTGGGAGTTGATGACATTCGGGCTATGTATCCTTCTAACAAGGATTTTGGCCTCATCTTTCTGCCTCTGCATCTGCATTCGCATTAAAGGCCCATGATGGGTACTTCATCAGTGAGGGGCATCTTTACAAAGGGAGTAAGCTTTGTATACCCCAAGGATCAATTAGGAACTTACTTACAAAAGAGAGCCATGAAGGTCGGCTCATGGGGCATTTTGGGATTTCAAAAACCTTCATGCTTTTTTACAAGATAAATTCTTTTGGCCCCATATGCGTAGAGATGTACATAGACATTGCTCTAGATGTATAGCTTGCTTGCAAGCAAAGTCTAAAGCAATGCCTCATGGACTATACACACCTTTACCTGCTCCTTTTGCACTTTGGGAGGATATTAGCATGGATTTCATCCTTGAGCTCCCAAGAACCCAATGAGGTGCAGACTCCATATTTGTGGTGGTGGACCGATTTTCAACAATGGCCCATTTTATTCCCTGCCACAAAGTGGATGATGCGAACAACATCGCAAGAATTTTCTTTAAAGAGGTTATCCAATTGCATGGCATACCCTCTTCAATAGTGTCAGATAGGGATGTGAAGTTCCTTAGCCATTTTTGGAAAATTCTTTGGGCTATAATGGGACCTAAACTTCTTTTTTCCACTACCTGTCACCCTCAAACTGATGGGCAAATAGAAGTGGTGAATAGATCTTTATCCACTATGCTGAGGGCTCTCCTTAAAGGCAACCATAAGTCCTGGGATGAGTACCTTCCCCACATTGAATTTGCTTATAACCGGGTGGTTCATAGAACCACCAAGCATTCTCCATTTGAGGTGGTCTATGGCTTTAATCCTCGTACTCCTCTAGATCTTTTACCTCTTCCTCTTTCTGTTGTTGTGCATAAAAAAGGAGAGGCAAAAGCCATTTTTGTAAAACAATTACATGTAAGGGTTAAAGCTAACATAGTGGTGCACTCCTCATGATGCTAAGCCAAGGATCTCTTCAAAAGGTTGCTCCAAAGAAGAAGATGAAGGATGGAAGTCAAAGGAGATGAGGTTGGAGGCGCCACCTTAGAAGGATAAGCCCAAGGAAGACTTACCACAAGGGAAGGAGCCCTTGATGAAAGCCATTGAAGGTTCTCTCAAGTAGGAGAAAGAAGAAGACACTAAAAAATGTAGAACTCGCAAGTCTATTCAAAATTCAAGTGTAAAAATTATACAAGAGGAGGAGGTGCTTATTTATAGGAGAGGAAGCCTAAGACTAAGGGCTTGAGTTGGACGTCCAACTCAAGGGTGATTAGGGAGAAGTTAGTTGAATTAATTAGGTGTTAATTGAGCTCATGCCTTGTTAACACTTAATTAACTCAACAAGAGCCAAACAAGGCCCTAAGATCAAGGATCTTTCTTCCCTCCAAATTTTAATTTGAATTTGGAGAGTGCCATGATATCTCCCTCTAAAATTCAAATCCAAATATGAATCAACAAACTAGGTCATGTAGGAAAAAGAAAGAGCATGGACGGAACATGAGGGAACAAGGGGGGGCTACTTGTCTCTCATGCTTCATGTGTGACTTAGGAGGGTGTGGGAAAAGCAAGAGGGGTGTGGTTATCAAAAACCACATGTCCACATGGTCCCAAAAAGCCCACTAATGGACCCACTCCACATAGAAGACTAGTTACACCTCCCTTCAAATAAAAGCAATGAAAAAGGGCCAAAATACACGGCCAAAGAAATACTAAATACACCTCCAAAATCATGAACAAAAAAAGAAGACTAAGGCGCCAAATACAAGGCTAAAAGTGAAGACTATGGCCTAATCTTGATGTCCAAAAGAAGGTGAGGTCTTCCTTCCTCTCCTCTAGCCATGTCTTCTTCAATCCTCCTAGCCATGGCCCTTGTGATGGGACCCTTGCTAGGGAGGATTGCACCACATAGAGCTCCAATCCTTAAGAGATGTTACTTTTGCCAATACAGGGAGGAAAGAGGTTATCTTTGAAAAGGGCAACTGGGTATGGCTTCACTTGAGAAAGGATAGAATTCCTTCTCAAAGGAAGTCCTAACTTAGCCTTAGAGGAGATGGACCTTTCCAAATCCTTGAGCGGATAGGTAATAATGCCTATGTTTTAGATCTTCCTGAGGTGAGCACCAGTTTTAATGCTTCTGATTTGTCTCCATTTGTAGGTGCTGAAAATGATGAAGAGTCCATGGATTTGAGGTCAAATCCTCTCCAAGGGGGAGGAGATGATGTGACCATTCCTAGCCAAGGACCTATCACTAGGGCCATGGCAAGAAGGATTGAAGAAGACCTAGCCCTTGCAGACAAAGGAAGACTTGTGAGAGTGAAGATATTAGGCTAGGGATGTTACTTAATAAAATGTACTTTTCCTTTATGTTAATTTTAAGGAGCACTAGGAATTTAATTTGGGACATATATTTAGTCCATTTTTTATTTTAGGAGGTGCCTTAGGAATTTAAAGGGTGGATTTAGCTTTTTGGATCTTTATGAAGGAAATATGGGGTAGCCTTGATATCTACACCCCTCTTTTCCTACATAAACCCCCTAAGTTAATAAGAAGGAATCTTGGCCCTTGGTTTGAGAAACTTGGGCACCAAGTTTGATCATCTAAGGAGGGGATTGTTTCTTAATCCTCCTCCCTTCTCCTTTTAATCCTAGCCCTTCTTTTTTAGGTTATCTTGTTCAAGAGGTTAGCTACCTCTATAGATAGGAGCTCCTCCCCTCACTTGTATTTTTTACACATGAATTAAATCCTAGAGACCATATGGCCATGAGGTTCTTACCTTGAGTGTCCCCCCTTCTCTTTTGTGAGAGCTTCTAAGAGTTATCAAGGGACCCCTCCCTTGTGGCCTTTCCCCTTTGGCTTATCAAACCTAGTGTTGTGGCGCCTCACCCCATTCCTTTCCTCTCCATAAATCCATTTCCCTTCCAAGTGACCTTAGAAAGGATCCTTTGGGCAAGTGATCATCAATGATCACGTCACTTCCCCACATAGAGTTTGCCTACAATAGGGTGGTCCACAAGACTACTAATTTATCCCCTTTTGAGGTTGTATATGACTTTAATCCTCTTACTCCTCTAGATTTGCTTCCACTCCCTAATACTACTTCCTTGTATCACAAAGTGGGAGTATCTAGGGCTGACTTTATAAAGAAATATCATGAAAAGGTCAAGAGTCAAATTGAAAATCAAACTAAAAAATATGCCAAGTACAACAACAAAGGAAGGAAAAAGGTAACCTTTGAAGTTGGGGATTGGGTTTGGCTTCACTTGAGGAAGGATTGATTCCCCACTCAAAGGAAGCCCAAACTAAGTCCTAGGGGAGATGGTCCTTTCCAAGTTCTTACGAAAATTAATGATAATGCATACATCCTAGACCTTCCCTTTGATTATGGAGTTAGTTCCTCTTTTAATGTTTGTGATCTTACACCTTTCCTAGGAGCTAATGACATGGAGGAGCTTGAAGATTTGAAGTCAAATCCTTCTCAAGAAGGAGGGCATGATGGAGGACCATCCTTGGGGCATCAAATAGGACCCATCACAAGGTCCATGGCAAGAAGAATAGAAGAAGAGGAAGGTCATACCACACCAAGAGCATTGATGATCACATGTGCGGACTTTGGTGCATCTACCTAGTCTTTTCCTTATTTTTCCCTTGTATTTTGGGGAACCTTAATCACTTAGCATTTCATTGTGTATTTTTCTTTATCCTTTTTATTATGGGGAAAATTATTTTAGGATTTATTTTGGGACTTAAACCTTGACTTGTAAGGTTAAAAGTCCATTTTTTTCATTTTCTAGACATAAGGGTATTTTAGTCATTTAGGGGGCAGGGACCTACATTTCTTTTGAGGTCCATTTAAGGTTCATTTGAGAGGCATTTAGCTCTCAAATTTCATGCAAATGCCCTAGAGGCCTTCCACCCTATCTTTAAATACCCTAGGTTAGACTACATGTAGTCACTTTGGATATATTGGATATTTGAGAGAGTTTTCCTCATCATTCCTCTTCCTTAGTCATTTAGGGATCTCTTGGTCCCCTTCCTCTCCTCTCTACCTTAGAAGGAGCTTAGGTCTCCCTAAGATTGGCCTTCACCTTCTCCAAGTGAAGTGTGATCAAGCCAAAGAGATACCATCTAACCATCACCACCCAAAACACCATTCTTTTGTCTCCATTTTTCATGAACCACTTTCACCTTTCATAAGCCCCATTTTCACACATATTTCAGCCCTTGAAGAAGATCCATTTCAACATGTCATCTTGGAGAAGAGTTGGTATCAGAGCCTAACCGATATCTAGTTGTAACTCTTTGTATTCTTGATCAGGGAAATATGATATAATTTTGTGAGAAGAGAGTGAGTAAGAGAAGAACTTTACCAGATATGAGTGAAATACCACCTTAACCCTTGTTATTATAGGCATCTTCTATTAACTTAGAAGTTCCTCCTTCATGTAAAAAGACCTTTTTTGATAAATTAGAAAATCTTATAGAGTTTACCCGTGTGCCTACTGAAGCCTAGATTGAATCCCAGCTTCCTCCTCTTTTAAGTCCCTATAATGTCTTCCACCGCCATAAATCTAGCTTTACATATAAAGTCAAAAATCTGATCTCAACTCCTCGTCCTGGAGTGAAAGAGTTTATCCAAACTTCTAAACTAGATCAGTGTCCTCTCAATGAAACTTCCCAGGAACAATATGTTGATTTAGAAACAAATCAAGATATGATAAATTCCTGGAGGTCCAAGAATTATGTTGCTCTTCACCTTGGAGCAATCAAGTTGGCCCTAACCCTTCATGGGAGAAAAGGTCTACTAGTTACTACTAGAATCTCCCTTGTTGATTCATCCTTCCGGAGATATGAATAAGCAGTGATAGGAACGGTGTTAACCACCCTGAATGCTAGAAGTGTGGTTCTAACTATGTTCCACAATTTCAATGTCCAACTGAGAGATCCTACACTCTCAAAAAGGTTTAAAGTCCAAGTTCAGATAGTTGGAACTGAACAAGACCCTGAAGCTATTGCTGCTACACTTCATCATCAAATCATCTTCAGATTACAGGAACATTGTTTTGATCTTCCCTCTGAAGCTGGTGTGTCTGAAAATGCTCTGTTGGTAATTGCTAACCAAGAAGACAAAGTCCCTGCTATAGTCCAGATGCCAAAACAGATTCCCAGATCTGAATTGGAACAGCTGATTCCACTTGAGTGGATCAGTAATTATGAAAATTTTAAATCACAGACACAACCCATCGTTGCTGGCAGTCTTGTTTACAGGAGACAAAATAATGGAAAGGTCAAAGCTATTTACAAAAATAAAGAGGAATCCACATCCTCATCAGATGGTCCTGTCTTTTCAACAATGATGATTTCTCTTGGAGAAAAAGAGAAAAGGATTCCAGTCTATGCTTTCAGAACTGATGGGTCTTCCATCTACTCTGATAAGCTAAAGGGTCACTTTATGTGGGATGTTAACCCCGCTATGTGTGACAGTGATTGTGACCGTTGGATGGACCATGATAGTAACAGCAATGACAGTGATGATGATGATGTTGACAAAAAGAAAAATCAGGCAGGCCATGTCGGCCACCACCAAAAGCAAGAAAGCCAGATCCCAATAATCGTCTATGGGTTGCTTTCCATAACCCTCCAAAGCCCTTACAAATCTATGATGAGATGATAAAACTTCTCAGGGCAGAAGAAGAAAAGAAAACTAGAATTTCTTGTACAAGGGAAACACCAAAATCTATTGATCTCCTTCCTCCTAATGATGCGGATCTAATCACTTAGCCACCTTTGCCAAATATGAAAGAGAACAGTTTTTCAACTAAAAAGGTAATTCGGCCTCCTTACTAGATGTGTAGAACAGAGGAAAAAATCCATGCTACCCAAATGACTAGAATGGGTGAATGCATGATGTTCTCTCTATACTCTCAAGATCATTATGAAGAAGAAGAAGAGGATTTCCCTCCTCTTATTCAAAAAACCAACATCAACAGAGGAATTCAACAAAGACTGTATGTTACCCTGTCAGAAGTGTTACCGATTGAAAATTAAAGGGTATTGCTCAAGCAGAGGAAGTCTTAAACTGGAAAACACAGAATATGGTTGCTCAGAACAGATATCTCCAAAAGATCGATCAAAAGCTTGATAAAGTATTTGATTTGGAGAAACAGGTGCAGAAAGGCTCTGATACCACTATTGGTCGGGAGCCCTCACGCCTCCTCATACTTATAAAGGAAACCTTACACATCTTGCCTTGAATCATTACTTCATTTTATGTATGAATCTCCAGAAGCTTTTCTATGCCCCATGTCTCTTTTGCTTCACTTATTCATACATAAAATCTTTCATGATTTGCTGTAAGTACCATAAATAGATTTCCCTTATTCATAGAGGTACCGTAACAAGGGATTGTACAAAATAGAAAAGTGAATTTTTAGATATGATTTCTCATATACAAGATCCTTTTCAGGCGAGTATAGAGGATACTTTCATATCATCTGCCTAGCATATAACTCTTTGTACTGTTACTCTTATAGCTTATGACATAATTAAGGAGTTGAGAGTTTTCAGAGAAGAAGAGAAAATTTAGAACTAAAACATTGTTATTACTGGAGGCTTTCAGGTTCTCTACCGAGTTCCCTCTGCCGAAAACAAACTACAAAGCTTTCTTATATAGAAAACACAGACACACTGACTCAGAAGTGGACAAATAGTTGTCCCTTCTACTATTACACCCACTACGAATAAGATTCTGAAATAATTACAAACAAACAAACAAACCATCACACCAGATGAGTCACCTTATCTGAAAGAATCTACTTTCCATAAAGTAGCCAACAGATAAGATCCAAAGGACAATAATTATACAACCAACAAAGAAATTAAAGTTGTACGCCTAGCAGACCTAGAACTTTATTAATCACGCCTATGTACATCAAGAGTTGTCCTTATCTTCTAGTCTCTTCTGCTTCTCAAAATAGGCTCGTGACTAGGAGATAAATTTGGATCTGAGTCATCTGAGTCATAATTGGACCTGATTTGACTTTCTCTGTCAGATTCTTCTTTATCTTCTTGCATTATGACCTGTCCTCCATGACCATAAGAAATGTCTTTTTTCACTGCACAAGCTTTTCTTACGTGATATGATGGACTGACTTGTCGTGCTTTGCAATAATATCTATGATTGTCGGGAGAGCAAATAATGTCCATCTGTCCTGCTTTAGCACATGTAGAATTATATTCTACCAAATTTCCACTTTTACCATTAAGCCTATGTAATTCAATAATAAGCTCACTTGAGTAAAAAGGTGGTTCATCTTCTTGGATTAAGATCTGCTTCTTAGGAAATGTTTCCCAGATCTTGACTTGATTCTGTGTCCATAAGTTCTCAATAACAGGATGTTTGAAATATGGTCTATGTAGGATAGCAATAGTGATACAGCTATCTACGTCTTCATTTTGAACATTCATCTTTTTACGAGCTCTTTGGAGTTCTTGGATCATATCTTTTTTCCAGAGTGAGACTAGTTGAAACCAAGACAGGAATTTCCATAAATTGGAGTTTTCATTTGTAATGATTTCCAAGAAATTTAAAAGCTTCATGGTTGGAATTAAGACAGGATATTCATGGAGTAAAGTGACGCACCATAAATCATCTTCAAAGAACTGTCTATCGATGCTAAAAGCAAAGATATTCAGATAAGGGCTATCAGGATTAAACCATGTGGGTTTAGGACTGATTTGCTGAGATTGTAAGGATCTTCCTAAGTAATAAAACATGTGTTGTCTAGCAAATCCACTAAGGGTAAATGGTGAAACCAGGAAGTCAGGTGGCATTTCAGGAGGGAAATTGATTCTTCTGGACTTATTGTTCAAGAGTGAAGGTTCAGATGTGGATTCATTCATGTAAACTAGAGACACAGGAGAACTGACATGACTATATGATAGTCTTGACAAATAATCAGGAATTGTGTTTTGGTCTCCTTTTATGTGTTTAGTTATGAAATCGTACCTTGAAAACATCAAATACAGGCACCCAATCCCTAGGCTTGATGACATGCTGGATGAATTACATGGGGCAACAATTTTCTCAAAAATTGATCTTAGAAGTGGTTATCATGAGATAAGGATTAAAGAGGGTGATGAATGGGTGTGGTATTTTACTTTGGTCATGCCTTTTGGTATAACAAATGCCCCTAGCACTTTCATGAGACCAATAAATCATGTCTTAAGGGATTGTTTAGGAAAATTTTGTGTACTTTACTTTGATGACATACTAGTGTATAGTAGGAGCCTGGATTATCACTTAAGACATCTTATGCAAGTTTTTTGCATACTTAGGACCAACCACCTCTTTGGGAATCTTGAAAAATGTACTTTTTGTGCTGAGAGTGTGGTATTTTTTGGATTTGTAGTTAATTCTCAAGGGATTCATGTGGATCTCGAAAAAATCAAAGCCATCCAAGAATGGCTCACCCCAAAAAGTGTGATAGAGATCAAGAGCTTTCGTGGTCTCGCTAGTTTTTATAGGCACTTTGTGCCTAACTTCTCCACACTTTTCTCACCAATAAATGAGTTGGTGAAGAAGGATACTCCTTTCCTTTGGGGTGACAAGCAAGAAAAAGCCTTTTCTCTAATCAAACATAAGCTTACTCATGCACCAGTCTTGACATTACCAGATTTTTCTAAAACTTTTGAACTTAAGTGTAATGCCTTTGATGTGGGTGTGGCAGCTGTATTGTTGTAGGGTGAGCACCCTATTGCTTATTTCAGTGAAAAACTCAATGGAGCCCCTCTCAACTACCCCACCTATGACAATGATTTTTATGCTTTGATTAGGGCCCTTTATACTTGGGAGCATTATCTTGCTCCTAATGAGTTTGTCATTCACAGTGACCATGAGTCACTTAAATATCTAAGGGGACAAGGTAAGCTGAACAAAAGGCATGCTAAATGGGTTGAATTCCTTGAATCCTTTCCATACGTCATCAAATACAAGAAAGGAAAAAACAATGTGGTAGTTGATGCCCTGTCTAGGAGGCACACTCTTTATACCACCCTGAGATTTAACATTCTAGGATTTGATGACATAAGGGCCATGTATCCCTCTGATAAGGATTTTGGCTCCATTTATGCTGCCTCTGCATCTAAGACCCAAGATGGGTTCTTCACTAGTGAGGGGTATCTTTTAAAAGATGGCAGACTTAGTATACCCCAAGGATCTATGAGAAATCTGCTAACAAAAGAGAGCCATGAAGGTGGGCTCATGTGGCATTTTGGAATGCATAAAACTCTTATGCTTTTGAAAGAAAAATTCTTTTGGCCCCATACGAAAACAGATGTTCATAGGCATTGTTCTAAATGTTTAGCTTGTCTTCAGGCTAAGTCTAAGGTAATGCCCCATGGACTCTATACACCTTTACTTGCTTCTTTTGGACCTTGGCTGGACATTAGTATGGACTTTGTGCTTCCTCGTACCCAACGAGGTGCAGACTCTATCTTTGTTGTAGTGGACATATTTTCTAAAATGGACCACTTTATACCCCACCACAAAGTTGATGATGCGAGCAACATCGCAAGACTTTTCTTTAGAGAGGTTGTCCGTTTGCACGGTATACCCTCTACTATAGTGTCTGATAAGGATGTTAAGTTCCTTAGCCATTTCTAGAGAAATTTATGGGCTAAGCTGGGAACTAAACTCCTGTTCTCCACCACTTGTCACCATCAGACTGATGAGCAAACTGAGGTGGTGAACAAATCCTTATCCACTATGTTGAGGGCACTACTCAGAGGCAACCATAAGTCTTGGGATGAATACCTTTCCCATGTTAAGTTTGCATACAATAGGGTGGTCCAGAGAACCACCAAGTAGTCCCCTTTTGAAGTGGTCTATGGTTTCAACTCTCTCACACCTTTAGACCTCTTACCTCTCCCTCTCTCTCACTCTTTTCACAAAGATGGAGAGGCAAGAACTAATTTTGTTAAAAATTTACATGAGCGGGTCAAGCATAACATAGAACATAATTCAAAAGGGTATGCTTCTTCTGCTAATAGGGGAAGGAACGAAGTAATCCTCAATGAAGGGGATTCGGTTTGGCTTCATTTGAGAAATGATCGTTTTTCTACTAAAAGCAAATGAAACATCATTCAACAAAACAAAATAATAAGATCAAACTTTCACCAATGACCAAATGAAACCAAGAAACATCAACCCCAATGGCCAGAAAGTGAAATTTATCTTAGATAATTTATCTTAGATTCACACAAATTAAAGCAAACTATGAAAGGGAACAAACCAACTAGAGCTAATAAGATCTCTCCAATTAAGGTTTTTCAATTACCATTGAACACCTTTTGGAAACTGCTTTTATGCATAGTTCACAATTTATTTCATATGGACACACCAAATTCTTTTAAAGTAAATATTGAAAGAAAAGGATCTAATTCAACTTTATTGCCAAATATATTTTTTTTGCAAACGTTCACCTTGAATCCACTGTCTGTTTCTATCATTTAGATATCTACAACCGAAGAAACCCATATCTAATTTTAACGCAACACTACAAACCTAATTGGTAAATCTTGTAATGTTGCATTTCATAAATCAAGATAGATGCATATTTCAATCACAAAACACCAAATTCAAATTCAAATTTCCAGGAAACCCATTTCTTAAACCTCAAAAACTCATGCTAAAATCCCCAACCGAATGACGCTAACAACTTAAAAACATCTCAAAGCAAATGAAACATCATTCAAGAAAGTAAAATAATAAGATCAAACTTTAACCAATGACCAAATGAAACCAAGAAACATCAACCCAGCGGCCAGAAAGTGAAATTAATCTCAGATAATTTATCTCAGATTTAGACAAATTAAAGCAAACTGTGAAACGGTACCCACCAACGATAGTTAATAAGATATCTCCAATTAAGGTTTTTCCATTACCATTGAACACTTTTCGAAAACTGCTTTTATGCATAGTTCACAATTTATTTCATATGCACACACCAAATTCTTTTAAAGAAAAATATTAAAAGAAAAGGATCCAATTCAACTTTATTACCGAATATAAATTTTTTGCAAATGTTCACCTTGAATACTTTTATGCATAGTTCACAATTTATTTCATATGCACACACTAAATTCTTTTAAAGAAAAATATTAAAAGAAAATGATCCAATTCTTCTATATTTCTGAATATAAATTTTTTGTAAATGTTCACCTTGAATCCACTCTCTGTTTCTATCATTTAGATATTTACAACCGAAGAATGCATATCTAATTTTAATCCAACACTACAAACCCAATTGGTAAATCTTGTAATGTTCCATTTCATAAATCAAGACAGATGCATACTTCAATCACAAAACACAATTCAAATTCAAATTTCCAGGAAACCCATTTCTTAAACCTTAAAAACTCATGCTAAAGTCCCCAACCCAATCACGCTAGCAACTTAAAAACATCTCAAAGCAAATGAAACATCATTCAAGAGATGAAAATAATAAGATTAAACTTTAACCAATGACGAAATGAAACCAAGAAACATAAACCCCAGCAGCCAGAAAGTGAAATTTATCTCAGATAATTTATCTCAGATTCAGACAAGTTAAAGCAAACTGTGAAAGGGCACTGATGCATTCCTACCTAGAAAGGGTCCTATCACAAGGGCGATGGTTAGGAGGATTGAGGAAGACATGGCAAGAGGAGGGAAGAAGAACTCACCTTCCCATGGAGATCAAGATGATGGAAATTAGGCCATAGTCCTCTTTTTAGTCCTTCATGTATGTGTTCTTTCTTTAGGAGTTTGGAGGTGTTTTTATTTTTATTTCAGGTACCCACCAACGAGAGCTAATAAGATATCTCCAATTAAGGTTTTTCAATTATCATTGAACACCTTTTGGAAACTACTATTATGCATAGTTCACAATTTATTTCATATGCACACACCAAATTCTTTTAAAGAAAAATACTAAAAGAAAAGGATCCAATTCAACTTTATTGTCGAATATAAATTTTTTCCAAATATTCACTTTGAATCGACTGTCTGTTTATATCATTTAGATATCCAAAGCCGAAGAAACCCATATCTAATATTAATGCAACAGTACAAACCCAGTTGGTTAATCTTGTAATGTTCCATTTCATAAATCAAGATAGATGCAAACATCAATCACAAAATTCAAATTCAAATCTCTAAGAAACCCATTTCTTAAACCTCACAACCTCATGCTAAAATCCTGATGCATTCTTGTTGATGCCTTTCCCAAGATCACCTTCTAGCTTGGTTCATTTCGAGAAATGGATGGTGGAAGGGGAAGGAATGATGATGTAGGCACCACTCATGGATAAGCCTTTGAAGAAGCTTGCCACAAGAGAAGGAGCCCTTGATAAAAGCCATAGAAACTCTCAAAGCTAAGGAGAGAAAGAAGATACTCAAATGAACTCACAAACAATTTTGTATTCAATATCAAGTATAAAATGAACATAGGAGGGGGAGACATCTATTTATAAGAAAAAAAATGGGCTAAGGGAGGGAGAAGAGTGACGTGAAAGCTAGGGGAGTTTAGGAGAGTTTAATCAAGTGTTAATTGAGGTAGAGCCAATTAGCACTTGATTAATCTCTAGGAAGATCCAAACATGCCCCTAACTTTAAGATCTTGGTCCCCTCTCAATTTGAATTTTAATTTTGGAGGGAAGCCACATGGCATCTTCAAAATTCAAATTCAAAAATGAGAGCACATAAAAAACATGTGGAAGCCACCTTGGAAGAGAGAAGGTTTCATCCAAGTGGAGGGGAACCAAGAGGTCCCACATGTATCTCATGCTTCATGTGTGAGTGGGAGGGTTGTGGAACCACCTTAGGGGGTGTGGTTCAGAAAAAACCACACTTCGAAGCTTCTCCAAAAAGCCTAAACTACTCAACACACTCACAAAAGAGACTAATCACACCCCCAAAATTAAAAAGAACATAAAATCCTTAGGTAACAAGGGGGGCTACTTGTCTCTCATGCTTCATGTGTGACTTAGGAGGGTGTGGGGATAAGCTAGAGGGGTGTGGTTATAAAAAAGCACACGTCCACATGGCCCCAAAAAGCCCACTAATGCACACACTCCATATAATAGACTAGATACACCTCCCTTCAACTAAAGGCAACAAAAAAAGGGCCAAAATACAAGGCCAAAGAAATACTAAATACGCCTCCAAATACATGAACTTAAAAGTGAAGATTAAGGCGCCAAATACAAGGCTAAAAGTGAAGACTATGGCCTAATCTTGATGTCCAAAAGAAGGTGAGGTCTTCCTTCCTCTCCTCTAGCCATGTCTTCCTCAATCCTCCTAGCCATGGCCCTTGTGATGGGACCCTTGCTAGGGAGGATTGCACCACATTGGCTCCCTTATTTCACTCCACATGTGCATTCTCTCTCCTACATGGCTGATCTTGTTGCTTCTTATTTGAATTTGAATTTTAGAAGTGTCATGTCACTTCCCTCCAAAATTCAAATTCAAACTAGGGACTTGTTTGGATCTTTCTCTTTTTTTGCCTTGGCCTTGGACTTGAACGTCCAACACTCCCCCTCGCCTCTATAAATAGGTCCTCACTCACTCTTGTAATCACCTTAGTTCATTTTATACAAATTAGACTTGTGAGACTCTTTGTGAGTGTCTTTTTCTCTCTAACCTTGAGAGTGCTTCTATGGCTTTTATCAAGGGTTCCTTCCCTTGTGGCAAGCTTCTACAAACTAGGCTTATCTCAACTTAAGAGTGGCGCCTCCATCTTCATCTTCTTCCTATTCATCCACACCTTCTTGCACCATTAGAACCTCTTGAAGCAAGATCCTAGGGAGAGCATTCCAAGAATGCATCAAGTGGTATCAAAAGCCTTCTTCTAGAAGTTCTTCTTCTTTGCTTATATTTTTTTAATTTGCAAATTCTTATCATCATCTTCTCCATCTATTCTTCTATTTTTCTTCAAGTAATTTCGTGTTGTTCATGTTATTGTTGCTTGTCTAGTGTTGTTGTGATTTGTTTTTCATTTCTAAGCCACTTTTCTTCAATTTAATCGGTGCATTTTCTTCCTATGCATTTTCCTTTCATTTAATCTGTTCAAATTTGTTAAATCCTCTATTGAGCCACTGTTTTGTGTGTTAGGCTCCATTAGCCTTTGTTTTTTTGTGGTTTGGTGCATATTGAAGTTCCTAAGAAGCACCTTATACTAAAACCATACCCCTGTGGCGAAAACCACAGTGCTATGGCAAGGTGTTTTGGCTTTAATTTTGCATTTCTTTGCTGGATTCTTGTGCGTTTTTTGCTGTTTCTTATGTTAGGTTTATTTTCAATTTTAATAATCTCAACTATTTGTCATTTAGAGTCTTGTTTAGTCATTAATTTTGCCATATCAAGTTCCTTAGGTTTTACCTCTTTTGTTTTGCATTTTTTTGCTTCAAAAAGTGTGGTCAACTTCTTGAAATTGAGCTTCAAAGAGGAATCACCTCATGTTTAAGTCTCATAAGAAGTCCTCATGCTTTTAGTTCAAGCATGTTTTAGGCAAAAAAAAAAATCTCAAAAATTTTATAGCTCAATTTTTCTTATGTCATTGTCTTGTTCAAATTTAGTAGCTCTCTTTTGTACTAAATTTTGAGTGATTGCATTGAGGTTTGCTTGAGCAAATTATTGTGGCCTAAGTGAGCCAAAACTTGTGTAAAACAAGAAACTCTAACTCACAATTCATAGCTCTTGGTGCATTACCTATATCACTCTAAGTTTTGGTGCATTTTGAGTTACTTGTATTTTCATAGATTGCACTTTGCTTTGAAAATTTTTGTGCCTTAGCTTGTTATTCTTCTCAAGTAGAAAATTGAGTCCAAATCATTCACCACAGCACTGTGGATTTTGCCACAGCCATGTGGATTTTTGGTAGAATGCTTCTTAGGTGCCTCAAATTCACACAAATGAACATAAACTCAAAGTTATGGCTAGAGAAGTGAATTCTAAATAGAAAAAACTAGTTCAATGAATGGAACAAATGAATTGAAATAACAAATTAAAGTACACATTACAATAAACGTGCAAGAATTAAAGAAAAACAAACACAAGACACACATTCAAGACATGCTAGAAATTATGAACAACAAGGAAGTAATAGAATGAAAATAGAATGTAATAGAATGAAAATACTAAAAGAGAAGGATCTAATTCAACTTTATTGTGGACTATAAATTTCTCCCAAATATTCACTTTGAATCGACTGTTTGTTTCTATCACTTAGATATCTAAAACCGAAGAAACCCGTATCTAATTTTAATGCAATAGTACAAACCCAGTTGGTAAATGTTGTAATGTTCCATTGCTTAAATCAAGATAGATGCAAACTTGAATCACAAAACACAAAATTCAAATTAAAATATCCCAAAAACCCATTTCTTAAATCTCACAACCCATTTCTTAAAGCAAATGAAACATCATTCAAGATATCAAAGCAATAAAATCAAACTTTAACCAATGACCAAATGAAACCAAGAAACATCAACCGCAACAGCCATAAAATGAAATTTATCTCAGATTCAGGAAAATTAAAGCAAACCGTGAAAGGGTACCCACAACCGAGAGCTATAAGATCTCTCCAATTAAGGTTTTTCAATTATCATTGAACACTTTTTGGAAACTGCTATTATGCATAGTTGACAATTTATTTCATATGCACACACCAAATTCGTTTAAAGAAAAATATTAAAAGAAAAGGGTCCAATTCAACTTTATTGCCAAATATAAATTTTTTCCAAACATTCACTTTTAATCCACTGTCTATTTCTATAATTTAGATATCTAAAACCAGCGAAACACATATCTAATTTTAATGCCACAGTACAAACCCAGCTGGTAAATCTTGTAATGTTCCATTTCATAAATCAAGATACATGCATACTTCAATCACAAAACACAAAATTCAAATTCAAATTTCCAAGAAATCTGTTTCATAAACCTCACAACCTCATGCTAAAATCCCAAACCCAATCACACTAATAACTTAAAAAAATATCAAAGCAAATGAAACATCATTCAAGATATCAAAATAATAAGATCACACTTTGACCAATGACCAAATGAAACCAAGAAACATCAACTCCAACGGCCAGAAAATGAAATTTATCTCAAATAATTTATCTTAGATTTAGACAAATTAAAGCAAACCGTGAAAGGGTACCCACAACCGAGAGCTATAAGATCTCTCCAATTAAGGTTTTTCAATTATCATTGAACACTTTTTGGAAACTACTATTATGCATAGTTCACAATTTATTTCACATGCACACACCAAATTCTTTTAAAGAACAATATTAAAACAAAAGGATTCAAATCAACTTTATTGCCGAATATAATTTTTTTCCAAAAATTCACTTTGAATCCATTCTGTTTCTATCATTTAGATATCTAAAACCGACGAAACCCATATCCAATTTTAATGCAACAGGACACCTAGTTGGTAAATCTTGTAACGTTCAATTTCATAAATCAAGATAGATGCAAACTTCAATCACAAAACACAAAATTCAAATTCCATTTTCAAAGAAACCCATTTCTTAAACCTGACAACCTCATGCTAAAATCCCCAACCTAATCACACTAACAACTTAAAAACATCTCAAACAAATGAAACATCATTCAAGAAATCAAAATAAAAATATTAAACTTTAACCGATGACCAAATGAAACCCAGAAACATCAACCCCACAAGGCAGAAAGTGAAATTTATCTCAGATTTAGACAAATTAAAGAAAACTATGAAATGGTACCAACCAACGAGAGCTAATAAGATCTCTCCAATTAAGGTTTTGCAATTATCATTGAACACTTTTTGGAAAATGTTATTATGCATAGTTCACAATTTATTTCATATGCACACACCAAATTCTTTTAAAGAAAAATACTAAAAGAGAATGATCCAATTCAACTTTATTGTCCACTATAAATTTTTTCCAAATATTCACTTTGAATCGACTGTCTGTTTCTATCACATAGATATCTGAAACTCAAGAAACCCATATCTAATTTTAGTGCAACAGTACAAACACAGTTGGTAAATCTTGTAATGTTTCATTTCATAAATCAAGATAGATGCAAACTTCAATCACAAATTAGCCAGAAAGTAAAATTTATCTCAGATTTAGACAAATTAAAGAAAACTATGAAATGGTACCAACCAACGAGAGCTAATAAGATCTCTCCAATTAAGGTTTTGCAATTATCATTGAACACTTTTTGGAAAATGTTATTATGCATAGTTCACAATTTATTTCATATGCACACACCAAATTCTTTTAAGGAAAAATACTAAAAGAGAATGATCCAATTCAACTTTATTGTCCACTATAAATTTTTTCCAAATATTCACTTTGAATCGGCTGTCTGTTTCTATCACATAGATATCTGAAACTCAAGAAACCCATATCTAATTTTAGTGCAACAGTATAAACACAGTTGGTAAATCTTGTAATGTTTCATTTCATAAATCAAGATAGATGCAAACTTCAATCACAAAACACAAAATTCAAATTCAAATATCCAAGAAACCCATTTCTTAAACTCACAAAATCATTCTAAAATCCTGAACCCGATCACGCTAACAACTTAAAAATATCTCAAAGCAAATGAAACACCCTTCAATAAATCAAAATAATAAGATCAAATTTTAACCAATGACCAAATGAAACATTAACCCCAACGCCCAAAAAGTGAAATTTATCTCTAATCCACACAAATTAAAGCAAAATGTGAAAGGGTACCCACCAACTATAGCTTATAAGATATCTCCAATTAAGGTTTTTCAATTATCATATAACACTTTTTGGAAAATGCTTTTATGCATAGTTCACAATTTATTTCATATGCCCACACCAAATTCTTTTAAAGAAAAATATTAAAAGAACAAGATCCAATTCAACTTTATTCCTGAATATAAATTTTTTCCAAACATTTACTTTGAATCCACTGTCTATTTCTATCGTTTAGATATCTAACACCGAAGAAACCCATATCTACTTTTAATACCACACTACAAACCCTGATGCAATCCTACCTACCAAGGGCCCTCTCACTAGGGCAATGGCTAGGAGGATTGAAGAGGACTTGGCCTGGAAAGACTCATCAAGACCCCAGCTCATGATGGAGATAGATATTTTAGGCAATAGTCCTTAGTTTTCCTCTTGTAAATATTAATTAGCTTTTAATTCCGTTTTAGGCCTTCTATTTTGGCCATTTATTCTAGTTTATAGACTTTAGGGTGCAATTAGCTTAGGAAGGGATGTGAGGGGAGTAAAGGGCCTAATAACCCAAAGGAGTGTGAATCTCTTTCCACACCCCCTTGATTAGGCTGTGACACTCCCTAGCTTAAGGCTAAGCACCACCTTTAGTGGGCCTAAGAGGAATTAGTGCTCCTAATCCTAATAGGCCTAAGTCCCACATTGGCTAGTTTTGAGTGCCTTGCTCCCTCTTTGGGCTATAAATACACCTAGTCTCTCTTGTACAAATCACACTTGATTGAATGAAGTAAGACTCTTTTTGAGCAATTTATTCTTGAGTGTCATTGAGAATCCTCTCTCTTGAGGAATCTCTCCCTTAAAGCTTTTATCAAGGGACCCCTCCCTTGTGGCAAGCAACATAAAATTTTTGGCTCATCTTTCTCCTAGAAAGTGGCGTCAACCCTCTTCCATTTCTAACCTCTCCATCCTCCATTTTCTTAGAGGAAGGAACCTTGGTTGAAGAGATCAAGAGAGTGCATCATTTGGTATCAAGAGCCATCTTCATGAAGGTTCATTTCCTCTTTCTTTTCTTTAATTTTCATGCGTCTTTCTTAGCCATTTTTCTGTAGTTTCTTTTATGCTTTAATTCTTGTTCCTTTATTGTCATTTTAATCTCCTTTCATGTCTTGTTAGTAGTAGATTTACTTCTTGTCTTTTAATTCCTTGCACTTTTATTTCTTTGGTTCAATTTCTTGTTCTTTCATTGAATCACTTTGTCATGCTTTAGGATTCCTTTTCCTGCCATTTTAATTACTTCTTCCTCCTCTTTTGATTTTCCTAAGAAAGCTTATATTAATTATTTCACAACCTTTGTGAAAGAAGCCACCCAAGTGTGGTCTAAGGTTTTGGAATCACTTCTTTTGCTTTCCTTTCCTTTCCATTTTTTTGCTTTAGGCATTTTTTTCTTGTTGTGAGTGTGAGTTTTATTTTTCTGCACTTTATTTTTCAGCTTTTAATCTTCCTTGTTTTTTCATTTAGATTGTCTTGTTTAGTCCTTAATTGTCACATTAAATTTCCACTTGTGTTACTTTTTATTTTCTACATAAAAAGAGTGTGTGTTACTTCTTGAAATTGAGCATCAAAGAGGTTCATCCTCTTGAGTAAGTCTTCTAAGAGGTCTACATGCTATTAGCTCTAGCATGATCTCAAAAAAAAAAAATTCAAAATTATGCTCAATTTCTTCCTATAATTCTTGTTCATTTTAGTAGCTTAGCATTGCATTAATTCTTTTGGGTGAATTTTTTTGGCTGTTATTGAGATCAATATAGGCGTGAGTTTTGGGCTTAAACACTTGAGAAATCAAGCTTTCCTAGACCCCCTAAAATTCTCATTAAAGCTTGCTTAACACACCCTAATATCTAGTGCATGTTAAGTTGCTTTATTTTCCTTGATTTCCACCTTTATTATTAAATTTTGTTGGCTAAATTCTTCATTTTATTTCAAGCAAATCTCTCTCTTACACTCCTCATTTTCTTTTTAAGTTTTCTAAAATTGTTGAAGAGGTGTAGCAAAACAAAAAAACAAAAGAGAAGAAGAAATATATATATATATATATATAAAGGTAGAAGACAAATCAAGCATAAAAAAAAAAGAGTTAGTAAAAGTAATTAAAGAAAAAAGAAAACAAGTGAAAAGAGAACAAATTATATTTAGTACACCTCAATTTGTTTTGATTTGATTAGAAGGAGTGTGCAAACTTTGTTACATCTAGCTTGAATTTGCTTTTTCGATCAACACAAAGTGAATGTGCAAATCTTAGAAAATTTTTTAAGTGTCTTGTTGCTTTTAAGTCCTCTCTAATCTAGTACCATTCTAAGTTCATTTTGACATGATAATTTTCTTTCAATACCTTTAATTGTTTGCTTGTCTTATTCTTATTCATTATGTTTGTCTACATTTAATCTATCCACTTGGATGTGTGTCCTCCTTTGATTTTGAGCTTTTCTTGTTTTTCTTTAATTCTTGCACTCTCTTGCTCTTGGTGTGCCACTTTTGAGAAGGGAAAAGAGAGATCAATCCAAGCTTTCCACAAGGAAAGCATCTTGAGGTGTGTTGAAGCAAGCTAAGGAAGAGGTTCATTCAAAGGAGCAACGCCAATTTGAGAGAGGCAAACACTGTGGAAAAGTAACATCAAAACTTCCAATTTTTTACTTTTTTCCTTTTTTGGGTGTAATTTTTAACGCCATTTTAATTGAGGTGTTGGATGCCCATAAGGGTCACCTCTTTGATTGTAATAGCTTTTAGTTTCTCGTATAGGTGGGAGAAAGAATTGGTACCCTATCTCTCCACCTTAGGTGCACGCCTTTAGACCCTTACCTTTGCTTTAATTTCTTTTATTTGCTTTGAATCTTAGTGTGAAAGGATTTTGAGTTCCAAAGACTCTTAAGTAATTCACTTAGGGAGAAAACCAAACAAAAGAGTGAGGAGTGTTGCCCTTAGGTTCTTTCCAATCACTTTCAAAATGAGCTCACACACATCTAGTAAAGGTAGTGTAAATAAAAAAGGTTCTCAAAAAACAACCAAGATGGATAATTTTGTGAGTGAATTTAGGGAGTGGAGGTTAGAAGAGAGAAAAGAAAGAAAAGAAAGAGAGAAGAGAGAAGAAAAGAGGCGTGAAGAGAAAGAAAAAGAAAAGAGAGAAAGAGAGTTAAGAGAAGAAAGACCAAAAGAGGAAAAGAGCATGAAAAAAGAGGGAAAGAAAGAGAGGAGAAAAGAGAGAGACAAGAACGAGAAGAAAGATGGAGGGAAGAGAAAGAGAAGAAAAAAAGGGAAAGAGAAGAGAGAAGAAAAGAGCGTGAAAGAGAAGAAAGAAGAGAAAGCAAAGTTAGAGAGAGGCATAGGTATAGGCCCACCTCTAGTGAAGTAAGTGAAAGTGAGGGATATGAAAGACCTAGGGCAAAGAGAGTGCAAAAACATCATAACCAACCCCAAGCCCAACCTAGGGAACAAAAAGTTGACCTCCCTCATTTTCATGGCAAAGAGGATGTGGAAGCCTACCTTGATTGGGAAATGAAGGTAGAGTAACTCTTTGTTTGTTATAACATAAGTGAAGAAAGAAAAGTTCCACTGGCAACCCTTAGCTTCCAAGGGCATGCCATGTATTGGTGGACCTCCTTGGTCAATAAGAGGCGCCGCCTTTGTAACCCTCTTGTGGATTATTGGAATGATCTCAAGGGGGCTATGGGGCAGAGACACGTCCCTTCTTGTTATGAAAGAGGGCTCTTGGATAAACTCTAAAGATTAAAACAGTACAACTTAAGTATTGAGGAGTATAAACAAACCATGGAGCTTTTCATAATGAGAGGGGGCGTCACCGAAGAACCAAGGGCCACCGAAGCTAGATTTTAAGTGGTTTGAGCTCTAACATAAGAGACAAAGTTGAGCTCTTACCATATAATAATCTAGATGACCTAGTCCAACTTTGCATAAGAGTGGAAAATCAATTAAAAAGAAAAGGTGTTGGAAAAAGAGAATTTCCATCCTACAATTATGCAAAAAGGGACCTAGGGAAGGGAAGCTCTTCCAAGAGCTCTCCCAAAGAGGAACCATCCAGGCATGTGCATAAAGAACATAAACCCGTGCATCATAGAGACAACCCCCCTACTAGTTCTAGCAATAGAACTAGTAGTATTAAATGCTTTAAATGTCTTGGGAAAGGCCACATTGCCTCTCAGTGCCCCAATAAGAAAACCATGATCATAAGGGGCCAAGAGATTTTTAGTGAGAGTAGCTCTTCTTCTTCCTCTAGTGAGAGTGAGGAAGAAAGGGGGTCATGAGCATCATGAGCATGACATTGTTGAAAACCCTTGTGATGGAGACCTCTTAATGGTTAGGCGCCTTCTTGGAAGCCAACCCCTTGAGCTTAACCATTCCCAAAAAGAGGACATTTTTCATACACGTTGTAAAGTCTTAGACAAAACCTGTTCTCTCATTGTGGATAATGGATCCTGTTGCAATTGTTGTAGCTCAAGGTTGGTAGAGAAGCTACCCTTACAACCAATTCCTCATCCTAGACCTTACAAGCTCCAATGGCTTAATGAGGAAGGGGAAATGGTTGTAAACCAACAAGTGAAGGTGTCATTCTCCATTGGAAAGTATCAAGATGAGATCTTATGTGATATAGTTCCAATGGAGGCTAGCCATATCTTGTTAGGAAGGCCCTGGCAGTTTGACAAACAAGTCATTCACCATGTGATGTGATCTTTGATGATCACGTGCCCAAAGGATCCTTTCTAAGGTCACTTGGAAGGGAAATGGATGTATGGAGAGGAAAGGAATGGGGTGAGGCGCCACAAATACTAGATTTGATAAGCCAAAGGAGAGAGGCCACAAGGGAAGGGTCCCTTGATAACTCTTAGAAGCTCTCACAAAGGAGAAAGAGGGACACTCAAAGGTAAGAACCTCATCTTCTAGCCATGGCCCTAGTGATAGGTCTTTGGCTAGGCATGGTCACATCACCATGGCTACTCTAATGAGATAATCCTCACTCATAAAGGCAAAAGAATAAAGTTGAGTCCTTTCACACCTTCACAAGTGGCTGAGGGTCAACTCATCATGGAATATAAAAGAGATGAGGGAAAAAAAAGTTCAAATTCAAAAAAAAAAAAGCTTCCACCCCTAAAGCTTGAAAGGGGTAAAAAGGGAGAGTTGGAAGGAGGTACCCTTTCCAAAGAGGTAATTAAGAAAGAGAGTCATTTTGTAACAAAAATGGATATTAAAGAAGATCTCTTGCTTGATCGACCTTTTTATCTCCTTCTTTGTAAAGAGGTACCTTCTGGCACTGCCACAAGTCATGAAATTGAGTCTCTTCCAAAAGGGGTTCAAAATCTTTTAAAAGAATTTGATGATCTTTTCCTTCAAGAGGTTCCAAGGGGATTACCACCTCTAAGGGGAATAGAACACCAAATTGACCTTGTTCATGGCACAAGTCTGCCCAATAGGCCCGCGTATAGGACAAACCCCATTGAGACCAAAGAGATTGAGTCTCAAGTTCAAGACTTGTTGGATAAGGTTGGGTTCAAAAGAGCCTTAGCCCTTGTGCGGTCCCTATTTTGTTGGTGCCCAAAAAGGATGGGAAATGGCGGATGTGTATGGACTGTCCTACCATCAACAAAATCACCATTAAGTATAGGCACCCAATCCCTAGGCTAGATGATATGTTCGATGAATTGCATAGAGCCAAAATATTTTCAAAAATTGATCCTAGAAGTGGTTACCATCAAATAAGAATCAAAGATGGAGATGAATGGAAAACCGGTTTTAAGACAAAATTCGGTCTTTATGAATGGTTGGTGATGCCTTTTGGGCTCACAATGCTCCAAGCACTTTCATGTGCCTCATGAATCATGTACTTAGGGATTGCATTGGTAGGTTTGTAGTTGTTTATTTTGATGATATTTTAGTCTATAGTAGGTCTTTAGAAGAACATATAGGACACCTTAGGGAAGTCTTATCTGTCCTTAGAATAAATAAACTTTTTGCAAAATTAGAAAAATGCACTTTTTGTGTTACTAGTGTAGTTTTCTTGGGCTTTGTCATTAGTGCCCAAGGGGTCCATGTAGATCCCCAAAAAATCAAGGCCATTCAAGAGTGGCCCACCCCTACTAGTGTGACTGAGATCAAGAGCTTTCATGGTCTCGCGGAATTTTATAGGCGCTTTGTGCCTAACTTCTCCACACTCAATGACTTGGTGAAGAAGGAAGTTCCATTCTTGTGGGGTGAAAAACAGGAAGAAGTTTTTCAACTGCTCAAGGATAAACTCACTAATGCACCAGTTCTAGCCCTCCCCGACTTTTCAAAAACTTTTGAGCTAGAATGGGATGCATCGGGAGTAGGTGTAGGAGTTGTGCTATTGCAAGGGAGGCATCCCATTGCTTATTTTAGTGAAAAACTCAATGGTGCCCACCTCAAATACCCCACCTATGACAAGGAGTTATATGCTTTGATCCGTGCCCTCCAAACTTGGAACATTACCTTGTTTCCAAGGAATTTGTCATTCATAGTGACCATGAGTCACTTAAGTATTTGAGGGGGCAAGGAAAGTTGAATAAGAGGCATGCGAAATAGGTTGAATTTCTTGAAAATTTTCCTTATGTCATCAAATATAAAAAAAGGAAAAACAAATGTGGTGGCTAATGCTCTTTCAAGGAGGCATTCTCTCCTTGCCACCCTTAGTGCTCAAATTTTGGGATTTGATGTCATAAAGGAAACATATACTTCTGACCAAGACTTTGGAACCATTTATATTGTCTCATCTTCCAAAGCAAAAGATGGCTTCTACCTGTGTGAGGGGTTGATGTGACCATGCCTAGCCATGGACCTATCACTATGGCCATGGCTAGAAGGATTGAAGAAGACCTAGCCCTTGCAGACAAAGGAAGACTTCACCTCTTGTGGAGAGTGAAGATATTCGGCTAGGGACTTTAGTTAATAAAATGTAATTTTCCTTTATTTTAATTTTTAGGAGCATTAGGAATTTAATTTGGAACATGTATTTAGTCCATTTTTATTTTAAGAGGTGTCTTAGGATTTTAGAGGGTGGATTTAGCTTTTTGGGTCTTTATGAAGGAAATAAGGGGTAACCTTGATATCTACACCCCTCTTTTCCTACATAAACCCTCTAAGCTAATAAGAAGGAATCTTGGCCCTTGGTTTGACAAACTTGGGCACCAAGTTTGATGATCTAAGGAGGGAATTGTTTCTCAATCTTCCTCCCTTAGATCTCTCCTTTTAATCCTAACCCTTCTTTTTTAGGTTATCTTGTTCAAGAGGTTAACTACCTCTATAAATAGGAGCTCCTCCCCTCACTTGTATTTTTTACACTTGAATTTAATCCTAGATACCATATTGGTTGTGAGGTTTTTTCCTTTGAGTGTCCACTCTTCTCCTTTGTCAGAGCTTCTAAGAGTTATCAAGGGACCCCTCCCTTGTGGCCTCTCATAAAGACGGGGAAGCTAGGGCTGATTTTGTCAAAAAATTACATGAGAGGGTCAAAACTAATATTGAAACCCAATCTAAGGGGTATGCTTCATCTAACAACAAGGGGAGGAAGGAAGTCATCTTCGAAAAGGGTGATTGGGTTTGGCTTCACCTAAGAAAGGATCGTTTCCCTTCTAAGAGGAAGTCCAAACTTAGCTCTCAAGGAGATGGTCCCTTCCAAATCCTTAAGAAGGTAAATAATAATCCATATAAGTTAGACCTTCCCGAGGAGTATGGAGTTAACACCACCTTTAATGTTTGTGATCTTACCCCCTTTTTAGGTGCTAACATGGAAGAGGACAACCCTTCAGATTTGAGGACAAATCCTTCCGACAGGGGAGGATATGATGCAATCCTACCTACCAAGGGCTCTCTCACTAGGGCAATGGCTGGGAGGATTGAAGAGGACTTGGCCCAGAAAGACTCATCAAGACCCTAGCTCATGATGGAAATAGGTATTTTAGGCTACAGTCCTTAGTTTTCCTCTTGTAAATATTAATTAGTTTTTAATTCCCTTTTAGGCCTTGTATTTTGGCCATTTATTCCAGTTTATAGAGTTTAGGGTGTAATTAGCTTAAGAAAGGAGGTGAGGGGAGTAAAGGGCCTAATAACCCAAAGGAGTGTGGATCTCTTTCCACACCCCCTTGATTAGGCTATGACACTCCCTAGCTTAAGGCTAAGCACCACTTTTAGTGGGCCTAAGAGGGATTAGTGCTCCAAATCCTAATTAGGCCCAAGTCCCACATTACCTAGTTTTCAGTGCCTTGCTCCCTCTTTGGGCTATAAATACACCTAGTCTCTCTTGTACAAATCACACTTGATTGAATGAAGTAAAACTCTTTTTGAGCAATTTATTCTTGAGTGTCACTAAAAATCCTCTCTCTTGAGGAATCTCTCCCTTAAAGCTTTTATCAAGGGACCTCTCCCTTGTGGCAAGCAACATAAAATTTTTTACTCATCTTTCTCATAGAAAGTGGCATCATCCCTCTCCCATTTCTAACCTCTGCATCCTCCATTTTCTTAGAGGAAGGAACCTTGGTTGAAGAGATCAAGGGAGTGCATCAAACCCAATAAGTAAATCTTGTAATGTTCCATTACATAAATCAAGATACTTCAATCACAAAACACAAAATTCAAATTAAAATTTCCAAGAAACCCATTTCTTAAACTTAAAAAATCGTTGTAAAATCCTAAACCCCATCATGCTAACAACTTAAAAATATCTCAAAGCAAATGAGACATCCTTCAAGAAATCAAAATAATAAGATCAAATTTTAATCAATGACCAAATGAAACCAAGAAACATTAACCCCAACGGCCAAAAAGTGAAATTTATCTCTGATCCACACCAATTAAAGCAAAATCTGAAAGGGTACCCACCAACTACAACTTATAAGATATCTCCAATTAAGGTTTTTCAATTATCATTGAACACTTTTTGGAAACTGCTTTCATGCATAGCTCAGAATTTATTTCAGATACGCACATCAAATTCTTTTAAAGAAAAATATTAAAGGAAAAGGATTCAACTCAACTTTATTGCAGAATATAAATTTTTCCAAACATTCACTTTTAATGCAGTGTTTGTTTCTATCATTTAGATATCTAAAACCAAAGAAACCCATATCTAATATTAATGTCACACTATAATCCCATTTGGTAAATCTCCTAATTTTCCACTTCATAAATCAAGATAGATGCATACTTCAATTGCAAAATACAAAATTCAAAATCAAATTTCCAACAAACCCATTCCTTAAACCTCACAACCTCATGCTAAAATCCCAAACCCAATCACACTAACAACTTAAAAACTTCTCAAAGAAAATCAAAACATCATTCAAGAAATCAAAATAAAACGATCAAACTTTCACGAATCACCAAATGAATCAAGGAAACATCAACCCCACAACCATAAAGTGAAATTTATCTCAGATTCAGACAATTAAAGCAAAACGTTAAAGGGTACTCACTCACTAGAGCTAATAATATCTCTCCAATTAACATTTTTCAATTATCATTGAACACTTTTTGGAAACTGCTTTTATTCATAGTTCACAATTTATTTCATGTGCACACACCAAATTATTTTAAAGAAGAATATTAAATGAAAAGGATCCAATTCAACTTTATTGCCGAATATAAAGTTTTTCCAAAATTTTGTTTTGAATCGACTGTCTATTTCTATTATTTAGCTATCTAAAATAGAAGAAACCCATATCTACTTTTAATGCAACAGTACAAACCCAGTTGGTAAATCCTGTAATGTTCCATTTCATAAATCAAGATAGATGCAAACTTCAATCACAAAACACAAATTTCAAATTTAAATTTCTAGGAAACCCAATTCTTAAACATCACAACCTCATGAAAAACTCCCAAACCCAATCACACTAGCAACTTAAAAACATCTCAAAGCAAATGAAATATCCTTCAACAAAATAAAATAATAAGATCAAACTTTAACCAATGACCAAATGAAACCAATAAACATCAACCCCAGCGACTAGAAAGTGAAATTTATCTTAGATAATTTATCTCAGCTTCAGAAAAATTAACACAATGCATCAAATGATACCCACCAACCAGAGCTAATAAGATATCTCCAATTAAGGTTTTTAATTATCATTCAACACTTTTTGGAAACTGCTTTTATGCATAGCTCACAATTTATTTCATAAGAAATCACAAAATTCTTTTAAAGAAAAATATCAGAAGAAAATGATCCAATTCAACTTTATCGCTGAATATAAATTTTTTCCAAATATTCTCTTTGAATCCACTATCTGTTTAATCAAGATAGATGCATACGTAAATCACAAAACACAAAATTTAAATTCAAATTTCCAAGAAACCCATTTCTTAAACCTCACAACCTCATGCTAAAATCTCGAATTCAAATCACGCTAACAACTTAAAAACCTCTATATGCAAATGAAACATCATTCAAGAAATCAAAATAATAAGATCAAATTTTAACCAATGACCAAATGAAACCAAGAAACATCAACCCCAGTGGCCAGAAAGTGAAATTCATCTCTGATTCAAACAAATTAACGAAATGTGAAAGGGTATCCACCAACTCGAGCTTATAAGATCTCTCCAATTAAGGTTTTTTATTATCATTGAACACTTTTTCAAAACTGCTTTTACGCATAGCTCACAATGTATTTCATATGCTCACACCAAATTCTTTTAAGGAAAAATGTTAGAAGAAAAGGATCCAATTCAACTTTATTGCCAAATATAAATTTTTGTCAAATATTCGCTTTGAATCCACTATCTGTTTCTATGATTTAGATATCTAAAACCGAAGAAACTCATATCTAATTTTAATGCAACACTACAAACCCAGTAGGTAAATCTTTTAATGTTCCATTTAATAAATTAAGATAGATGCATGCTTCCATCACCAAACACAAAATTCAAATTCAAATTTCCAAGAAACCCATTTCTTAAACCTCACAACCTCATGCTCAAATCCCGAACACAAATCACGCTAACCACTTAAAAACCTCTCAATGCAAATGAAACATCATTCAGGAAATCAAAATAATAAGATCAAACTTTAAACAATGACCAAATGGAACCAAGAAACATCAACCCTAACTACCAGAAAGTGAAATTTATCTCAGATAATTATCTCAGATTCAGAAAATTTAAAGCAAAACGTGAAAGGGTACCAACCAACGAGACCTAATAAGATCTCTCCAATTAAGGTTTTTATATTATCATGGAACACTTTTAGGAAACTACTTTTATGCATAGCTTACAATTTATTTCATATGCAGATACCAAATTCTTTTAAAAACAAATAATAAAAGAAAAGGATTCAAATCAACTTTATTGCCGAATATAATTTTTTTCCAAAGATTCACTTTGAATCCACTGTCAGTTTTTATCATTTAGATATCTAAAACTAAAGAAACCCATATCTAATTTTAATGCAACAGTAGAAACCCAGTTGGTAAATCATGTAATGTTCCATTTCATAAATCAAGATAGATACAAACTTCAATCACAAAACACAAAATTCAAATTTCCAAGAAATAAAAATAATAAGATCAAATTTTAACCAATGACCAAATGAAATCAAGAAATATGAACCCCAACGGCCAGAAATAGAAATTTATCTCTGATTTAGACAAATTAAACAAAATGTGAAAGGGTATGCACCAACTCGAGCTTATAAGATCTCTCCAATTAAGGTTTCTAAATTATCATTGAATACTTTTTGGAAATTGCTTTTATGCATAGCTCACAATTTATTTCACATGCTCACACCAAATTATTTTAACGAAAAATATCAGAAGAAAAGGATCCAATTCAACTTTATTGCCGAATAAAAATTTTTGTCAAATATTCGCTTTGAATCCACTATCTGTTTCTATGACTTAGATATCTAAAATCGAAGAAACTCATATCTAATTTTAATGCAAGACTACAAACCTAGTAGGTAAATCTCTTAATGTTCCATTTCATAACTCAAGATAAATGCATGCTTCAATCACAAAACACAAAATTCAAATTTAAATTTCCAAGAAACACATTTCTTAAACATCGCAACCTCATGAAAAACTCCCAAACCCAATCACACTAAAAACTTAAAAACATCTCAAAGCAAATGTAATATCATTCAACAAAACAAAATAATAAGATCAAACTTTAACCAATGAACAAATGAAACCAAGACACATCAACCCCAGCAGCCATAAAGTGAAATTTATCTTAGATAATTTATCCTAGATTCAAAAAAAATAAAAGCAAAACGTGAAAGGGTATGCACCAACTAGAGCTAATAAGATCTCTCCAATTAAAGTTTTTCAGTTATCATTGAAAATTTTTTGGAAACTGCTATCATGCATAGTTCACAATTTATTTCATATGCACACACCAAATTCTTTTAAGGAAGAATATTAAAAGAAAAGGATCCAATTCAACTTTATTGTCGAATATAATTTTTTCCAAAATCTCATTTTGAATTGACTGTCTGTTTCTATTATTTAGATATCTAAAACCGAAGAAACCCATATGTAATTTTAATGCAACAGTACAAACCCAGTTGATAAATCTTGTAATGTTCCATTTCATAAATCAAGATAGATGAAAACTTCAATCACAGAACACAAAATTCAAATTTAACTTTCCAAGAAACCCATTTCTTAAACCTCACAACCTCATGGCAAAGTCCCAAACCCAATCACACTACCAACTTAAAAACATCTCAAAGCAAATGAAACATCATTCAAGAAATAAAAATGAAAATATTCAACTTGAACCGATGACCAAATGAAACCCAGAAACATCAACCCCACAAGCGAGAAAGTGAAATTTATCTCAAATTCAAACAAATTAAAGCAAACTATGAAAGGGTACCCACCAGCGAGAGCTAATAAAATCTCTCCAATTAAGGTTTTTCAATTATCATTGAACACTTTTTGGAAACTGCTATTATGCATAGTTCAAAATTTATTTCATATGCACACACCAAATTATTTTACAGAAAATTGCTAAAAGAGAAGGATCCAATTCAACTTTTTTGTTGAATATAAATTTTTTCCAAATATTTACTTTGAATCGATTGTCTGTTTCTATCATTTTGATATCTAAAACCGAAGAAACTCATATCTAATTTTAATGCAAAAGTACAAACCCAGTTGGTAAATCTTGTAATGTTGCATTTCATAAATCAAGATAGATGCAAACTTGAATCACAAAACACAAAATTCAAATTCAAATATCCCAAAAACCCATTTCTTAAATCACAACCTCCTGCTAAAATCCCAAACCAATCACTCTAACAACTTAAAAACATCTCAAAGAAAATGAAACATCATTCACGAAAAAAAAAAAAAGATCAAACTTTAACCAATGACCAAATGAAACTAAGAAACCTCAACCCCAATGACCAGAAAGTGAAATTTTTCTTAGAGAATTTATCTGAGTTTCAGACAAACTAAATCAAAACATTAAAGGGTACCCACTAACTAGAGCTAATAAGATCTCTCCAATCAAGGTTTTGGAATTATCATTGAACACTTTTTGGAAATTGCTTTTATCCATAGTTCACAATTTATTTCATATGCACACACCAAATTCTTCTAAAGAAAAATATTAAAAGAATAGGATCCAATTCAACTTTGTTGCCGAATATAAATTTTTTCCAAACATTCGCTTTGAATCCACTATCTTTTTCTATCGTTTAGATATCTAACACTGACAAAAACCCATATCTAATTTTAAAGAAACACTACAAACCCAGTAAGTAAATCTTGTCATGATCCATTTCATAAATCTAGATGCATACTTCAATCACAAAACACAAAATTCAAATTCAAATTTCTAAGAAACCCATTTCTTAAACCTCACAACCTCATGCAAATATCTCAAACCCAATCACACTAAAAACGTAAAAACTTCTCAAAGAAAATGAAAACATCACTGAAGAAATCAAAATAAAAGGACCAAACTTTAACGAATGACCAAATGCAACCAAGTAACATTAACCCCACAAGCCATAAAGTGAAATTTATCTCAGATTCAGACAATTAAAACAAAACGTGAAAGGGTACCCACCAACTAGAGCTAATAAGATCTCTCCAATTAAGGTTTTTCAATTATCATTGAACACTTTTTGGAGACTACTTTTATGCAGAGTTCACAATTTATTTCATATGCACACACCAAATTCTTTTAAAGAAGAATATTAAAATAAAAGGATCTAATTCAACTTTATTTCCGAATGTAAATTTTTTTCAAATATTCGCTTTGAATCCACTGTCTGTTTCTATCATTTAGATATCTAAAACTGAAGAAACTCATATCTAATTTTAATGCAACAGTACAAACCCAATTGGTAAATCTTGTAATTTTTCATTTCATAAATCAAGATAGATGCATACTTCAATCACAAAACACAAAATTCAAATTCAAATTTCCAAGAAACCTATTTCTTAAACCGCATAACCTCATGCTAAAATCACGAACCCAAATCACGCTAACAACTTAAAAACATCTCAAAGCAAATGAAACATCATTCAAGAAATCAAAATAAAAATATCAAACTTTAACCAATGACCAAATGAAACCAAGAAACATCAACCCCAGCAGCCAAAAAGTGAAATTTATCTCAGGTAATTTATCTCAGATTCAGACAAATTAAAGCAAACTGTGAAACGGTACCCACCAACGAGAGCTAATAAGATCTCTCCAATTAAGGTTTTTCAATTATCATTGAACACTTTTTGGAAACTGCTTTTATGCATAGTTCACAATTTATTTCATATGCACACACCAAATTCTTTTAAAGAAAAATATTAAAAGAAAAAGATCCAATTCAATTTTATGCTAAATATAAATTTTTTTCCAAATATTCGCTTTGAATCGACTTTCTGTTTCTATCATTTAGATATCGAAAACCGAAGAAACTCATATCTAATTTTAATGCAACACTACAAACCCCTTGGTAAATCTTTTAATGTTCAATTTAATAAATCTAGATAGATGCATACTTCAATCACAAAACATAAAATTCAAATTCAAATTTCCAAGAAACCCATTTCTTAAACCTCACAACCTCTTGCTAAAATCCCAAACCCAATCACCCCAACAACTTAAAAGCATATCAAAGCAAATGAAACATCATTCAAGAAATCAAAATAATAAGATCAAACTTTAACCAATGACCAAATGAAACCAAGAAACGTTAACCCCACAAGCCAGAAAGTGAAATTTATTCAATGAAAGCAAGAAACACACCAAGTAGAACTAATAAGATCTCTCCAATTAAGGTTCATCAAATTACGAGGACCATAAACATAAAAGGCACAAAAGTGAGACACTTCTACTTCTTCTTGAACCACTGATGCATGCACGCCTAGCATGGGCTTAAGCTAGGACTAATAAGAAAGGAGCATGACTTGGATGAAGCTTCAAAGAGCTTAGTTTAGGACATGTTCTATTTAATTGTATTCATTTGACCATTTTTAGGCTTGTATAAGAACCCTTAAGTCATTAGGATTTTAGGGGTGTAGTTAGTTTTATTTTCGGCCTTGTCTTTTGGCCTATAGGTTCTTTTTTCTTTAGGAGGTGTGAATAGTCTCTTTGTAGAGTGTGTTAATTAGCTGGGCCTATCTAGAATGCATTTGGACGTATGGTTATTCATTTCCACACCCCTAATTGCTTCTAAAACCCTTCTAACCAACACATGAAGCATGTAGGAGACATGTGGGTCCTATTGTCCTCTTGTTTCACTTCACATGTGTTTTCTCACTCCTACAGATTCTTGTTGCTTCTTATTTGAATTTGAATTTTGGAAGTAACATGTCATTTCCCTCCAAAATTCAAATTCAAACTTGAGGAAACATAGATCCATATTTTTAGGACTATGTTTGGATCTTTAGTTGGATTAAATTAGTGCTAATTAAGCACATGCTAAATTAACACTAAATTAAGCCAACTAACCCTTAATTAAGCATGTTGGATGTTAAACTTGGGATCCTAAGCCCATGGTTCATGCTTTTCTCTCTATTCTTGTGAGATTCCTTCATGCTATTATCAAGAGTTCATTCATTTGTGGCTAGCTTTGCCATGGCTTATCTCCTTCATTAAAGAAGTGGTGCCAATCTTCACCTCCATCTCCTAGTCTTCCACCTCCATTTCTTCAACCTATGAGTAAGGATCTTGGGAGCATTCTCTTCCTCAAGGATTCTGCAATCTTGCTTGGGGAGGGATCAACCACTTCCCTTTGTTTCTTCCTCTTTTTCTTTTGATCTGTGGGCCTGTGGTTTGCGTGTTGATGGTCATTGTGATTCTTCACATACAGAAACCCACAGTGTTTCATCCTCTCCACTCACACTAGCAAGAAACTCCATGTGGATACCGAGGGTTCATATCATCTCTTGCTAAAATGAGAACAAATCAAACCCTGATCCGTAAACATTAAACATAATTGTAATGAGTCAATGAATAACTTACCAATGGACGTGCTGAAGAAACTCGACGTTGATGAAGGTTCCATTCACGGTCCCAGTGATGGGGTGATGCGCGGCTCCGAGAACGGTGTGATACTGACGGTGCGACTTGCGGCTCCAATAACAACGTGACGGTACTAGTGAGGTTGTGTCAATGACAGCGAGGTCAGACGAAGGTGACATCAGAAGCGAGAGCGAAAAGAGAGACTTCGGAAGAAAGAGCGCTCAATGGGGTTTTGGAACCTCACGCGAATGAGAAAAACAAAGAACAAACGAGAGAAGTTTGTCTTTAAAATTTTTAAAAATTCATTAAATCTCATAATAAAACAGTTATTTTAAATATATTTATTTAAAAAAAATTGAAATAAACGTTTTAAGAGACAGTTAAGTAGGGAACTATCAGTTTTTTAGGATTTTCATTATATACACCTATTGTGCTTAAAACAGAATTTGGAGCCAATAGTCATATACACACTAACGCAGTTAGATGCTTCACTTATTTTATAATTTAAGATATGATACTAATCATATTTTATATCTTTAGTTTTTTTAATTTTTATTAAAATACAGTAATGAAAAGAAAATTAATTGAAATTCTGGGTTTTTATTTTTTATTTTACAGGATTCTTCATCGCAGTGTTACACTGAAACGAAAAATATTTGAACTACTATTTGTTTTCCATATATGCTTTTTTATGTGTTATCGTCTTATTCTTCTTCTTTTTTTCCTGCAATGTGTTATTTTTCAATATCGTTAAAATTTATAATAAATGTTTTTAATATATAATTTTTTATTTACAATGAATAAATATTTTTAATTTTTAAAATATATTTTGAATTTATAGAAATTAGCTTAAGATGTTATATATAAAATAGTTCTAATCATTGACAATTTATTTTAAAAATTGCTAATATAGAGAATAAAATAATAAGATAAATTGAAAATTTTGAAAATTAGAAAGTTGATTTAAAAAAATCATAGTGATGAAATATAACAACTAAAAATAAAAGGATGATAGATTAAAATGATTTAAAATATTAAAGATGTTTTCTTAGAGAAAGATCAAACAAAGTTTTTTTTTTTAAGTAAGAGACTAAAGATAGTTCTATATAGTAAAAGGGGCTAAAACATGAAAAATAAAAGTTAGATATTTGAGATATACTATTTGATATAATTATGAATTAGTATGAAAGGAAAATGGGGAAGGTTGTAGTAGCCAGAGGATTTAAGGGTTGCAAGATGGAAAATTGATGTATATAGACTTAAGAAGGTATGACATTGCACTCCCCACAAAACATGGATATTCCCGTGTACCATTTCATTCTGGTTGGAACTCAAAGACTAAGCACTAAGCAATGGTGGAAATAGGAATCCTTGGGCGAGTGATCTACAACGTTGGTTTCTGGATTTAAGGAACTTGAAGATTCACTCTTTTTATGATTTTATACTTCTGTTGTTGATAAGATACATCTGTGGAATACTTTGTAGTTTACAATGCTTATTTTTGTTTTTGCTAATAAGATTTCATTGGGACTTACATTTCTCTAACATTTTAATGTAAATCAAATGTGAATTGTTTCTATGTTTCTGTTGTTGATAAAGATATATCAGCTTATCATGTTCGAACTTCACTTTGTGAATAGGGGATGTTAACAACATCAGAGTTGGAAGTAGAACCAACATACAAGACAACTATCTGACCCATGTTGCAAAGTGAGATTTAAGTAGGAATAGACATATTATTTTTAATGAGGTTTATTAATAAGTTGATGAAATAACAAAGCAAATACAAATCAAGAAAATTGATTTTTGAGTATGGGTTGCTTGTAGTGGAAAATAGGAAAAGCTTTAAGTGGTTTTGTTGATTTTAATTTTATTATTTGCAAGGACCCGTTTAGTGTTTCACTCGAAATTTTATTGTATAGTTCATGTAACATTCCAAATTCTTATATACTATTGAGACCATAAATTATCTTAATAATTATTTGAATTATTATTATCTATATTCTCAAATATTGAGATATAAAATTTCCATTACATTATACTCAATATTAAAACATACATTACAACACTTTCAAAGTTCAAAATAAAATATAACATCGTACACACAATTTCCATAATAAAATAATAATCACATAACTTAAGAACAATGTCTCTAAATTCAAATAACATTATTTTTACACAACTTTCTTATATAAATATTCAAAAATAGAATAACATCATTTAAGACTTCTTGCCGCAATTTGACATACATTATTTCAAAGGATCCTATCTCTCAGCATCAACACTACTATCTGCTCCCATGCAAAAACGGTCATCACAATCATACAGAAAAAAACAAATCTTTCAAGGGTAAGCTTGCATAATACGCAACATACCATTACATCAATCATAAAACATGAAAGTTGCATAACATTTATATTGAGTATCATAAATACACATCATTGATAGTAAACAACCAAGTAACCACTCTTATGTTCCACCTGAATATAATCACTCACAATCAATCAATAAAATATTAATTAAATATCATAATCAATCAAATCAAACACACTTATATTCCCCTGAATACAAGTTTTTCACACAACAACATGTTCAGATGTGACATATTCTGGGATATCTACATTAAATTCGAACATTAAGGTGGCTTAAGACCCCTTCCAATTGGTGAACAATGTCCAAGTTATCCGTGTTACCACCAATTTAAGTCTAAGCAATACTCATCTGAAAATTACAAACTGATGTTTAGTGATGCAAATCCAGAGAGGTTGAATTCATTTTGCGAATCTATATATGTTGGAAGGTAATAAGTTAACAAAAGAATGAGAATTGGGTAAACAAGAAAATGGAAATGATGAAAATGGTTTTAACGAAGGGAAATGACGTCACTTCCAAGGATGGAAGATAAGTCATATAACGCTACAAGGGTGGTGATATACCCTTGATAAGTCTAGCAGAATGCCACAAGGAAGAATTCCTTGATAAGTTCTAAAGAGAAATTCATCTCTCACAAAAGGGTAAAAACCCAATTATAATTTCACTACTTCAATGGTTGTCTTTTGAGTATAATTCATCCCCTATTTATAGAACTAGTGGTTATTCAAAACCATAACTCCCAAAAGAAAAATTCGATACTCCATTATCAAGCAATTATCACATATGATTAATTGCATGTTACATTAATTCTTAAATTAATGAAACGTTACAAAAAATGAAAAGTCATGTCTGCAGAATTCATATCATTCTCTCCTTCTTTGAAAAGATTAGTCCTCAAATCTAAGACTTTATTTTCCTTCAATTTTTATTCATATAGCGAACAAAACAACCACTAGGATCAAATACAACTCGTAAAAATTCATGCATAAAAGAAGTTCTTCTTTTTGGTGCCCAAACCCAGACTTGAAAATTTTTCTCATCAGTTTGAACTTTAATAATGGACTGGATGTACAATGATGCTCTAGGAGTGATATCTAACATTTTTCTTCCATATACATGGCAATTTGTGGTTGTATACTCATGATCATGTGTATTTATAGTATCAAGAAAAGAAGAAAAATCATTAGTAGTTAAACTTTTATCGTTCTTTTTTTGTCTTTCTCTTTCCTTTTCTCTCTCTTCCTCTTCACTCCTTTCTTTTTCTATTTTTTCTCTTTTCTTCTCTCTCTTTTTCTATTTTCTCCTTCAACTTATGTTGATCATCACAAACCTGACTTGGTGCCAGAAATTTCAAATTAAACTTGTGTTCTTCATGCACCAAAGAAACTGAAAGTTTTTCAAGATTAATCTTTTTATTCTTCAGCCAAGATCTCCCTAAAATAAAATGACATCAGTCGGAGCAATATCACATGTCACTTCATCCACATATTTTCCAATAGTGAATCTAAATTTAGTTTGTCTAGCATGAAGACGGCTTGGTAAGTTGAATTTATTCATCAATCTTTTGCTCACCACGTTGCTATAACTTCCTCTATCAACTGCAAATAAACACAAATGACATTCTATTAAACACCTTGTATAAAAAATATCCACCATAGTTTCAAAAGGATGAAAATTTTTTAACAAAAAAAAATTATGTAAATCCAGATGGGTTGGATTCGTTTTGTAGATCTATCTAGGTTGGAAGGTAATAAGTTAGCAAAAAAATGAGAATTAGGTAATCAAGAAAATGGAAAGGATGAAAATAGTTTAACGAAGGGATGGATGAAGTCACTTCTAAGGAGGAAAGATAATTCATATGACGCCACAAGGATGGTGATTACCCTTGATAAGTCTAGCAGAACGCCAAAAGGAAGAATTCCTTGATAAGTTCTAAAGAGATATTCATCTCTCACAAAAGGGTAAAAACCAATTATAATTTCACTAATTCAATGGTTGCCTTTTGAGTATAATTCAGCCCTTATTTATAGAACTAAGTGGCTGTTCAAAATCATAACTCCCAAAAGAAAAATTAAATATTTCATTATCACGTAATTATCACATATGATTAATTGCATGTTACATTAATTCCTAAATTAACGAAACATTACAAAAAATAAAAAGTCATTGTCTTCGGCATTCATATCACAGTGGAAAATTGAAATACATGTGCCACAACACACCTATGTTAGTATTTTTATTAGAGAAAAGACTTGTACTTTTAGTGTAAAAAGTAAAAAATTTTACATTTATATATAAATTTTTATTTATGGTAAGTTTGTTTATTTTATTCATTAAAATACAAGTCATATAAATGAAATGTAAAACTTTTTTACACAGTCAGTGTATAATAATTAAAAAATGACAAAGCTATATGTTATAAAAAAGGGTAAACTATATTTTTAGTATATAAACTTTTACAAAGTTATGGTTTTGGTACATAAAATTTTTGTTAACTAGTCAACGTATACTAACATTTTTTTTGTCCAATTATTTTAGCCTTTAAGTGGTGACATCACACAAAATTTAATTAATAAAATAAGAGTAAATTATGTTTTTGATATATAAACTTTTTTTAAATTTATGATTTTAGTACACAAATTTTTTATTGACTAATCAAGATATAAAAAAAAGTTTTTCTGTCTAACATCTTAGTTTTTTGTTTATTTTTGTGATTAAGTGATGACATGTCACTCAATTTATTATTATTTTATTAATTATTTTTTTATAATTTTTATTATATTTTGTGGTAGTTTTTTGTCGTCACAAATTAAAAAAAATATTCATCTTCTTTCCCACACTTTTCATCCCCACTTCCTCTACCTACTTTACTACCTCATTCTCACATATCCCTAGGAATGGCAACGGGTTGGGGCGGGCATGGGTAGTGGTTACCTGTCACCCGACCCGTTACAACAACTCGCTACCCATTACCTGCTAAAACCCGTTGAGTACCCGTTATAGAAATATCTGCGGATTTTTTTAATATCCGCGAGTATCCACGGGTACCCATGGATATTTAAAAATAAATAATTTTTTTTAAATTAAATATTTTTTATAAGAAATTTTATCAAATAAATAATTTATTTTTTGGAAAATCTAGAAATAAAATTATACTAGTTTCTACAAGATTAATTAGATCTAAAAGTAGATTAATATAATATATTATAAGAAAATATTTAATACAAATAAAATCTTTATTTTATATTATCGATATTTTTATATTTATTAATTATGAAGTTTTCATAAAAAAATAAGATTGATATTAATGAATTTTGATAATTAATATGTTAAATTGATTTATTTTCCAAAAATATTATTCTTTTTAACATATATATATATATATATATATATATATATTATTTTAGTTTAGCAGGTAACGGGTACTCGCGGGTACGAGTATTATGATACCCGTACCCGTACCTGCGGGTAACAAGTACTCATTTATACTATCCGTGCAGATATTTTTGCAGATTTTATCCACGAGTATCTGCGGGTGTGGATTTTTTTGCCATCCCTATATGTCCCCCCACCTCCACCCATGGAAAGCCCGCTCTCCTTCCATTACTTAATACCCATTCGCTCCTCGTGTCTATGCCCTATTTCCCTCCGCCTCCCCTACATCATAATATTTTTTAGATAACAAATGAAATTACATTTCTCAATTAAAATTTTTATTTCATAATATTTTTTTAAACACAATGTTAGTTTTTTAATTAACTTCAAAACATATTTTTTGAAAATTATTACAAAATATATTTTTTTTCTCAAATATTTTCAAACAAAAAAAAATGTTTGTATACCTTGACGGGTTAAAAAAAAGTTTGTATACTAAAACTATAAATTTTAAAAAGTTCATGTATCAAAAATATATTTTATCCATAAAATAACAATAATTAAAGAAACATATCAGTACTTAACAATTAAAATAAACGGAAGAACTAAAATCTTGGATGGAAAAAATGTTTATATATCTTAATTAGTCAACAAAAAGTTTATATACCAAAACTATAAATTTAAAAAAGTTCATATACTAAAAATATAGTATACTCTAGAAAAAATTATTAATAAAAAAACTATTACTAATTGTACATTTGTAAGAGGAATCAGAAACAGTATTATAAGTAGCAACTCACACTAACACATTTTATTTAAGCAAATGAGGTAGACCTCTTACACAAACCCATCATGTTCTCATTCCTCATATACCCTTCCCAGCCCATTAAAAAAATTATTTTATAAAATTATAGCTACATATATTATTCGGTCTAACACCGTGTTCAAGCTTAGTTTTAATTTAAAACTAAAACATAAAACACTACTTTTACGTGCTATCAAGATTATTTTAAATTTTCCTTCTAATATAAATGATTATACACCAAGTACCGAGACATAGAGGGCTAAAGGAAGAACGCGAGAAGAGAGACCCCACACTGTTTGAGTTGAGTTCCTGTCCTTCAGCACACGTCTTCATCTGTATGCTCCAAATTCTCTTTTCTTTTTCTTTACTTTTATTATTAGTTATTCATTTTGAATTGAGTGAGGAGAGTTACATTTTTGCCATTGTGGGGTATTTTTTATTTGTTTTTATACTCAACTAAAGGAGTAAGTTAAATTTCCTTTTATAGCTTTATTTTGTTTTATGGATTGTTTGCTAATAATGGAATGTGCCCTCAAGTGAAAGGCTGTTGTGAAGTGTAGCATAAATAGCTGGAATAGTGCAAAAATAGAAAATTCCCTTATATGGAAATAAACTTCAGCTCTTCTTTCTTTATGGAACAATAGTTACTTTATTAGGAAACATCACATGCTACCATGTTTTAGTAATAATAAGTTAAAAAGTAACTTTTTAATATCTTTATACATTTCTCCTCCAAAAATTGTGATTTATATTATTGACCCATCATTTCTATCATATTGTCTATGATCATTTCTGTTGAAGTGAAACTTTGACACATTTGTAGTTAGTTCAAATAACGTTATATCATGAGTAAACCCCCATTTTTATCCTTGAATATATAGGCAGTAGCAATCTATATTAAAAGTTTTAAACAAATTAATCCTCTTAATGATTATGTAGTTGTGCAAGCTTTTTATTGAAACGCTTTAGATAACATGCATAGTTAGGGAGTCTTTTTTATATGAGCTAAGACATTTACAGCTTAATGAAAAGCTTTGGACCATCAATGGAGATGTTTATGTTGGGGATCACACTTACACACAGTAGTTTTGAAATGGTGAAGAAAATAGAAAATGAGAATTATGCAGAATCTGAAAAAGTGTTATTATTGATTCTCTCCAAATCAGGATATATGCTCTCTATCTTATGTAGAGATGTACATCACATAGTTAATAACTAACTAATCTGACCTTTAACTAATCAAATACTAAATTTTGAATTAACACAACATCCCCCTCAATTCAAAGGGATACAACTCCTACTTCCTTTCTAAGTTTCTCAAATCTTTCACCTTTCACTATTTTTTTCAAACACCAGCAATTCAGGTTGACAGTACACAATTTCAATCATCCCTTTATACACTTGTTCCCTCAGAAAATGAAATTTAGTTTCAATGTGTTAACTCCTGTCATGGGAAACTGGGTTCTTTGCCAAATCCATGGCAAATATGTTGTCAACGAGCAGCTGCATAGGCTTCTTCACTTCAATCTCTATATTCAAGCCATATAGATTGACATGCAGCAAAGATCCAGCCATATATTCAGCCTCACAGGATAACAAAGCCACCAAAGGTTGTTCCTTAGAACACCAAGAGATTGGAGCTCCTAGAGAGTTGAACAGGTACCTTGAAGTTCTTTTTCTATCCACTTTATCTCGACACCAATCTGAGTCAGAAAAACCCAACAACTCAATTGCTTTCTGTTCTGTGTTACTAGGAAACAATATACCACACTCCAAGTCCACTTTACATATCTTAATATCCTTTTAGCAGCCATTAACCGAGACTTCCTTGGTTCAGCCATAAATCTAATAAATAACTAAACCAACAACAAAACAAATTTCAGGTTTGCTATAGCATAAGTACCTCAGAGATCCGCCTATTTGCTTGAACAAAATTGAATCGACTAGCTCATCATCTTCACTGGCACTATCCAGCTTAGCACCTACTTCTTCAAAACATCTGCATCATACTTATTTTGATGCAGTGCAGTTCCCATTAAGTTAGTTACAAACACCAGGCCTATAAATTATGCCAATCTGCCCAAGTCTGACCTTTCAAATTCCTTTCATCATCAATGCTTTGAAATATTCTATTACTTTGATGTAAGTTCCAGTAACTAGTAGGTCATCAACGGAGGTATCGGTAGCACACTTGCCTCACTTTTCTTCTTCACATAGACACCATATTCAATTAAGCACCTTTTAAACTCATGCTGAATCAAGGAGTCTATCTTTTGTTCCAAGCTCTAGGGGCTTGTTTGAGGCCATATATAGCCTTATTCAGATTATACACCATATCTTCCTTCCGTATGATTTCAAAACCTGGTGATTGTGTGACATACCTATTCATCTAGAGGACCATTCAGAAATGAGGATTTGATGTCCATGTGGAATAAAGGGCAGCCATTATCACTTGCTTAGGCAACTACCAGCCTTACAGTTTAAAGCCTAGCCACTGGTGCAAACACTTCTTTGTAACCAGGCTTTTGATTGAATCCTCTAACCAACAATCTAGCCTTGTGTCTTGCAATAGACCCATCAGGATTCAGTTTCAGTTTAGACACCCACTTGACATCAATCGACTTCTTGTGTGGAGGAAATTCAACTAACTCCCAAGTATGATTCTTCTCAATAGCCTTTAATTCTTCTATCATTGCTTTCTCCCAAACATCTTCTTTCGTGGACTCTTCATTACTCATTGGTTCTGCATCTGCCAATAAATGAAAATGAACTAAATCACCTTCTGGTGTTACTTCACTATCATGGAGCATTTCAAAGTATGCATACTTGGATGGAATTTGTCTATTCCTCTGCGGTCTGACTCTGAGTCATTTCAACCACTGTGTTCTCTTCATTTTCATTTTGTCTTTCTCTAAAATGTTCATCATCAGTTTGTACAACTTCAATTAGTACTGGAATTATTAAGTTGTCACTTGCCTTTGGGTTCTTCCAGTCCCATGACTCAGCCTCACGCACCATCACATCTCTATTTACTTCAATTATCTGTTTTGCTGGACAGTGATAGTGCTATAAGAAGGGTTAGCCTGTTTTCCAGGCTAGGATCTTACCTCCAGAAATTAAAAGGGGCAACAGAGCTAGATTTAGGAAATATTTCTTATTATTTCCCCATTTCGGAGACTCCACTATATATAGGAAACTCTTACCGTAACATAAAAGGCAATATAACAAACTTCATAACAATCCCATTCAATCGGTGACAAAGCAATTTTGTGCAACAGAAAATACAATTAAAATCTAACACTAAAGCCTAAAATCTAGTGTATGTAATCACTCCTTCCAGTTGTGAGTATGCTTGGGCCTTGATGCAGTAAGTGACCCATAAGTGGTAGTGTTAGGACCAGACTCATTGGTATCTTTGTTACTTTGTAGCTGTCAATCCGCCCTGGTGACATGATAGCCAACTAGAATTATAGCTTCTCTCTTGTCTTGCAGTTTCTTTCTCATTGCATAGGGCACATGTTTAGAACACAGCAAAAAACTCTCAAATGGCTCACCATTAGTTATCTTCCTGTCCAATAATCCTTTGGTACCCTCTCTTTGAGCCTCTTAGCGGGACATCTATTGAGCAAACAGGTGACTGTAGTAATTACCTCACCCCAGAAAGTATGTGGAAGATTCCTCTACCTTTATCATGCTCCTAGCAATGTTGAGGGCCGTTCCATTCCTCCTTTCTACCAACCCATCATGTTAAGAAGTGTAAGGAGCTATCACTTCATGTTGAATGCCAAGCTTGTCACCAAATGACTCAAATTTCTTTGAGGTGTACTCCCATCCTCCATCTTTTTTTAAAACTTTGATGAACTTGCCACTTTGTCTTTTAGCCATTGCCTTGAAATTTTGAACTACATCAAATACTTCATTTTAGACTTTATCAGATACTCCCACATCATCGTACTATACTCATCAACAAAAGAGGTAAAGTACTTATTTCCTCTTTGTTAAAATGAGAGAAATCTAAAGGAATAATTAACTGAAACCGTGTATTTGAATAGAGAAACTCTTTTTGTATTGGCCAATTACTATCAATACAATTTATTTTGTTAGATGATTCAAGTTTGTCTTCAGCCTTTGATTCGTCTTGATTTGAAGCCCAACCTCCTTTGCTTGACTTTCCTTTATCTTTCTTTCCCTTTCTTTTTCCGAAACCTCCTTTCACCTGAGCTTGTAGTGCGTGATCAGCATGCTTTGCTTGGATTCTTTGAAGCACCTCCAGCTCTTGTGCCTCTAAAGAACCTTGAAGTTCTTCAATCTTCGTGTTCTTCACATCCTTGGATTGCTTGCTCTATGGCAACCACAATGTGATCAAAGTTCTGGGGCAGAGTGTGCACGATCTTGTCAATGATCATCTCATATGTGATCTGCTCACCTGACCTCAACCTTTCATGAGATTTGTGAGGTTCAACACTTTGTTGAAGTAATAAACCACCTTCTCTGCATCTTCCATTTCCATTATTCATGTTGCCTCCTCAAAGATTGAAGGCACACTTTTCTTATCTTTTCTCCACCCATCTTTCCAAAAGATCCCAAGCCTCCTTGGCTGTGGATGAATTGGATTTTTTTTCAAAGAGCCTTGCATCCACAGGCTGATGTATGAGAAACAATGCTTTGCCATGTTTCTTCACTGCAACCCTGTGACCATCATTTAGATTTTCACCCAATTCTTGGTAGCCCGATTGCACCATTTCGAGCAAATCTTGGAAGCAAAAAAGGACTCCATCTTTCCCAATTCTTGTTGTTGAGGTTCGTTCCAACAAACTCATCAACACAATTCAAAAAGGTCAAGAAAACACATACCAACAAAAAGAAAGAGAGCACAAGTGTGAAAATGAGAAAGCAAAGATCCTATTAATTACTTGGAAGCGTGCGTCCCAACACACATCATACTAGTTACAGTCGTTTCACAGAAGTGTATGTAGGCTACAAACAATTCGCGTGGTGTAATACATGGCTTATACATACAACATGTGGTATATTTAGAAGCAACTAGAGAATAAAGTTTTAGTTTGGTCTCAGCAGACACAAACGCAAACCCTCAACAGAAGTAGACTCTAAGTTGACCAACACTGGCACTCTACAGATGTAGGCACCAAATGTGGTCACTAGATTCTCCATACCAGATGCATCCATATACTCTTCCATGTATAAAATCAAACCATGATACTTATTTATCCTATCTCTTATTAGATAGTATTTTCTAATAAATTCTTCCGACGGTTTCACCCTTTTCAATAAATTTGCTATGTGGATGTGTCCATATATTAAAATAATGACAAACTAGATAAATTGAAACGCCTAAACATAATTTTAATTTCCAATAATTTAATAAAATTTATGTTTAATTTTTATTCATTTTTGTTTATATTGGATTTTAATACATTTTTATTTTATTTTGTTTCTTAAAATATATCGAAATCATCTTTTAAATGAGTTTTAAATTGTTAAAAAAACTTCAAAATAAAAAAACATTAAGTTCTCACATGCTACTCCTCATATTTCTGTGATAATGTCTTTTCGTTAACTTTCTATTCAACCTCCAAAGTCAAAAATGTAAAATTGAAATGTAATATCTTAACCCTTTTAAATTACTTTATGTTAATCATTGAATTAAACTTTATGTTATTATTTACACTCACATTTATTTTATAAAATTAATTTTCAATTTCTTTTAATAAACACAAATAATAATTAGTTTAAACCTTACTAATATAAATTAAATAATTTTATTAATATATTAATTTTCTAAAAAAATAATATTATAATTAACACAGAAAAAACTTAATTAATTTGTAGCAGGGATAAAGTGTATAAAAGAAGGGAAATTTCTAATTGAATGAAAGAGTAAGATTAACTTGTGAGCAACAAGATGAAGAGCTAACAAAAGGACACCTAATGGAAGTTATATTAACTTTCTATTTATGAGCAAAATATATATTTATTTTTTAAATTATTTTAAGTAATTATTTATTAAAATATATTTTTAAAAAAACACTACCTATGTCTTTGTCAATTACTAAGTAATTGACATATTGCTTGGGCAAAACTTTGGCTCTATGAGAACATGGTATTTACATTGAGTCGTGCTTGATTTTTTTTTTTATAATTTTAAAAATATTTTTACATAAAATAAATTTATAAAAAATCTTATATATTTTTATAAGTCTAACATAAAATTTTTACTTCAGAACTTAAAGCATTTTAGGATATACTGATAATTTTATAAAAACCATCTCAATTAATTTTCAAAAAATTTTAAAAATTCTGATAAATTGTGTAATATGTATTTATGATTTAAAAATAACTTCTAAAACTATATATATTCTTCATTTTACCCTCTTATACGTACTACTTTTTAATAACTTAACACATTAGTTAAATTTAAACTGTTCAAATATTATTCAAATAAAATCCTAATATTTTAAAATAGAGAGAACTTTATAACATCAATTAAATTGTAAAAGTTATGTTTTTTTTCTTTATAATTAAAATACAAATAAGTTATATAAACAATTTAGTTATTCAAAATAGGAGCATTACCGACTCCATTAGATTTAGGTGTGAGATTGAGAGACAATTGGGTAGACACTATGAAATAGCCAAGGAATTTCAACAACAAAAATGAGATTATCAAGATTATTATTTTGTAAGCATTAGAAGATGCTCCTCTCCAACAGGTAGATGTACCCCAACTAACAGTACAAGTTGTGTTTGTTGAATCTGAGAAGGAAGACAACGCCACACCTAAACAACTACACACTTATGCAAAAATTAATACCATTTTATAATAGCTCAACCTAAGGAAGTAGATGTGAATCACATTCACTTCACTCATTCACCAAAGGAGTCTAATACACAAGAAGAGTAATTGCTATTAAGTCATCTAAAGGATCAATAATGCACATAGGGATGATAATCATATTCGTTCTGCGAGTACTATTCTGTTCCTGCTTCGATGTTGACGGAAAAATCTGCATTGTTAGTCTTGTCTCCACCTAAGAAAATCGAGGATAAGGATGGGGTTGTTGGTCATCACCGCCCTATCCCTAGACTCACCCTCGCTCTGCTTCTATGTTAAACAAAATTTCATACATATATTTTAATCTCATATATTTGTGTACAAATCTATACCCCTGCGGACTGTTAAAACTAAAATATAATTAATAACTTAACATATAATTTATTTAATTAATTAATAAATTAAATATAATTAATTACTTAACATATAATTTATAAATAAATTATAAGTAAATTTAAATTATAAAAATATTATAACAAGATACTCGTAGATATGTTTGAACCCAAAAATACCCAACAAATGAAGACAAAATTAAAATTTCATAATCGCCTCATTTATATAAACTCCGATCCCCGTCTCCAACTTTTTGAGAACGGGACGGAGGGCCAAACTCACCCGTCCCATTGTCATCCCTAGTTCATGAGAACCAGCTAGTTGTCCAAGTCACCAAAAATGGAGGCTTTGCAAGGATGTCATTTTTTTAGCTTTGCACCACCTAATGAAATCTATGAGAACATGGTTAAAGACATCGTCCAAACGACTCTCACCTAAGATGGAGAAGATCATCAAAGATTGACACCTTTTTTCTAAAACTTCTCAAGAGTTCATTGTCATTTGTGAATAAAAAGACTCTCAATTAGGAGAGAATGTGCCTTGAGAATCAATTAAATCAATAAGAAATTACAATAGCCATTGTTGCCAAAATTACCTAGCTATCAAACATAACACATAGATAACATCCATTGTTGTTAATTTGCCATCTACTCATTTCACACTACTGAACCTAAGTAACCACCATTACCTTCCACTTAACAATTTCTTACAACTACTTCTCTAGCAGCTCACACTTAGACATGTAGTCTTAACTCCACAATTCCAACCTATGTTATATCACCACCATCACCTCAAATGTCACCACAGAAAACCCAATCTTTGTAACAAATGGTTATCTAATAACCCTTTTAAAAACTTGATTTTTGAAAATGATTTGATTAAATAAAAGATACCATTTGAAGCCGGTTTAAAGAAAACCGTTATAAATTGTACTTTCTAAAATGGTTCAAAAACCATTATAAAACGGCTAAGAAATCGTTTGAAGAAGAGTGAACTTCTTACAACATGAGCATTTAAAACGGTTTAAAATTCATTAAAAAAAAACTGTTTTTGAAGTTCTTTTCTAGCAGTGTCACTAGAATAATTTCTAACTCTTCCATCTAACGTAAAATTTGATACCTTATAAGGAAATACGTTTTTTTTTATTATTGTAGTAGATAGTACATGGTATACTTCTACATATTTAGTGGTATTTTACATTAAAAACATACTTCTTTAATCTAAAAGTAAAAAAACTTGTTGATTTTTTTAAGTATCCTTTAAAAATAATGTTTATGTAGAAATAGATCACTTTATTTAAATTCAAATATTATTAATTTAATTTAAGTTCATAATACATAATATAGATAGATAATTAAGATAAAGCATTATTATTAGCTTATAAAAAAAAGATAAAGTATTATTACAAAACTTTTATGTTAAACTCATATTTTCCTAAATATGCATACTGCTCATATGTTAACGGATTTATTAGTTATGGCGATGGTCTAAGGTTGATGAAAATATAAGCTCCTATCTTGCTATTGTATTATCATGCCTACTATAAAGAATAATTTTAAAAGTTTGTTTTAAAACTAATTAAGTTAATGCAATAGTTACGCTACTCTCTAACTATTCATATCAACATGTTTTTATTGGAATATAAGTGTAAGTGTAAGTTTAAGTAGAAATAAAAAAAATGAGTAATATATAAGAAATATCCATAAACCTAGCTAATTCCTTAAAGATTTGGGTTGAGTATAATGTTACGTTCTTTTATATATTAATTGTTATCTTATTGTTATACATTTTTCATGTGTTTATTTCCCTCAGTTTTGCTTAATTGTTTTATGCATTGAAGGAAAACTTTTTTGTACTTGAAATGGAGGTTGACGAAACTTGAAAAAATGCACGCATATATTTTGTTATATTTATGGATTATTTTTTGTTTTGGGACGGTTTATTTTCATGCATTTAACCAGTATTTTATTATTGTTGGATTCAATAACAATAAGTATTATAATTGATGACATGAGTTAATGATGTGTTTAGTTTGCGCGATTTGTAACTCAATAACTCATATATCAATTTCTTTGCTTTTGAGTGTTAATTATTTTGGATAGATTATGAAGGAAGAGACTTTTTTTTTTTTGTAAGCAAGATAATCATATATTCATTTGCACGAGAGGTACATTAATGGAGTTTACAACTCTAAGTACACAAAAAAGAAAAAGAGTTGCTATTCCCAAGCTAAACATAAAAGTGGTTAACATATATTACTCCTAATATAAGATAACCACGATGCTATAGCTTCATAAAACTATCTACCTTTAATCTTACTAGTATATACCTTTCTAAGGCCAAAAGAAAACTAACAGGACTCTCTGTCTCTAGCCATATGGACACTAACTTCGTTTTCTATTAATTAAGTAAGGAATTATTTATAGAAATATGCAAAAATAAAAGATGGATAAATTCTAGGTTGTTGATATAATAGGCATGTGAAGCCTAAATTAAAATGAGCCAATGATTCCATTAAATCTACAACTATTTAAGACATCTAAACTATACATTATTAAGGTGTCCTTCTCATTTGTGAAGAGATATAGATATCAAAGATCTAGAGGAATGCTTTTATCTTTTTTATCCTTTTTATATAGGAGTTTAATAATTTATTATTTTAATTAATGAAGATGATTGATCACATTCATCTTATTTTTATTGATATATTTATTTTCAACGCTGTTACTTTCACTATTTTGATTAATGAGAATCGTTGTCATTTAACTATTTGTTAATTTGTTATTAAATTTTTCATCTTGGTTGCTGTGAATAGATAATAATATGCAATTTTTTTTCTGGTGAAATTGTACAAAAGTAAAAATAAATAAAATATAGTATAAATAACTTAGCAAAAACCCTTCTTAATAGGGTCTCCAATTATTAAGGGCCTCCTGATTTTTGAAAGTTCACAAATTTTCACTGATCTTTTAATAAAATTGTGCTTTTATTTTTAAATATCGAATGTAAAAGGATTCAATTTTTATTGTTAGAACAAAACCTTAAAATATTTTAAGAGTGCTCTCTGTGTTAGAACATTCTTTGTACAAAATGACTTATCATTTTAGACACCAAAATATTATTAATTTTATCTAATTCAGATTTTGGTGTTGAATGCAAAAAGTAATGATATATATATATATATATATATATAAAGAAATTATAAAATTGATCTAAAGATAAACCTTAAATAATAGGTTTATTACGTGTTTTGTTGTGTTATGTGAAATTACTTTCATGTAAACCTAAAAATATATGCTTTTAATATTTAAATTTTTATACTAAAAATTTTATAGCATTTCTTTTATACAAAATTATAAAGTTTGAACTTCAATGTCTAAATATTTTAAATTCAATCTTCAAATTTTTTATCATCTCAAATAATTTTCTAAATGAAAAATAAAAAACAATTACTTTTAATGATTAAAAAATCTTATTTGAGATTAACATAACCAGTATTATATTATTATAATAACTATTTTAAATATTAATTTTTTTATAAATCAAATCTTAACTAGTTAGTAATGTCATTTTTGTTAAGTTGAAAATGGAATTCACCACCTTTCTTCACCTATCAATCCTTTAACCAGCCAAGCTATTTTTTTTTTTTGGTAAAAAGATGCATACCAGTCTAATATGAGTAAAACTTTTGAAATTAACATATCCTATTCTATTTTGTCATATAGAATCTATAGACTACTACATTTTGGATTTGGATACCAATGATTTTTTATAAATTTTTTATCTTTGTTTAAATGCAGAAAAAAGAAGGGCGAGTGAGTGCACATTAGACGTTTAACTAAACTCGTTGACCGTTTCTTTCGAAAAATCAATAACGGTAAACAACCTTTCTTTCTTCCCTTCTTTTTCTCTCTTTCATTTCCTCTGCTCCCAAACGCCCAAACACAACCACAAACAAAAAACTCAACACCAAACTAAACAAAAACACAAAGAAATTATATGCTCCCAAACGCAACCACAAACGAAAAAATCAACGCCAAACTAAAAAACAAAGAAATTCTATGCTTTCAAACACCGAAACGCAGCCTCAAACAAAAAAATCAACGCCAAACTAAACAAAAACAAAGAAATTCTATGCTCCCAAACACCGAAACGCAGCCTCAAACAAAAAATTCAACACCAAACTAAACAAAAAGCAAAGAAATTCGAATCTGTGGTTTCGCGCCAATGCAACACCATGGAACATCGGAAAACGCTAACGATGGACTGGGATGGCCTTGGTGACGTTGAGGATGAAGACACCTTCTTCGAGAGTTACAACCGCCTTTCCACAGCCACGTCACTCGACGCCGCTTCTTCCTCCGACGAAGAAGACGACGGTGCTGACGACTCTCGGCTGTCCTTCGCCTCCGCCTTCTCTTCTTTTCACTCATGCAAAATTAGAGCCTCAACGCCTAATGATCCGCCTCCAGACTGTGGCACAAGGGTAAATATATCAAAACTTATATAGGAAAAAATTTAATTGGTATATCCTTTTTGATTAAAATACTTACTCTGACAGACATTTATAACTTTTAATGGTTGTAAGTGGAAAACTTTTTACATTATCGGTATATATTAATTAAACTCTGTTAGCATAAAAGATTTTTACTTTAACAGTTAATTATAATTTTTCATTTATGTAACTTTTAAAATATTAGTTAATAAAGTCAAAACAAATCTAACATGAAGAGTTGTTGTTGTAAAATTTTTTACACTATATATCAATTAAATTTTATTAAAAAGAGTTTAATATATACTGTCAGCTTAAAAAATATTTCCTCTATAGTCAATCATAATTTTCATCAATGTTAATAAAGTTAACAAACTTATCATTAATAGAATAAAATTTGACATAAGTTAAAAAAACTGAAATGCAAACCCAGATTTAAACTTCACTTACCGGATCTCCCAAGCATAATGGTAACCCAAGCCATGACCAATGAGTCTAATTAAATCTTATAAAAACTTATTTGTAAGACAAGATTTTTTACCGAGTCAGTCCAACCATAAGAGCAACCAAACCTTAACTTAAGGTCTTCAAAAATATTTGTTTAATAATAATATTTAATGTACTAGTTTTACTATTGTTGGCTCTAGTTTGGTGGTTTTGATTCCCGCTAAATATCCCAAAATTTGAGAATGATTCTAGTATATTAAATTATTTTTTTCTAATGATTCTATTATATTAAATTATTTTTTCGCTAAATATTTGTTTTATAAAGAGTGACAATTGATTTTTTTTTCCACTTTCTCTTCTCTTTAAATAAGTCTAACTTTTTCAAAATTTTTGTTTACCCATTAAATCATCCTCCAAAATTTTATTACAATAATTTATTAACTGATTTTGTATGCCAAAAAATTTGAAAAATAAATTCTAAATAAAATTATAATAAATTATTGTTATTAATTTTAAAAAGGTCAAAGTACAAAAGTCATTTTAGGTTTGAAAATATGTTGGGTTGACTCTACTCACTTGTGTATCCCATCAACTTAAGTTTTATATTTACTAATAAAAAAGAAATTCTCTTTTATTAGTTTTCATCGAAAAAAACAATTTCAAATGACACATTTAAGACTTGTCATCCTTCCCTTCCAAGAGTATATTCTGTGATATTTGAATTTAGATATTTTCTTACAAATTCAGTGTGTATGGTTAACTAAGTTACCTTAAAATTGATAGACATATATATGTTGATAAAAGGACTTAAAATTCAGTGTGTATAGTTTTGATATTTAACATATATATTTCTAAAATTTTGTTTTAGGCCTCGTTCAGTATTGGGTCGGAATATGGCATATGGATGGCAGCCCCTACGTCAATTGATGAACGGAGAAAGCGATTGTTCCATGGAATGGGCCTTGACGATGACAAAGAGTTTTCAAAAGCCCCAAATGTCACAATTTCAAAGAATATCAACCCTGTTCCGTCTTCTAATTCCTCTGAGAAACCAACACTTGTGACTACTTCCACTCCTATTACCACTACACCTGTTGATTCCTCTGTTTCGTCTAAGAAAGAAACAGAGCACTCCTCTGTTCACTTAGTTTTGGTTCGTTCTCGCTCCGAGGGAGACATCCAATTGTTCTCAATTGAGAAGATCAGAGAGGAAGATTTAATTGGTAAGGGGCTGAAGCCGCGACTTATGAGAACCACCACTGAAGTAGCCTTCTCGCGCTCTAGGAACGAAACTAAAAACAGAGCAGTGGTGAGAGATTTTAATGAAATGGCACAATCAGAAAAGAGCACTGCAAAAATAGAGCATGTTACGGGTATACTTAGTTACAGTTTATATACAAAGGCCAAAATAATCACTTTTTAGATTAGACACATGAACACATTTATTATTTAAAGTGTCTTTTGTGTTGGACATGTTTCGGGTATAAACACTGGTTTGACACAGATGGAAATCTTTTGTCCTTAATTTGTGTCTCATTTCTTTATCAACTTATTAAGAAACGTCATGTCATTTAATGAGTTATATAAATAAAAAAATTATAAAAAAAAATTTATTAAGTGGCATGACATTTCTTAATTAGTGGGAACATGAAATAGAAATAAAGTAAGGACCAGAGATTTTTATCATGCCTAACACATATCAGACACTTCTAATGACGTGTTCAATTAAAACCTATCATTTTTTACTTTAAAACTTAAACTTGCATTTATATACAAATCAAATAGTGGACACATGTTAGACACTTCATCTTGTTTGATATCTTGTCTAACACATCTTAAAATAGATAGACACACACTAATAAGTTTTATTAGAATCTCATTATTTATATGTATGTAAGTCGTGTTCTCTATTGCTTTGTGTCAGTGTGTCAATGTTTGCGTGTCGTGTTTAAGTAGCACAGACATAAACACGAATATAGACAAGACACAAACATGGACACGATAACACAACTAATGTCTAAAATATAGAACACAAAGATACAACTTATATACATATAAATAATGAGATTCTAATAAAATAAAATAAGTAACATAACAAATTATCTAAACTAGTGGTATACTCACCAATTTAAACTAATTTTTTATGATAGAAAGACTAAAAAATAAGTTTAACATTATATTGTTAATAATATCAGTATATATCTCCCTGTGAAAGTGTCAGTTTAAGTATTTTAAATTATATATAAATGTATGTTTAAGTTTTTAAACAAAAAATAATAACTTTTTAATTTGACAACTAATTAGAAATGTCTGACACTCACATGTATTTTAATCACACTCACATGTATTTTAAACAAGTGTTCTGATTCAAACGTATTCAACACAGGAGATCTCAAATAATATAAGGGTCTGTGCTTGTTAGATTAGTGATGACTATAATTTACTTTGGAGTGATTACATTTAGTTTAGTTCCCCTTTTCATTATTAGTAAGATTTACTTTCTAGTGATTACATCTTTCCTTTAACTGATAAACCACAAACTCAAACAGAGGATTCAGGAAGCGGAGCTTTCTTCGTGATAAAAAATTTGGACACAGGGAAAGAGTTTGTGGTGAATGAGTATGGGGAAAACGGAATGTGGAATAGATTAAGTGATTTGCAGACAGGGAAGCAATTAACAATGGAGGAGTTCGAAAGGGCGGTGGGGAAATCGCGTGTGGTAAACGAGCTTATGAGGCGTGGTGGGAGAAACGATGGTTTTTCACGGAAACTATCTTCAAGCTCTTACATTTCAAGGAGTTTGAGGATGAGCAAGAGGAGGGGCGTTGCATTGTTGAAGAACATAAAGGGTGTGGCAAGTGGGTTCATGAGTGATAGAGAGAGGGAAGGGTCACTAGTGTCGATTCAACCAACACAAGAGGGGAAGAATCAGTGGGTGAGAGTTCGACAGAGTGGGAAATCACACAAAGAGCTTTCTGCTTTGCATCTGTGTCAAGAGTTTCAAGCTCATGAGGGATGCATTTGGACGATTAAGTTCAGTTTTGATGGAAGGTATTTGGCTAGTGCAGGAGAGGACAAAGTGATTCACTTGTGGGAAGTGCAAGAGTGTGAGGTTTTGTCTTTGAGGGTCGATGAGGGAAGTCTCACTCCTATTCACCCTTCATTGCTTGCATCCAATGAGGCTCCACCTTTGTCACTCAAGAAGAAGGGGAAATTTGGAAGCAAACGAGGCACTACTGTTCCTGAATATGTTCATGTTCCTGAAACTGTGTTTTCACTTTCTGATAAACCATATTGCTCTTTTCATGGTCATTCGGATGATGTTTTGGACTTATCTTGGTCTAAATCTCAGGTACTCGTGGCTGTCTTTTTGTTTTTTTTCCCTTCTCTTAATTAACTTTGCAGTTATTAACTTCAGGTTTTTTTTTTTTTTAACCAATCAATTTGTAGATTTTGTTTAAATCATTTTTAATAAATTAAAATAAATTTTATTTATTTATTTATAAATAAGTAAATATGTTTAAGATTTACTACAAAATGATTTTATTTTAAAGACTTGTTTATAAAACTAATTTTATAAAATTATTTTATTATAAATCCTAGACATATTTATTTATTTATATATAAATAAAAATTATTTTAATATATTAAAAATAACTTAAATTAAATCTACAATTTTGATTGATTAAAAAAAAATACCATAAAAATTGCCTAATAATATTTGGTCACCTTTTAATTTTAAACACTTTGCTAACACTATTATTTTTCTCTATTTCTATCACATCAATCACATCATATTACTTATTGTGAATGTTTTGAAAAATTCAAGGGGTTAAATTGAGAATAGTCTCTTGTTTGGGATAAAAAAACCATAAAATCAGTCATGAATAGAAATGTATATAACTGGCCTCAAATTAGTAGAATCAGTTTGATCTATTGAGAATTACATTTTATAAGGGACCAACTTTCTTTTTTAAATTTTTTAGATTGTGCTAAACACACCTCCTATTTTTTCTAAGATAACACTATTAGTTAAAAAATTAATAAAAAAAGAACATTAACTTAGCAATACACTCTCTTAATTACCTTTTTCATTTCATAATTACCTTCACAATCAATATTGATTTTTTGTTATATGTTATGACTTATAACTTGTGAAGTATTTATGATGAGAAATGTTAGCAATACACTCTTATAAATATACATGTGTAATTGGTTAAAATTTATAAAAAAATATAAATTTATATATGTTACACTTTTCATTAAAAGTCTCTCCCCAAATCTTACAGTTTTAAACAAATTCCAAACAATGATAGATGATGTTAGGAGGTGTTAAATAGTGTATTGTTAATACTCTTCATGTATGATTTATGACACTTGTAAGTTTTAATATCATCAATATCATAATATTTTTTGTTTAATATTATTTAGTATAGTTATTATAGGACATTAAAATTAAAAACGTTATTTATTAAGATCAATTTGATCCCTAATTCAATTACGGTTTCAATCAATGAACTTTGAATCACTCTATTCACCAATTTTAGTTATCGGTCTAGTTTAAAAACATTGCTTATTGTTAGAGTTGTCAAAATAGATCTAACCCACAGACCTACAAGTTGGACTAAAAAGGAGGCCCAAATAGAAAACCTTTCTGGTCTGACCTATTTGACCTAACTATCTAAATGGATTTGGATTGGGATGGTCTGAAAGGTCACGGGCCAACCGAATAAAAATAAATATATAAATTTTAAAATATATGTTAAATAATAATAATATATTATATATTGTTAAAAAATAAAATAAACAAAATTGGGTCTTAATGAATATAAACACAAATTGAATGTGACTTGCGAATTAATTAATTATGTTTACAATCTAACCAACGTTCCTGGTTAATTATGTTGTTTAATTATCATTATATTTTATTTTATGATGTTTACTATTAATGTGTTTAATTTTTATGATTGTTCTTATGTTATTATGATGAATAATGAATTTAATATTTATATATTATGTTTAATTGTTATTTCTAGGAATGTTATGGATTATTTTATCTTTTGGTTTTAAAATTTAAATTATTTTTTTAATGATATTACAAGGTTTAAAGTTTGAAATTGTTTTTAAAGGCTCATTTCGGCCTGATAGTCCATTACAAGGTCAAATTAAACTTAAAAACAGTGGTCCAAATAAAATATAGGACAAATCAACCTGACCCATTATTATGAGAGTCTGATTGACCGAGTCGGACTAACCCACTTATTTTGAAAACTCTACTTATTGTACCTATATCTGAAATGTTTAAATATGTTTATTCTACTGTATACATTCTATGTATTCTAAGACAAGGTGTTACAAAAAGAAAAATATTGTTGACTATCTTTTAGGTGTAGACATCCACAAGAGCATCAAGAAAAGAGATAAATGATTTGTGATTTATGATATGATATAAAAAGGGAAAGATAACAAGAAAATTAAGAAAGGTGTGTGTATCTAATGAGATTGTAGGTTGTGTGGTTAGAGAATCATTACACTTTAAAGAATGTGTGCAAATGAAACTTTGTAATGTCAAAATTTTCAGGCCTATGTGACTACACGTCTACAACTTGTATTGCAAAGATCATGACAATATTGCAACCTGATGACTGATGGCAATTTTAAACCTTTCCTAAAACAAATATCATATATTATGACAATTTAAAATTTTGCCCAGCATCTTTAAGGGTAGCTCGTGATATTTTCTTTTTCATGCATGATCATAATAAGATTAATGTGCTGATGGCTTCTCATTTTCATGCAGTTACTTCTGTCATCTTCAATGGATAAAACGGTCAGATTATGGGATTTGGAAACTAAGACTTGCTTGAACAAATTCGCTCATAATGATTATGGTGAGATCAGTGACATGGTCAAGTCTAGTTTATTATTTTAAAGTTTCGTATGGAGCATTTGTTTTAGGATTAAATTATGTGTCTATAAATAATATTTCAACAATTAATATTTGGTAAATATTTATCATTCTTTCAAATAATTTGAAATTTAAAATAAAATATATTTTAAAGAAATAAAATATTCCAACCATTTTTATGGAAATATATGAAGACTCATGTCTAATTTGTTTCACTGAGTAAATTACGTTCGATATATCTTGGATCAATAACGAGAATGTCAAATAAATAAATCCATATTTACATATCCGGTAATAATTTTAGATAACTTAAAACAAACACAATGAGTTAACTGTTATTTTATTACAACTCTACAGATAAATAAGTTGATTTTATTAAGAATTTAGTTAATATATACTGTGAATGTAAAATTTTTTACACTTACACAATCTTTTATTTATGTAAGTTTATTAACTTTATCAAATAATACTTAAAAATTTATTTAAACGAAAAGATATAATTTAATGTCAATGTGAAATTTTTTTACACTATCAGTGCATATTAATTAAACTCTTTTATTAATTAAAATACTTTAAAAATCATATAAATTATGAATAGTGATTGAATTATACTGTAAAACTTTTTGCGAGTGTATCAATATTGAATGAAAATTCTATGTTCCCATTTTGTATCTAATTTTCTATTTCTATTAATAAAAATCATTATGTATTTAGTGAACTACACAAAAAATAGAAAAGTTTATGAAAAAAATCATTATGTTATTTCTTGATTGGTATGAACAAGAAATAAACATGAAATAGTAACAGAAAATTTCAGTCATCAACATCAAAGTTTAATTAGTATGTACTGACTGTGTAAAAGATTTTTTACACAGACTGACTATTGTTTCTTTAATTTATCATAATAGAAAATCAACCCGTATCCATCAATCGAATTTGTTGAATAAATAGTATTATTCATAAAAAAGAAAAAAAGTCGAATCTAGAATAGTGTGTATTATTAATCCATTCAACAGACCATATATAATATAAAATTTATGATCATGGTTTTCAATTATATATCTTTATTTATATGACTTTTAAAGTATTAATAAGTAAAGTTAACAACTTTTGTGCACAGTCATTAACCCTATTTTTTAACCTTTTGAATTAAGTTTAATTAGTATACACTATCAATATAAAAAGTTCTTACACTGACATTCGATTATAATTTTTTATTTATATGACTTATAAAGTAATAATGAGTAAAATCAATAAATTTACCATGAACAAAGAGTTGTGATGTGAGTGTAAAAATTTTTACTATAACAATATATACCAATTAAACTCTCATATATTATATATATACTTGCTTAGCATGACTTTTAGTTAATTACAATTTTTTTGGATGTTGCAGTAACCTGCATACAATTTAACCCTATGGACGATGATCATTTCATAAGTGGGTCTCTTGATGCTAAGGTCAGAATATGGAACATTCCTGAACGTCACGTTGCGGATTGGACTGATATCCGTGAAATGGTTACTGCAGTGTCCTATACACCTGATGGCAGGGTATAGTTTTCTTCTACTTAATTACCATTTCTTATTTCTAGAAATTTTTGTATAAGAATTTTTTTTTCATGTCTCAAAATTATCATAATAATTGGGAATTATTAACGAAGGGAGATAGATATTTTATAAACATTTATTATATTAAATATTTAATAACGGTAATATATAATATTTTTTATTAAAAATAAATTATTTAACACATAACACAATCTTATAACAGTAATATGGTATTTTTATTATAAATTTAATTATTGAAAAAATGTTTACCTTCCTGGAAACATTAGAGCATGTTCAGTTTTGTTCATAAAATTGTTTTTTATGTTTTTAATTCTAGTAATTTTGCAATGCGTCGTTTTTATTTCTTTGACTGGTATCTAAATAATCTTTTGCATTTATATAAAGCACTATTTAAACCATTTAAAAGATCAAAAGTGAAATTTTTTTAAATTAGAGGATAAAAAAGCATGAAATTTTAAAATTAACATTTTATAGTTAAAAAAGGAAAAATATTTTTGCTTGATTATTTAACTCATTAAATTATCTCAATAAGAGTAAAAGACATTTTTTCTATTCCACAATTTTTGGGGAAATATACTCTCTTGAAAATATTGTTTCCTAACTTTTAATGAAAATAAAAACTTTCCCTCTTTTGTTTGCTCTATCTAAGATTATCTTATATGGAAAAAACTTGTCTTGTCCATGTATAAATGTTAAATTAATTTGGTTAAGCAAAACAAATAACATAATAAACTAAATGGAAATGACATGGTATGCATTTTTATTCATTTTATTTTATTATTTTTTAGGGTGCTCTTGTTGGTACACATAAAGGGGTTTGTCTCACATACGACACAAAAGGTATTAGTTACTCCACTAATTTATTTAACTTTTTATTTCTATAAAAATCATGTTAGATACAAAGTCACACACCATTAAAAAAAAAACGGAAACTTTTATTAATAAGAGATAATTTGAGTGGTAACTAAAAACAAAATTATTAAAATTTTGGTCTCAAAACGAATAATATCTTATCAAGGTAGAGATCTGTGTTGAAGAGCAGTGTACTACATAGGCTTGTCCCATTAAATTTATGAGTTTAATTGGTAAAATTTTTACACTTACATTAAATTATGACTTTGACTTTTAAAGTAATAACAAGTAAAATTAATAAATTTTTATCATGAATAAAGAGGTTGTGATTGAATGTCAAAAATCTTTACACTGTTAGTGTATACCAATTAAACTCTAAATTTATTTGCATAAAAACTATAGAAGTTAAGAGATCTTAATATATCAAGTCGTTAATTCGTTTTCCTTATGGTGAACCAGATTGCGTACTAACTCAAACGGGCACAATTGAGATTCGACACAAAAAGAAGTCCCACTTAAGAAAGATCACTGGTTTCCAGGTAATTCTTATCTCCATGTCATGTGCAGCATGCATGCCAAATTTAGTTTGATGTAACAAAATCAAATTTACTGGTTTTGTATCTTTACAGTTTGTTCCAGGCAAACCATCAGAAGTTCTTATCACTTCATCAGATTCTAGGATAAGACTTTTGGATGGTTCAGAGATCGTTCAAAAGTTTAGAGGTGATACATAGTGTTATTTACAGTTACTTTTCATCTATAAAAAAACATTATCGATTTTTGCTTGAGTACAATTTCTATAGGTATAACAACAAATCATCTATTGCATTTGAAATATTTTATATATAATTAAAGAGTGGGTACATGAATTATCTTTTACCAATTGGGTATCCAAACTTCTTTTTTTTTTCATTAAATTAGGTATTTGTTTATTTGTAGTTATGCAAACAGGTGAAACTACAACAACTAATTAGATATCCAACAGGTGAAACTAACGTTTTTGGAATGTATTATAATAACATTGAGTTCATTACGAGAGATTTTTGTAAAGTTTCAAAGTTTTTCATAACAAAAATTAACTAAGAGAATTTAAAAGAAAAATAAACTTCAGTATGCTATGCTTTTATTTTTCTATAAACCAATGTATTATTTTTGTAAGGATTCAAGTACATAATATCTTTCTCTTTATCTCTTTACAAACTTTACAACTAAACTAATTTTATAACTCATAACTTTAGTACCATGTTATAAAAAAACTTGCAAAGAGTACTCATTTATTAAAAGAGTTTAATTGGTATATACTGTCAATGTAAATGATTTTTATACTCACAGTGAATCATTCATTTATGTGACTTTTAAAGTAGTAATGAGTAAAGTCAACAAATTTATCATTACACGGTCAGTATATACCAATTAAACTCTTATTAAAAATCCAAATACCTGCAAGTTAATTATACTATTATTTTAATAAAAAAATAGATAGTAAGTTACAAATTTCGTGAGAATCCAAATACTTGCAAGTTAGTTATACCATTATTTTAACAGGGCACTGGGATTTTGATAGGTTATGCCTTATGGCATTGCATAAAAGCAGAAAATTGCACTAAAAACAACATAACTTGTGTTTCTGCATGTGTCACGCTTGAGCTAATAATAATATATTGGAGTTGAACATCAACAGGTTTTCGAAATGCAAATAGTCAAATTGCAGCTTCATTTAGTTCAGATGGGAGATATATTGTAAGTGCTAGTGAAGATTCTCAAGTATATGTTTGGAAACATGAAGAAAATAGAAGTGCAGGCAGTGGAAAAGGTAAAAATGTGTTAGTTACTCGTTCTCACGAACACTTCCAATGTAAAGATGTTTCAGTTGCAATACTATGGCCTTGTACCATAAGAGGTGATCCTCCACTAGTGCCGGCACATCATTCCAAAAGGCATTCAAAACGTTTTCAGGCACCTAATTATGGGGAAGAAACATCATCACCTTCTAGTGCAAAGAGTAAGAAATCACTTCCACCTCTTCCAAGGAAGAGTAATAACAATGCCATAGAAGGTGCTTCAAATTCCCCAAGGGAAGGCCCTACACAAATTTTGCACACAGATTCAAGGACTAACTCAAGGGTAAAGTTACTAAAGTCGGAGGTTTTGGTCCACTAATAAAAATTTTTTTTTTATTAACTTTTAGAGAAAAAAAATTGTGTAATTTTAGTGTAAAAAATTTTATATTAACATTTAATTACAATTTTTTATTTATAGAAAAACTTATTAACTCTATAAACTAATATTTTAAAAATCATATAAATAGTTATAATTAAAATTTTATTTTTAAGAAGACCTTATATGTTAATAAAAAAAGTTTAATTGGTATATATTATTAGTGTAAAAGATTTTTACACTCACATCTAATCACAACTTTTTATTTATTTGATTTTTAAAATAGTAATGAGTAAAGTCAACAAATTTATCATGAATAAAGAATTACGATTGACTATTAGTGTAAAATTCTTTATATTCATAATTTATATCAGTTAAATTCTAATAAAAATACCTAATGTATAACTATTTCTTTTAAAATATTTTTCTTTCTTAAAATGTTTTAGGTCTCTCTAATAGAATCTGTACCACGGTCTCCAATGAAAGTTAATTACCAAACCACAGAAGAAAACTTTGAAGTAATTTCACGCACAGATTCAGGATTCAGTGATTCATTTAGTTCTGGCTCACCTTCAGCTAGATATGGAGATTCTCTTTCTTCATGTGGGTCGGTATCTTCCTCTTATTCATTATTGGATAGTAGCCATATTTCCTCCTCAGTTCTTCCATCAGCATGGGGATTGGTGATTGTGACAGCTAGTTTTGGGGGTGAGATCAAATGTTACCAAAATTTTGGGTTGCCTAGAAGAATGGGTCGACCACCCCATCTTTTTGGAGGCCATAATAGTTTTTCTCATGGCAACATGTAGAACATTTGTTTTTTTTCTTTCTTCAAGACAAAGCATCCATCCTAGTGCAAGAATTATTGTGTGAGTAAACATTCACTTTGTTTCTTGAAATAGGTTTCTAAAGATTTTTTTAAACAAATTTGTCTTCGATGATTATGTTGATGGCAATGTGCAAATTAATATCTAAAATATTTTAGATAGTGTTTTAAAGTATTTTTAAGTAGAAATTAATTGGTATATATTATACGTAGTAAATTTGTTGACTTAACTCATTGTTACTTTAAAAATCACATAAATGAAAAGTTATAATTGAATGTTAGTATAAAAAATCTTTATATTGACAATGTATAATCATATAATTATTAATAACTAATTTTATTTCTTTGAGATACTAAGTGTTAACACCTATAACTTTTAGATAAAAATGGTGATTTACTCTCAAATATGTGTTTGGATACCAATTCCATCCAACACTCATCTTACTTCTTGATTTGTGCATTGGAATATGTGATATTTCCGTTCAACGTAGTTTCAACGGATATCCAAATACGTCTTAGTCTCGATTGAATATAAAGTAACAAATGCAATTCCAACACTAACGTTGCGAAACATTTAATATATATGTAGATTCACACAAAATGAAATTTTTTTTTCCCGAGATTGTAGTTGCAATGTTGTAAACTACAAATTTAGAGATAGATAAAAAAATGAGAATCATATTCAAATTTTATTACATGCGAAACCAAAAATGGAAATAGTAGCTCTAGTAGCATGTGTACATTTCGCTGAATATGCACATGACATCTTTGTATAATAAGTAACGAGTCACAAAGAAGTGAATCCATACATTAATTTATACAACAATACAAATGATATAAAAAAAAAAGTGAGAGGAAAAATGTGAGGGTAAAGGGGAGAGTTAGACTACAATGAGATAAAGAAGTGCAAAAGCGAGCGGAAGGACAATCAACAATGACAAGTCAGATACCAAGCAGAGCAACCAACCTTCTAATTACAAATTTTTTAAAAGGCTGTAGGGCGAGGGTGCTAAGGATTGTGTTCTCCATATTGGAATGGTGATTGATATATTTATCCCGTCAAAGAATAATAAAGCTAGTTAAAGGTTTGTGTTTGTGATGTGTCAACTATAGAGAAATAGATGGATTCAATTTGGATTAACACATATAAACTGAGGGTGAATTTCAGGAGATTTTATAGAGAAGATGTAACATTTCAAAATTTTAAAATATAAATATTAAAATAATTATTCAGTTAAGAGAAGATTAGATTGTTAAAAAAAATATAAAAAGATAAAACTATCAACATTTTTTAATAATAAGAATAAGATAATATTTTCTTTAAAAATAGAAATAAGATAAAATAAATAAAATATTTTATATCACTTTGAATAATAAGATTCAGATAATATTTCTTTTAAAATAGAAATAAGATAAAATAATTAAAGATTTGATATCATTTTGAATTTAATTTGTAAAAATTAATCTTTTATAAAAATAAAAAATATAGAGAGAGGAAAATCAACTCTAAACTATTATATACAGAGTTAACTAGTTCCCTCAGAATATCATAGATTAATAGGTTGAGAAAGAAGAAGGACATAAGAGCAGAAGAAAACAAATTAAAGTAGTGGGATCTCACTTCAAGAGGTGAGTAAAACGTCTGTTTTTAACCCTCCAGGTATGGTTTTAAAAATTATTGTTAATGCATTTAATGTTTTCAAATTACCTTGATAATTGTTTTGAGATACCTCCATTTGGAATGGGTTGAATTTTGAGATACATCCATCTGGGATGGATTTATGAGATGCCTTTGTTTCATACAGGGAAGAAGTTTTAGATACCTCCATTCGGGATGGAGAAAAGATTTTGGATACCTCCACAATAGCGTGGGGAAGGCAATGGGATGCCATTGTATGAAATATGAGCTCATAGACCTTTTTGAAGAATCTACTGAAAACCTGCTTCTGGGAACGGTAGAGTGTAAGTGAGTGATCATGAGTATCATTATATTTTTTATTATGTGCATGAGGAGGGTGTTAATTAAAACACCATCCTTTTATTATTTCTATTAATTATTCATATTAGGAATTGTTCGAAATAAGTTATAATTTTCATTTAAAGAAAATACTTTTTATTATTGCAGTACCATGGTTGTTTTTCTGGATTCCGTACCGGCTGAGAACAACACTATTTGCGAACCTCTTTTAAAAGCTTGGTTTAGTTACTAGTTCTAGGGAGAAGTTTTGGAAATTGAAGGAGACTTGAAAACCTAGTTTGTTATCAATAAAAAAAATTCTTGTAAGATTTGTTTGTAACAATTTTAGAATATAATGTCCTTGTAATTGTTTTCGTTTTCTAGAGACCCAATTTTGAGGATTATATTTTGTTTATTATGTAAGAATTCATGTATTCAAATAAAAAATTTATTATTTGCTTTAAATTCTTTATTATTTTATTATAGGTTATTACTGTAACGATAGACGTTACAGAAGGAGGGCGACTGGAGACTAAATGTTTGGGTAGTGTTTGAACCAAAGGCCAATTGAAGTTTTGGTTTTGTTTTTCCTCTCCTTGTTTTTGCTCTTAAATCAATTTTACAGTACCAAACACGTTTATAGGTGTGGTACTCGTATTGTGTGTTTAGATAGGTTTGAGAATATGTTTGGGATGATTTTGGATTGATTACATAGGCTGGGTTGTGCTGGAAAAGCTTCAAAGATGGGATTTTGTGTGTGATAATCAATTACCTAAAAACAATAATCGATTACCCTATGAGAATTTTGAGATCAGGAATTGATGCTTGCTGTGGTAATCGATTACCTAAAATCAATAATCGATTACCCCAAGTACAAACACTTTGTACCAGTTTTGTGCAAGATATGAGGTAATCAAGTGGGTAATCGATTACCCTGCACTAAAACTGATATAAAAGCATTTTTTAAAACAGATTTTACAACTTTTGATCAATCCAATCAAGTGCTTGCTTCTCTTGTATGATTTCTCAGAATTATCTCCAAGATTCATACCCATTTTTATGCTTTGAAGGTGCTTCAATTTCAAGATTCAAGGAAGAGACTCTGTTGAGTTTTGATCTTTCCGCTTGGGTATTCTTCACTTCAGGTGATATTGTTTTATGCCTTTCTTTGTGTTTTTGCATAAGTTTAACAATCTCTTAAGGTGTTCTTGATATTGTTAGAAAATCTTGCAGCAGGGTGTTGCAAATGAGGCGTTGTGAGTGGTGAGGTGTCACAGTGTAGCAAACTCTTGTGGGGTGTAAAAGGAAGTCTCTTCTTTTGTGGTTTCAATCTTTCCAGGATTAAAATCTGTATGTGTGGTGTGCAAGTACTGAAATTTTAGTGTAAAGCAGATTAGCGGAAGACTAAGTTTGTAAACTGGATGTAAGTCAAGTGGACCAAACCAGTATAAATCTTCTCTTACTTATACTCTTTAATTTTAGTCTTTATTGAATTCTTGGAGCATTAACAACTGGGTTTTTGCAGTTGTCTTTGATTCATCAAGTTTTCTTGCTGCGGATCAAATTCTTTTCATTCATTTTATTGATATTAAGTTTGGGTTTTGACCTATATTTTATGAGTTTGATTTTCATTCTTTCCACCTTTTCCTTTTGATTTTGAATTACTTATACATGATTCTTGTTATGTTTTTATTCTATTACATTTGAAATCATTATTGAAGGAATTGAATTGATTGGTGTTTTGCCTTAAGAATTGAATCCTTGAAAACCCATTTTTGTAAAAGGGGGTAAATTTTGGAAATTTCTGAAAAAGGTTGTTTTTGAAAATACTCTGATGTTGTTGAATAGAAAAAAATTGAAAAATAATTTGGTGAATCTATTCAACCCTCCTTTCTAGATTCCCCCTTGGGACCAATAATTGGCATCATGAGCGAGATCTTGAGAAATATTTAAGATTATATCAATCCATATTTTTTTTCTTTGAAAATGTCAGTGAATCAACTACCTTTTAGTGAGGGTGTCTCTATTAACAAACCACCATTATTCATTGTTGAAAATTATGCTTTTTGGAAAGTAAGAATGAAAATTTTTATGGAGTCTATACACAGAGGCATATGGCAAGCTGTTGTAACTGATTATAAAATTCCTACATATATGGTTGAAAATCAAGTAGTTGAAAAACCATATGACTTATGGACCACTGATGAAATAAAACGTGCTGAGAATGATTCAAAAGCCTTAAATATTATACACTCTACCTTGAATCATGATGATTTTTTCAGGGTATCACCATGGATACAACTAAGGAAGCATGGGATCTAATCCAAGTCACCCATGAAGGTGCACCAGAACTAAGAAGGGCTAAAAAGAATACTTTGATCCAAGAGTATGAAATGTTCCACATGAATCAAGGTGAAATAATTATGGATGTATAGAAAAGGTTTACACACATAATCAATCATCTGAAGGGACTTGGAAAACTGTTTGAAGGCAACCCACCGTGACAACAATCATTGAATCAAAGAACTTAGCTACCATGACAAATGATGAACTCTTTGGAAAACTTATGGAGTATGAGATGGATATGGCTAGAATGGTAGAAGAAGAACAAAGGAAAAGAAAGTCAAAGGCTTAGCACTGAAAGTTCTTGAACAATCAAGTGGTGATGAAGGCACTGAGAGTGAATCTTCAGAATCTGAGGACATGACTCTCATGGTAATAAAATTTAAAAGGATATGAAGAAGAAGAGCAACAACAAAGAGAAGTTCTGAAGTGGCAGAAAATAATCAAAGAAGGGGAATACAAATCCTCCAAAGTTAATGCATGCACACCTAGCATGGGCTTGAGCTAGGACCAATAAGAAAGGAGAATGACTTGGATGAAGCTTCAAAGAGCTTAGTTTAGGACATGTTCCATTTAATTGTATTCATTTAACCATTTTTAGGCTTTATAAGCACCCTTAAGTCATTAGGATTTTAGAGGTGTAGTTAGTTTTGTTTTCGACCTTATATTTTGGCCTATAGGTTCTTTTTTCTTTAGGAGGTGTAAATAGTCTCTTTGTGCAGTGTGTTAATTAGTTAGGCCTATCTAGAATGCATTTGGACGTGTGGTTATTAATTTCCACACCCCTATTTGCTTCCAAAACCCTTCTAACCAACACATGAAGCATGTAGGAAACATGTGAGGCCCTTGTCCCCTTGTTTCACTTCACATGTGCTTTCTCACTCCTACATGGATGATCTTATTCCTTCTTATTTTAATTTGAATTTTGGAGGTGCCATGCCATTTCCCTCCAAAATTCAAATTCAAACTAGAGGGAACATACATCCATATTTTTAGGGCCATGTTTGGATCTTTAGTTGGATTAAATTAGTGTTAATTGAGTACATGTTCAATTAATACTAAATTAAGCAAACTAAACCTTGATTAAGGATGTTGGACGTTCAACTTGAGGTTCCTAAGCCCATGGTTCATGCTTTGCTCTATAAATAGAGCATTCCATCCTTCATGTAGTTTTTAACACTTATTTGAATAAAAATAATCTTTCTCTAAAATTAAGAGCTCTTTGTTATTAGAGAGTATTCATGTTCTCTCCACTCTTGTGAGAGTCCTTCATGTTATTATCAAGGGTTCCTTCCCTTGGGGCTAGCTTCACTCATGGCTTATCATCTACAAAGTAGAAGTAGCGCCAACCTCACCTTTATCTCCTAGTCTTCCACCTCCATTTCTTCTACCTTGGAACCTCTATGAGCAAGGATCTTGGGAGCATTCTCTTCATCAGGGATTCTTCAAAGTTTTCTTCGGGAGGGATGCATCATTTGGTATCAAAACTTAGGCTCTATAGAGGTTCTTCTACTATCTAGATAGGCCCAACTGCATTCTAGATAGCCCCAAACACGTCCAAATGCATTATAGATAGGTCCAACTAATTAACACACTCTACAAAGAGATTATTTACACCTCCTAAACAAAAAAAGAACCTATAGGCCAAAATACAAGGCTGAAAATAAAACTAACTACACCCCTAAAATCCTAATGACTTAAGGGTGCTTATAAAGCCTAAAAATGGTTAAATAAATACAATTAAATGGAACATGTACTAAACTAAGCTCCTTGAAGATTCATCCAAGTCATGCTCTTTTCATATTGGTCCTAACTCAAGCCCTTGCTAGGTGTGCATGCATCATAAGGAAAAATAAGGCAAAATCTAAAAGAGATAAGGATCTAAGCGTGCTCCTAAATATGTGAAGAAGTGTACCACTTCTCCCTCACACCTTGAAACGAGAAGGATAAAACTATTACACACAAATAGGAGTGATCCTTAGGGGCATCCAACACTCCTAAAAATAATAAGAGGCCATATACACAACAATGAATAAAAGCAAAGTCATGGAAAAAAAAATCTTCAAGTCTCCTTTCCACAATTTCCTCACAAGTGTTTCACTCTTCTGTCCTTGCTCTTCCTTTTGTTCAAGTCCTTTTGGCTATTTCAACTCTTCCTTAAGAGGCTACCCCCTTGAAAGGCTCCCTTTCTCAAAGACTTCCCTACACAAAAGTGGCACCAACCAAACAAGACCAAGAAAGGTAGAAACAAGCAAAAACAATAAAGCACAATTTGAATGGAACACTATCTAAGTGGAAAGAATGATAGAGATATGACTCAAAGAATTCAAAGAAGACAAACTAAAAATAAGGCTAGAAATGAAGGCTAAGCACACAAAGAAAATCCTAGAAAAGTTCTAGATAGGGATAAGGACTAAAAAACAAAATGACTCAAACAATTTTCAAAAATTGCACCAATACAAATAAGAATGGTTGAATGCTTTAGGTAATGTTTCCAAGCAATTACAACAATTTTCAGTCCTCTTTTGCAATTAAAAGAATTTTCTATTAGGTACACCAATTTTTTTCTATATATATATATATATATATATTTACTTATTTGTTTTAGCACTTTTTATTTTTGTTCTTTCTTTTCAAATTGTCTTTTGACTTCTTTTTTTTTTTTAAATTTCTTTTGGCTGCACCTATTTTTTTTTCAGATTTGGTTTGCAAATTTAATGAGGAATAAAGAGGTACTAATCGCTTGAAAATTTTCAGCAAGCAAGGCCACACAATTTCCAAGCCAAAGATGCAATCTAAGAAAATTTTGGTAACTCAAAGTGCACTAAAATTTGAAGTGTTTTAAGGTATGCTTAGGAGTGCTTGATTTGTGGATGAACTAACTTGTTTTGCACAAGATTTTGTTCAATAACAATCAGCCAAAACAGCTCCACACACCAAACAAGATTCACTTCAAACAAGCACACTAAAAGCTACTAAAAATCTCAACAACACACTAAAATTTAGAAGATGAAATTGAGAGAGAAAAAGGTTCAAGAAGATTACTCCTTAAGTCCTATGGAGGATCTTATTAAAGAAACTTCTCTCGTAGGACAAGTGCAAGTGGAGGTTGTGTTTTAATCATTTGAACACATCTTTCCACAACCTCTAGTTGCATATAAAGAAGAAAATTCACCAAGTGTTGAACTTGAACATTTATTCATAAAGCTCAAACAAGAATCTCAAGTTCAACACTTGAAAGAAAAGGGAGTTGTTCTTCAAGGAGATTTATCCTTGCCATCCAAGGAAAATCTAATTGAAAACAACCTTCCCATGTTGCAAGTAGGGAATGAGGTTGTGCCCATAACTTTTGAGCATAATGAAACAAACCTCAAATACTACTTATGGATATGGCCAAGTGTGGTCAAGAGATTGGCCTACAAATATTTTCTATCCATAGCCAATCTCAAGGCCTACTCAAAGAGACCTTGAAAAAAAGGTCTACCCCTAGGCCCATCATCATCTTGTGGGGTGAACAACAAGATAAAGCCTACTTGGCTTTCTTAGATGAGTGCTCCAAGGCATCTAAGCTTGTCTCACTTCCTCCCCAGATGAGACTAGCCTTTAGTGAACTTGGAGTCACTTGGGGAATTGTTGTGTGGGGGCATAGGCACAACAAACAATTTTTAAACCTTAGTGCATACCCCTACCACCCCAAGTCTATGAGGTCTCCCTATAGACCTCCTACCCTTAACATTTGTGTACATAATCATATACTCATTCCTATGCGGGTGCTTTTGTAGGATTGAAAAAAGAGGAAGAATGATGTGATCCTCCCTAGCAAGGGTCCTATCACTAGGGCCATGGCTACGAGGATAGAGGAGGACATGGCTAGAGTGGATGGAGGAAGACCTCACCTCCTCATGCGAATTGTCATTATGCCATAGTTCTCTTGCTTTTTATCCTTATATTGTTCTTCCTTGAGTGGAGTGGTCTAGTTTTTCTTTTGGCCTTGTATTTAGGCACTTATTTTCGTAGGTTAAGGGCTAGGTGGTATGTGTAGTGTTTATGTGGAGTGTATTAACTAATTGGGCCACTAAGGGGTGTTGGTGGGTTGTTTTATTAACCACACCCCTCTCTTCTAATTAAACCCCCAATTAGTTAGCACATGAAGCATGGAGGAGACAAGGTGGGGCCCTTGTTTCCCCTAATAGGAGCCGAGTTTCATCTAATGGCCACATGGCATCCTACATGTCACTTATTTAGTTCTAAGATCCATGATTTTAGGAGAATGTGCTTATTATTTGAATTTGACTCCTATTCAAATTTCCCTCCAAATTCCACACGGCCACCCCTCCCTCTTTTGCTATAAATATAGCCCTCCACTCACTTGTATTGGCTACACTTGATTTTGAATGAATAGAGAGAGTTTGCTTCATCTTTGAGTGTCCTTTCTTCTCCAAATTGTGAGAGTTTCTTTTGCTTTTATCAAGGGTTCCTTCCCTTGTTGCAAGCATTCTTCCTTGAGGCTTATCTCCCTTAGAGTGGCGCCTCTCACCTCCATCCTCTTCCCTTTCACCGAAGTCACTTCTACAGTGCAACCTCTTGGAGTTGATCCTTGGAAGGAGCATCCAAAGTGGATCTCATCATGTGGTACATAGAGGTGTTTGTATCATCTATATTCTTCATTTTGTTTAGTTAATTTTCATCCATTAATGCTTATATCTCATCTCAATTTGCTTGTTCTTTATGGGCTTCCATGTTGTGTATCTTGCTGTTTTACTTGTCTAGTAGTCTTATTTAGTAGTTTTGTTATTTTTTGTGTTTCCATGCTTTTTGATTTGATTCAAAACGCCTTGTTCTTCTTTTGAATCATCTTAATCCGTGTAGGCTCTTCTAATTTCCATGTGTGCCTTTTTTATTAGTCAATTCTTGTTTGGATTGTGCCTAAGAGGTGGTGTGTGCTAAATCCATACGGCTGTGGGAAAAACCACAGCGTTGTGGTTCCCTACCTTGGCCTTTTCTTGCACTCTTTGTCACGTGCTTTTGCTCTGTTTTTCCCCCTTTTATAGGACTTTTATTTTGCATTTTACTACTCTTGATGTGTTGTTATAGATTTTATGTTTAGTCCTTATTTTGTCATTTAAAATTCCATAGGTCTTTGCTTCTTAAAATTTTACAAAAGTGGGATGTTATCCTACTTGAAAATTGAGCAATCTAAGAGAGTTTCTCTCTTGATCTAAGTCTCTTAAGTAAAGTCACATGCTTCCATTTCTTGCATGTTAAAGTGAGTCTTTCCAAAAAAAAATTTGCTTAATTTCATCTTCTAAATTTTAGTACCTTGCGTTGTTTAGTGGTAGCTCTTTTATGCCAATATTGTGAAGTGTACCTTTGGTTATGATGCTTTGAATTTTGGACGTCATTTGAGCCTAAAGTTGTGCAAACAAGAAGCTCTAAAACACTACCAAAGTTCCTAAAAGGATTTCCTAAATTCACTTCTAAGTTTGGTACATTTTGACTTACTAAAATTTTCTTAAATTGAATCTTTTGGTTTGAAATTGTGTGGCCTATTTTGCTTAAACTTTCAAGCACTTATTACCCCTAGCCTCCTCATAAAGTTGCAATTCAAACCTGAGAATTAGGTGCAGTCAAGGAAATTAAAAAAAAATCAAAAGACAATTGGAACAAAAAAGAAGTCCTAGAATAAAAAAAAAACAAAAAAAGGAAACAAAACAACAAAAGAGACAAAGTGGTGGTGCGTCTAATTTCTGAAAATTGCACAAGAGGACCTAAATTTGCTTGAATTTTGGCTTGAAACAATCATGAAAGTAAGCGACCATACATCTCTAAGTTGATGCAATTTTTGAAAGTTACTTTGAGTTTTTGCACTTTGGTCCTATTCTCATCTAGTACTTATTCTAGGAATTTTCTCTTTGTTGTGCCTACTTCTTTTTCTAGCCCTTAATTTTTAGTGTTGTTTCCTTTTACTTCATTGAGTCTTGTAACTAAACTTCCTTCCACTTGGATAGTAGTTCTTCCAAATTTAGCTTTTACAATTTTCCGTGTGCAATTCTACTCTTGCTTGGCTTCCTTTCTTATTTGGTGTGTAGCGCCTTTGGGAGATAACACTTGAGGGAAAAAACTTGAACCAAGGGTAGCCTCCTAGGAAGAGTTGATGAAAAGCTAAAGGAACTTGACCAAAAGGAGAAGCAAGGAAGTGTGAGAAGCTAATCAAAGACAAAAGGACTTGAAGACCAAGAATCAAGGGAGAGGATATGATGCATGCACGCCTAGCATGGGCTTGAGCTAGGACAATAAGGAAGGAGCATGACTTAGATGAAGCTTCAGGGAGCTTAGTTTAGGACATGTTCCATTTAATTTTATTAATTTGACAATTTTTAGGCTTGTATAAGCACCCTTAAGTCATTAGGATTTTAGGAATGTAGTTAGTTTTATTTTCGGCCTTGTATTTTGGCCTATAGGCTCTTTTTTATTTAGGAGGTGTAATTAGTCTCTTTGTGGAGTGTGTTAATTCGTTTAGGCTAGTCCAAGAGAGTTTGGATGTGTAGGATCTTATTTCTACACCCCTAATTCCTCTTCACACTCTTCTAACCAATACATGAAGCATGTAGGAGACATGTGGGCCCCCTTGTCCCCGTATTTCACTCCACATGTGCTTTCTCTCTCCTACATCACTGATTCTTGTTGCTTCTTATTTGAATTTGAATTTTGAAAGTGTCATGTCATTTCCCTCCAAAATTCAAATTCAAACTAGAGGGAACATAGATCCATTTTTTTAAGCCCATGGTTCATGCTTTGCTCTATAAATAGAGTATTCCTTCCTTCATGTAATTTTTAACACTCATTTTGAATGAAAATTATACTTCTCTAAATTGAGAGATCTTTTGTTCTTGAGAGTGTTCATGTTCTCTCCTTAGTGAGAGTTCTTCATGTTATTATGAAGGGTTCCTTCCGTTGTGGCTAGCTTCATCCTTTGGCTTATCTCCTTCAACAAGAGTGGTGCCTACTTATCCTCCATTTTCAAGTCTTCCACCTCCATTTCTTCAACCTTGGAACCTCTATGAGCAAGGATCTTGGGAGCATTATCTTCATCAAAGATTCTTCAAGCTTGCCTTAGGGAGGGATGCATCACTCTTGATCTTTTCATGATATTTCTTTATAAAGTCAGCCTCAGATACTCCCTCTTTGTGATTCAATGAAGTACTATTAGGGGGTGGAAGCAAATCCAGAGGAGTAAGAGGATTAAAGCCATATACAAACTCAAAAGGGGATAAATTAGTTGTGGACCACCCTATTATAGGCAAACTCTATGTGGGGAAGGCATTCATCCCAAGTTTTCTTATTCCCTTTTTAAAATCACCCTTAACAATGTGGATAACGACCTATTCACTACCTCAATTTGCCCATCCGTTTGTGGGTGGCAAGTAGTAGAATAGAAGAGCTTTGTTCCTAGTTTTTGCCAAAGAATTTTCCAAAAATGACTTAGGAACTTAGCATCCCTATCAGAAAAATAGTCTTGGGTAGACCATGCAAACGGACCAATTCCTTAAAGAAGAGCTTAGCAATATAGCTAGCATTATCCACCTTGTGGCATGGTATAAAATGAGCCATCGTGCTAAAACGATCAACAACCACAAAGATAGAATCAAATCCTTTGAGTCCTTGGAAGACCAAGCACAAAATCCATACTAATATCAACCCAAGGCGTGCTAGCTATAGGGAGAGGAGTGTAGAGTCCAGGACGCATCACTCTTGATTTCGCTTGAAGACAAGTGATATACTTGGAGCAATGCCATTAAACATCCACTCTCATGTAAGGCCAATAAAATTTAGATTTTAGAAGACTAAGGGTTTTATCAACCCCAAAATGGCCCATGAGTCCTCCCTCATGACTTTCCTTTTCCAAAAGTTTTCTAATGGATCCTTAGGGTATGCAAAGTTTTCCCATTCTAAAAGGTACCCCTTAAGGATGTAGAACCCATCAAAATGCTTTTGGAGGCATTTGCTGAAAGTGGATTGGAAATCTTGATCCACTTCATACAACTCCTTGGGAACCCAAAGAAAAGAGCAAGAAGTACCTTTTAGACAAGGCATCTGCCACCACATTACACTTTTCCTTCTTGTATTTGATAATGTAAGGGAATTGCTCAAGATATTCAACCCATTTAGCTTGTCTTTTATTTAACTTCCCATGCCCTCTAATGTACTTAAGTGACTCATGATTAGTATGTATGATGAATTCCCTAGTCACTAAGTAATGCTCCCAAACTTAGAGGGCTCTAATAAGGACATAAAGCTCCTTGTCATAGGTGGGATAATTCAAGGTGGCCCCATGAAGTTTTTCACTAAGCAATGGGGTGACCTCCTTGAAGTAAAACGGCACCTATGCCAAGATCGGATGCATCACATTCTAGCTCAAAGGTTTGTTCAAAATTTGGAAGGGTTAGAATGGGTGCATTGGTGAGCTTTTGCTTAAGCACATTAAAAGCTTTTCCTTGAGCTTCACCCCAAATGAAAGGTACATCTTTCTTAACAAGCTCATTAAGATGGGATGCAAGTGTAGAGAAGTCTTTCACAAATCTTCTATAAAAACTTGTTAAACCATGAAAACTTCTAATATCTCCAACACTTTCTAGGGTAGGTCAATCTTGGATAGCCTTGATTTTCTCGGGGTCAACTTTCACTCCTTCTTTGCCAACTATGAAACCTAATAAATTTACATTTTCCTTGCAAATGGTACATTTCTCCAAGTTGGCATAGAGGTGGTTGTCCCTAAGAATCTTTAAAACCTCACTTAGATGCCCATCTAAGGACTTGCTATAGATCAAGATGTCATCAAAAAAGACGACCATAAAATTTGCTATGCAATTCTTAAGTACATGATTCATTAGACGCATGAAAGTTATAGGGGCATTGGTGAGACCAAATAGCATCACTAACTACTCATACAAACCAAACTTGGTCTTAAAAGCGGTTTTCCACTCATCACCCTTTTTAATCCTTATTTGGTGATAACCACTCTTAAGATCAATCTTGGAAAATATAATGGGCTCATGTAACTCATCCAATATGTCATCTAGCCTAGGGATTGAGTGTCTATACTTTATGGTGATGTTATTAATAGCTCTAAAATCAGTACACATCCTTCATTTTCCATCTTTCTTAAGCACTAAAAGAACAGGAACAACACAAGGGCTAAGGCTCTTTTGAACCAACCCTTCTTCAACAAATCTTAAACTTGAGTTTCTATTTCTTTGGTCTCTTAGGGGTTAGTCTTATAGGCGGGCCTATTTGGAAGGCTTGCCCCCAGGATAAGGTCAATTTGATATTCTATCCCTCTTAAGGTGGAAGTCCACTTGGAACTTCTTGAGGAAATACATCATCAAATTCTTTTAAAAGATTGTGGACATCTTGAGGTAGAGACTGAAGTTCATGATTAGTGCCAATGAGTGTCTCTTTGAAGTATAGAAGGTATAAAGGTTGTTCAAGCAAGAGTGTTTTCTTGATATCATTCTTAAGTGATAAATAACTCTTATGAACAACATCTTTAGAGGAGACACCTTCCTCTAAACTTGATACCTTCTTTTCCTTTACTTTGGCATTAGAAAGACCCTTTTTATCTTTTTTTTTTATTTTTGTTTTCTTTCTTTTTGGTCTTCTTCTCTCCTAGCTTTCATTTTGAGTTGGTCCTCACACACTTGAGAAGGTCTTAGAGGGCATAACACAAATTTCTTGCTTAAGTGTTGGAAACTTATTTTATTGGTAAGGGCATCATGCATGATTTTCTTATCAAATTGCCAAGGCCTTCCAAACAACACATGACTAGCTTCCAAAGGCACAACATCACATAAAACTTCATCTTTGTTGATGTGATCTTTGATGATCACGTGCCCAAAGGATCCTTTCTAAGGTTACTTAGAAGGGAAATGAATTTATGGAGCGGAAAGGAATGGGGTGAGGTGCCACAAATACTAGGTTTGATAGGCCAAATGGGAGAGGCGACAAGGGAGGGGTCCCTTGATAACTCTTAGAAGCTCTCACAAAGGAGAAGAAGGAAAACTCAAAGGTAAGAACCTCACAACCAATATGGTCTTTAGGATTAAATTCAAGTGTGAAAAATACAAGTGAGGGGAGGAGCTCCTATTTATAGAGGTAGCTAACCTCTTGAACAAGATAACCTAAAAAAGAAAGGCTAGGATTAAAAGGAGAGATCTAAGGGAGTAGGATTGACAAACAATTCCCTCCTTAGATCATCAAACTTGGTGCCCAAGTTTCTTAAACCAAGGGTGAAGATTCCTTCTTATTAGCTTAGGGGGTTTATGTAGGAAAAGAGGGATGTAGATATCAAGGCTACCCCTTATTTCCTTCATAAAGACCCAAAAAGCTAAATCCACCCTCTAAATTCCTAAGACACCTCCTAAAATAAAAAATGGACTAAATACATGTTCCAAATTAAATTCCTAATGTTCCTCAAAATTATAATAAAGGAAAATTAGATTTTATTAACTAAAGTCCCTAGCCTAATATCTTCACTCTCCATAGGAGGTGAAGTCTTCCTTTGTCTGCAAGGGCTAGGTCTTCTTCAATCTTTCTAGCCATGGCCCTAGTGATAGGTCCTTGGCTAGGCATGGTCACATAATTTATATCTGCCAATGGAAATTGGTACAAGTGCTTGTTGGTTAACCACAATACATCCATCCTCATGAATCCATTGCAATTGATAAAGTCTAGGATGTGGTTTTGGGGATAAGGCTAGCTTTTCAACCAATCTAGTACTACAACAATTACAACTAGACCCACTATCCACAATGAGAGAACAAGTGCTTTCTAAAATTTTGCATATTGTATGAAACAAGTTCTCTCTTTGCGATTGGTCATTCTCACTAGTTTGGTTGTTAAGAAGCCTCCTTACCATAAGTAATTCCCACAAGGTAAGGTCTCTTCCATGGAATCCATGGCTTCATCTTCACTACTTGAAGTAGAAGAAGAAGATGTAGCTTTATCAAGGCTTCTGTAGTGATCTTGGCCTCTTAAAATCATTTTTTCCTTTATGGGGCATTAAGAAGCAATGTGACCCCTTCCAAGACACTTAAAGCACTTGATGTCACTTGACTTAGACTCCTTAGAAGGTACTTTATAATAATATGTCTCTTATTTCAAGATTAAGGCCACTTTGGAACCTTGAGATGGTGGTCCTTTATTCTTCCCTTATACCTCCCTCATCATGAGTAACTCCATTTGTTGCCTATATTCTTCCACACTAAATGACCCTTGTTTCAACCTTTGAAGCTTATCCATAAGCTCACGATCATAGTATGGAGGAATATGCCTCCTTCTCAAGGCACTACGGAGTTCATTCCAATATTGAATTGGGGGCTCATGATTCACTTTTTTTTCTCTTTCTAAAGAAGTCCACTAATACATGGCATGCCCTTGGAAGCTAAGGGTTGTCAAAGAAACTTTCCTCTCTTCACTTACCCCATGGCAAGCAAAAATTTGTTCAACCTTCATTTCCCAATCCAAATATGCATCAACATTGTCCTTTCCAAAAAAAATGAAGGAAGGCTGACATTAGGTTCCTTTTTGGAGAATTCTCTTTGCTTATGTGTTCTTGGGGGCCTTTGATAATAATCATTATTGTGATGACTACTATAAAGGCTAACACTTGGGGTTTTGGTATGATGATGATCACTATCCTCACTTTCACTCATAGAAACCCTTACCCTTTTGCCTTTTTAGGACCTAGATGGTTGGACTCTATGTTTTGAACCACTAGTTCCTACCCCCGAAAGTAACTTAGCAAGCCTTTCTCTAACTTCCTCATTTTTTTTATCATGCTCTCTCTCCCTCTTCCTAAATTCTTCCTTTTTTTTTGCACTTTCTTCTTCTTTTCTTCTTATATACTCCCTAAGTTCTCTAAGTTCATCTCTAAGGCTAGCATTACTAGGGTGTGAGTTTTGACCACAAACACTTGAATGATCACTCATCTTTGATCTAGGAAAAATTTTCACAAAAGGTTTTCTTGAAAAGATTTTTACAAAGAGTGAGTGATAAAGGGTTTCACAAAGAGATTTTGGTGCTAGACTTATTACTTAGAGCGATTATAATTGCACTCTAAAATAGAGGTGGACTACAACGAGTCACTTAATAACAAAGTCTCTTAGTAGCGGGAAACTTATCAACCTTTGCCCCTTTGTAAGTCTTACAAAAACAAATTTTTACACTACAAGTGTGTGATGTGCAACGGACCCATAATAAGCACTTAGAAGCCTTCTAAACGAACATACAACAACCTAGAGTATACAACTACAACAAAATAAGTAATGAAAGTAATAAAGGCATACACTAGTCGAAATTCCTAAGGTGGAAACAATCACACCACTAAAACGAATTACACCTAAGCTATCACAAATCAAATGAGAGTTTAAAATGTCCAAATTACATCCCAAATGAATAAGAAAGGTGATTCACAAGGTGAACCCAAGGTGATTTACCTACACCAAGCAAAGAAGCCAACCAAGAGAAAGAGAACCAAGAGGCCAAGAAATAAAAGCTAAAAAAGGAAATTAAGAAGTCTAAACTCAAGAGATTAATTATGAGATAAGACTCAAAGAATGTGAAGAAAGACAAGCAAAAATTAAGGCACACAAGAAAGTTAAGCACTCAAAAGGAACTTAGAATGACTCTAGATTAGAATTTAAGTATTTAATGTCCCCTCTCCTTAAAATTTGATGTCCAATGTCCAACTTCCAGCCAAGGTTTTAGTCATAAAATGGGTCCAATGATAGTCGAAAACAGTCTAATATGGTCAAAGTTCAAGTCTAAAGTCCAAGGGTAAAATGGTCCACAAGTTAGCAACAATTCCTTTTAATTTTTTTTAACTTTCACTTCTTTTCACTCAAAATGTGTCCGACCAAGGAGGATCAGATTTGATTCTTTTTTTAACCTTATATGTTGCATGGTTTTTACACTTGTGGTGTGTTAAAAGTGGGTACAAAAAAGTGGTAAATAAAACTTGGTATTTTGGTGCAAGAAAGGTATATTTTTGGGAAGTGTTTCTTGTCTTTTGCTCTCTTGTTTAGGTGTAGTTTTTTCTCAGTTTTTTTCAGAATATATTCAGCCATATGACACTTTGTTTGACTTTGGATCATGCAATAAAGACAAGGAATGATGTAGTCATGCAAAAGGAAGGCTAGCCAAAAATGTGTAAGGCATTAATTACACACATAAGTCAAATAAGACATGGAGCATGCAAGAGTCAATTTTTACATGAAAATATGAGTCTCCTAAGGCTCACAAAAGGTTTAGCCAACCAAGAATGTGAAATAAAAAGCACCAGATTTTTTTTGAAAGTTTCATTCATCTTGTCAGAGGAATATGCATATATTTGACTAGTTTTTGAAAAATAAGGACGAAAACTTCAAACATGACACAACAAGGATTCAAACAAGATTAAAATGATGTTCATAGCATGTTCATCACAAAAAAAATGCAGCCACGGAAAAACAAAGGAATGCTCTAAAAGAACAACCTTTTGAGAAAAACTCAAAGAACACTAAGAAGGCTCATAAATGATGATGAACTACACAAAAAAAGAGACAACTTTTAAACAAAATATTTAGACAAAATATTCAAGACAAAGGAGAAGACATAAACATGACAAGAAACATATTTTTGAAGACAAAGAAAAAAAAAGAATGGAGAAGAACACTAGTTACCCTTGAAGACCACCTTAGCTCTTGATACCACATGATGGCTCCACCTTCTCCATGGTGTCACCAACTCTTCTCCAAGATAAGATGTTGAAATGGATCTTCTTCAAGGGCTGAAATAGGTGTGACAATGGGGCTTATGAAGGGTGAAAGTGGTTCATGAAAAATGGAGACAAAAGAATGGCATTTTGGGTGGTGGTGGTTAGATGGTTTCTCTTTGGCTAGCTCACTTCACTTGGAGAGGGTGAAGGCCAATCCTATGGAGACCCAAGCTCCTTCTAAGGTAGAGAGGAGAGTAAGGGGGCCAAGAGATCCCTAAATGACTAAGGAAGAGGAATGATGAGGAAAACTCTCTCAAATATCCAATATATCCAAAGTGACTACATGTAGTCTAACCAAGGGTATAACAAGGGAGGGTGGGAGGCCTCTAGGCCATTTGCACGAAAATTTGAGAGCTAAATGCCTCTCAAAAGAACCCTAAATGGACCTCAAATGAAATGTAGGTCCCTCCCCCATAAATGACTAAAATACCCTTGTGTCTAGAAAATGAAAGAAGTGGACTTTTGACCTCACAAGTCAAGGTTTAAGTCCCAAAATAAATCCTAAACTAATTTGACCCACAATACAAAGGCTAAATAAAAATACAAAATGAAATCCTAAGTGATTAAGGTTCCCCAAAATACAAGGGAAAAATAAAGAAACAAGCCAAAGTCCACACATGTGATCATTAATGCTCTTGGTGTGGTATGACCATCCTCTTCTTCTATTCTTCTTGTCATGGACCTTGTGATGCATCCTATTTGATGCCCCAAGGATGGTCCTCCATCATGCCCTCCTTCTTGAGAAGGATTTGACCTCAAATCTTCAAGCTCCTCTATGTCATTTGCTCATTTTTCCTTCCTTTATTGTTGTACTTGGCATATTTTTGAGTTTGATTTTCAATTTGACTCTTTGATGCATGCACGCCTAGCATGGGATTTATCTAGGACCAATAAGGAAGGAATTGAATTTAGTGGGGTGTTGCAAGTGAGGCGTTGTCAGTGACGGGCTATCACGGTGTAGGAAACTCTTATGGTGTGCAAGACAAAGCTTATTATTTTGTGGTTTAAATGTTTTCAAGATTAAAATTTGTATGTGTGGTGTGCATGTACTGAGATTTTAGTGGAAAATAGATTAGCGAAAGGCTAAGTCTATAAATTGGATGTAGGTCAAGTGTCCGAACTAGTACAAATCACTGTGCAAATTCTCTCTTCCTTATACTCTTTAGTTTCAGTCTTTATTGAATTCTTAGAACACTAACAAATGGGTTTTTTGCAGTTGTATTTCATTCATTAAGCTTTCTTGTTGCGGATAAATTCTTTTCATTCATTTGCTTGATATTAAATTTGGGTTTTGACCTATATTTTGTGGGTTTGATTTTCATTCTTTCTACCATTTCCTTTTGATTCTGAATTACTTGTAATAGTATTCTTGTTAATTTTTTCTTCTATTTACATTTGAAATCATTATTGAAGGAATTGAATTGATTGGTGTTTTTCCTTAAGGGTTGAATCCTTGAAAATCCATTTTTGTAAAAGGAGGTAGTAGATTTTGGAAATTTCTGAAAGGGATTATTTTTGAAAATACTCTGATACTATTGAATAGAAAAATTTTGAAAAATAATTTGGTGAATCTATTCAACCCCCTTCTAATTCCCCCAAGGACCAATAGGTAGAAGGCAGAATCTAATAGTAGTATATGGAGGCAGAGGCAAGGGACGTCAGTGGGGAGGGCAACCAGGAGGTGTTGTGACACCAAATAAATTTTACATCATTATTAGATAATTTTTTATCTATATTTTATCCCATTTAAACCATTAACATCCAATTTACTAAAAATAAAGTAAGTGATCTAATTTTTAATAACTAGTTTTCTTACATATTGTTGTTGTAAAAGAGAGATCTAAATTTCCTAAAGTGAGAAAATAAAGGAATAGTAATATTTACATATAACAGTCCTATTTACATGAATACTACATTCTTTCATAGAGAAAATAATTTACACCATGCCTAAATAAATATTACATATAACTTATACTTTCCAAAAAGGGTTACAGAGTATAGAACATTTCTTGTCCAACCAAGACATGTAAAAAGGAAACCTCCTATACTCAGAGCTGTTTTTATCCAAAATAAGAGAGAGACATAGACTAATGTTATAATTAAAATTCCCCCTGGTATAAACTACCCTCTTAAAGCATGTCATCGATATTCAAATCTCTTTCATTAGTATGCACCTCGACTGTAGTGTCACGACGTTACATGTAGGCACTCCTTGAGTGTCATGATCATAGAACTCTTGGTAGAATCTCAAAGCATTTGTCGGTCTCACCGTGTCAAAATATACATAATAGTACTGAATATGTTTTATACGCATCCAAATTTCCAGTCGAAAGGAACCATGTATGACATGCTTACTTCTATAGTTATTTGAGGTTGGGTTTGACATGAGTTCTAACACTCCTAGCCTCTTCATATGAGTATCTAGCCTCCACTAGTTTTATGTTCCTTTGAGGAGTGATTTGTTGGTCCTAGGGGGGAATCTAGAATGGGGGGTTGAATAGATTCACCAAATTATTTTTCACAAATTTCTATTCAATAGTATCAGGGTATTTTCAAAAACAGTCCCTTTTTGAAATTTTCAAAATCTACCTTCTTTTGCAAAAATGGGTTTTCAAGAATTCAACCCTTCAAGCAAAGCACCAATCAATTCAATTCCTTTAATTATGATTTCAAAATAAAGCAGCTGAGAAACTTAGCCTAAATGTTTAATTAAATAGTTTAGAATCAAAAGAGAGGAGTAGAAAGAGTAAAAAAAATCAAACCATCCAAAATATGGGTTAAAGATCTTTAACCCAAATTTAAAGTCAAGTAATTATATATCAAGAATTTGATCTGCAGCAAGAAATTGTAATGAGTCAGATTCAGCTGCAAAAACCCTGATGTTTGTGCTCCAAGAATCCAATAAAGACTAAATTTAAGGAGTATAAGGAAGAGTGAATTGGCACAGTTATTTATATTGGTTCGGTCCAACTGACCTACATCAGGTTTATAGACTTAGCCTTCCGTTAATTTGCTTTCCATTAAAATCTCAATACATGCACACCACACATACAGATTTTAATCCCGGAAAGATTTAAATCACAAAATAGGAGGTTTCCCCTTGCACACCACAAGAATTTGCTACATCGTGACACCCCGCCACTCACAATGCCTCACTTGCCACACCCCACTGAAAGATTTTCCCACAATCTCAAGAACACCTCAAGAGATTGTAAACCTAGTGCAAAAACACAGATAGGGTACATAACAATGTCACCTGGTGTGAAGAAAGATTAGAACTCAATCGAGTCTCTTCCTTGAATCTTGAATTAGAAGCACTTTCAAACCATAAAAAATGGGTATGAATCTTGGAGAGAATTATTAGAAAATGTATGTAAGAAGCAAGCATTTGATTGGACTGTTCAAAAGTTGTTAAATTTGTTTTCAAAAAGCTTTTATATCAGTTTTTATGCAGGGTAATTGATTACCCACTTGATTAGCTGATATCCTGCACAAAACTGGACCAAAGTGTTTGTTCTCGGGAGTAATTGATTACCACAGAGAGCATCAATTTAAGATCTCAAAATTCTCATAGGGTAATCGATTACAATTTTTAGGTAATTGATTACCTTACCTAAAAATCCATTTTTGAAGCTTTTATAGCACAAGCCAGCCTATATAATCTATCCAAAACTATCTCAAACACATTCTCAAGCCTATGTAAAACACACAATACAAATACCACACCTATAAATGTGTTTGGTAACATAAAATTGATTTAAGAGCAAAAACAAAGAGAGAAAAACAAACCAAAACTCCACGAGTCTTCAATGAGTTCCTTTGGTTCCAACAATCTCCCCCTTTTTGGTTTTGATGAGCCAAACCACTCTTCAAGCCTCTCTTTGGCTGAGCTTCATTCTTCTTGTACCATAGCTCTTTGCTCTTGAATCAAAGCTTGAGAAATGTAGCAATGACTTCATGGCTTATAAGCTTATACAAGTCTTCTCCCCCTTTTGGCACTTCAAACAAAAATGTGAAATAGACAAGATGCATATAATAAAAGTGATATGTTAGGGATAAAGAGATAGCTAGGAAGGCAAGTTTCACAAGGAAGAAACTTCAACTAGTGCAGTAAACATAATCTGCACTCAAAATCATATATTGAATCAAGAAAAAAAACCCTTAGAATTTGAACTTTCATGGACCTGCAAATATAAGATATGTAGCTACCTTTGTTCCTTATCAAACAGGGTTCAAGTTAGCTCAAATAAAATTCAATTTGCAGGCAGTAAATTCATAAAGAAATCAGCCAATACACAAATTCAGACCCAAGGATTAAGCTTTCATTAATGATATATGAATGATATTACATTGAGGCACAGTGAATTAAGAGTACAAGCTTAATCAAGGTACAAACATAGATTCTGAATTCTGCAAAGAAACATGTAACAGGCTGAGAGAACGAGAAAACATATAGAAAAGTGCAAGGAAGATAAGATGAAAAAAAGACACAAAAGATGCAATTCCTAAGATGGCTAAGCCTAAAATGAAGATGCACAGACACATCCTAATCCTATGGCCAGGGAAAGGGACATCCAACAAATCCAGCCTTTCTGAGATTGACTCCAAGGAGCCTTTTATCTCCTGAAACTTCCTCTCTTGTGAAGCTCGTAATTCCCCCATTTGCTTAAGGATCATATCTTCAAAGGGAGTCAGCACCTTTGGTTCCACCGACTCATCTTCATCCTCAGCTTGAAGTTTTTCCTTTGTTAGCCATCCTTCATCGATTTTAATCAGCTTCCTCATCTTCAGAGGATAGTCTTTGACAAAGTGAACATCTCTTGTAAACTCACTTGCTTCATTAAAGGTATCCACACCAAATTTATCCAGGGCTTTAGAAATAAAGACTGTATGATGTGACCATGCCTAGCCAAGGACCTATCACTAGGGCCATGGCTAGAAGGATTGAAGAAGACCTAGCCCTTATAGACAAAGGAAGACTTCACCTTCTGTGGAGAGTGAAGATATTAGGCTAGGGACTTTAGTTAATAAAATGTAATTTTCCTTTATTTTAATTTTGAGTAGCATTAGGAATTTAATTTGAGACATGTATTTAGTCCATTTTTATTTTAGGAGGTGTCTTAGGATTTTAAAGGGTGGATTTAGCTTTTTGGGTCTTTATGAAGGAAATAAGGGGTAGCCTTGATATCTACACCCCTCTTTTCCTACATAAACCCCCTAAGCTAATAAGAAGGAATCTTGGCCCTTTGGTTTGAGAAACTTGAGCACCAAGTTTGATGATCTAAAGAGGGAATTGTTTCTCAATCCTCCTCCCTTAGATCTCTCCTTTTAATCCTAGCCCTTCTTTTTTAGGTTATCTTGTTCAAGACGTTAACTACCTCTATAAATAGGAGCTCCTCCCCTCACTTTTATTTTTTACACTTGAATTTAATCCTAGATACCATATTGGTTGTGAGGTTCTTACCTTTGAGTGTCCCCCCTTCTCCTTTGTGAGAGCTTCTAAGAGTTATCAAGGGACCCTCCCTTGTGGCCTTTCCCCTTTGGCTTATCAAACCTAGTATTTGTGGTGCCTCACCCCAATCCTTTCCTCTCCATAAATTCATTTCCCTTCCAAGTGACCTTAGAAAGGATCCTTTGGGCACGTGATAATCAAAGATCACATCGCTGCATAAGGACATTTGTACTCATCTAGACGACGAGTTTTCAGCATGTTGTCCTTGATGACATCTACCTAGTTGACCTTGATGTTGTTCTTAATGGCACACATTAAGATCATGTCCTCTTCTAAAATTTGAGCATGATTGCTCCTTCGTGCATCCAGTATCCAGGCAATGGAGTAGTGTAGCAGTCTATCGTCAACCTTCATTCCTCTAGTATCAAACAAAATCTTCTTTTCAAATCTCTTCTTCCACTTGTACCTGATTCCTAGGTATCAGGTTTGACTAGCATAGATTTAAATACATCTATCTTCCTATAATTGACCCTATTCTGATGCAATCCTACCTACCAAGGGTCATCTCACTAGGGCAGTGGCTAGTTGGATTGAAGAGGACTTGGCCCAAAAAGACTCATCAAGACCCTAGCTCATGATGAAGATAGAAATTTTCGGCCATAGTCCCTAGTTTTTCTCTTGTAAATATTAATTAGATTTTATTTCCCTTTTAGGCCATGTATTTCGGCCATTTATGCTAGTTTCTAGAGTTTACGGTGTAATTAGCTTAGGAAGGGAGGTAAGGGGAGTAAAGGGCCTAATAACCCAAAGGAGTGTGGATCTCTTTCCACCTCCCATTGATTAGGCCGTCACACTCCCTAGCTTAAGGCTAGACACCACTTTTAGTGGGCTTAAGTGAGATTAGTGCTCCTAATCATAATTAGGCCCAAGTCCCACATTGCCTAGTTTTGAGTGTCTTGCTCCCTCTTTTGGGCTATAAATACACCTAGTCTCTCTTGTACAAATTACACTAGATTGAATGAAGTAAGACTCCTTTGAGTTATTATTCTTAAGTGTCATTTTGAGAACCTCTCTCTTGAGGATTCTCTTCCTTAAAGCTTTTATCAAGGGACCTCTCCCTTGTGGAAAACAACATAAAATTTTTCACTCATCTTTCTCCTAGAAAGTGGCGTCAACCCTCCCCCATTTCTAGCCTCTCCATCAATTAAAAAGAAAAGGTGGAGCAAAAAGAGAATTTCCATCCTACAATTATGCAAAGAGGTACCTAGGCAAGGGAAGCTCTTCCAAGAGCTCTCCCAAAGAGGAACCATCCAAGCATGTGCATAAAGAACATAAACCCATGCATCATAGAGATAACCCCCTACTAGTTCTAGAAATAGGACTAGTTGTATTAAATGCTTTAAATGTCTTGGGAGAGGCCACATTACCTCTTAATGCCCCAATAAGAAAACCATGATCATGAGGGGCCAAGAGATTTTTAGTGAGAGTAGCTCATCTTCCTCCTCTAGTGAGAGTGAGGAAGAAGGGGGTCATGAGTATCAGGAGCATGACATTGTTGAAAACCCTTGTCATGGAGACCTCTTAATGGTTAGGCACCTTCTTGGAAGCCAACTGCTTGAGCTTAACCATTCCTAAAGAGAGAATATTTTTCATAAACGTTGTAAAGTTTTAGACAAAACTTGTTTTCTCATTGTGGATAGTGGGTCCTGCTGCAATTGTTGTAGCTCAAGATTAGTAGAGAAGCTAGCCTTACAACCAATTCCTCATCCTAGATCTTACAAGCTCCAATAACTTAATGAGGAAATGAAAATGGTTGTAAACCAATAAGTGAAGGTGTCATTCTCCATTGCAAAGTATCAAGATGATATCTTATGTGATATATTCCAATGGAGGTCGGACATATCTTGTTAGGGAGGCCTTGGCAGTTTGACAAACAAGTTATTCACCATGGCTACTATAATGAGATAATCCTCACTCATAAGGGAAAAATAATAAAGTTGACTCCTCTAACACCGTCATAAGTGGCTGAGGAAAAAAAAGTTCAAAGTCAAAAAAAGACAAAAAAAAAAGCTTTCACCCCTAAAGCTTGAAAGGCGTAAACAGGGAGAGTTGGAAGGAGGTACCCTTCCAAAGAGGTAATTAAGAAAGAAAGTCATTTTGCAACAAAAATGGATATTAAAGAAGCTCTCTTGCTTGATCGACCTTTTTATCTCCTTCTTTGTAAAAAGGTACCTTCTGGCACTGCCACAAGTCATGAAATTAAAATTCTTCCAAAAGGGGTTCAAAATCTATTAAAAGAATTTGATGATATCTTACCTCAAGAGGTTCCAAGGGGATTACCACCTCTAAGGGGAATAGAACACCAAATTGATCTTGTTCCTGGCGTGAGTCTACCTAATAGGCCCGCGTATAGGACAAACCCCGTTGAGACCAAAGAGATTGAGTCTCAAGTTCAAGACTTGTTAGAGAAGGTTGGGTTCAAACGAGCCTTAGCCCTTGTGCAGTTCCTGTTTTGTTGGTGCCCAAAAAGGATGGAAAAGAGCAGATGTGTATGGACTATCGTGCCATCAACAACATCACCGTTATAGCACCCAATCCCTAAGCTAGGTGACATGCTTGATAAATTGCATGGAGCCCAAATATTTTCAAAAATTGATCTTAGAACTTGCTACCATCAAATTAGAATCAAAGAAGGTGATGAATGGAAAACCTCTTTTAAGACCAAATTTGGTCTTTATGAATGGTTGGCGATGCCTTTTGGGCTCACCAATGCTCTAAGCACTTTCATGCGCCTCATGAATCATGTACTTAGGGATTGCATTGGTAGGTTTATAGTTGTTTATTTTGATGATATTTTTTGTGGAGGACCATCCTTGAGGCATCAAATAGGACCCATCACAAGGTCCATGGCAAGAATAATAGAAGAAGAGGAAGGTCATACCACACAAAGAGCATTGATGATCAGATGTGCAGACTTTGGTGCATCTACCTAGTCTTTTGCTTGTTTTCCTTATTTTTCCCTTGTATTTTGGGGAAACTTAATCACTTAGGATTTCATTGTGTATTTTCTATTTAGCCTTTGTATTATGGGGCAACTTAGTTTAGGATTTATTTTGCACTTAAACCTTGACCTGTGAGGTCAAAAGTCCATTTCTTTCATTTTCTAGAGACAAGGGTATTTTAGTTATTTAGGGGGGAGGTACCTACATTTCATTTGAGGTCCATTTAGGGTTCATTTGAGAGGCATTTAGCTCTCAAAATTTCGTACAAATGGCCTAGGGGCCTCCCACCTTCTCTTTAAATACCCTAGGTTAGACTACATGTAGTCACTTTGGATATATTTGATATTTGAGAGAGTTTTCCTCATCATTCCTCTTCCTTAGTCATTTAGAGATCTCTTGGCCCCCTTCCTCTCCTCTCTACTTTAGAAGGAGCTTGGGTCTCCCTAGGATTGGCCTTCACCGTCTCCAAGTGAAGTGAGCTAGCCAAAGAGACACCATCCAACCACCACCACCCAAAACACCATTCTTTTGTCTCCATTTTTCATGAAACACTTTCACCCTTCATAAGCCCCATTTTCACACCTATTTCAGCCCTGGAAGAAGATCCATTTCTACATCTCATCTTGGAGAAGAGTTGGTGACACCATGGAGAAGGTGGAGCCATCATGTGGTACCAAGAGCTAAGGTGGTCTTCAAGGGTAACTAGTGTTCTTCTCCATTCATTTTTTTTCCTTTATCCTCAAAAATATGTTTCTTTTCATATTTATGTCTTCTCCTTTGTCTTGAGTATTTTGTCTAAATAATTTTTTTAAAAGTTGTCTCTTTTTTTGTGTGGTTCATCATCATTCATGAGCCTTCTTAGTGTTCTTTGAGTTTTTTCTCAAAAGGTTGTTCTTTTAGAGCTTTCCTTTGTTTTTCCTTGGCTGCATTTTTTTGTGATGAACATGCTATGAACATCATTTTAATCTTGTTTGAATCCTTTTTGTATCATATTTGAAGTTTCCCTCCTTATTTTTCAAAAACTAGTCAAATATACGCATATTTCTCTCACAAGATGCATGAGCCTTTGAAAAAAAAAATCTGGTGCTTTTTCTTTCACATTATTGGCTGGATAAACCTATTGTGAGCCTTAGGAGACTCATATTTTCATGTAAAAATTGACTCTTGCATGCTCCATGTCTTATTTGACTTATGTGTGTAATTAATGTCTTACACATTTTTAGCTAGCCTTCCTTTTGCATGACTACATCATTCCTTGTCTTTACTGCATGATCCTAAGTCAAACAAAGTGTTATATGGCTGAATATATTCTGAAAAAAAAAACTGCACCTAAACAAGAGAGCAAAAGACAAAAAACACTTCCCAAAAAGATACCTTTCTTGCACCAAAATAACAAGTTTTATTTACCACCTTTTTGTACACACTTTTAACACACCACAAGTGTAAAATCCATGCAACATATAAGGTTAAAAAAAGAATCAAATCTGATCCTCCTTGGTGGGACACATTTTGAGTGAAAAGAAGTGAAAGTTAAAAAAAAAATTAAAAGGAATTGTTGCTAACTTGTGGACCATTTTACCCTTGGACTTTGGACTAGAACTTTGACCATATTAGACTATTTTGGACTATCATTGGACCCCTTTTATGACCAAAACCTTGGCTGGACGTTGGAGATTGGACATGAAATTTTAAGGAGAAGGAATATTAAATACTTAAATTCTAATCTAGAGTCATTCTAAGTTCCTTTTGAGTGCTTAACTTTCTTGTGTGCCTTAATTTTTGCTTGTCTTTCTTCACATTCTTTGAGTCTTATCTCATAATTAATATCTTGAGTTTAGCCTTCTTAATTTTCCTCTTTTAGTTTTTATTTCTTGGCCTCTTGGTTCTCTTTCTCTTAGTTGGCTTCTTTGCTTGGTGTAGGTGAATCACCTTGGGTTCACCTTGTGAATCTTGGGAGATTGAGTTGGAGGAAGTTTCCATAATTCCCAAAGTGCTTTGGAGAGAATCACCAAACAGTGGGAGTGCAAACACTATATATAAAGAGAGGACTAAGAAGTTTGTTACTTGTGAAGGAACACCAAGTTGGAGGCTCGAAGAATTTCAATTTTGTTTCTTGCTTTTTATTTTGTTTCTTGTTTGATTTTTGTACCAGTTTTTCTTCTTTCTTTTGCTCTTTGTTGTTGTTTTTATTAGGGCCATTTGTACTTGGTCCTTTCTTGTTCATTTGGGTTGTAATTTGAACACTTTAAACTCAAATTTGATTTGTGTATGCTCTAGGTTGTTTTATGTTCGTTTAGAAGGCTTCTAAGTACTTATTAGGGGTCTGTTGCACATCACACACTTGTAGTGTCAAAATTTGTTTTTGTAAGGCTTACAAAGGGGAAAAGATTGATAAGTTTTCCACTACTAAGAGGCTTGGTTATTAAGTGAGTCCTTGTAGTCCACCTCCCTTTTAGAGTGCAATTCTAACCGCTCCAAGTAATAAGTCTAGCACCAAAATCTCTTTGTGAAAACCTTTATCACTCACTCTTTATAAAAATCTTTTCAAGAAAACCTTTTGTTAAAATCTTTCCTAGATCAAAGATGAGTGATCATTCAAGTGTCCGTGGTCAAAACTCACACCCTAGTAATGCTAGCCTTCGAGATGAACTTAGAGAACTTAGGGAGTATATAAGAAGAAAAGAAGAATAAAGTGCAAAAAAAGAGGAAGAATTTAGGAAGTGGGAGAGAGAGCATGATAAACAAAATGAAGGAATTAGAGAAATTCTTTCTATGGTTCAAAACATAGAGTCCAACAATCTAGCTCCCAAAAAGGCAAAGGGGTACGGGTTTCTATGAGTGAAAGTGAGGATAGTGATCATAATCATACCAAAAACCCCAAGTGTTAGCCTTTATAGTAGTCATCACAATAATGATTATTATCAAAGGCCCCCAAGAACACATAAGCAAAGAGAATCCTCCAAAAAGGAACCTAATGTCAGCCTTCCTTCATTTTTTGGAAAGGACAATGTTGATGCATATTTGGATTGGGAAATGAAGGTTGAACAAATTTTTGCTTGCCATGGGGTAAGTGAAGAAAGGAAAGTTTTTTTGGCAACCCTTAGCTTCCAAGGGCATGCCATGTATTGGTGGACTTCTTTAGAAAGAGAAAAGAGAGTGAACCATGAGCCCCCAATTCAATATTGGAATGAACTCCGTAGTGCCTTGAGAAAGAGCCATATTCCTCCATACTATGATCGTGAGCTTATAGATAAGATTCAAAGGTTGAAACAAGGGTAATTTAGTGTGGAAGAATATAGGCAAAAAATGGAGTTACTCATGATGAGGGAGGGTATAAGGGAAAAATAGAGGACCACCATCTCAAGGTTCCAAAGTGGCCTTAATCTTGAAATAAGAGACAAAGTTGAACTTTTGCCATATAGAGATTTTAATGAACTTGTTCAAATTTGTTCAAGAGTGGCGCACCAACTTAAAAGAAAAAAGTTTCAAAAAAGACTTCACTCCATCTTATTCCAAGAATTTTAAGAAGGAGGGTCCCTCTTCCAAACCTTTCTCCAAGAAAGATGAAAAAAAAAAGATAAAGAAAAAAAAAGCATATTCTTCTAAAGTACCTTCTAAGGAGTCTAAGTCAAGTGACATCAAGTGCTTTAAGTGTCTTGGAAGGGGTCACATTGCTTCTCAATGCCCCATAAAAAAACAATGATTTTAAGAGGCCAAGATCACTATAGTAGTCTTGATGAAGCTACATCTTCTTCTTCTACTTTAAGTAGTGAGATTGACCAATCACAAAGAGAAAACTTGTTTCATACAAGATGCAAAATTTTAGAAAGCATTTGTTCTCTCATTGTGGATAGTAGGTCTAGTTGTAATTGTTGTAGTACTAGATTGGTTTAAAAGCTAGCCTTATCCACAAAACCACATCCTAGGCCTTATCAATTGCAATGGATTCATGAGGATGGAGGTACTGTGGTTAACCAACAAGCACTTGTACCAATTTCCATTGGCAAAAACAAAGATGAAATTTGATGTGATGTCATGCCTTTGGAAGCTAGTCATGTGTTGCTTGGAAGGCCTTGGCAATTTGATAAGAAAACCATGCATGATGGCCTTACCAATAAAATAAGCTTCCAACACTTAGTCAAGAAATTTGTGTTGTGCCCTCTAACACTTTCTCAAGTGTGTGAGGACCAACTTAAAAGGAAAGCTAGGAGAGAAGAAGACCAAAACGAAAGAAAACAAACATAAAAAAAATATAAAAAGGGTTTTTCTAAGGCCAAAGTAAAGGAAGAAAAGGTATCAAGTTTAGAGGAAGGTGTCTCCTCTAAAGATGTTGTTCACAAGGGTCATTTATCACTTAAGAATGATATCAAGAAAACACTCTTGCTTGAACAACCTTTATACCTTCTATACTTCAAAGAGACACTCATTGCCACTAATCATAAACTTCAGTCTATACCTCAAGAGGTCCACAATCTTTTAAAAGAATTTAATGATGTATTTCCTCAAGAGGTTCCAAGTGGACTTCCACCTTTGAGAGGGATAGAACATCAAATTGACCTCATCCCGGGGGCAAGCCTTCCAAATAGGACCCAAGAGACCAAAGAAATAGAAACTCATGTTCAAGATTTGTTGAAGAAGGGTTGGGTTCAAAAGAGCCTTAGCCCTTGTGTTATTCCTGTTCTTTTAGTGCCTAAGAAAGATGGAAAATGGACGATGTGTACTGATTGTAGAGCTATTAATAACATCACCATAAAGTATAGGCACCCAATCCCTATGCTAGATGCCATGTTAGATGAGTTACATGGAGCCATTATATTTTCCAAGATTCATCTTAAGAGGGGTTATCACTAAATAAGGATTTAAAAGGGTGATAAGTGGAAAACTACTTTTAAGACCAAGTTTGGTTTGTATGAGTGGTTAGTGATGCCATTTGGTCTCACCAATGCCCCTAGCACTTTCATGCGTCTAATGAATCATGTACTTAGGAATTACATAAGGAAGTTTGTGGTCGTCTATTTTTATGGCATCTTGATCTATAACAAGTCCTTATATAAGCATCTTGGGCATCTAAGTGAGGTTTTAAATATTCTTAGGGATAACCACCTCTATGCCAACTTGGAGAAATGTACCTTTTGCAAGAAAAATGTAAATTTCTTAGGTTTCATAGTTGGCAAAGAAGGAGTGAAAGTTGACTTGGAGAAAATCAAGGCTATCCAAGATTGCCCTAACCCAAAAAGTGTTGGAGATATTAGAAGTTTTCATGGTTTAGCAAGTTTTTATAGAAGATTTATGGAATACTTCTCCACACTTGCATCCTCTCTTAATGAGCTTGTTAAGAAAGATGTACCTTTCATTTGGAGTGAAGCTCAAGGAAAAGCTTTTAATATGCTTAAGGAAAAGCTCACCAATGCACCCATTCTAGCCCTTCCAAATTTTGAACAAACCTTTGAGCTAGAATGTGATGCATTCGGTCTTGGCATAGGTGTCATTTTACTTCAAGGAGGCCACCCCATTGCTTACTCTAGTGAAAAACTTCATGGGGCCACCTTGAATTATGCCACCTATGAAAAGGATTTTTATGCCCTTATTAGAGCCCTCCAAGTTTGGGAGCATTACTTAATGACTAGGGAATTCATCTACATATTGATCATGAGTCACTTAAGTACATTAGAGGGCAAGGGAAGTTAAATAAAAGACATGTTAAGTGGGTTGAATATCTTGAGCAATTCCCTTATATTATCAAATACACGAAGGGAAAATGTAATGTGGTGGCGGATGCCTTGTCTAGGAGGCACTCCTTTCTCTTTTATTTGGGTTCCCAAATTCTTGGATTTGATAATATAAAGGAGTTGTATGAAGTGGATTAAGATTTCCAATCCACTTTCCCCAAATGCCTCCAAAACCCTTTTGATGGGTTCTACATCCTTGAGGGGTACTTTTTTAGAATGCGAAAACTTTGCATACCCCAAGGATCAATTAGAAAAACTTTGGTAAAGGAAAGTCATGAGGGAGGACTCATGGGCCATTTTGGGGTTGATAAAACCTTTAGTCTTCTAAAATCTAAATTTTAATGTGATGCATAGGGTCTTCCAAATTTTAATGTGATGCACCCATTCTAGCCCTTCCAAATCTTGAACAAACCTTTGAGCTAGAATGTGATGCATTCGTTATTGGCATAGGTGTCATTTTACTTCAAGGAGGCCACCCCATTGCTTACTCTAGTGAAAAACTTCATGGGGCCACCTTGCATTATGCCACCTATGAAAGGATTTTTATGCCCTTATTAGAGCCCTCCAAGTTTGGGAGCATTACTTAATGACTAGGGAATTCATCATACATATTGATCATGAGTCACTTAAGTACATTAGAGGGCAAGGGAAGTTAAATAAAATACATGCTAAGTGGGTTGAATATCTTGAGCAATTCCCTTATATTATCAAATACACGAAGGGAAAATGTAATGTGGTGGCGGATGCCTTGTCTAGAAGGCACTCCTTACTCTTTTATTTGGGTTCCCAAATTCTTGGATTTGATAATATAAAGGAGTTGTATGAAGTGGATCAAGATTTCCAATCCACTTTCCCCAAATGCCTCCAAAACCCTTTTGATGGGTTCTACATCCTTGAGAGGTACCTTTTTAGAATGGGAAAACTTTGCATACCCCAAGGATCAATTAGAAAAAATTTGGTAAAGGAAAGTCATGAGGGAGGACTCATGGGCCATTTTGGGGTTGATAAAACCCTTAGTCTTCTAAAATCTAAATTTTAATGGCCTCACATGAGAATGGATGTTCAATGACATTGCTCCAAGTGTATCACTTGTCTTCAACAAAATCAAGAGTCATGCCTCATGGACTCTACACTCCTCTCCCTATAGCTAGCACCCCTTGGATTGATATTAGTATGGATTTTGTGCTTGGTCTTCCAAGGACTCAAACGGGATTTGATTCTATCTTTGTGGTTGTGGATCATTTTAGCAAGATGGCTCATTTTATACCATGCCACAAAGTGGATGATGCTAGCTATATTGCTAAGCTTTTCTTTAAGGAAGTGGTCTGTTTGCATGGTCTACCCAAGACTATTGTTTCCGATAAGGATACTAAGTGCTTAAGTCATTTTTGGAAAATTCTTTGGCAAAAACTAGGAACAAAGCTTGTCTATTCTACTACTTGCCACCCCCAAACGAATGGGCAAACTGAGGTAGTGAATAGGTCCCTATCCACATTGTTAAGGGTGATTTTAAAAGGGAATAAGAAAACTTGGGATGAATGTCTTCCCCACATAGAGTTTGCCTACAATAGGGTGGTCCACAAGACTACTAATTTATCCCCTTTTGAGGTTGTATATGGCTTGAATTCTCTTACTCCTCTGGATTTGCTTCCACTCCCTAATGCTACTTCCTTGTATCGCAAATAGGGAGTATCTAGGGCTGACTTTATAAAGAAATATCATGAAAAGGTAAAGAGTCAAATTAAAAATCAAACTCAAAAATATGCCAAGTACAACAACAAAGGAAGGAAAAAGGTAACCTTTGAAGTTGGGGATTGGGTTTGGCTTCAATTGAGGAATGATAGATTCCCCACTCAAAGGAAGTCCAAACTAAGTCCTAGGGGAGATAGTCCTTTCCAAATTCTTAAGAAAATTAATGATAATGCATACCACCTAGACCTTCCCTCCGATTATGGACTTAGTTCCTTTTTAATGTTTGTGATCTTACACCTTTCCTAAAAGCTAATGACATGGAGGAGCTTGAAGATTTGAGGTCAAATCCTTCTCAAGAAGGAGGGCATGATGGAGGAACATCCTTGGGGTATCAAATAGGACCCATCACAAGGTCCATGGCAAGAAGAATAGAAGAAGAGGAAGGTCATACCACACCAAGAGCATTGATGATCACATGTGCGGACTTTGGTGCATCTACCTAGTCTTTTGCTTGTTTTCCTTAATTTTCCCTTGTATTTTGGGGAACCTTAATCACTTAGGATTTTATTGTGTAAGTGTTAGAGGGCACAACACAAATTTCTTGACTAAGTGTTGGAAACTTATTTTATTGGTAAGGGCATCATGCATGATTTTCTTATCAAATTACCAAGGCCTTCCAAACAACACATGACTAGCTTCCAAAGGCACAACATCACATAAAACTTCATCTTTGTTGATGTGATCTTTGATGATCACGTGCCCAAAGGATCCTTTCTAAGGTTACTTAGAAGGGAAATGAATTTATGGAGCGGAAAGGAATGGGGTGAGGTGCCACAAATACTAGGTTTGATAAGCCAAATGGGAGAGGCCACAAGGGAGGGGTCCCTTGATAACTCTTAGAAGCTCTCACAAAGGAGAAGAAGGAACACTCAAAGGTAAGAACCTCACAACCAATATGGTCTTTAGGATTAAATTCAAGTGTAAAAAATACAAGTGAGGGGAGGAGCTCCTATTTATAGAGGTAGCTAACCTCTTGAACAAGATAACCTAAAAAAGAAAGGCTAGGATTAAAAGGAGAGATCTAAGGGAGGAGGATTAAGAAACAATTCCCTCCTTAGATCATCAAACTTGGTGCCCAAGTTTCTTAAACCAAGGGTGAAGATTCCTTCTTATTAGCTTAGGGGGTTTATGTAGGAAAAGAGGGATGTAGATATCAAGGCTACCCCTTATTTCCTTCATAAAGACCCAAAAAGCTAAATCCACCCTCTAAATTCCTAAGACACCTCCCAAAATAAAAAATGGACTAAATACATGTTCCAAATTAAATTCCTAATGTTCCTCAAAATTATAATAAAGGAAAATTAGATTTTATTAACTAAAGTCCCTAGCCTAATATCTTCACTCTCCATAGGAGGTGAAGTCTTCCTTTGTCTGCAAGGGCTAGGTCTTCTTCAATCTTTCTAGCCATGGCCCTAGTGATAGGTGCTTGGCTAGGCATGGTCACATCATTTATATCTGCCAATGGAAATTGGTACAAGTGCTTGTTGGTTAACCACAATACCTCCATCCTCATGAATCCATTGCAATTGATAAAGTCTAGGATGTGGTTTTGGGGATAAGGCTAGCTTTTCAACCAATCTAGTACTACAACAATTACAACTAGACCCACTATCCACAATGAGAGAACAAGTGCTTTCTAAAATTTTGCATATTGTATGAAACAAGTTCTCTCTTTGCGATTGGTCATTCTCACTAGTTTGGTTGTTAAGAAGCCTCCTTACCATAAGTAATTCCCACAAGGTAAGGTCTCTTCCATGGAATCCATGGCTTCATCTTCACTACTTGAAGTAGAAGAAGAAGATGTAGCTTTATCAAGGCTTCTGTAGTGATCTTGGCCTCTTAAAATCATTTTTTCCTTTATGGCGCATTGAGAAGCAATGTGACCCCTTCCAAGACACTTAAAGCACTTGATGTCACTTGACTTAGACTCCTTAGAAGGTACTTTATAATAATATGTCTCTTATTTCAAGATTAAGGCCACTTTGGAACCTTGAGATGGTGGTCCTTTATTCTTCCCTTATACCCTCCCTCATCATGAGTAACTCCATTTGTTGCCTATATTCTTCCACACTAAATGACCCTTGTTTCAACCTTTGAAGCTTATCCATAAGCTCACGATCATAGTATGGAGGAATATGCCTCCTTCTCAAGGCACTACGGAGTTCATTCCAATATTGAATTGGGGGCTCATGATTCACTTTTTTTTCTCTTTCTAAAGAAGTCCACTAATACATGGCATGCCCTTGGAAGCTAAGGGTTGTCAAAGAAACTTTCCTCTCTTCACTTACCCCACGGCAAGCAAAAAGTTGTTCAACCTTCATTTCCCAATCCAAATATGCATCAACATTGTCCTTTCCAAAAAAAATGAAGGAAGGCTGACAATAAGTTCCTTTTTGGAGAATTCTCTTTGCTTATGTGTTCTTGGGGGCCTTTGATAATAATCATTATTGTGATGACTACTATAAAGGCTAACACTTGGGGTTTTGGTATGATGATGATCACTATCCTCACTTTCACTCATAGAAACCCTTACCCTTTTGCCTTTTTAGGACCTAGATGGTTGGACTCTATGTTTTGAACCACTAGTTCCTACCCCCGAAAGTAACTTAGCAAGCCTTTCTCTAACTTCCTCATTTTTTTTATCATGCTCTCTCTCCCTCTTCCTAAATTCTTCCTTTTTTTTTGCACTTTCTTCTTCTTTTCTTCTTATATACTCCCTAAGTTCTCTAAGTTCATCTCTAAGGCTAGCATTACTAGGGTGTGAGTTTTGACCACAAACACTTGAATGATCACTCATCTTTGATCTAGGAAAGATTTTCACAAAAGGTTTTCTTGAAAAGATTTTTACAAAGAGTGAGTGATAAAGGGTTTCACAAAGAGATTTTGGTGCTAGACTTATTACTTAGAGCGATTATAATTGCACTCTAAAATAGAAGTGGACTACAAGGAGTCACTTAATAACCAAGCCTCTTAGTAGCGGGAAACTTATCAACCTTTGCCCCTTTGTAAGCCTTACAAAAACAAATTTTTACACTACAGGTGTGTGATGTGCAACGGACCCCTAATAAGCACTTAGAAGCCTTCTAAACGAACATACAACAACCTAGAGTATACAACTACAATAAAATAAGTAAGGAAAGTAATAAAGGCATACACTAGTCGAAATTCCTAAGGTGGAAACAATCACACCACTAAAACGAATTACACCTAAGCTATCACAAATCAAATGAGAGTTTAAAATGTCCAAATTACATCCCAAATGAATAAGAAAGGTGATTCACAAGGTGAACCCAAGGTGATTTACCTACACCAAGCAAAGAAGCCAACCAAGAGAAAGAGAACCAAGAGGCCAAGAAATAAAAGCTAAAAAAGGAAATTAAGAAGGCTAAACTCAAGAGATTAATTATGAGACAAGACTCAAAGAATGTGAAGAAAGATAAGCAAAAATTAAGGCACACAAGAAAGTTAAGCACTCAAAAGGAACTTAGAATGACTCTAGATTAGAATTTAAGTATTTAATGTCCCTTCTCCTTAAAATTTGATGTCCAATGTCCAACTTCCAGCCAAGGTTTTAGTCATAAAATGGGTCCAATGATAGTCCCAAACAGTCTAATATGATCAAAGTTCAAGTCTAAAGTCCAAGGGTAAAATGGTCCACAAGTTAGCAACAATTCCTTTTAATTTTTTTTTAACTTTCACTTCTTTTCACTCAAAATGTGTCCGACCAAGGAGGATCAGATTTGATTCTTTTTTTAACCTTATATGTTGCATGGTTTTTACACTTGTGGTGTGTTAAAAGTGGGTACAAAAAAGTGGTAAATAAAACTTGGTATTTTGGTGCAAGAAAGGTATATTTTTGGGAAGTGTTTCTTGTCTTTTGCTCTCTTGTTTAGGTGTAGTTTTTTTTCAGTTTTTTTCAGAATATATTCAGCCATATGACACTTTGTTTGACTTTGGATCATGCAATAAAGACAAGGAATGATGTAGTCATGCAAAAGGAAGGCTAGCCAAAAATGTGTAAGGCATTAATTACACACATAAGTCAAATAAGACATGGAGCATGCAAGAGTCAATTTTTACATGAAAATATGAGTCTCCTAAGGCTCACAAAAGGTTTAGCCAACCAAGAATGTGAAATAAAAATCACCAGATTTTTTTTGAAAGTTTCATGCATCTTGTGAGAGGAATATGCATATATTTGACTAGTTTTTGAAAAATAAGGACGGAAACTTCAAACATGACACAACAAGGATTCAAACAAGATTAAAATGATGTTCATAGCATGTTCATCACAAAAAAAAATGCAGCCACGGAAAAACAAAGGAATGCTCTAAAAGAACAACCTTTTCAGAAAAACTCAAAGAACACTAAGAAGGCTCATCAATGATGATGAACTACACAAAAAAAGAGACAACTTTTAAACACAATATTTAGACAAAATATTCAAGACAAAGGAGAAGACATAAACATGACAAGAAACATATTTTTGAAGACAAAGAAAAAAAAAAGAATGGAGAAGAACACTAGTTACCCTTGAAGACCACCTTAGCTCTTGATACCACATGATGGCTCCACCTTCTCCATGGTATCACCAACTCTTCTCCAAGATCAGATGTTCAAATGGATCTTCTTCAAGGGCTGAAATAGGTGTGACAATGGGGCTTATGAAGGGTGAAAGTGGTTCATGAAAAATGGAGACAAAAGAATGGCGTTTTGGGTGGTGGTGGTTGGATGGTTTCTCTTTGGCTAGCTCACTTCACTTGGAGAGGGTGAAGGCCAATCCTATGGAGACCCAAGCTCCTTCTAAGGTAGAGAGGAGAGTAAGGGGGCCAAGAGATCCCTAAATGACTAAGGAAGAGGAATGATGAGGAAAACTCTCTCAAATATCCAATATATCCAAAGTGACTACATGTAGTCTAACCAAGGGTATAACAAGGGAGGGTGGGAGGCCTCTAGGCCATTTGCACGAAAATTTGAGAGCTAAATGCCTCTCAAAAGAACCCTAAATGTACCTCAAATGAAATGTAGGTCCCTCCCCCATAAATGACTAAAATACCCTTGTGTCTAGAAAATGAAAGAAGTGGACTTTTGATCTCACAAGTCAAGTTTTAAGTCCCAAAATAAATCCTAAACTAATTTGACCCATAATACAAAGGCTAAATAAAAATACAAAATGAAATCCTAAGTGATTAAGGTTCCCCAAAATACAAGGGAAAAATAAAGAAACAAGCCAACGTCCACACATGTGATCATTAATGCTCTTGGTGTGGTATGACCATCCTCTTCTTCTATTCTTCTTGTCATGGACCTTGTGATGGGTCCTATTTGATGCCCCAATGATGGTCCTCCATCATGCCCTCCTTCTTGAGAAGGATTTGACCTCAAATCTTCAAGCTCCTCTATGTCATTTGCTCATTTTTCCTTCCTTTATTGTTGTACTTGGCATATTTTTGAGTTTGATTTTCAATTTGACTCTTTGATGCATGCACGCCTAGCATGGGATTTATCTAGGACCAATAAGGAAGGAATTGAATTTAGTGGGGTGTTGCAAGTGAGGCGTTGTCAGTGACGGGCTATCACGGTGTAGGAAACTCTTATGGTGTGCAAGACAAAGCTTATTATTTTGTGGTTTAAATGTTTTCAAGATTAAAATTTGTATGTGTGGTGTGCATGTACTGAGATTTTAGTGGAAAATAGATTAGCGAAAGGCTAAGTCTATAAATTGGATGTAGGTCAAGTGTCCGAACTAGTACAAATCACTGTGCAAATTCTCTCTTCCTTATACTCTTTAGTTTCAGTCTTTATTGAATTCTTGGAACACTAACAAATGGGTTTTTGCAGTTGTATTTCATTCATTAAGCTTTCTTGTTGCGGATAAATTCTTTTCATTCATTTGCTTGATATTAAATTTGGGTTTTGACCTATATTTTGTGGGTTTGATTTTCATTCTTTCTACCATTTCCTTTTGATTCTGAATTACTTGTAATAGTATTCTTGTTAAGTTTTTCTTCTATTTACATTTGAAATCATTATTGAAGGAATTGAATTGATTGGTGTTTTTCCTTAAGGGTTGAATCCTTGAAAATCCATTTTTGTAAAAGGAGGTAGTAGATTTTGGAAATTTCTGAAAGGGATTATTTTTTAAAATACTCTGATACTATTGAATAGAAAAATTTTGAAAAATAATTTGGTGAATCTATTCAACCCCCTTCTAATTCCCCCAAGGACCAATAGGTAGAAGGCAGAATCTAATAGTAGTATATGGAGGCAGAGGCAAGGGACGTCAGTGGGGAGGGCAACCAGGAGGTGTTGTGACACCAAATAAATTTTACATCATTATTAGATAATTTTTTATCTATATTTTATCCCATTTAAACCATTAACTTCCAATTTACTAAAAAGAAAGTAAGTGATCTAATTTTTAATAACTAGTTTTCTTACATATTGTTGTTGTAAAAGAGAGATCTAAATTTCCTAAAGTGAGAAAATAAAGGAATAGTAATATTTACATATAACAGTCCTATTTACATGAATACTACATTCTTTCATAGAGAAAATAATTTACACCATGCCTAAATAAATATTACATATAACTTATACTTTCCAAAAAGGGTTACAGAGTATAGAACATTTCTTGTCCAACCAAGACATGTAAAAAGGAAACCTCCTATACTCAGAGCTGTTTTTATCCAAAATAAGAGAGAGACATAGACTAATGTTATAATTAAAATTCCCCCTGGTATAAACTACCCTCTTAAAGCATGTCATCGATATTCAAATCTCTTTCATTAATGCACCTCGACTGTAGTGTCACGATGTTACATGTAGGCACTCCTTGAGTGTCATGATCTTAGAACTCTTGGTAGAATCTCAAAGCATTTGTCGGTCTCACCGTGTCAAAATATACATAATAGTACTGAATATGTTTTATACGCATCCAAATTTCCAGTCGAAAGGAACCATGTATGACATGCTTACTTCTATAGTTATTTGAGGTGCGTTGGACATGAGTTCTAACACTCCTAGCCTCTTCATATGAGTATCTAGCCTCCACTAGTTTTATGTTCCTTTGAGGAGTGATTTGTTGGTCCTAGGGGGGAATCTAGAATGGGGGGTTGAATAGATTCACCAAATTATTTTTCACAAATTTCTATTCAATAGTATCAGGGTATTTTCAAAAACAGTCCCTTTTTGAAATTTTCAAAATCTACCTTCTTTTGCAAAAATGGGTTTTCAAGAATTCAACCCTTCAAGCGAAGCACCAATCAATTCAATTCCTTCAATTATGATTTCAAAATAAAGTAGCTGAGAAACTTAGCCTAACTGTTTAATTAAATAGTTTAGAATCAAAAGAGAGGAGTAGAAAGAGTAAAAAAAATCAAACCATCCAAAATATGGGTTAAAGATCTTTAACCCAAATTTAAAGTCAAGTAATTATATATCAAGAATTTGATCTGCAGCAAGAAATTGTAATGAGTCAGATTCAGCTGCAAAAACCCTGATGTTTGTGCTCCAAGAATCCAATAAAGACTAAATTTAAGGACTATAAGGAAGAGTGAATTGGCACAGTGATTTATATTGGTTCGGTCCAACTGACCTACATCAGGTTTATAGACTTAGCCTTCCGTTAATCTGCTTTCCATTAAAATCTCAATACATGCACACCACACATACAGATTTTAATCCCGGAAAGATTTAAATCACAAAATAGGAGGTTTCCCCTTGCACACCACAAGAATTTGCTACACCGTGACACCCCGCCACTCACAATGCCTCACTTGCCACACCCCGCTGCAAGATTTTACCACAATCTCAAGAACACCTCAAGAGATTGTAAACCTAGTGCAAAAACACAGATAGGGTACATAACAATGTCACCTGGTGTGAAGAAAGATTAGAACTCAATCGAGTCTCTTCCCTGAATCTTGAATTAGAAGCACTTTCAAACCATAAAAAAATGGGTATGAATCTTGGAGAGAATTATTAGAAAATGTATGTAAGAAGCAAGCATTTGATTGGACTATTCAAAAGTTGTTAAATTTGTTTTCAAAAAGCTTTTATATCAGTTTTTATGCAGGGTAATTGATTACCCACTTGATTAGCTGATATCCTGCACAAAACTGGACCAAAGTGTTTGTTCTCGGGAGTAATTGATTACCACAGAGAGCATCAATTTAAGATCTCAAAATTCTCATAGGGTAATCGATTACAATTTTTAGGTAATTGATTACCTTACCTAAAAATCCATTTTTGAAGCTTTTATAGCACAAGCCAGCCTATATAATCTATCCAAAACTATCTCAAACACATTCTCAAGCCTATGTAAAACACACAATACAAATACCACACCTATAAATGTGTTTGGTAACATAAAATTGATTTAAGAGAAAAAACAAAGAGAGAAAAACAAACCAAAACTCCACGAGTCTTCAATGAGTTCCTTTGGTTCCAACAATCTCCCCCTTTTTGGTTTTGATGAGCCAAACCACTCTTCAAGCCTCTCTTTGGCTGAGCTTCATTCTTCTTGTACCATAGCTCTTTGCTCTTGAATCAAAGCTTGAGAAATGTAGCAATGACTTCATGGCTTATAAGCTTATACAAGTCTTCTCCCCCTTTTGGCACTTCAAACAAAAATGTGAAATAGACAAGATGCATATAATAAAAGTGATATGTTAGGGATAAAGAGATAGCTAGGAAGGCAAGTTTCACAAGGAAGAAACTTCAACTAGTGCAGTAAACATAATCTGCACTCAAAATCATATATTGAATCAAGAAAAAAAACCCTTAGAATTTGAACTTTCATGGACCTGCAAATATAAGATATGTAGCTACCTTTGTTCCTTATCAAACAGGGTTCAAGTTAGCTCAAATAAAATTCAATTTGCAGGCAGTAAATTCATAAAGAAATCAGCCAATACAAAAATTCAGACCCAAGGATTAAGCTTTCATTAATGATATATGAATGATATTACATTGAGGCACAGTGAATTAAGAGTACAAGCTTAATCAAGGTACAAACATAGATTCTGAATTCTGCAAAGAAACATGTAACAGGCTGAGAGAACGAGAAAACATAAAGAAAAGTGCAAGGAAGATAAGATGAAAAAAATACACAAAAGATGCAATTCCTAAGATGGCTAAGCCTAAAATGAAGATGCACAGACACATCCTAATCCTATGGCCAGGGAAAGGGACATCCAACAAATCCAGCCTTTCTGAGATTAACTCCAAGGAGCCTTTTATCTCCTGAAACTTCCTCTCTTGTGAAGCTCGTAATTCCCCCATTTGCTTAAGGATCATATCTTCAAAGGGAGTCAGCACCTTTGGTTCCACCGACTCATCTTCATCCTCAGCTTGAAGTTTTTCCTTTGTTAGCCATCCTTCATCGATTTTAATCAGCTTCCTCATCTTCAGAGGATGGTCTTTGACAAAGTGAACATCTCTTGTAAACTCACTTGCTTCATTAAAGGTATCCACACCAAATTTATCCAGGGCTTTAGAAATAAAGACTGCATGATCTGACCATGCCTAGCCAAGGACCTATCACTGGGCCATGGCTAGAAGGATTGAAGAAGACCTAGCCCTTATAGACAAAGGAAGACTTCACCTTCTGTGGAGAGTGAAGATATTAGGCTAGGGACTTTAGTTAATAAAATGTAATTTTCCTTTATTTTAATTTTGAGGAGCATTAGGAATTTAATTTGGGACATGTATTTAGTCCATTTTTATTTTAGGAGGTGTCTTAGGATTTTAAAAGGTGGATTTAGCTTTTTGGGTCTTTATGAAGGAAATAAGGGGTAGCCTTAATATCTACACCCCTCTTTTCCTACGTAAACCCCCTAAGCTAATAAGAAGGAATCTTGGCCCTTTGGTTTGAGAAACTTGAGCACCAAGTTTGATGATCTAAAGAGGGAATTGTTTCTCAATCCTCCTCCCTTAGATCTCTCCTTTTAATCGTAGCCCTTCTTTTTTAGGTTATCTTGTTCAAGACGTTAACTACCTCTATAAATAGGAGCTTCTCCCCTCACTTTTATTTTTTACACTTGAATTTAATCCTAGATACCATATTGGTTGTGAGGTTCTTACCTTTGAGTGTCCCCCCTTCTCCTTTGTGAGAGCTTCTAAGAGTTATCAAGGGACCCTCCCTTGTGGCCTTTCCCCTTTGGCTTATCAAACCTAGTATTTATGGTGCCTCACCCCAATCCTTTCCTCTCCATAAATTCATTTCCCTTCCAAGTGACCTTAGAAAGGATCCTTTGGGCACATGATCATCAAAGATCACATCGCTGCATAAGGACATTTGTACTCATCTAGACGACGAGTTTTCAGCATGTTGTCCTTGATGACATCTACCTAGTTGACCTTGATGTTGTTCTTAATGGCACACATTAAGATCATGTCCTCTTCTAAAATTTGAGCATGATTGCTCCTTCGTGCATCCAGTATCTAGGCAATGGAGTAGTGTAGCAGTCTATCGTCAACCTTCATTCCTTTAGTATCAAATAAAATCTTCTTTTCAAATCTCTTCTTCCACTTGTACCTGATTCCTAGGTATCAGGTTTGACTAGCATAGATTTAAATACATCTATCTTCCTATAATTGACCCTATTCTGATGCAATCCTACCTACCAAGGGTCATCTCACTAGGGCAGTGGCTAGTTGGATTGAAGAGGACTTGGCCCAAAAAGACTCATCAAGACCCCAGCTCATGATGAAGATAGAAATTTTCGGCCATAGTCCCTAGTTTTTCTCTTGTAAATATTAATTAGATTTTATTTCCCTTTTAGGCCATGTATTTCGGCCATTTATGCTAGTTTCTAGAGTTTACGGTGTAATTAGCTTAGGAAGGGAGGTAAGGGGAGTAAAGGGCCTAATAACCCAAAGGAGTGTGGATCTCTTTCCACCTCCCATTGATTAGGCTGTCACACTCCCTAGCTTAAGGCTAGACACCACTTTTAGTGGGCTTAAGTGAGATTAGTGCTCCTAATCATAATTAGGCCCAAGTCCCACATTGCCTAGTTTTGAGTGTCTTGCTCCCTCTTTTGGGCTATAAATACACCTAGTCTCTCTTGTACAAATTACACTAGATTGAATGAAGTAAGACTCCTTTGAGTTATTATTCTTAAGTGTCATTTTGAGAACCTCTCTCTTGAGGATTCTCTTCCTTAAAGCTTTTATCAAGGGACCTCTCCCTTGTGGAAAACAACATAAAATTTTTCACTCATCTTTCTCCTAGAAAGTGGCGTCAACCCTCCCCCATTTCTAGCCTCTCCATCAATTAAAAAGAAAAGGTGGAGCAAAAAGAGAATTTCCATCCTACAATTATGCAAAGAGGTACCTAGGCAAGGGAAGCTCTTCCAAGAGCTCTCCCAAAGAGGAACCATCCAAGCATGTGCATAAAGAACATAAACCCATGCATCATAGAGATAACCCCCTACTAGTTCTAGAAATAGGACTAGTTGTATTAAATGCTTTAAATGTCTTGGGAGAGGCCACATTACCTCTTAATGCCCCAATAAGAAAACCATGATCATGAGGGGCCAAGAGATTTTTAGTGAGAGTAGCTCATCTTCCTCCTCTAGTGAGAGTGAGGAAGAAGGGGGTCATGAGTATCAGGAGCATGACATTGTTGAAAACCCTTGTCATGGAGACCTCTTAATGGTTAGGCACCTTCTTGGAAGCCAACTGCTTGAGCTTAACCATTCCTAAAGAGAGAATATTTTTCATAAACGTTGTAAAGTTTTAGACAAAACTTGTTTTCTCATTGTGGATAGTGGGTCCTGCTGCAATTGTTGTAGCTCAAGATTAGTAGAGAAGCTAGCCTTACAACCAATTCCTCATCCTAGATCTTACAAGCTCCAATAACTTAATGAGGAAATGAAAATGGTTGTAAACCAATAAGTGAAGGTGTCATTCTCCATTGCAAAGTATCAAGATGATATCTTATGTGATATATTCCAATGGAGGTCGGACATATCTTGTTAGGGAGGCCTTGGCAGTTTGACAAACAAGTTATTCACCATGGCTACTATAATGAGATAATCCTCACTCATAAGGGAAAAATAATAAAGTTGACTCCTCTAACACCGTCATAAGTGGCTGAGGAAAAAAAAGTTCAAAGTCAAAAAAAGACAAAAAAAAAAGCTTTCACCCCTAAAGCTTGAAAGGCGTAAATAGGGAGAGTTGGAAGGAGGTACCCTTCCAAAGAGGTAATTAAGAAAGAAAGTCATTTTGCAACAAAAATGGATATTAAAGAAGCTCTCTTGCTTGATCGACCTTTTTATCTCCTTCTTTGTAAAAAGGTACCTTCTGGCACTGCCACAAGTCATGAAATTAAAATTCTTCCAAAAGGGGTTCAAAATCTATTAAAAGAATTTGATGATATCTTACCTCAAGAGGTTCCAAGGGGATAACCACTTCTAAGGGGAATAGAACACCAAATTGATCTTGTTCCTGGCGTGAGTCTACCTAATAGGCCCGCGTATAGGACAAACCCCGTTGAGACCAAAGAGATTGAGTCTCAAGTTCAAGACTTGTTAGAGAAGGTTGGGTTCAAACGAGCCTTAGCCCTTGTGCAGTTCCTGTTTTGTTGGTGCCCAAAAAGGATGGAAAAGAGCAGATGTGTATGGACTATCGTGCCATCAACAACATCACCGTTATAGCACCCAATCCCTAAGCTAGGTGACATGCTTGATAAATTGCATGGAGCCCAAATATTTTCAAAAATTGATCTTAGAACTTGCTACCATCAAATTAGAATCAAAGAAGGTGATGAATGGAAAACCTCTTTTAAGACCAAATTTGGTCTTTATGAATGGTTGGCGATGCCTTTTGGGCTCACCAATGCTCCAAGCACTTTCATGCGCCTCATGAATCATGTACTTAGGGATTGCATTGGTAGGTTTATAGTTGTTTATTTTGATGATATTTTTTGTGGAGGACCATCCTTGAGGCATCAAATAGGACCCATCACAAGGTCCATGGCAAGAATAATAGAAGAAGAGGAAGGTCATACCACACAAAGAGCATTGATGATCAGATGTGCAGACTTTGGTGCATCTACCTAGTCTTTTGCTTGTTTTCCTTATTTTTCCCTTGTATTTTGAGGAAACTTAATCACTTAGGATTTCATTGTGTATTTTCTATTTAGCCTTTGTATTATGGGGCAACTTAGTTTAGGATTTATTTTGCACTTAAACCTTGACCTGTGAGGTCAAAAGTCCATTTCTTTCATTTTCTAGAGACAAGGGTATTTTAGTTATTTAGGGGGGAGGTACCTACATTTCATTTGAGGTCCATTTAGGGTTCATTGGAGAGGCATTTAGCTCTCAAAATTTCGTACAAATGGCCTAGGGGCCTCCCACCTTCTCTTTAAATACCCTAGGTTAGACTACATGTAGTCACTTAGGATATATTTGATATTTGAGAGAGTTTTCCTCATCATTCCTCTTCCTTAGTCATTTAGATATCTCTTGGCCCCCTTCCTCTCCTCTCTACTTTAGAAGGAGCTTGGGTCTCCCTAGGATTGGCCTTCACCCTCTTCAAGTGAAGTGAGCTAGCCAAAGAGACACCATCCAACCACCACCATCCAAAACACCATTCTTTTGTCTCCATTTTTCATGAAACACTTTCATCCTTCATAAGCCCCATTTTCACACCTATTTCAGCCCTGGAAGAAGATCCATTTCTACATCTCATCTTGGAGAAGGATTGGTGACACCATGGAGAAGGTGGAGCCATCATGTGGTACCAAGAGCTAAGGTGGTCTTCAAGGGTAACTAGTGTTCTTCTCCATTCATTTTTTTTCCTTTATCCTCAAAAATATGTTTCTTTTCATATTTATGTCTTCTCCTTTGTCTTGAGTATTTTGTCTAAATAATTTTTTTAAAAGTTGTCTCTTTTTTTGTGTGGTTCATCATCATTCATGAGCCTTCTTAGTGTTCTTTGAGTTTTTTCTCAAAAGGTTGTTCTTTTAGAGCTTTCCTTTGTTTTTCCTTGGCTGCATTTTTTTGTGATGAACATGCTATGAACATCATTTTAATCTTGTTTGAATCCCTTTTGTATCATGTTTGAAGTTTCCCTCCTTATTTTTCAAAAACTAGTCAAATATACGCATATTTCTCTCACAAGATGCATGAACCTTTGAAAAAAAAATCTGGTGCTTTTTCTTTCACATTATTGGCTGGATAAACCTATTGTGAGCCTTAGGAGACTCATATTTTCATGTAAAAATTGACTCTTGCATGCTCCATGTCTTATTAGACTTATGTGTGTAATTAATGTCTTACACATTTTTAGCTAGCCTTCCTTTTGCATGACTACATTATTCCTTGTCTTTACTGCATGATCCTAAGTCAAACAAAGTGTTATATGCCTGAATATATTCTGAAAAAAAAACTGCACCTAAACAAGAGAGCAAAAGACAAAAAACACTTCCCAAAAAGATACCTTTCTTGCACCAAAATAACAAGTTTTATTTACCACCTTTTTGTACACACTTTTAACACACCACAAGTGTAAAATCCATGCAACATATAAGGTTAAAAAAAGAATCAAATCTGATCCTCCTTGGTGGGACACATTTTGAGTGAAAAGAAGTGAAAGTTAAAAAAAAATTAAAAGGAATTGTTGCTAACTTGTGGACCATTTTACCCTTGGACTTTGGACTAGAGCTTTGACCATATTAGACTATTTTGGACTATCATTGGACACCTTTTATGACCAAAACCTTGGCTGGACGTTGGAGATTGGACATGAAATTTTAAGGAGAAGGAATATTAAATACTTAAATTCTAATCTAGAGTCATTCTAAGTTCCTTTTGAGTGCTTAACTTTCTTGTGTGCCTTAATTTTTGCTTGTCTTTCTTCACATTCTTTGAGTCTTATCTCATAATTAATATCTTGAGTTTAGCCTTCTTAATTTTCCTCTTTTAGTTTTTATTTCTTGACCTCTTGGTTCTCTTTCTCTTAGTTGGCTTCTTTGCTTGGTGTAGGTGAATCACCTTGGGTTCACCTTGTGAATCTTGGGAGATTGAGTTGGAGGAAGTTTCCATAAGTCCCAAAGTGATTTGGAGAGAATCACCAAACAGTGGGAGTGCAAACACTATATATAAAGAGAGGACTAACAAGTTTGTTACTTGTGAAGGAACACCAAGTTGGAGGCTCGAAGAATTTCAATTTTGTTTCTTGCTTTTTATTTTAAATTTGGACCTAGTATCTTTCTTTTTTATTCTTGTTTGATTTTTGTACCAGTTTTTCTTCTTTCTTTTGCTCTTTGTTGTTGTTTTTATTAGGGCCATTTGTACTTGGTCCTTTCTTGTTCATTTGGGTTGTAATTTGAACACTTTAAACTCAAATTTGATTTGTGTATGCTCTAGGTTGTTTTATGTTCGTTTAGAAGGCTTCTAAGTGCTTATTAGGGGTCTGTTGCACATCACACACTTGTAGTGTCAAAATTTGTTTTTGTAAGGCTTACAAAGGGGAAAAGATTGATAAGTTTCCCACTACTAAGAGGCTTGGTTATTAAGTGAGTCCTTGTAGTCCACCTCCCTTTTAGAGTGCAATTCTAACCGCTCCAAGTAATAAGTCTAGCACCAAAATCTCTTTGTGAAAACCTTTATCACTCACTCTTTATAAAAATCTTTTCAAGAAAACCTTTTGTTAAAATCTTTCCTAGATCAAAGATGAGTGATCATTCAAGTGTCCGTGGTCAAAACTCACACCCTAGTAATGCTAGCCTTCGAGATGAACTTAGAGAACTTAGGGAGTATATAAGAAGAAAAGAAGAATAAAGTGCAAAAAAAGGGGAAGAATTTAGGAAGTGGGAGAGAGAGCATGATAAACAAAATGAGAGAATTAGAGAAATTCTTGCTATGGTTCAAAACATAGAGTCCAACAATCTAGCTCCCAAAAAGGCAAAGGGGTACGGGTTTCTATGAGTGAAAGTGAGGATAGTGATCATCATCATACCAAAACCCCAAGTGTTAGCCTTTATAGTAGTCATCACAATAATGATTATTATCAAAGGCCCCCAAGAACACATAAGCAAAGAGAATCCTCCAAAAAGGAACCTAATGTCAGCCTTCCTTCATTTTTTGGAAAGGACAATGTTGATGCATATTTGGATTGGGAAATGAAGGTTGAACAACTTTTTGCTTGCCATGGGGTAAGTGAAGAAAGCAAAGTTTTTTTGGCAACCCTTAGCTTCCAAGGGCATGCCATGTATTGGTGGACTTCTTTAGAAAGAGAAAAGAGAGTGAACCATGAGCCCCCAATTCAATATTGGAATGAACTCCGTAGTGCCTTGAGAAAGAGCCATATTCCTCCATACTATGATCGTGAGCTTATAGATAAGATTCAAAGGTTGAAACAAGGGTCATTTAGTGTGGAAGAATATAGGCAAAAAATGGAGTTACTCATGATGAGGGAGGGTATAAGGGAAAAATAGAGGACCACCATCTCAAGGTTCCAAAGTGGCCTTAATCTTGAAATAAGAGACAAAGTTGAACTTTTGCCATATAGAGATTTTAATGAACTTGTTCAAATTTATTCAAGAGTGGCGCACCAACTTAAAAGAAAAAAGTTTCCAAAAAGACTTCACTCCATCTTATTCCAAGAATTTTAAGAAGGAGGGTCCCTCTTCCAAACCTTTCTCCAAGAAAGATGAAAAAAAAAAGATAAAGAAAAAAAAAGCATATTCTTCTAAAGTACCTTCTAAGGAGTCTAAGTCAAGTGACATCAAGTGCTTTAAGTGTCTTGGAAGGGGTCACATTGCTTCTCAATGCCCCATAAAAAAACAATGATTTTAAGAGGCCAAGATCACTATAGTAGTCTTGATGAAGCTACATCTTCTTCTTCTACTTTAAGTAGTGAGATTGACCAATCACAAAGAGAAAACTTGTTTCATACAAGATGCAAAATTTTAGAAAGCATTTGTTCTCTCATTGTGGATAGTAGGTCTAGTTGTAATTGTTGTAGTACTAGATTGGTTTAAAAGCTAGCCTTATCCACAAAACCACATCCTAGGCCTTATCAATTGCAATGGATTCATGAGGATGGAGGTACTGTGGTTAACCAACAAGCACTTGTACCAATTTCCATTGGCAAATACAAAGATGAAATTTGATGTGATGCCATGCCTTTGGAAGGTAGTCATGTGTTGCTTGGAAGGCCTTGGCAATTTGATAAGAAAACCATGCATGATGGCCTTACCAATAAAATAAGCTTCCAACACTTAGTCAAGAAATTTGTGTTGTGCCCTCTAACACTTTCTCAAGTGTGTGAGGACCAACTTAAAAGGAAAGCTAGGAGAGAAGAAGACCAAAACGAAAGAAAACAAACATAAAAAAAATATAAAAAGGGTCTTTCTAAGGCCAAAGTAAAGGAAGAAAAGGTATCAAGTTTAGAGGAAGGTGTCTCCTCTAAAGATATTGTTCACAAGGGTCATTTATCACTTAAGAATGATATCAAGAAAACACTCTTGCTTGAACAACCTTTATACCTTCTATACTTCAAAGAGACACTCATTGCCACTAATCATGAACTTCAGTCTATACCTCAAGAGGTCCACAATCTTTTAAAAGAATTTAATGATGTATTTCCTCAAGAGGTTCCAAGTGGACTTCCACCTTTGAGAGGGATAGAACATCAAATTGACCTCATCCCGGGGGCAAGCCTTCCAAATAGGCCCCAAGAGACCAAAGAAATAGAAACTCAAGTTCAAGATTTGTTGAAGAAGGGTTGGGTTCAAAAGAGCCTTAGCCCTTGTGTTATTCCTGTTCTTTTAGTGCCTAAGAAAGATGGAAAATGGAGGATGTGTACTGATTGTAGAGCTATTAATAACATCACCATAAAGTATAGGCACCCAATCCCTATGCTAGATGCCATGTTAGATGAGTTACATGGAGCCATTATATTTTCCAAGATTCATCTTAAGAGGGGTTATCACTAAATAAGGATTTAAAAGGGTGATAAGTGGAAAACTACTTTTAAGACCAAGTTTGGTTTGTATGAGTGGTTAGTGATGCCATTTGGTCTCACCAATGCCCCTGGCACTTTCATGCGTCTAATGAATCATGTACTTAGGAATTACATAAGGAAGTTTGTGGTCGTCTATTTTTATTGCATCTTGATCTATAACAAGTCCTTATATAAGCATCTTGGGCATCTAAGTGAGGTTTTAAATATTCTTAGGGATAACCACCTCTATGCCAACTTGGAGAAATGTACCTTTTTCAAGAAAAATGTAAATTTCTTAGGTTTCATAGTTGGCAAAGAAGGAGTGAAAGTTAACTTGGAGAAAATCAAGGCTATCCAAGATTGCCCTAACCCAAAAAGTGTTGGAGATATTAGAAGTTTTCATAGTTTAGCAAGTTTTTATAGAAGATTTATGGAATACTTCTCCACACTTGCATCCTCTCTTAATGAGCTTGTTAAGAAAGATGTACCTTTCATTTGGAGTGAAGCTCAAGGAAAAGCTTTTAATATGCTTAAGGAAAAGCTCACCAATGCACCCATTCTAGCCCTTCCAAATTTTGAACAAACCTTTGAGCTAGAATGTGATGCATTCGGTCTTGGCATAGGTGTCATTTTACTTCAAGGAGGCCACCCCATTGCTTACTCTAGTGAAAAACTTCATGGGGCCACCTTGAATTATGCCACCTATGAAAAGGATTTTTATGCCCTTATTAGAGCCCTCCAAGTTTGGGAGCATTACTTAATGACTAGGGAATTCATCTACATATTGATCATGAGTCACTTAAGCACATTAGAGGGCAAGGGAAGTTAAATAAAAGACATGCTAAGTGGGTTGAATATCTTGAGCAATTCCCTTATATTATCAAATACACGAAGGGAAAATGTAATGTGGTGGCGGATGCCTTGTCTAGAAGGCACTCCTTACTCTTTTATTTGGGTTCCCAAATTCTTGGATTTGATAATATAAAGGAGTTGTATGAAGTGGATCAAGATTTCCAATCCATTTTCCCCAAATGCCTCCAAAACCCTTTTGATGGGTTCTACATCCTTGAGGGGTACCTTTTTAGAATGGGAAAACTTTGCATACCCCAAGGATCAATTAGAAAAACTTTGGTAAAGGAAAGTCATGAGGGAGGACTCATGGGCCATTTTGGGGTTGATAAAACCCTTAGTCTTCTAAAATCTAAATTTTAATGTGATGCATAGGGTCTTCCAAATTTTAATGTGATGCACCCATTCTAGCCCTTCCAAATTTTGAACAAACCTTTGAGCTAGAATGTGATGCATTCGGTATTAGCATAGGTGTCGTTTTACTTCAAGGAGGCCACCCCAATGCTTACTCTAGTGAAAAACTTCATGGGGCCACCTTGAATTATGCCACCTATGAAAAGGATTTTTATGCCCTTATTAGAGCCCTCCAAGTTTGGGAGCATTACTTAATGACTAGGGAATTCATCATACATATTGATCATGAGTCACTTAAGTATATTAGAGGGCAAGGGAAGTTAAATAAAATACATGCTAAGTGGGTTGAATATCTTGAGCAATTCCCTTATATTATCAAATACATGAAGGGAAAATGTAATGTGGTGGCGGATGCCTTGTCTAGAAGGCACTCCTTACTCTTTTATTTGGGTTCCCAAATTCTTGGATTTGATAATATGTAGGAGTTGTATGAAGTGGATCAAGATTTCCAATCCACTTTCCCCAAATGCCTCCAAAACCCTTTTGATGGGTTCTACATCCTTGAGAGGTACCTTTTTAGAATGGGAAAACTTTGCATACCCCAAGGATCAATTAGAAAAAATTTGGTAAAGGAAAGTCATGAGGGAGGACTCATAGGCCATTTTGGGGTTGATAAAACCCTTAGTCTTCTAAAATCTAAATTTTAATGGCCTCACATGAGAATGGATGTTCAATGACATTGCTCCAAGTGTATCACTTGTCTTCAAGCAAAATCAAGAGTCATGCCTCATGGACTCTACACTCCTCTCCCTATAGCTAGCACCCCTTGGATTGATATTAGTATGGATTTTGTGCTTGGTCTTCCAAGGACTCAAACGGGATTTGATTCTATCTTTGTGGTTGTGGATCATTTTAGCAAGATGGCTCATTTTATACCATGCCACAAAGTGGATGATGCTAGCTATATTGCTAAGCTTTTCTTTAAGGAAGTGGTCTGTTTGCATGGTCTACCCAAGACTATTGTTTCCGATAAGGATACTAAATGCCTAAGTCATTTTTGGAAAATTCTTTGGCAAAAACTAGGAACAAAGCTTGTCTATTCTACTACTTGCCACCCACAAACGAATGGGCAAACTGAGGTAGTGAATAGGTCCCTATCCACATTGTTAAGGGTGATTTTAAAAGGGAATAAGAAAACTTGGGATGAATGTCTTCCCCACATAGAGTTTGCCTACAATAGGGTGGTCCACAAGACTACTAATTTATCCCCTTTTGAGGTTGTATATGGCTTGAATTCTCTTACTCCTCTGGATTTGCTTCCACTCCCTAATGCTACTTCCTTGTATCGCAAATAGGGAGTATCTAGGGCTGACTTTATAAAGAAATATCATGAAAAGGTAAAGAGTCAAATTAAAAATCAAACTCAAAAATATGCCAAGTACAACAACAAAGGAAGGAAAAAGGTAACCTTTGAAGTTGGGGATTGGGTTTGGCTTCAATTGAGGAATGATAGATTCCCCACTCAAAGGAAGTCCAAACTAAGTCCTAGGGGAGATAGTCCTTTCCAAGTTCTTAAGAAAATTAATGATAATGCATACCACCTAGACCTTCCCTCCGATTATGGACTTAGTTCCTTTTTAATGTTTGTGATCTTACACCTTTCGTAAGAGCTAATGACATGGAGGAGCTTGAAAATTTGAGGTCAAATCCTTCTCAAGAAGGAGGGCATGATGGAGGACCATCCTTGGGGTATCAAATAGGACCCATCACAAGGTCCATGGCAAGAAGAATAGAAGAAGAGGAAGGTCATACCACACCAAGAGCATTGATGATCACATGTGCGGACTTTGGTGCATCTACCTAGTCTTTTGCTTATTTTCCTTAATTTTCCCTTGTATTTTGGGGAACCTTAATCACTTAGGATTTTATTGTGTATTTTTATTTAGCCTTTGTATTATAGGGAAAATTAGTTTAGGATTTATTTTGGGACTTAAACCTTGACTTGTGAGGTCAAAAGTCCATTTCTTTCATTTTCTAGACACAAGGGTTTTTTAGTCATTTGGGGGGAAGGGACCTACATTTCATTTGAGGTCCATTTAGGGTTCATTTGAGAGGCATTTAGCTCCCAAAATTTCGTGCAAATGGCCTAGAGGCCTCCCACCCTCTCTTTAAAATACCCTAGGTTAGACTACATGTAGTCACTTTGGATATATTGGATATTTGAGAGAGTTTTCCTCATCATTCCTCTTCCTTAGTCATTTAGCAATCTCTTGGCCCCTTTCCTCTCCTCTCTACCTTAGAAGGAGCTTGAGTCTCCCTAGGATTGGCCTTCACCCTGTCCAAGTGAAGTGAGCTATCCAAGGAGACACCATCCACCACCACCACCCAAAACACCGTTTTTTTGTCTCCATTTTTCATGAACCACTTTCACCCTTCATAAGCCCCATTTTCGCACCTATTTCAGCCCTTGAAGAAGATCCATTTCAACATCTCATCTTGGAGAAGAGTTGGTGACACCATGGAGAAGGTGGAGCCATCAAAAGGTGAAACTTCAAAGTTTCTATGCTTCAATGCTTTTAGTTCCAACATCTTTGCCTCCCTCCATTCTTCTCCCTATCTCTCTCCCTCTGCTACTCTCCCCATCCTTTTGCTACTCTTTCTTACCCTTTCTCTCTCACTTCCTCTCTCTATCTTCCCCTCCTTCTCTCTCCCCTTCCCTCCCTCTACTAGTCTCTCTCCCTCCCTCTCTCCCTTCCTCCCCCACTCTTTCTCCCCCTTCCTCTCTCCTTCCCTCTACTACTCCTAACTGCCCTCTCTACTACTCTCTCCCTCCCTTCCTCTGCTACTCTCTCTCTGTCTTTATCTCTTTCCCTTCCTCCATGCCCCTCTCTCTCCCCTCCTCCCTCTGATGTGATCTTTGATGATCACTTGCCCAAAGGACCCTTTCTAAGGTCACTTGGAAGGGAAATGGTTTTATGGAGATGAAAGGAATGGGGTGAGCGCCACAAACACTAGGTTTGATAATCCAAAAGGGAGAGGCCACAAGGGAGGGGTCCCTTCATAACTCTTAAAAGCTTTCACAAGGGAAAAGGGGGGCGACACTCAAAGGTAAGAACCTCATGGCCAATATGGTCTCTAGGATTAAATTCAAGTATAAAAAAATACAAGTGAGGGGAGGAGCTCCTATTTATAGAGGTAGCTAACCTCTTGGACAATATAACCTAAAAAATAAGGCTTAGGATTAAAAGGAGAGATCTAAGGGAAGAGGATTGAGAAACAATCCCCTCCTTAGATCATCAAACTTAGTGCCCAAGTTGATAAAACCAAGGGCCAAGATTCCTTCTTATTAGCTTAGGGGGTTTATTTAGGAAAAAAGTGGTGTAGATATCAAGGTTACCTCTTATTTCCTTCATAAAGACCCAAAAAGCTAAATCCACCCTCTAAATTCCTAAGACACTTCCTAAAATAAAAATAGATTAAATACACGTCCCAAATTAAATTCCTAATGCTCCTCAAAATTAAAATAAAGGAAAATTACATTTTATTAACTAAAGTCCCTAGCCTAATATCTTCACTCTCCACAGGAGGTGAAGTTTTCCTTTTCTGCAAGGGCTAGGTCTTCTTCAATCCTTCTAGCCATGGCCCTAGTTATAGGTCCTTGGCTAGCATGGTCACATCATCTCCTCCCCCTTGGAGAGTATTTGACCTCAAATCCATGGGGTCTTCATCATTTTCAGCACCTACAAATGATGACAAATCATAAGCATTGAAACTGGTGCTTGCCCCATAATCCTCAGGCAGATCTAAAATATAGGCATTATTATCGATCCACTCAAGGATTTGGAAAGGTCCATCTCCTCTAGTGCTAAGTTTGGACTTCCTTTGATAAAGAAATTTATCCTTTCTCAAGTGAAGTCATACCCAGTTGCCCTTTTCAAGGATGACCTCTTTCCTCCCTCTATTGGCGAAAGTAGCATTTCTCAAGGATTGGTGCTCTATGTTAGCTTTAACCCTCTCATGTAATTGTTTTACAAAAGTGGCTTTTGCCTCTCCTTCTTTATGCACAGCAACAGAAAGAGGAAGGGGTAAAAGATCTAGAGGAGTACGAGGATTAAAGCCATAGACCACCTCAAATGGAGAATGCTTGGTGGTTCTATGAACCACCCGGTTATAAGAAAATTCAATGTGGGGAAGGTACTCATCCCAAGACTTATGGTTGCCTTCAAGGAGAGCCCTCAGTATAGTGGATAAAGATCTATTCACCACTTTTGTTTGCCCATCAGTTTGAGGGTCACAGGTAGTGGAAAAAATAAGTTTAGTTCCCAACTTAGCCCAAAGAGTTTTCCAAAAATTGCTAAGGAACTTCACATCCCTATCTAACACTATTGAAGAGGGTATGTCATGCAATTGGACAACCTCTTTAAAGAAAAGTCTTGCGATGTTGCTTGCATCATCCACTTTGTGGTAGGAATAAAATGGGCCATTTTTGAAAATCGGTTCACCACCACAAATATGGAGTTTGTACCTCGTTGGGTTCCTGTGAGCCTAAGGATGAAATCCATGCTAATATCCTCCCAAGGTGCAGAAGGAGCAGGTAAAGGTGTGTATAGCCCATGAGGCATTCCTTTAGACTTTGCTTGCAAGCAAGCTATACATCTAGAACAATGTCAATGGACATCTCTACGCATATGGGGCAAAAATAATTTCTCTTGTAAAAGCAGGAGGGTTTTTGAAATCCTAAAATGCCCCATGAGTCCACTTTCATGGCTCTCTTTTGTGAGTAAGTTCCTAATTGATCCTTGGGGTATACAAAGCTTACTCCCTTTGTAGAGATACCCCTCACTGATAAAGTACCCATCATGGGCCTTTAATGTGAATGCAGATGCAAGAGGGTGGGCCATTCTTGAATAGCTTTTATCTTTTTGGGGTGAACATGGACCCTTTTTGTGCTAACCACAAAACCTAGGAAAACTACACTATCCACACAAAAGGTGCATTTTTCTAAGTTACCAAAAAGATTATTACTCCTTAGAAGAGAAAAAACATGCCTTAGATGTCCTAAATGATCCTCTAGGTTCCTAGAGTAAACTAAAATGTCATCAAAGTAAACTACACAAAATTTTCCAAGGCAATCCCTCAGTACATGATTCCTTAAGCGCACGAATATGCTTGGGGCATTGGTTAGCCCAAAGGGCATAACCAATCACTCATAAAGACCAAATTTAGTCTTAAAAGCACCCATCACCCTCTTTGATCCTTATTTGGTGGTAACCACTTCTAAGATCTATTTTTGAAAATATTTTTGCCCCATGCAATTCATCAAACATGTCATCAATACGAGGAATTGGGTGCCTATATTTGATGGTGATGTTGTTAATTGCATGACAATCAACACACATCCTCCATTGGCCATTCTTCTTGGGCACCAACAAGATTGACACAGCACAAGGGCTTAGGCTCTTTTGAACCCAGCCCTTCTCCAACAGCTTATTCACTTGAGACTCAATCTCTTGGGTCTCCATAGGGTTGGTCCTATAGGCAGGTCTATTAGGTAGACTTACGCCAAGCACCAAATCAATTTGAAGTTCTATACCCCTAATGGGAGGAAGTACTTTCGGAACCTCATTAGGGAATATATCATCAAATTCCTTTAAAATATCTTGAACCCCTTGAGGAAGGTGCTCATGTGTATGGGCTGTGGCAGTGCTCTTATCAAAAGAATTTAGAAATGGGAGAAGGATTTGATGTCTCTTTGCAAAAGAGGAGATAAAAGGGCTTGTTAGTCAAAGGAGTTTCTTTTAAATCACATTTAGTAACAAAGAGGCTCCTTTTACTAATATTCCCTTTGGAAGGGGCATCACCTTCCGACTCTCTCTCTTTACCCTTTTCAAGCTTTAGGGTGAAGCTTGTTGTGTTTTTTTTTCCTCAACTCTTTTCTTTTTTATCGCAAATTGATCCTCAACCACTTGAGAAGGTGACAAAGGATACAATTTGAAGCGCTTTTCATTATAGGTGAGGATTATTTTGCTGGAGTGACCATGGTGAATGGTTTTCTTGTCAAATTGCCATGGTCTCCCCAACAGCATATGGCCAGCCTCCATAGGAACTATATCACAAAGAATCTCATCATTATAAGATCCTATGGAAATTGGAACCATAAATTGTTCATTGACTACCATCACCCCTTGCTCATTGAGTCATTGCAATTTGTAAGGTTTGGGATGGGGCATGGCAGTCAAGGCTAGCTTCTCGACCAACCTAGAGCTACAATAGTTACTACACGAGCCACTATCAACAAGGAAAGAACATACTTTGTCATTTACTTTACATCTTGTATGGAAGATGTTCTCTCTTTGTGACTGGCCAAGCTCTAGAGGTTGGCTTCCAAGAACCCTTTGAACCATAAAGAGGTCCCTCTCATAAGGAAAAGCTTCCTCACACTATTGTTCAAATGTATGTCCCCTTTCTTCCCCACTCTCACTAGAGGAGGAAGACAATCTATTCTCACTACAAATGTCTTGTCCCCTCATGATCATGGTTTTCTTGTTGGGGCATTGAGAGCCAATATGGCATCTCCCAAGACATTTGAAGCATTTGATACTACTTTGCCTCTCAGTAGGCTTAGTAGTAGGGGGTTTTTTCTCTACATCAGGTGCTTTTGTATCTTGAAAGTGTTTGGGTTCCTCTTTAGGAAAACCCTTGAAAGAGTTCCCTTAAGTTGGTCTCTCTTTGGGTAAGAGGGAGAATCTTTTTTAAAGCTTTTTCTCTTGAGTTGATTCTCAGCTCTTATAGAAAGTCCTACCAACTCATCAAGGTTTGAGTATGAAAGAAGCTCCACCTTATCTCTAATGTCAAAGCTTAATTCACACAAAAACCTAGCAAGGGTGGCATTGGGTTCCTCAATGATATTGGCCCTTAGTATGAGAAGCTCCATCTTTTGTCTATACTCCTCATTACTTAGGTTATGTTGCCTAGGTCTTTTGAGTCTATCCAAAAGATCCCTCTCATAATATGAAGGAATGTGCCTTCTTCGCAAACAACTTTTTAAATCATTCCAGTAGCGAATGTCAAGCATTTGTTTACGGGCCCTATCTTTGACTAACTCATCCCACCAATGCAAAGTAGGACCTTGAAAACTAAGGAAGGCCAAAGGTACTTTATTTTCTTCCCTTATTTTGTAGCATCAGAAGAGTTGTTCCACTTTGACTTCCCAATCTAGGAAAGTCTCAACATCTTCCCTACCATGAAAATGGGGTAGGTCTACCTTTGGTTCCCTAACATGAGTGATGCTTATGTTTATTTTCATAGTATTCTTCTTCACTAGAGCTAAAATGCCTAGATGGGGATCTTATGAGAATTCCTTTCTTTTTTCTATCACTCTCTCCCATCTCTCCTCTTACTATCTGATGCAATCTCACCTAGCATGCATCATGGCTAGGAGGACTCAAGGAAGGCATGGCATGGACAAAAGCTAATTGAAGATTCGAAGTCATAGTCTTCGTTATTTTTAGCTTGTAAATATTTTATTTTAATTAGATAAATAGGAAAGTATTTTTAATTCCCTTAAGGCCATGTATTTCCAGCCATCTTCTTAGTTTATAAGGTATAGGTGTCTTTAGTTAAAAAGGAGGAGTAAGCTTATAATGGGTGCATAAGTTAAGACATGATTTTGGGCTAGCCCATTCACATTAAGATATGCTAATTGCACCCATAGGGGGTGAACTTAGGTGCCTCACTTAAGGCCTAAGACTTGGGTTAGTTAGTTTTAATCCTAATTAAGCCCAAGTCCCACATTGCCTAGAAAAGTGTGCCCAAGCTCTCCCATTGGGCTATATATACTCATTCCCCCTCATTGTAAAATTTCACCTTTGAAGTTGAATGAAAATAGTCTCTTTGTGAGCACATTCTTAGTAAAAGGTCTTGAGGATCCTCTCTCTTGAGGAACCTCTTCCTAGTTGGTTTTTATCAAGGGTTCCTTCCCTTGTGGCAAACCTAAACACTTTGGCTTATCTCTCTTTGAGAGTGGCGCCCCACCTCTATTTTCTTTCCCCTCCATCATCCATTTCATGGTGCTTGGAACCTCAAGGAAAAAGATCAAGGGAGGCATGCATCACTATCATCTCCCCTTCTTCTCTTTTCTTTCTCTTTTTTCTCTTTTTCGTTCTAGTTCTTTCCTTCTTATCCTTTCTTTATCCTTTATTCTTTCTCTTTGCCTTCTTTCTTCTCTCTCTTTTTTCTCTTTTCTCACTTCCAACATCTCTTTTTTTAACTCTTCCTTCTCTTTTTGTTTTTCCTTTTCTTTTATTTCTTTTTTCTCTCTTGTTCTTTATCCATCCATTCCCTAAATTCTAAGTTAAGGTTTTCAAGAGTGTCTCCCTTAGAAGGTTTTCTTTGGTTGACACTCTTACTTGATGAACAACTATGTGCACTAGAATGTGTGTGGGAAGTCATAGTGCTTGGATGGTAAAAACTAGAGGATAGGCCAAAAAATTATTTTTAAATCAATACTCCTCTCTTTTCTATTTTCCACCCTAAGGTGGCTTGATGAGTCTTTGGAACTCTTAGCCTCTACACCTTTTTTGCAAAAAAAATAAAAATGCAAGAATGTAAAATAGAAAGGGTTCTAATCGTGCTCCTAAGGTTTTGAAGGAAGTGTACCACTTCTTCCTTCTTCACCTAATTAACGAGGAACTAAGCTAAAATTAACCAAAATTATTACAAATCAAGGGAGGGCCTTAAAGGCACTCAAACTCCCAATCTAAAATTAAGTTTACATAATACAAAGAATAAAAAATAAAATAAAGTCTTCACTCCAAGCTTTTTGGTGTTTGACTCCTTTTTTTATCAAGCCCCTTTGAGTTGCATCAACCTACCCCAAGAATGCTACCTTTGTTTCCTTTTGTTTAGACTTGCCAAAATTTTATCTATGGCATATTTCCCAAGCTTTCCTTACCAAGGTCGAATACAACACAAGACAACAAATAAAGGTAAATAACAAAACAAGTTTCACAATTCCAAGTGGATAGATTAAATAATGACAAACTCAAAGAAGTAAAGAAGACAAGCAAGAAAACATAAGGCTCACAAACGAAGGTAGCACACAAATAACTTTCCTAGATTAGCTCTAAGAGTGGAGATGAAAAAAGACTCAAACAAAAACTGAAACCAATGGTTGCACAGTTAATAAACTTTAAGTGACAAAAAACTAAAAGGCTTACTCAAGTAATTTTTGAATCATAATTAGGTCCTCATATCAAATATTTCTACTATTAGGTACACAACTTCAAAATTATCTTCATTCCTTCCCTTTCCACCATTTATTTCTCCAAAGGAACCAAGCTAGAAGGTGATCTGGGGAATGACATCAACAAGAATGCATAACCTACTCAAAGAAAATCCAAGTTGCAACCTAGAGGAGCTGGACCTTTTGAAGTGCTTAAAAGGATCAATGAAAATTATATAAGTTCTACATTTAATGTAGCTGATCTATCCTTGTTTGATACAGGTGAGGATGGACTTGATTCAAGGACGAATCCTTTTTCAAGAGGGAGGGAATGATGGAGACTTGACAAGCTGACCTAAGGATGCTTTGTGTGACATTGGAGGTCTCATGACTATATCTATGACTAAGACAATGAAGCAAACTTTACAAGGCCTAATAATGAAGATCAAGTCAAAGGAAGAAGTATTAGAGTTCACTCCACATTGGATTCTACAAGTGGATATAGATTTCCACTCAACTTGAAGACTACAGGAGAAGAAGCCCAAATTCATGTTAGAACAAGGAAGAGTGGACTTAAAGAGGAGATCAAGACTTGAGTAAAACACTTGGTGAAGGAGCACTTGGAAGAGGAGGATCAACATCAAAGTTTTCTTCAAGTTTCTTTAATTTTTGCATTTAATTGAGTGTAGTTTTCTTAAATACCATTTTTAATTAGAGGTACTGGATGCCCATAAGGGTCACCTCTTTTGCTTGTAATAACTTAGTTCATCACTTTAGTGTGAGTAAGGAATTGGTACCCCTTATTCATACTTAGAAGCATGTTATAGTCCTTAACTTTTCTTTTAATTTCTTTATCTGCCTTCACGTTTAGGAAGTGCTTAAGTTCCAAAGGATTAAGTCACTTTTATTTGAGAAAACTTCAAAAAAAAAAAGGAGTGTTATTTGCTTGCTTGCATTTCAACTTATCTTAGTTTTCAACCTTCACTCTAAACTGGAATCACACACTTTAAGAAACAAAAGTGTTAACCAAGAGGGATCACCTAAGGTAGGTACTTTAGATAATTTTATGAATGAGTTTAGAGAGTAGAGAATTGAAGAGAGTAAAGAAAGAAAAGAGAGAGATATGTAGAAAGGAAAAAAAGAAGAGAAGAAAATAAAGAGAAAGAAAAGAGAAAGAAAGGAAAGGAGGCATGAAAAGAAAGAGAGAAAAAGAAAAGAAAGAGAGGAGAAAAGATAGAGAAGGATAAAAGAGAGAAATAGAAGAAAAAGAGAGAAGAAGAAGGAGAGGCTATAGGTCTAGTCCCACACACTGAAGAGGGAGTAGTGAGAGTGAAAAATTTTAGGGCTATGATAGAAGGGACTTAGGAACAAAAAATATACCTCCCACCTTTCTTAGGAAAAGATGATGTGGAAGCCTACCTTGATTGAGACATGAAGGTAGAGCAACTCTTCACTTGCTTTCAAGTGAGTGAAGAAAGAAAAATGCCTTTAGCTACCCTAAGCTTCCAAGGGTATGCTATGTATTGGTGGACTGCTCTTGTTCATGAGACGTTTTGCCATCATAACCCACCTATTGAATATTGGAATGATCTTAAGTGGGCCATGAGAGAAGACATGTCCCCTCTTATTATGAAAGGGAACTCCTTGACAAACTTCAAAGACTTAAACAACACAAATTGAGTTTTGAAGAGTATCGTCAAAACATAGAGCTTTTCATGATGAGGGTGGGAATAAATAAAGAGCCTAGGTATACCTATCTAGATTCTTAAGTGGCTTGAATTTTGAAATAGATGACAAAGTTGAACTCTTTATATTTACGGATCTAGATGACTTGGTCCAAATTTGTATAAAAATAGAGCAACAATTGAAGAAGAGGACTTCTTCCAAGAAGGACTACTCTAATCATTCATCTCACTCTTGTTTAAATCAGAACCAACCCAAGGGCAGTTCTTCCAAGAGCCACCCCAAAGAAGAACCCACCACCCCTACTAGCTTTTCTTCGAAGACTAGTAGCATTAAGTGCTTCAAGTGTCTTTGGAGAGGTGACATTGACTCCCAATGCCCCACCAAAAATACCATGATCATAAGGGGCCAAAACATTGTAAGTGAATGATCTTCCTCTTCTAGTGAGAGTAACGAAGAAGGTGGTCATGAGCATCATGACGTAGAGGCTTTTCCTTGTGTTGGAGACTTACTTGTGGTTAGAAGGCTTCTTGGAAACCAACCTTGTGATCTTAGCCCTACTCAAAGAGAGAACATCTTTCATACAAGATTCAATTTTTTTTACAAAACATGTTCTCTAATTGTAGATAATGGTTCGTGCTACAATTGTTGTAACATAAGGTTGCTAGAAAAGTTATCCTTGACTCCAGTTCCTCACCCTAAGCTTTACAAGCTTCGATGGTTAAATGAGAGTAAGGAATTGGTAGTCAACTAACAAGTAAGCGTGCCCTTCTCCACTTGGAATTATAATGATGAGATTCTTTGTGATATAGTCCCAATGGAAGTGGCACATATATTATTAGGGAGGCCATGGTAGTTTGATAGAAAAGTAATTCATGATGGCCACTCTAATGAGATCACCCTTACCCACAATGAAAAGAAAATTAAGTTGCATCCTCTTACACTATCACAAGTGGCGGAGGATCAACTTCTTTTAAAAAAGAAGAGGGATGAGGAAGAGAAAAACAAGAAAAAGAAAAACAAACTTGCATTGATAGGTGATGGGTTGGAAGGAAGTGCCCCTTGTCAAGAAGGTTGTACAAAAGGAGAGCCATTTTTTAACAAAGTGGACTTTAAACATACCCTCCTACTTGAACAACATCTTTAACTTCAACTCATGGAGGCACCAATGCACACTTCCCCAAGTGTTGAACTTGAACAATCAAACATTGAACTTAACCATGCGTATCAAGTTCAAGACTTGGAAGAAGTAAAAAGGGAAGTTGATCTTCGAGAGGCTTACTCCATGGATTCCAAGGAGGATCTTCTTGAAAACAACCCTCCTTTCAAGCAAGTAGAAGTTGAGGTTGTGCCCATAACCTTTGAGCACAATGAAAACTTAGTGCATTAGGATAGCCTACTTGAATGAGTGCTCCAATGCACCAAGGATAGTCTCACCACTAAATTCAAACCCTTCGAGACTAATACTTCGTACATTAGGAGCAGGATGGGGAACTGTTGTGTAGAGGCAAAACCAAACCTTTTCAAAACCTAGTGTCAGCCTCCACCACCCCAATCCTCGGATGGATATCTTCTCATAGACCTCTTACTGCCCCCAAAATCATTTGTCTGCACATACTTACTTCTTTCCTTATTTTCTTGCAAACTTTGGAAAAGAAGAAGAAAGGCCTTGGGATTTGAGGTCAAATCCTCCCCAAGGGGGAGGAAATGATGCAATTCCACCTAGCATGCATCATGGCTAGGAGGATTAGAAAAAGACTTGGCTTGGATGAGAACTTGATTGAAGACTTGAAGCTATAGTCCTAGTTAGGATTTTCCATTTGTAAATATTTTTAATTTGCTTAGGAAATTAGGGTGTGAGGTTAGCATATTTGAAGGTCTTGTATTTTGGCCATTTTTCCTTGTAAATGCTAAGTGGTACCTAGAGTAATCAAGTGGAGTGTGTGTAGAAAGAGGTGCAATCCATATTTAGGAGTATAGGTTATTTCCACACCTCCTAACTCATTTTTGCACCCCTTTTTCTAACACACAAAGCATGACAAACACAAAATCCCACCCTAGCATGATTATGGGCAAGAGATTAGGAGTTTGTCCCTTAGTTAGGTAGCTAAGTGTGCTTAGGGAATAGGCCTTGAGTTGGACGTCCAACATTAAGGCTCCAATCCTAACTTCCCATTTCCTATAAATATGACCCCTCATTCATTGTAAATCTCACCTGGAATTAGAATGAAAATTGTTTCTTTTGTGAGCACATTCTCTAGTAAAGGTCTTGAGGATTCTCTCTCTTGAGGAACCTTCCTAGTTGGCTTTTATCAAGGGTTCCTTCCCTTATGGCAAGCCTAAACATTTTTGGCTTATCTCACTTTGAGAGAGCGCCCCACATTTGTATTTTTTCCCTTCCATCCTCCTTTTCTTGGATGCTTGGAACCTCAAGGAGAAAGATCAAGGGAGTGCAAACTTGGTTTGCATCAACAAAGAGGTCCCACTTGTTCCTCATGCACATGTGAATGCTAGAGAGGTGTGGGAAGCAAACAAGAGGGGTGTAGGAAGCAAACCACACGTCCTCTAGCTCACAAAAAGGCTCACCTTCTTGCACACAGTCAACATAAATAACTAATGGCACCCCTAGTCTAAAATAAAGGAGAAATAGACCGAAATACAAAGCCCCAGAAGATGCTGACTATACCCACCAAAATATTAAACAAAATACAAAAAACAAACACAAACAAAATAGATTATGGCCTATATATCTTCACTTCAAATAGGAGTTGAGGTCTAACATACTCCTTCCTATCCAAGCCTTCTTTTATCCTTCTTGCTAGGGCCTTTGTAATAGGACCCTTGGAAGACAGGATTGCATAAGTATTTTTACTAAATACACCTTCATGTTGCTAAGTTAACTCCTATTTACATTAACTTTTTGAATTAAAAAGTGGTGGACTTAGGAAAACAACATGTGCATTTAGGAACATCTGAAAAATTATAAACCGGTTAAACCACCAATTTTACTAGTTTTTTATTTTAAAATTGGTTCTTTGCTTGACTAGTTTTTAGCCTTAACTGAACCGATTACTAGACCAGTTCACCAATTTTTCGATCAAACCACCCGTTCCGGTCCAGTTTTTCAAGCATAGTTTAAAACAAAATTAATTCTTAAACAATTTTTTTTTTTACATTTCCATGAATTCCATCTAATTTAAAATTTCAATTATTTTCTAACAAATTATACATATCGATAACTTCCATATATGCAGTGTCAAAAAAAACTTCCATACATATATATATATTTATTATATAATCTTCTATATAATATGTATAAAGACAATTCAACCTTTTGTCATTTGATTTTCAATTTTACTTTGTCATTTGATTTTCAATTTTACTTTTCAGTGTTCTTATGATAACTACCTATTTGAAAATTAAAAAATAAAAATAAAAATTACTCTCAAAACATATATAACCTACATAAATATATTATTATTTTAGAAAATTTAAATTTTTTTATTAACTATGAGACTGTGTCTCATTTGCCCCTAGTATATCCAAAGATAATTTAGCCGTTTGGTGTCCATTTGATTTTTTTTTTTTTTTCAATAAACCAATTTAAAATTAAATAAAATAATTACTCTCAAGACGTATATAACTAACATACTAACTGTCTCACTATTCCAAAATTTTCTTTAAAACTATCTTACGAAACACATTTTCCATTTTCTGTTTTTTCTTAAAGAATTATTCCATTTTTTCCTAGAAAAATTACCAACCAAACACACCCTTTAGATACTTGACTAGAAAAAAGATTTGATGCCATATTGTCTTACATGTAAATCAACAAAGGAAATTCAGTGTGAAATACAAAAACCTTTCCCATCTTGCTTTAATGACATTCAGATTAACTCAGACAAATTAGAAAATATATGTAAAGGAGGACATTTATGTATTAAAACGTTCATCCATCAGAAGCAAAACCCAAATGTTCACCATGTCGCTTTATGCTTTACTTATCTTTAAAACTGATGAAGAAGAAACACAAGTTTGTGCATATTAAAATGAAAAACAATTTGATCCAAAAAGTAATGGAAAAGTAAATTTCATAAAAACTACTGTGATGCGAAAAAGAAATGTTTGGAAAATCAAAATTACATCTCAAAATATTACTATTACTGTATGTGATTAATGAGCTCTATGGCAGGTTGTTCTTCAAAACATTATATCTTGATCCCTTAGACTTGTGGTTCCAAAAAAGAAAGGGATGAACAAAAAAAGATACACAAAGGCAAAGCAAATGAAGTTGGCAAAGACAATGGTGGATTTCCTTCCCTCGTCAATGTAATGAGATACACGTTTGTGTAATAATTTAGAAATTCCATTCCTTCATCCCAACTCCCATGTCTTTCACAATTCATGTCTGATACTATGGAGGAATTCCCAATAATAATTTAGCATGTGATCTGTAGGTGTCACTCTATCCCACTTTCCTGTAACAAATATAGCATATGCATCGGCTGCATACCTGATTGAGAAAGAATCAGAGTATGAATGGAGGGAATAGAAGAGATACCCAAAATAATCAACAGCAGAGTTCACATAATATCACATACTTGCCAACACCATGCAGTTGAGTTACATGAGTCCAACTTTCATCCAAGTATTCCTGAGAGAGGCGCTGCAACATTGCTGACCTTTTGTGTTGACAACCTAAAGTCTTTATTGTCTTTTCTATTTCCTCTGTTGCAACTTGTGTACAAGATTTTGCATCAGGACATAACTCGAAAAAGTCTGATAAAATATTTTTCGTCTGCATTTTGCAAAATAAAATTATCCATCTTGTTAAAATAAGAGAAATAAAGAGGATATTGGAATGAAACTGTGTTAATATAGGGCAGAAGCATGTTTATATCGGTTAATAACAATAAATACTAATAATGAGAGAATATTTTGTTACCTCAAAATCAAATTATACTTTTCTAGAAATCCTACTTTTCAATGAATAATAAATGTATATTATTTTATTCTGATTTTCAACACATCTCAAAACAATTCACATATCTTTTTATAATTTCAAAATTAACAATACACCTAATGGTCCATATTAATTAAAAGGAATTAAGGAAACCTCAACTGCAAAAGTTATGTTTTAGCAAAAGTAGAATTCAACTTTGCCAATAAGCATTGGTTCTAATGGCACAATCTTAAACTCAGAGAATAACAAAATGGCATGGTGTCATCCTGGGACTTGTCATTGATTCAGCTAAGAATTATGAACTACATATTGATTTTGTCGATTTAAAAAGGCACAGAGAATCACTTGGGGAAAGTAAGACATGCAACTTGCCAAGCATATAATTCTGACAGGATGTTAGGATTTAGTAGGCGAGATTACAAGGAGATTTAACTGTTTGAATAGCTGACTAGGGTCTCCACAAAAGAGTACATGTTGCACAAAATTAAAACATTTGTTAAACAGTCTTTAAACTTCAAATCTGATTATAAAAATGGAATGTTAGCTAACTTTGACAACAAACCAAAGAGGCAAAGAAAATAGAGTATAACATTTCATTTGCCCACAAAACTACATACTATATTGTGTACACATGGATTTGTACATTAGTTTTACGGGGTAGCTACGTACAAGACCCTAAAATTGGTGCAAATCAGCATCACTATAATAAAAGACAGACAGAGAACTGAATATACATTTTAATGAGTTCAGAAGATGGTAATAGCGCATAGATTTCTGAAGAAACATAAAAAACATTATAGAAAGCCAGTAAAAAGAAATATAGCAGCTTTTTTACTGAGCTTTTAATGCAGACCAACAGAAGAATTACACTGATCTCAATGAACACAGCTACAATTGTAAGAGCGAGAAACATTTCTGTCCCTCCAAATAGTAGTCTTTCAAATAGATATATACAATAGCATGGTATATGAGGCTCAGAACAAGAGTAAAACATTGGTCTATATTAGGGCCAAAATGCAAAACAAACTAGGCAAAAAATAAAACAATCCAGATGCTATTAAATTATTAGGAGAATAATTCCATATACCTGTGAACCAGAAGTCCGATTCAGAAGCATACAAATAACCAAAACCCTCCAAGGGTCATGAAAATGATCCTCTTGAATGAGACCAATCTTAGACCGCGGAGGCTTCCATGTATTATCCAGAGTTTTTCTTTTGTAAGCCTCATCCCATTTCTCAGAAGCAGAAAGATTTTTTTTAATTTCAACGGATTTTTCACTGCCCAATTTATCCTTCACACAGTTTTCAAAGGTCTGTAAAGCAATGAATTCAGACTTTCTTCCCTTGTCCAAAGGTTTGACATTTTTCTTCTTCCCACAATAATTATGAAAATAAGGGGAAACATATCTAATACTGTGGGGAACATTTTTCTGAACTACAGGTTTTGTCTTCTTGGGTTTAACTTTACCGGTTGTGGCATCATTTCCATTCTCTTGCTGTTTAATTGAAATACCTTTCTTATTGACATTAATCATTCCATGTTCAATTACATTTCCATCCTCTAGCAATTTATGTTCAAGGAGCTTACCTCCAGTACAATCTGACTCAGCACCAACTTTCTTCACATTGTCACTTTGAAAGGAAGGAACAACTCTTAGAATTTCTGCTTGCTCAGCTGTCTCATCCATTTTAGATGCTCTCTTACCTTCATATCGAAACATTTCAATTGAAATTTTTTCTCCCAAACTACAAATACCTGTTAAAGCTGTAGAATCAAGGTCACTTTCACGGTCATGTGCCTTTACACTATCTATCTTCTCATTCTCATTCTCAAAGCAAGTTGAACCCTTCCGAACCTTGGCATGAGTATCCAGAGTTCTTCTTTTGTAAGCCTCATCCCATTTCTCAGAAGCAGAAAGATTTTTTTTAATTTCAACAGATTTTTCACTGCAACTAGATTCAATTTTCTCCAATTTATCCTTCACACAGTTTTCAAAGGTCTGTAAAGCAATGAATTCAGACTTTCTTCCCTTGTCCAAAGGTTTGACATTTTTCTTCTTCCCACAATTATTATGAAAATAAGGGGAAACATATCTAATACTGTGGGGAACATTTTTCTGGACTAGAGGTTTTGTCTTCTTGGGTTTAACTTTACCAGCTGTGGCATCATTTCCATTCTCTTGCTGTTTAATTGAAATACCTTTCTTATTGACATTAATCATTCCATGTTCAATTACATTTCCATCCTCTAGCAATTTATGTTCAAGGAGCTTACCTCCAGTACAATCTGACTCAGCACCAACCTTCTTCACATTGTCACTCTGAAAGGAAGGAACAACTCTTAGAATTTCTGCTTGCTCAGCTGTCTCATCCATTTTACATGCTCTCTTACCTTCACATCGAAACATTTCAATTGAATTTTTTTCTCCCAAACTACAAGTACCTCTTAAAGCTGTAGAATCAAGGTCACTTTCACGGTCATGTGCCTTCAAACTATCTATCTTCTCATTCTCATTCTCAAAATAAGTAGAACCTTTCCGAATCTTGGCACACGTATCCAGAGTTTTTCTTTTGTAAGCCACATCCCATTTCTCAGAAGCAGAAAGATTTTTTTTAATTTCAACAGATTTTTCACTGCAACTAGATTCAATTTTCTCCAATTTATCCTTCACACAGTTTTCAAAGGTCTGTAAAGCAATGAATTCAGACTTTCTTCCCTTGTCCAAAGGTTTGACATTTTTCTTCTTCCCACAATTATTATGAAAATAAGGGGAAACATATCTAATACTGTGGGGAACATTTTTCTGAACTACAGGTTTTGTCTTCTTGGGTTTAACTTTACCAGTTGTGGCATCATTTCCATTCTCTTGCTGTTTAATTGAAATACCCTTCTTATTGACATTAATCATTCCATGTGCAATTACATTTCCATCCTTTAGCAATTTATGTTTAAGGAGCCTACCTCCAGTACAACATGACTCAGAACCAACCTTCTTCACAATGTCACTTTGAAAGAAAGGAACAACTCTTTGAATTTCTGCTTGCTCAGCTGTCTCATCCTGTTTAGATGTTCTCTTACCTTCATATCTAAACATTTCGATTGAATTTTTTTCTCCAAAAGTACAAGTACCCATTAAAGCTGTAGAATCAAGGTCACTTTCATGGTCATGTGCCTTTACACTATCTATCTTCTCATTCTCATTCTCAAAGTAAGGAGAAACCTTCCGAACCTTGGCACGCTCCTCTGCTGTGTTCTTACATTTGGATTTTCTTTTCTTTGATTTAACTTTAATGGTTTCAATTTCATTTCTAAATTTTTGCAATTCAGATTTGCTTTCCTTATTCAATGGTTGAATATTAAACTTCTCCCCACTGTCATTATGGAAATAAGGGGAGACATTTCTAACACCAACCCGGATTGTGTTTTCCTGCACCACAGACTTCATCTTCTTGGATCTAACATTGAAGGTTTCAGCATCATTTCCATTCTCCTGTAGATTATTTGCAATAACTTTCTTTGTTTTCAAATTAGTCATTCCATTTTCAATTATACTTCCATCCTCTGGAAGCTTATCTTCAGGGAAGCCAGAAACAGTACCAGGTAAAGCATTGAATCTAATGTCCCTATCATAACACGATACATCATCAACATTAATTGCATTGTTACTTTGAAGGAAATGAGAAACATCTTGAATTTGAGCATGCTGCACTTTGTGCTTTGCAGATGTTCTCTTGCCTGGGAATTCAAAATTTTCAATTGCAACATTATCACCATACTTGGACCTTAGAGAAACAGAATCAAAATCATTTTCATGATCGAGTGCTTTGACATTAACTGTTTTCACACTGTCATTGTGAATGTAAGGAGAAACCTTCTGAACATTTTCATGCTCCTCGACCACTTTCTTCTTCTTTTTTTCCTTGGATTTAATCTTTCCATCTGCCAGCAGCTTATCTTCAACAAATATAATGTCATGGCCATAACAAGATAATTCAGGATGAATATTCTCCTCATTATCACCTTGAGGTTCATGTTTCTTGAGTATGAATTTCCTGGTTTCAATGTCGTCATCATTGTCCCACAAACTATGCTCAACTCCTTTCTTCTTTTTTCCCTTGGATTTAATTTTTGCATCTGCCAGTACGTTATCTTCAAGAAATTCAATGTCATGGCGATAACAGAAAAACTCAGAACCAATCTTCTTCCCTTGCACACCTTGAGGCTCACACTTCTTTACTATTAATTCACTGGTTTCAGCACCACTAACATTCTCACACAGCTTATTCTCAACTGCTTTCTTCTTCTTCTTTTCCTTGGATCTAATCATTCTATCTGACTGCAGCTTATCTTCAACAATTCCAATGTCAAAGCCATGACAACATAATTCAAGATCAATCTTTTCCTCATTGTCACCTTGAGGCTCACACTTCTTCAGTATGAATATACTTGTTTTAGTGTTATCACCATTCTCCCACAGCTTATTCTCAACTGCTTTCTTCATCTTCTTCTTTTCCTTGGATTTAATCTTTCTATCTGACTGCTGCCTATCTTCAATAAATCCAATGTCAAAGCCATAACAACACAATTCAGGGTCAGTCTTTTCCTCAATGTCACCCTGAGGCTCAACCTTCTTCGACTTTCCCTTCCTTTTGGATTTAATCTTCTCAGAGGCAATTTCAATTCTAATCTCTCCATTTCTATAACATGATTCAACATCAACCATCTTGCTGTCAACATGAGGCTCATGCTTCAACATTCTCTTCTGTTTGGATTTTATCTTTCCAATTGCAGTTTCATCTCCCTTCCCTTCACTGTCATGACAACACAATCCAGTATCAACCTTCTTTTCAGTGTCATCTTCAAGCTCATCCTTCTTCAACCTTTTCTTCCTTTTGGATTTGACCTTTCTAATTGAAATTTCAGCTCCATTCTCTTCTCTATTGTCCTGCATGAATTTTCCGCAAGCACTTGCATAAGCAACAAATGAGGGGGGAAAATAATTTCTAATCATTTTGATTCACTAGGTTTCCCGTAGTTTTCAAATTGAAAAAAATTGTTTCGTTGTACTTAGTTATTACCAAAATGCTATGAGGATCACTTACTCCCTTCTTCCCATAGTCATTCTGAAAGTATGGAGAAACTTTTGGAACTTCCTTGTGCTTTTTAGATGTTTTCTTCTCATTATTGTTTTTGGTGTTTTCAGTCCTCATCTCATTGCCGCTCCTTTGGAAATCATGTTCAATCAACCACTTTCTGCTGTCATTTGGTTCTTTACTCTTACTCTTTAGTTTCTTTACGTCCATCACGGTTGCTTCTTTTTGGGCAGGCAGCACTAAAATACACTCCATTCTCCTACAAATACACTGCCATCATCCAATTTTCTTGCTAGAGTTGAGAAAAGAATATAGGAAATGTCAACAATATGCTAGAACAACCATTGCTGAGGAATAGAAAAGGCTAGGTGTTAAGTAACAATGTCACACAATTCACAAACACTCAGCTACACAGAAAATGACACCCTGATGACCTGACTAATTTAATTACAGCAGTTACCAAGGGATGACATCAGCTTTTCTCCATTCTCTGTTCTTTTTGTCCTTTCGTTCTTTACCAATAGTTGTGAAGCAAAAGAAACTGAGTGCTAGTCTGTAGTCTGTTCTATTTATACCTCCATCATTCTATGGCTTTCTGTTCTGCAAAAAATATGAGGTTAATAAATTAATCACCTTTCTCCTTTTGATTGAACAAGACTTTTCAAGAGTAGTACTACTTTTACTCAATAATCCACTCTTCAGTAAAGTGGCATCAAAGGATTGTGGTATAGGTGGGCTAAATCCACATATATCATTGATAAGGGAGCAATGTTATGCTAGCCTTAGAGGGATAGCTAGGACAATACTAACAGTGGGAGTTTTTATTGGGGATTCTTCATGGAGAAGTAAGAGTATCTTTAGTTGGAGTTGCTTAGATAAGTTGCTTCAAGGCATCTTTATTGGTGTTGCTTAAATCACTATTCTTAATAAGCAAATAAGCAATTCATGCTTATTTCATAAAGACCACTAGAGACATATACCAGGAGATTATAATAAGCAATGGTTGCTTAAATAAGCAACTGTTGCTTTAACTTAAAAACAAGCAAATATCATGTAAGTGTGGGACACACTTAATTTAAATAAGCAATTTTTTTAGGGATGTACCACTAGACAGAGGAGTTGCTTCAATTAAATGTAAAAATTATTATATGTGTCAAATATGAGATCCACTTAAACACAACTTGTGAGGGATGCACCAATAAAGATGTTCTTATTATTTTTTTCTTTCCCTTTAGTCCTTTACAGATCTTTCTTCCCCCTCCTAATCTCTTAAACTGGGCCACCAACAAAGATTAACAAGTATGAGGGAAAAGAAAAGAAAAGGAAAGATCATATATCAATTTGACAATTCGACAACATGGTTAGATAGTCTGAAGTCACACCAACGAGCACAATTAAAGCGAGTAGAAAAACATTAGTATACATACAGTTATATGAAAAGGGATAAGAACTTACGCGATTGAATAGGAGTTGGGAAGCATAAACGAACAGATTTAAAACCTTGATTTTCTGTAGAAAAAAAAAAACAAGAAGAAAAAGATCGAAAACATTTAAGTAAAATAAGGAGACAGTGAAAACTGAAAAAACAGAGAAAGAAATATATTAGTATTATTAACATATGGTTAAAATTGGTTTTGCTTCGTATCCATTTTCACCTCTCACTTTCCCTTCTTTTGTCATTCCCACTGGTCACGGCTTGCTTTGGACTATCGATATTGTAATTGAGTTGTGGTTCGGTCCATTTAGTTGCTTATGTAATTGGGTGGGGTTCCTCTTTCGGAAGTGATTTTGGTATAAAAAGAAGAGATTAGCTGGGAAACCGAGTTACAGTAAAGATTTTTGCACAAATTTTTCATAATAATCTTTCACACTAAACTATAACAAAACAGATATAAATTATGAAATTTTAATCTTACTTTTATTTTTATTGAGTAATTTTTTTATATTCACATTAATTTATTATATTATTTTTATAATTTAATTATATTTATTTATAAAATTTAATAATTAATTTTTTTATTAAATATATAAATTTAAATTTATGATATAATTATTAAAATTATAACGAGATACACAATTCATGCTTCGAGGATGTCTTTGTCTTGTACTCATATTTGCACATATTCGAGCACGAATAATATCCATCAAAGCCAATGTCGAGAGGCAATTTTGGAACCATATTCACACATGAGCCGAGGAGTCACATACTCTCCCAAATTTTTTTCTCTCCTCTTAGTAAATATAGACTCTCTTTTTTAATTTTACTTCTTTTGTAGTATTTTTTTTTTTTTTTACTCTCCAAACTGTTTCTTCCCTTTCAAAAACTATTGAATTTTTTACAAAAAAGAAATTATAATTTTTTATATGCAGCTATTTTTGTCATCTTAGCGCTGCCACCTATACAAATCCATAGTTTGGTTACTAGTATGTATTACCCAACCTTACGTACCCCAACTTGTTATGCACTAAGCTAAAATAATATTTTATAATAAATTTTGGAAAAAAAAAGTTACAATATTAGTAAAATAAGTTGTTGAGTGATATTATGTTAAATTGAAAAATAAATTATTCATCTATATCGTTCATTAGAAAATTTTATATTTTTTACTAAAATTATAAAATAAAAAAAATTAGTTGTCTGGAAGAAAAATTTATTTTTCGTAAATAATATTTATAGTATTTATCATAATTAAACCATTTTAATTTATGACACTAATTAGATTTACATATTTTTAGTATAAACATTTTAATAAAATAAATAATAAAGTAGTTACATTATATGAAAATTAATTGTCTCGAGCATGTTTCTCTCTTAAATAATATTTGTAACTTCTATTCTAATTAAAACTATTTTAATTTATAATATTATTAATTATTATTTTTAGTATAAATATTTTAATAAAATTTATGAAATAATAATATTAATGGCCTTGGTAAGACTTGATATATTAATGGCCTTGGTAAGATTTGATTTCCCGTAAATAATATTAGTAATCTTTATTATAACTAAAACTATTTAATATTTTATGTGTTGCATTTTTAACTATTTTTAGATTTTATTTTAATTAAAATTTATTTTTATTTATTGTATGTTATTTAGCTTTTTTTAGAAGTTTGTTGTTTGGACTTAATATTTGCCTTTTAAGTGTTTTTTTTTATTTTATTTGGAACTTGTTATTGTCACCGCATAGATGCGTGGGCAAAAATATCTTTCATAACATTAGAGTTTTCTTCAAAAATATAATATATAATTGTGCTCCAAACGATTAAGTTGTGATTTTCCGAATTGAAAAAAAAATGAAAAATACTTAAAAAAGGCACTTTGATACTCAAGTCAAACAAGTTTTTAGTCTAGAGAAATAATGACGCAATAAAAATTTCAAAGAATGAATAATAAATAACAATAATAAAATCTTATTAATTGCTTCTCTATTTATGGATGTAGAAATGTGTTTGAGCTTTTTAATTATGGTTAATTAATATAAATTATTCTTAATTAATTTGAGATTATCTTATCATTTTTTTTTATATGAGATCTTACTAACTTAACCTAAGCCCAGGTTTTGCCAATATGTATTTGTCGGGATGTTGTCAAAATCTTGTGTATAGTTGTACCTATTCTATTTGTTTGGGAGTGTGGTTATCAAATTTTCGAGTTAACTCTTAAGCTCTTACGAATTTATGAGTCCACTTATTTTTTATGAGTTAACTTGTGTACAAACTCTGTTTTTAGCAAACCCTGAGTAAACTCGGTAAACTCTTGAGCTTACTAATGAGTCGTCAAGTCAACAAATCAGTTTGTTTTGTATGCATTTAGAGTTCAATATATTTTTTTATTTAATGTGTCATTCTTAAACCGAATAACAAACGTCTCTAAGAACATCAAGTCTTTATTTTTTAACAATATCAAACATTAATGAGAATGTTCTACCATTATTATTGCCTTTAAAATTTATTATTTGATAATCCATTGTTACACTTAGTTATTTAAGTATTGTGGAATGTATGATTTAATATTTTGACTTATTATGTTGAAATGTTTAATTGTATGTTATTTATAGATATTTTTTATTATTTTTATATAAAGTAAAATCTTATTATGAAAGAGAACTCCTTGATACGCTTCAAAGGTTAAGGTAATAAACTCAAGTGTTGAAGAGTATAGCAAAATATAGAGCTTTCCATTATGAGAGCTAGGATTAATGAGGAGTCAAGGGCAACATTGCTAGGTTCCTTAGTGGTTTGAGCATGGAGATAAGAGATAAAGTTGAGCTTTTACCATATTTGCAAAAAAGATTACTCATCATATCCTTATGCAAAAAGGGATCAAGTCAATGGGAGCTCTTCCAAGAGCTTCCCTAAAGAGGAGCCACCCAAAGCATCACATAAAGAGCATAAACCATTGCATCATAAAGAAAATTGCCCTACTAGTTCTACTTCTAAGTCTACTGGCATTAAATGTTTTAAATGTCTTAGGAGAGGGTACATTATCTCTCAATTCCCCAACAACAAAACCATGATCATGAGGGGTCAAGATGTTTATAGTAGTGAAGATATCTCACCTTCCTCCTCTAGTGAGAATGAGAAAGAAGGGGTCATGAGCATGAACATTGCATGGAAGAGCTCTATCCTTGTGAAGGTGACCTCTTAATGGTTTGGAGACTTCTTGGAAGCTAACCTCTTGAGCTAGACCAATCCCAAAGAGAGAACATCTTTCATATAATATGTAAAGTTTTAAATAAGACATGTTCTCTCATTGTGGATAAGGTGACCTCTTAATGGTTCGGAGACTTCTTGGAAGCTAACCTCTTGAGCTAGACCAATCCCAAAGAGAGAACATCTTCCATACAAGATGTAAAGTTTTAAATAAAAGACATGTTCTCTCATTGTGGATAAGGTGACCTCTTAATGGTTCGGAGACTTCTTGGAAGCTAACCTCTTGAGCAAGATCAATCCCAAAGAAAGAACATCTTTCATACAAAATGTAAAGTTTTGTTGTAACTCAAGGCGAAAAGCTAGCCTTAACACCAATTCCCCATCCAAAACCTTATAAACTTCAGTGGCTTAATGATAAGGGGGAGATGGTGGTGAACCAACAAGGGAAGGGGCCAATTTCTGTTGGAAGTTATGAAGATGAGATAATTTGTGACAAAGTTCCAATGGATGTTGATCATATCTTGTTGGGGAGACCATGACAATTTGACAAGAAAGTCATCTATCATGGTCACTCTAATGAGATAATTCTCACCACAAGGATAGGAAGGTGAAGTTGTATCCTCTTATACCCTCACAGGTGGAAAAGGATTAACTAATCATGAAGCATAAAAGGGATGAGGAGAAAAAAACTTCCACCCTTAAAGCTTGAAAGAGGTAAGGAGGAAGAGTTGGAAAGTAGTGCCCCTTCCAAGAAATTTGTTAAGAAAGAAAGTCAGTTTTCCACCAAAAAAGATATAAAAAATGCATCTTACTTGATAAACATTTTTATCTTCTCCTTTGCAAAGAGGCACCATCTTGCACTGCCACAAATATTGAGATTGAGCCTCTTCCACAAGGGTTCAAAATCTTTTGAAAAAATTTGATGATCTTTTCCAAAGAAGTCCCTAAGGGGTTACCTCCTCTAAGGGGAATTGAACATTAAATAGATCTTTTTCATGGTGCTAGCCTACCCAATAGGCTTGCATATTGGACAAACCCCCTTGAGACTAAAGAAATTGAGTTTCAAGTTCAAGATTTATTGGAGAAGGGTTGAGTTCAAAAGATCCTCAACCCTTGTGTTGTTCCAATCTTGTTGGTGCCCAAGAAGGATGACAAATGGAGGATGTGTATAGACTATTGTGCCATTAACAACATCACCATTAAGTATAGACACTCAATCCCTAGACTTCATCACATGTTAGATGAATTACATGGAGCAAAAATCTTTTCAAATATTGATCTTAGAAGTGGTTACCATCATATAAGAATTAAAGAGGGTGATGAATGGAAAATCGCTATTACCACCACATTTGGGCTTTTATGAATGGTTATTAATGCCCATTGGGCTCACAAATACTCCTAGTAATTTCATGCACCTAATGAATCATGTTCTCAGGTATTGTTTTGTAACATCCTTCGTTACAATAACACCCAAAAGTATAACAGTTAAGTAATTATTGAAAATAAAAAAATATCAAATAATAAATAAGAATTTATCAACCTTACAAAGCATAATTCTCAAATGTGGACATCTAAAAAAATAATATAAAGGATAATTGTAATAACAACGTTCATAAAAAGGAAAACCTAAACTACGGCTAAGTCTTCATGCCTTCTTAGCCTCTAAAGCTTCCTCCACTTCTGACTCTGAAAACAACACTTTTTAATGAGATAAAAATCTCAGTGAATAAAACAAGTTTTAAAAAAAGTTTCGCAAATAGCGTTGTTCTCAGCCGGTGTGGAATTTAGAAAAACAACCATGGTACCCGCAAAAAGATGTTTTTAAAGACAAAATATAATTTGTTTCTATTATGAATAATTTAATAAACACGAAAGAAAATGGTGTTTTAATTAACACCCTCACAATGCACACAATCGTCGCAAAAATATAGTGATACTCAAAATCACTCGCTCCTACTCTACGATTCCCAAAACCAAGGTTTTGAATAGATTCTTCAAAAAGGTTTATGAGCTCATATTCCATATAATGGTGTCTCACTACCTTCCCCACGCTATTATGGAGGTATCCAAAATCTTTTCTCCATCCCGGATGGAGGTATTTAAAACCTCTTCCCTATATGAAACGAAGGTATCTCATACATCTATCCCATGGATGTATCTCAAATTTCACCCCCCATTCCAAATAGAGGTATCTCAAACAATTATTAAAAATATTTTCAAACACCAAAAACAACTAATAAAATATACCACGGAGGGTTAAAAGTTGACTTTTTACTCACCTTTTGAAGCGAGATCCCACCACTTTAATTCTTCTACTTCTATGTCCCTCTTTCTTAACCCTAGAGTAATCGACTAATCTATGATATTCTAAGGGAACTAGTTAACCCTATATATAATAGTTTAGGGTTGTTTTCCCCTCTCTATATTTTATATAAAAGATTGATTTTTCTAGATTAAATCCAAAATAGTATATTTGTTTTATCTTATTTCAATTTTAAAGGAAATATTATCTTAATCTTGTTTATTCAAAATTCCTAACAATTTAATCTTTTAATTGATTTTTTTTCTTAACAACTTAATCTATCTTCCCTTAACTGAATGCTTATTTGAATATTTGTATTTTAAATTTTTGGAATGTTACAGTTTTGGTAGGTTTTGTGTAGTTTATTTTGATGATATTTTAGTGTACAATAGGAGCCTAGATGATCATATAGGACATCTTAGGCAAGTCTTTTTATTCTTAGGACCAACAACCTTTTTGCCAACATTGGAAAGTGCACCTTTGTGTTGAAAATGTAGATTTTTTAGGTTTTGTTGTAAGTGCACAAGGGTTCCATGTGGACCTCGAGAAAATCAAGGTCATCCAAGAGCGGCTACCCCAACAAGTGTGACTGAGATCAAGAGTTTTTATGGTCCCACAAGTTTCTATAAGCACTTTGTGCCTAATTTTCCGCACTTGCTTCACCACTCAATAAGTTAGTGAAAAAGGACGTCCCTTTCCTTTGAAGTGAGAAACAAGAAAAATCTTTCCAACTTCTTAAGGGTAAGCTTACCAATACATCAGTTCTAGCTCTTCCTGACTTTTCTAAGAATTTTGAGCTAGAATGTGATACATCTGGAGTAGGTGTAGGAGCTATTTTGTTGCAAGGAGGGCAACCTATTGCTTATTTTAGTGAAAAAACTTCATGGTGTCCACCTCAACTACCTCACCTATGACAAAGAGTTTTATTCCTTGATAAGGGTGCTCCAAACCTGGGAACATTACCTTTTTTCCAAGGAGTTTGTCAATCATAGTGACCATGAGCCACTTAAATATTTGAGAAGGCAAGGAAAACTAAACAAAAGGCATGCAAAATGGGTTGAATTTCTTGAGACTTTCCCATATATCATTATAAGAAAGGAAAAGCAAATCAGGTAGTTGATGCTTTGTCTATAAGATAGAACCACTTTACCACTTTGAGTGCTCAAATTTTAGGATTTGATGACATTAAGGAAATGTATTCCTCTGACCAAGATTTTGGGTCCATTTTTGCTGCATCTTCTTTTAAAGCCAAAGATGGCTTCTTCTTGAGTGAGGGGTATTTGTTAAAGATGGAACACTTTGCATACCCTGAGGATCTATTATAAAAATGCTCACAAAAGAGAGTTATGAAGGTAGGCTCATGGTGAATTTTGGAATTCATAAAACTATTGTGCTTTTGAAAAAGAAATTATTTTGGCCCATATGAAAAGAGATGTCCAAAGGCATTGCTCAAGATGCATATCTTGCAAGCTAAGTCTAAAGTGATGCCTCATGGTTTCTACACACTTTTGCATGCTCCTTCTACACCTTGGGTGAAGATTAGCATGGACTTTTTGTCCTTGGGCTCCCAAGAACCCATTGAGGTGTAGACTTCATCTTTGTGGTAGTGGACTGTTTTTATCAAGATGGCCTATTTCATTCCCTGCCACAAGGTGGATAATGCGAGCAACATCAGACTAATGGGCAAACTGAGGCGGTGAATAGATCTTTATCCACAATGTTGAAGACAATCTTGAAAGGCAATCATAAGTCTTTGGATGAATACCTTCCCCATATTAAGTTTGCATATAATGGGGTGGTTCATAAGATTACCAAGCATTCCCTTTTTTAGGTTATTTATAGTTTTAACCCTTTTACTCCTTTGGACTTATTGCCTCTCCCTACTTTGCACTTTTTTCATAAGAATGGAGAATCAAGGGTTGAGTTTGTGAAGAGGTTGCATGAAAGGGTTAAAGATAACATAGAGAACCAATTAAAAGGGTATGCATCTTCTTCAAATTGGGGGAGGAAGGAAGTAATCTTTAATGAAGGGTTAGAAAGTATCGCTTTCTTTCTAAGTGGAAGTCAAGGCTTAGCCCTAGAGGAGATGGTCTCTTCCAAGTCCTATAGAGGGTGAACAATAATGAATATATAAGTTAGACCTTCTTGAGGACTATGGAGTTAGCACCACATTTAATGTTTGTGACTTATCTCCTTTTGCAGGTGTTGATGAAGAAGAGGACGACATTCCAAATTAGAAGTCAAATCCTTCCTAAAGGGAAAGAGATTATGCAATCCTACCTACCAAGGGTCTTATCACTAGGGTCACAGTTAGAAGGATAGAGGAAGACATGGCTAGAAGGGAATATGCTAGACGTCAACTCCTACTTGAAGTAAAAACCATAGACCATAGTGCTTGATTTCTTGTACTTGTATTTTTTTGCTTTTATTAGTAGTTAGGTGGGTGCATTTATGCTTGTATTTTTGTTCATCCTCCTTTTTATTGTAAAGCATGGGGTGTCATTGGTTATTATGTCGTGTGTGTGCAAGAAGGTGGTCCTTAGAGCATGTGGATGTGTGGTTTCTACCACACCTCTTATTTTAGTTCTCTACACCTCCGTAACACTCACAAAAGCATGAACAACATGTGGACCTCCTTCGTTCCCTCTCTTAGGTGCCAAATTTAAATGAGAGGAGACAAGAACCATGTTTAATGGGACAATTCAGGATTAGAATGAGTTAACCTTGTGTTAGTTGCCTTTTAAGCTAATTAATCTTGGTTTTATCCTTCTAATTCTCACACCTTCTCCCCAATAAATAACACTCACCCCCCATTGTTCTCCTCGCAATTTGAATGAATGATATAAGACTCATTTTCAAGAGCATTTTTTCTTAGATGTCTTGAATTTTCTCCTTAGAGAAAATTCTTCCTAGTTGGATTTTATCAAGGGTTTTTTCCATTGTGGCAAGCATCAAGAATTTTTGGTTTATCTATCTTGAGTGGCATTATCCATCATTGGTTCTTCTTTCTTTCACCTTCATCTTCTTGATGATTAGAGCCTCAATAGAGGAAGATCATGTGAGAGCAATCAAGGATTGCATCACCCACCATTTTAATCCTTTGAGGCTAGCACTTAGTGCATTAGGAGTAGGATGGGGAGTTATTGTGTGGAGGCACATACACGGTGAAAATTTTTCAAACCTTAATTCCAACCTCCACTACCCTAAACCCCTAATCTTAAGAGGCCACATTATAGACCTCTTACTCCTCCATCATTACTTGTATTCACCTGCATGTTTTCTTGCATATCTTCTTGCAGAATTGGAAAAAGAGGAAGAAAGGCCTTTGATGCATTGCATTTTATCTATTTTTAGGTTTTATTTTAATTAGAATTTTATCTATTTTTATGTTATTTGGGTTTAATATTTTCATTTTAGGTGTTTTTAATTATGTTTTGGAATTTGTTACACTTTTAGTGTTTTTTTATGTTGAGGATATAATTTGCTAGATATTGATGCGTTTTTGGACTAATTTGAAGCATTGGATTGAAGCTTAAAGCTCTGGAGGAAATTCAGAAAAAAAAATGAATTATGAGAAATTAATGAAAGATTGTATTCCCGTGCAAAAATATGTACTCCCTTGTGTATCAATTTAATTGCTCTATTGTTATGACCTTTTTTGGGTTTAGACATTAATTTAAATAGAGGGTTGCTATTCGAAACTAGGAGTCTTGGATTTTCTAATCAAAGACAACATAGAGAGCAAGGTTTGGAGTGTCTCCTTTCCGCTTTTTCTATTCTGGGTTTGATGAATTTTATTTCTTTGTTTTTTATAGTCATGAACATGTGTCAGTAGATTTTTTATTCTGGGTTTGGGGTTTAGCCCTTGACTCTATTCATGATGAATTAAGTATTTTTATTATTCTTATATTGGTTTCTCTTAATTTCTTCTCTATTGATTTTACCAATGCAATACGCTTGATCACCAATTTTGTAGTAATAGATAATTAGGGAATGACCGAAAGGTAAACTTAATTGTCGGAACCTAGAGAAGAAACTTAGGAATTAAATTATAAAAGTAGGCTTAAACCTTCAAGGACTCAATGAATTAGCAGGGAACTTAATAGATTTAATTGAACATTGCTACCACGAAAGTAGGGATCAATTCAATTAAATACACATTTGTATCTTGAAAAAGAATGAAGGTTACCTTAGGTTAATTCACCTTTATAGAGAAACAGTAAGAGCATAAAAGATAATTAATTTTGATTTAATAGACAGTCATGGCATGATATCCCCAATCCTGGAAGTTTCTAAAATTTGAATTTCAAATACTTAAATTATTTCCTCCTTTATTTTATCATATTTTTGTTATATTTCAAATATATTAAAAATCTAAAAAAATTTACATTTTATTTTAGTTACAGTTTCCAATATTTGATATTATTTTATTTAAAGTTGTCATCTTATTTTAATTTTAGAATTTACTGTTACTTTATTTTTATTTCAATAAATTAGAGAACTTTAATTTTTTTTTAATTATAAAAAGAAATTAAAATTAATTAAAATTATAAACAATTATTCTTTCCAAACGCACAGTCTCTATGGAATAATGATTATTTTTATTCCTTGACGATACCGTACACTTGCAGTTTTCACACATCAGCCTTTAGATTTGAGGTCAAATCATCTTCAAGAAAGAGGAGATATCCTACCTAGCATGGACCTTAGTTAGGAGGATGAAGGAAGACATGACAAGGATGAAGCTCATTGAAGACCTTTGGCCATAGTCTTAAATTTAAGTTGCTTGTAAATATTTTAGTAATTAGGAGGTGTGCTTAGTTTTCATTTAGGCCTTGTATTTTTTACCATTTTCCTTTGTTAGAGCATGTGGTGCCTTTAGTTAATATGTGGAGTGTGTGAAGAAAGAGGTCCAACCCATTTGGGCGTGTGGATTAATTCCCACACCCTTTGCCTTGTTTTTGCACCTTTCTTTGTAACACGCAAAACATGACCAAGATAGGGACTCACATGTTCCCCATTAGAGGCGCTAGATTAGGGAGAAGATTGGGTTAGTTTTGCTTAATCTTGGGCTATCAAGATATGGGAGTATTAACCTTGTTTTTCCTCTCCTAATCCTAACGTCTCACTCACTCTCCCACTTATAAATACCTTCTCATTTACTCATTATAAGGCACACTTGAATGATTAAGAATAAGACTCCTTTTTTAGTATTTCTTTCTTAGTAAAGTGTCTTGAGTTCCCTCTCTTTTGAGAGGATTCTTCTGGTGGTTTTTATCAAGGGTCATCTTCCTTGTGACAAGCCTCCAATCTTAAGGGTTACCTTCCTTCAAGGAAGTGGCATCCCACCTTCATTCCTTGTCTGTCCATCAACCATTTGTTGGAGCTTAGAACCTTTGGATAAAAATCATGGGAGATGCAAGACAAATTGCATTGAGGAGAAATGGAAGGTGGATATCCAGTTCCAATGAAGGAAGATAAAGTCTTTAAATTACAAGGCTTGCCATGAAGGAAAGGACCCTTGATAAAATCTAAGGAAGAGCTTCCTCAATAGAGGATTCTCAAGACACTTTACTAGATCAAATGCTCACTAAAAGAGATTTACTTCATTCATTCAAATGTGCCCAAAACAATGAAATGAGATGGGTATTTATAAGAAATGAAAGGGCAGTAGGCTGTTGAGATTAGGAGAGAAAAACCAAGGTTAATTCTCCTTAATCTTGATTGTCCAACATTAGCTAAATCAAGGCAAGGATTAGCATGTTTCTCTCACCTAATTAATGCTCCTCTAGGGAACATGTGGGTCCACATGTTGGTCAAAAGCTTTGTGAGTGCAAGAAGGGTGCAAAAACAAGTCAAAGGTGTAGAGAACAACCCACACGTCTAAGACTAACCCAATTACACACACGCTCCACATATTAATTAGTGGCACCTCCATGCTCTAAACTAAACAAAGAAATAGCTGAAACACATGGCCTGAAGAAATGATAAGCATAACCACCTAATTACAAGAACAAAACAAATGTGTACAAACAATCTCTAACAAGGACTACGACTTAATATCTTGACTTCAAGCAAGAGCTAAGGACTAGTGTGCTCCATCCTAGACATGACCCTAGTGATGTGACCTTTGACAAATAGGATTGCATCAGAAGACACCATTTAGTCACCAATACCTTACCCCTTCCAGTAGGTACAGACATTTTATGGTCAAGTTTGATACTAAATGGTTCGTAAAAGGTTATTGTAGGTCGACACTGAAAGATGTTTAATCATCATCTCACAATTAGTACATGGAGACTTTAGTGCATTTCTTCATACGCAAAAGTTGTTGAATCATAGTTTAGTTTCATTTCCAATCCTAAATGTGATCTACTTTGATGAAAGTTTCCTCCTTATATGGGGATTAGTTATATATAAGCTTTTTTTTTTTATAGTCAAATGTTAGTGATGTTAGTTTTTGTTAGTTGTGAGGATCAACCGCTCAGAGAAAAAGAGAACGAAAGAGAGAGAGAGCAAGTGAGAGAGGGAGAAATAGACACGTATGCGTTTATACTTTACTACATGTATCTGCTTCTCTTACTCTTCATGAAGATGCAAATGCATCTTGATGAGTTGTCTTACTCTTCATGAACTGCATCTACTTCTTACTTTTTACATGATGCATCTTACTCAAGTTGTGTTTGACTTTTGACAAGTTGTGTCTACATCTTACTCAATTGTGTCTACTCTAGAAGTCACATCTGATGTAAGACATCTCCTCTAGGTTGCATTTTCACAAAATGTGTTACCATCTTATAGTTTCCAACATGTGCTTGTGTGGTGTCTTCGTAAGATGCATTTATGACTTCATGAAGAGTAAGAGAGGCAAATGCATGTAGTGAAGACATAAACACATGTTGTAAAATAAGATGCAAATGTATCTTGCTAAGTCGCGACCTCCAAAAGCCTTATACCAAATGTGACCTACAAATGCTCTTACAAAATGTGAATTCAGTAAAATCTATTTTTTTACAAATCTAGATTTCTTAGTTTGAATTCATTAAAATTATTTTTTTACAAGTTCGATTAAGTAATCCAAATTTATAAAAAAAACAACCTACTAATTACCTAATATATGCTAAAAATTCACATTTAAATGAATCCATAATAGGTAGTTCAGATTTATCAAAAGTCAAATCCAAATTACCTATTTTCAAAACACCCCACCTCCCTTGCGTTTCATCCCCTCTCCAATTTATCTGCCATCCCTCCCTTAATACACTATACTCTCCACCTCCTCCACCACCACTCTCACCCCTACCCTACACACTCATCACGTTGGTCTCAACCCTTACACTTAAGGATATTTTTGTCAATACAATTTATTATAAAAGTATTGGGAGAAATTCCTCTTTCACAATTGCATCATTGAGATGAGTCACACTGCAATCACCATCATTTATCAAGTCCACAACTACCTCGGTCCTTGGAGTCGAACTCAACTATTATAAAATTTGTTCAATTATATTCACTAACAAGAAAACTATAAAATAAAAAAAAAACAATTTTTAATCCCTAAATTTTCAAAAATTTAAAAAAAACTGATTTTTAAAAATTTAGGTAATAAACCAAACTTCTGAAAAATTTAAGAACTTTGACTTATCAATTTTTTTCAGCCACTTGAACCAAAAATTTAAAAATGTTTAAGAACCTCTTGAGTAGTGAAGATAAAGTTTAGAAACTAGAGTAAATTCTTAAAAAGTTGAAGGACTTAGGTAATTCTAATTGTTAAGCATCCATGCATATGATGCATGTCTTCTAAAACTGAACGATCTCCATGAAATTGAAAAACTCAACCAGATGTAAACAAAGTCAAATGTGAAATGGGTTTTAAGTAATTGCCATTATCAATTACAGTGTACTAATATCTGGGGAGACCATTGCATTTACAATAGTTATATCGTCAAAATAGAGGAAGATGTGGACCACACATCCAAAAAACACATCTTCAAACAAAATATGCCTTCATAGCATATATCCAAGCTATGGGTTTTTCTCCTGCACCTTCAAAATTTCTTCCGATACCCCATTTGTAAGGTGTATTTTCACTACAAACTAGTCTTCCCAAGTGGTTCTAAAGGGTATCAGAAGAAATTATAGAGATGTAGGAAGAAATTGTAGCTAATCACAAAAAATGGCCCTTAAATTATACTTATGAGATGGCCCATCAAAACATAAACTACCACCGTTCAATGTTTTGCTATTTTAAGGATCCTCTCCATCAACTCTGCCGCAGAAGGCCTCTTAACCGGATCAGGGTCAATCATGACCTAAATGCACCACAAAGTCAGATAAGTCAACCAAACCAAACCTAATTAATAATACAAAAAAAGATCACACAAATTCTCTACCTTAAAAAGATCACAGACACTAATTGAGAAATAAGAAACACGTCCACCAAATATAAATATAAACAATAGTATTAATCCAATCTCATTCTCATCATTTCCAATGCATTAAACATGATTTCTAACAAACCTTAACCATTTATTAATTCATTAACGAATCCTGTTAATGCGCCAGCTATGAAGAGTTAAAGACCCTGAATTTTAAATGTCAGAATGGCAAGATGACTCAGTTAACAATTCAGTGCTCCAGTTTTTCTATCTTCATATCAAGAGCCATTTATATGTTGGTCACAATTATTCCATTTCACTTTCCCTTAAATCACCATACTAGCATTTTTCCCCTAGTTGTGACTACAGGTACTAATGCTACAGATAACACAGAAAGTTCCTGATAATGAAAAAGCAATTGTAGAGAATCACGTTGCTTTACTCATTATGTAAGTGCCAATATTCCTAGCAACACATCTAGAGGATTGTAAGAGGAATCTCAGCAAGAACATGTCCATTGTCACCAATCTAGCTTTACAATTCACACAACAGTGAATATGAAAATACAGCAGAACTCAGCAAATGGTGACCAGAAGCAAAAGTGGAGTACTAAAGCCTAAAAGGCCATATATAGGCTCAACTGAAAGAAAAAAGAGAAGCAAGAATCAGGAACTGTCAAAGAAGCAGTGGAGCAGCCAGAATGGCATGAAGCTATGGCAGCAGAATTCAAAGAATTGATCAAGAACAACACTCGGACTCTAGTTCCATTTTAAGAAAAGAAAATGTCATAAACTCTGAATGGGTGTTTTAAAAAACAAGTAGAGGGCTGATGGCACAATAGAGAGAAAGAAAGGAAGATTAGTGGTCAAGGGGTTGGAACAAACTCCTGGATGAAACACAGTTCTATAATCAAGGAAATTACAATTAGAATTATTTTCTCTACTTTAGAGATCAAGTGTTTGTTTAAAAACAGTTTTATAAACCTGTTTTCAGTATTTTAGTTTTTAAAAACTAAAAAACTAACAGGAAAACTGAAAGTAGTTTTGTTTTTCAGTTTTCTATTTTGTTTTGAAAACTCAAAATACAATCGGAATATGTTGTTTTTTACTTTTCATTAATGAAATCTAATAAATATGAACAAGTTTTTTCCATTTTTACATCTTCAAAACAATTTTCAAATAAAACTGGTCAAACAAGTTTTTTTTTTTTTTTCTTCCCAAAAACAGTTTTTGAAAACTATTTTTGAAAACTCTTTTCAAAAACTAAAAACCAAAACCAAGTCAATCAAGCCTCAAGTGTTTTATGTTCCAACCTCAATCGAGAGGCATTCTAGGAGTAACTAACCTCTAGATTGAGGAGCAGTTAACAAATGAGTTATAAAATTTACAATCCACAACAAAAGATAGTATTATCTTTTGAATAGTTGAATTCCTTTATCTGTTCCTTAGAATTGAATACAATCTTACCTTATCTATCTTCTTACATAACAATATTCTGTTATTAGTGTATTTATATCTCTAAATCAGTCAGAAGGAAGCAATAAACAACAATTCAGTGTTTTCACTTCTTTATCAGACTCAATCAATGAATACAAAAGTGCTATACTTCACATTAAGTGGATTATACAAGACCAAATATAGCTTACTGCTTACATATATAAATTGACCAAAAAAAACATCTTTCCATAATTAAATAACTATAAAAAAAAAAAAAACAAACAACTTTTTTATTATGTGTGCATGTCTATTTTCTTGACTGAAGTACCCGCATTGGACTTCCCATTAGTACACCGTATCACATTTGCTATATACATCCAAAACACTGAAAGAAACCATTAAAAACATGGGAAACAAATAATCATTACAGTATTTACCAATACTTAAGCCAAAACAAGTTCCTCTAGATTTCAGGTAAAAAATAAAAATGAAAAGTACCTTGAGCAAGTTTTGAAATTGCATTGAAACTCCTGGCACGAGTGGCAACTTCCCCTCTTTGAGACTAAAGAACTGAATTCCTGATTCTAGCAAACGTGACCTGGTAATTAGATCAAAAATTGAAACTCCCAGGGAGAAGATATCAACCTTGTCAAGGTGACCATAATTCTCATTAAGGATTTCCAGAGGCATATAACGTGCATCACCCTCCTCAATAGGCAGGCTATTATCAAGAAGAGTTGCACATCCAAAATCACCAAGCTTATAAACACCATTTTTGACATAAATATTTTCAGGTTTAACATCAAGATGAGCCATTCCCTTCTCATGTATAAATTGCAATGCACTAGCAACCTGCCCAAAGTTTTCCTCACGAATCAAATATGAATTGAACACTGAACAGAAACAACAGATTTGGTAAAAATTTAACTAGGGATTTAAAAGTATAATAAAACCAGGAGAGAAACACACTATATGAGACTTCCATAATGTGTAAACAATTTTTTGTAGTACTATATGTTGTTAGTCTGAAATGATTCCTAGATGCCTGGAATCCTGGATATTGAAGTATATAAAGATAAAAATGGTCATTAAATGAAGCTCACCTGATATAAAGCTTCTGCTTCATGTCCTGCAGCAAGTAATGCTGGACGATTTTTTACGGATAAGCTGTGATCACATAGCTCCATCTGAATATACACTTGTTCATTTTCAAACCATGAAGAATGGTACCCCACAATGTTCTTATGGAAACCTAAAGAACCAAGAATGTTTAATGACCAAACATATTACATAAATACAAGATAAAGTAATATAAAGAAATGAAATAAAAGCCATTGGTACAATAGAATAAACAATAGATGAAAATGTAATAAAGAAACCTAAGGCAGCTAGGGCTTGAACTTCCATCAAAGCTTTCATCCTACAATATTAAAAGATTAGTGTAAGTGATTAAAGCAGACAAAAGCGAAAGTAACATCCATAGGTATGAAGATGCTACCTTTCTGGTTCTCTACACAGTGGCCTGGTGCTGCATTTCACAGCGTACATGCATCCATCTATTCGTTTCAATACCTTGAAAACATTGCTAAAGTTCCCTTTACCAATTAGCTGATAACATAAGTAAAAGTTACACATGAAAACCAAAATTTTGAACCGCACAAAGTCAATACCAATCCTAAACAACTCATGGCAGTTACAATTTCTTTTTCAAATATAATACCTCAATCTCATGAAAGTCAGTGCTGTAGCGTGAAAGACTATTACCACCAGTGAGTGTAGGGAACAGGCCTGCATTATTTGTACAAATTATAATTATAATTATATATAGTTAAAATTTGCAACATGTGTCAACAAAGTAGAGAAATAGTTCAGGGTGTAATAAAATGTCTCAAATGTTTTACAAGTCTAATAATAAACCCAACAATGTCACAAACTTGTCACCTAAACACCCAAGTAAAATAATAAAAACCAAATCATTCGATCAACATCTAACTATACCTTCAAATTTTGATCTTTGGTTTTCAAAAGGGTCCATTTCCCTTTCTGAAAGGCTTTCCAAATAGGGGTTTCTAATGCAAGGAGGAGGCATAACTCTGCAACGCAGTGAAATTGCAGAATGTGACACATAATCTCTAGCCTTCGGCATACCAGTAACTTCCTCTCCAACAAAATCAAAATCATTCCCAAGTTCAACAACTGGCTGATCACCAAAAGATGTAGAACTTAGAGTATCTCCCAAGTTAGAATCTATCACAAGCATCAGGAAAAAAACTGTAATTAGTACACATTTGGCAAATTAGTAAGTAGTTCTATTTTCAAAAATAAGAATTTAACTAAAAAGCATAAATTGACATAAAATTGAAAATTATTGGAGTTTACAATAACAATTTAAAGTAAATCTTAGACTATGATAAAATTAGCCGAAAGCTAGAAAGTTATACTAGAAAGTTGTTAAACTATCTTACTGAAATATAAGTGTTTGTATATATATCATTTTGGAAATATAAATTAACATAAATAGACAAAATATAGTACATTATTACCTTATATAGAAAAGATTAAAAAGGAAAGCTAACAAATATTCAAGGATAAAAAAAGCATAAACATATAGAAGTTTAATTGTTGACATTGTCAGTGTAAAGATTTTTGCACTAACATTTAATCAAAACTCTTCATTCTTACTAAATTTGTTGACTTTACTTGTTACTATTTTAAAAGTCACATAAATGATAAATCAAAAGACACGATTGAATATTAGTATAAAAATCTTTTACACCGACAATGTATACCATTAAACTCAACATATAAAACTGGCATCTAGAATTTAAAACACGCTAAACACTTCTTAAAAAAAAAAAAAACTTGCTTACTAAGCAATCAAACAAGCTTTTCATCTAGTAGCAAAAAGACAGAAACATAGTCTTACTGTAACACTGTCAAAATTAAACTCAAAACAATTACCTGCGTTGCAAGAAAATGTTTAAAAAAATTAATTATTATTTCCTAAAATTTTCACCAAGTCCGAAGCACACTGGTCATACAAAAAAAAAAAGAGTAATTTTTCCAAAAATATATTCCTAATGTAAATAGATATGCATACATTAGTTAACTTTACAAACTTAGAAACAGAACTTGACTTTGTAAGAGAAAAAGAAAAGGTGGTACCGATTCGACGTCTCTTTCCTTTTGAAGTACTTGGCTTCTCTGGTGACTTGGGGCAAGGGACATCTTCCTCTTCCTAAAAAAAACAAGCAATGAAACTTCATATGGATTAAAAAAAGAAGAGAAGTGTTAGCGAAACTCTCTTTTGTGAAACTCACCCTTCCATGATACCAAGAGTTTCAGAAAGATAGTTTATGATTGAGCTATTCAAACACTCCTCAAAAAATGAAATTTATGTGACTTACAAAGTTGATGTTGAAATCATGGAAACCCTTTAAAGGAAACTGGTTCTCTGGGGTTAAGTAATCTGGTGTGCTGCAAAGGGAAACAGTGAGGGAGAGAGAAAAGGGAAAAGAAGAAGGTTGAAGAAACGAAAGGCAAATAGTTACCAAAACAGATCCTGGCTGAGAATGAAGCTCTCATCCTCGGAGCCCTGATTCTGGTTCCTATTCATCACAATGGAAGAGAAGAGAAGGAAGATGAAACACTTCTTCACTTTGGCGGGTTAAGGGAGTTTCTTTCTTAAAGAAAAACTTGAGGTAGACTCATTTTAAAATAAGAGAAAAACATTTATAGCATGAACCATACACCTTTTTAATTTATATATTTTATTAATAATTTTTATTTTTTTTATCTCTCTCATTTTATCATATTATAAATTCTATCATATTTATATATATTTTTTTTTCTTCTTTTCACTAGGTATGCAATGATACATGAGGTATTCATGTATCATTTTTTGTTTTTTTAAAATTGGATTGGTGATCAAACTGATAAAGATACTGTTTACAGTTTATTTGTTCGACTGTTATTAATAAAATAATATTTTTTATTATTAATATATTATAATATAAAAGAAAAAATATATTAAGGTTGTGATTATAAAAAGATAAAAATAATTTTATTAAATACATTTTCATATTTGCTAAATTTTCTTAATTTTTAATTAAAAATTGTTGGTTCAAGAAAATAAGGGATGAAGTAGAAAAATAAAAAAAAAATACAAATCGATTGAACTACGAGTTTTATCAATTCTTGACCGGTTTTCCAGTTTAAATATTGATTTTTTGTTCCATCAATTTTTGGAATTGACCTAACTAGTTACAAAACCGATTTTCCGATCGAACTGCCGGATCCAATTGATTTTGATATGATAGCCGATAACAATCACAACTCTTTATAGTTTATTAAATTTATTCATTAATATTTTTAAATTATCAATATTTTAAAAATAATGTAAAAATAGTAATGATTGATCGCCAAAATAAAACAAACTCTTTTACCACGAGAGTGTTAAAATCTTTAAATAATTATAAAACAAGTCTACAACAACAAATCCGATAAGAAAACTTTCATAGCGTTTAACAATAAAATTTTAAAAAACAATTAAGCAAACATAAAAAAAATTAAAAATTAATTCATGAGTATAAAAAAATAATAAATAATATCACAAAAAACATAAAAATAAATTAAAATTTTAATTTAAAAAATATAAATTGATAAATAAATTGTACAACATTTTAAAAAAATTAAAACAATAATAAGTAAAACACATAAAAAATAAAATAAAATATAAATTAATTAAAAAAATTAATATTAATTTTAAGTTTATAATTTAAAATAATATATATATATATAATTAAAAAATCATAATAAATCACAGTAAAAGATTAGTTCTTTATTATTAATTTTTCAATATAAATAATAAAAGACGTTAATGAAGTGGATTATGTTGACAAGAATCTCTTTACAAATTATATGTTTTATTCATTAAAGTTATGTTACAATTTGTAATTAATGCTTTTCAGTTTTACATCAATTTACAATTTCTAATTAATGGTTTATCCAGATAAAATTTCAATTTTAATTAAACTACAAGTCCTGCTCTGTGCAAAATCTGTCCTTTCAAAGATTAAAAATTGGATCTATGATCTGTGCTGTTGGTGTTATTTACTGAAGACTCTTGTTTACTTTGCACACTCGGATTTCGAAAAGACTACTGGAAAGACAGCTACTACATCATGTAGAATAGGTGTGCAGTACCCATCTCCTCGGTTTCGATTTCTGTAATCATTAAAGATATCACAAAATAAAGTTTAATGATAATTTATTTAAGACTTTAATGATATACGTGGTAATGGTAAAAATCTTTATATTAGTATTCAAAATTTTTTATTTATGATAAATTTATTGATTTTATTAATTAGTATTTTAAAATTATCATTCAATGTTAGTGTAGAAGTCTTTTATACTGACAGTATATATTAATTAAACTCTTTTTATTTATTCATAACCTATGTTTATAATATGAGTTTAAATATTAATAATTGAGTTTAATTGATATACACGGTCAGTGTAAAAGATTTTATATTGACATTCAATTATGACTTTTTAATTATATGACTTTCAAACTAGTAACGAGTAAAGTTAACAAATTTACCATAAATTAAGGGTTGTGATTGAATGTCAATGTAAAAATTTTTACATTGACAGTGTATACCAATTAAATTCATAATAATTTTTAGGTACAAGTTAACAAGATTTTTATTTATCTATATTATATTAATAAAGAATTTTTTCTATTTATTTTTTAAAATACCTATTTTACCCTTATATATTTAAAAATAAAAAAATAAACTACTTTGTAGTAGGAAGAATTCGAACTCATAGCATCTACCTCACTAAATGTAAATTTTGTCATTAGATCAACCATATAACCTTAAGAATAAAATTACTTTAAAACATTTCAAAATACATTTTCCACCCTTATACCTATTTGAAAATTAAAAAAAAAACTTATATAGGAGGGATTCAAACCCAAAACATCTCTCATCAAATGTAAATTTTGTCACTAGATCAACCATATAACCTTAAGAACAAAATTACTTCAAAACATTTATATCCAATATACTTAATTGTTCTACTAACTATATAATCTATATGTATAACTAATAATGTGTTTATACTATTAATTGATACCTACTTTCAAAATAAATATTCTACCCTTATACCTATTTGAAAATTAAAAAAAAAAAAACTATTTGTCACAGGAGGGATTCAAATCCAAAACCTCTCTCGTCAAATGTAAATTTTGTCATTAAACCAACAATATAACGTTAAAAACAAAATTACTTTAAAATATTTATATCCAACATATTTAATTGTTCTACTATCTATAATCTATATGTATAACCAATAATGTATAATATTATATTATTTATACTATTAATAAAGGGATTTCTCTTTTTTTATGTTCACTTTTCAAAATACATATTCTACCATTATATCTATTTGAAAATTAAAAAATGACATATTTGGTCATAAGAAGGATTCAAACTCAGAACTTATCTCTCACCAAATGTAAACTTTGTCACTAGATCAACCATATAACTTTAAGAACAAAATTACTTTAAAACATTTATATCCAACATACTTAATTGTCCTAATATCTATAATCTACATTATAATCAATAATGTATAATATTATATTTTATATTTTATATTTTATATTATCTATACTATTAATAAAGGGTTTCCTCTTTTGATGTCAACTTTTCAAAATACATATTTTACTCTTATACCTATTTGAAAATTAAAAAATAAGATACTTTATCATAGGAGAGATTCGAACTCACAACCTCTCCTTCACCAAATGTAATCTTTGTCATTAGATCAACCTTATAACCTTTATTATTCAAGGGAATTCTCCCATTTGATGTCCACTTTTCAAAATACCTATTTTACCCTTATACCTATTTGAAAATTAAAAAATAAGCTAATTTGTCATAGAAGGATGGGTCAATGCTTGGTTCCCCTTATATTTACAATAGAAGCCAAGTCAGTTCCAGTCGTGAACCGAGGACATGTTGTCGGCGGAGGATCTTCGTGACATTACTATTATTAACCAATTTCCTCAACAAATAAAAGTTGTGTTGGACTTGACTATTCTGTCAATGTAGATAAGGAGTTGAGTAGTAAGTGTCCTAGTTTTTTCTTTCTATTGACTATTGTTGATATTTTTATGATATTCTGTCGTCTAACCAGTTTGTCATGTTTCTGCAGATATCATAAAGGGATTTGACTTTAAGGTGATGAGGGCGAATGTATCTGCTATTGAGAAGGAGAAGGTTGTTGATGAGCAAATTTTCTACTATACTCCCAACAAGTGCATCGGTCATATATAGTATCCGAGAAATATATCGGGTCGATTTCAAAGAGACTAGATTGATACTTTGAGAAGTCTAATAATAATTGCTTGCAAAATAATAACAAAATTGATTTTTAAACTATTCTAAGTTATGGAAAGTAAAGTGCATAAAAATAAACTAATAGTTAATACGATGAGAAGCTTGGTAGGGTTTTGATTTCACTTTGTCATCCCTCTAATGCATAAATACACTATCACATCATCATTCACCACTCACGTTCTTATCACTCATAAAAATACCCTTACTCTGATTCCTCAAGATTAAGCTATTTGGGCTTTAGACCATGGATTCCTGACACAATCGAAAGTCAAATAACTTGCATTAAGAAAATGAGTTCAAGATAACCAATGAGTTTTACTCTCTCTCGGGAAATAAACCCCATTAAGAACTCTTATCATTTCGCAAGCAAACTCCCTCTCCCAAGTTCATGCAACAAGAAAAATCCAACAAAACATACATAAATAAATTGCAAGGGAAAGAGAAATTTTAACAATGAGTAATAAACTTAGATTAATACAACAAAATATACAAAAGCGTTAGGACAAAGTTACATCAAAACCCTAACCAAAAGAACCTAGCCTTCCATGTAGGTGGAGAATATGGTTGATGGTGTAACATCCTAAAAATCATCATCAGATTAGTAGACAAGTGTTAGATTTAAATTCTATATGTAATCATTTTTAGGTTAGAAACTAATGTAGAAATGAGTTTTGTGTGTAACTGAGTGTCGAAGTAGATTAAGGATGAATTATAGAAAATTTTTAGCTAGAATTCTAAGTGTCCTTTGAGTAGCCAATTTTGCTCAGCGAAATTGTTTCTCAATCCTCCTCCCTTAGATCTCTCCTTTTAATCCTAACCCTTCTTTTTTAGGTTATCTTGTTCAAGAGGTTAGCTACCTCTATAAATAGGAGTTCCTCCCCTCACTTGTATTTTTTACAATTGAATTTAATCTTAGAGACCATATTGGTTGTGAGGTTCTTACCTTTGAGTGTCCCCCCTTCTCCTTTGTGAGAGCTTCTAGGATTTATCAAGGGACCCCTCCCTTGTGGCCTCTCCCCTTTGGCTTATCAAACCTAGTATTTATGGCGCCTCACCCTATTCCTTTCCTCTCCATGAATCCATTTCCCTTCCAAGTCACCTTAGAAAGGATCCTTTGGGCACGTGATCATCAAAGATCACATCAAGTGGTATCTAGAGCCACTTTCTAAAGGTCACGTTCTTTCTCAATTTTTTTTGCTTTGTTGTTTATCTCTTTGATCTCTTTATTTTAAAGTCCTAATTTTTTGTCATCTTTATTTCCTTTATTGTCTAGTAGTATAGCTTTTTATTCTTGCTATTATATGCACTTTTGTTTCCTATCTATGCGCATATGTTCCATTTAATTTGATACAATTTTATTTGTCCCTTTCTTTACATTTTATTTCCATGTTCAAGTTGCTTACTTTTCCCTTGTTTTTTATGTTAAAGTGTGCCTAAGAAGTTGTGACCATTAAACCCACATGGTTGAGGATTTTTCCACACCATTGTGGTGATCAACTTTGGCCACGTTGTTGCGCCTTTTGTTTTGAGTCTCTACTGAAATTTTTGCTCTATTTTTAGGTGTGTTATTTTTTCTTAATCTTGTGTTTTGTCAAATACTAGTCATGTTAGTTTCCTATTTTTGTATCATTTAAATTCCATAGGTTTTGGCCTCTTAAAATTTTTACAAAAAAGCCTTCAAAAACATTTTGAATTGAGCTCCTAAGAGGTGAACCTCTTGTTGAGTCTCTTAAGTCTTTTATGCTTTTAGTTCAAGCATATTAATATCTTTGTTGTTCTTAAATATTTTCTCAATTCAATCTTTATATGTTTCTTGTTTTATGTTGAATTATTAGTAGCTTTCCACTTGGTTTACCTTCACTATTGGTGTCTCTTTATGGAATTTTAGCTTGGGTGAATTGTGTTAGTAATTTGAGCAATCAATTTACTTCAAAATCAGCCATAAATCATTCCTTAAGCACCATTAGTTAAGTGGTATTTGGAACTACTAAGTTGTTTTACTTTTAGTTGCATGCATTACTTGAAAATTGTGTGACCTTACTTTGTGCTTATTCACTCAAATGTTATTATTTCAAGCATCCTCATTAAAATTTCAATTCAACAAGCTATTAGGTGTAGCAAAATGATTAGAAAAAGTTAAAAAAATATATTAGAAAAAGTTCAAGTTAAAAAAAAAAAGAAGATAAAGAACTCAAAAGAAAGACAATTTTGAAGTTGTGTACCTAATAGTATAAACATTTGATATGAGGACCCAATTGTGATTAAAAAATTATTTTAGTAAGCTTTTTAGCTTTTGGTCACTTAAATTTTATTAAGTGTGCAACTATTGGTTTCATTTTTTTTTTGTTTGAGTCTTTTTTTCATCTCCACTCTTAGAGCTAATCTAGGAAAGTTATTTGTGTGCTACCTTCATTTGTAAGTCTTATGTTTTCTTGCTTGTCTTATTTACTTCTTTGAGTTTGTCATTGTTTAACTATCTACTTGGATTTGTGAACCTTGTTCTGTTATTCACCTTTGTTTGTTGTCTTGTATTGTATTCGGTCTTGGTAAGGAAAGCTTGGGAAATGTGCCATACATAAGATTTTGGCAAGTCCAAACAAGAGGAAACAAGGGTAGCATTCTTGGGGTGGGTTGATGCAACTCAAAGGGGCTTGATCAAAAGGAGACAAACACCAAAAAGCTTGGAGTGAAAACTTTGTTTTATTTATTTTTTATTCTTTGTATTGTGTATACTTAATTTTAGATTGGGAGTTTGAGTGCCCTTAAGACCCTTCCTTGGTTTGTAATAATTTTGGTTAATTTTAGCTTAGTTCCTCGTTAATTAGGTGAAGAAGGAAGAAGTGGTACATTTCCTTCAACACCTTAGGAGCACGATTAGAGCCTTTTCTCTTTTACATTCTTGCACTTTTATTTCATTTTATGTTATTTTGAAAAAACTTGTAGAGGCTAAGAGTTCCAAAGACTCATCAAGCCACCTTAGGTGAGAAAAAAAAAGAGAGGAGTGTTGCTTGAAAAAAAATAGTTTTTGGCCTACCCTTTAGTTTTTAGCATCCAAGCACCATGACTTCCCACACACATTCTAGTGCACATAGTTGTTCATCAAGTAAGAGTGTCAACCAAAGAAAACCTTCTAAGGGAGACACTCTTGAAAACCTTAACTTAGGATTTAGGGAATGGATGGCTAAAGAACAAGAAAGGAGAGAAGAAAAAGAGAGAAAAAAAGAAATAAAAGAAAAGGAAAAACAAAAAGAGAAGGAAGAGTTAAAAAAAGAGATGTTGGAAATGGGAAAAGAGAAAAAAGAGCGAGAAGATAGAAGGCAAAGAGAGAGAAGAGGGGATGAAGAAATGAGAAAAAGGAAAGAACTAGAAAGAAAAAGAGAAAAAGAGGAAGAAGAGATAAGGAAAGGAGAAGAGAGTAAGAGGATAGATGGGAGGGAGAGTGATAGAAAAAAGAAAGGAATTCTCATAAGATCCCCATCTAGGCATTTTAGCTCTAGCAAAGAAGAATACTATAGAAATCAACATAAGCATCACTCCCATTCATCATACAATCATAATTCTCCTCAAGAGAACACAAATCATGTTAGGGGGCCAAAGGTAGACTACCCCATTTTTATGGTAGGGAAGATGTTGAGACTTACCTAGATTGGGAAGTCAAAGTGGAACAACTCTTCCGATGCTCTGAAATAAGGGAAGAAAGGAAAGTACCTTTGGCCTCCCTTAATTTTCAAGGTTCTACTTTGCATTGGTGGGATGGGTTAGTCAAGGATAGGGCCTGTAAACAAATGCTTGACATTCGCTATTGGAATGATTTAAAAACTTGTTTGCAAAGAAGGCACATTCCTTCATATGATGAGAGGCATCTTTTGGATAGGCTCCAAAGACTTAGGCAACATAACCTAAGTATTGAGGACTATAGACAAAAGATGGAGCTTTTCATACTAAGGGCCAATATCATTGAGGAACCCAATGCCACCCTTGCTAGGTTTTTGTGTGGATTAAGCTCTGACATTAAAGATAAGGTATAACTTCTTTCATACTCAAACTTTGATGAGTTAGTAGAACTTTGTGTAAGAGGTGAGAATCAACTCAAGAGAAAAAGCTTTAAAAAAGATTCTCCCTCTTACTCAAAGAGAGACCAACTTAAGGGAAACTCTTTCAAGGGTTTTCCCAAAGAGGAACCCAAGCATTTTCAAGATACAAAAGCACCTCATGTAGAGAGAAAACCCCCTATTACTAAGCCTACTGAGAGGCAAAGTAGTATCAAATGCTTCAAATGTCTTAGGAGAGGCCATATTGCCTCCCAATGCCCTAACAAGAAAACCATGATCATGAGACATTTCTAGTGAGAATAACTCATCTTCCTCCTCTAGTGAGAGTGAGGAAGAAGGAGGACATACTTTTGAACAAGAGCTTGGCCAGTCACAAAGAGAGAACATCTTCCATACAAGATGTAAAATAAATGACAAAGTATGTTCTCTCCTTGATAGTGGCTCTTGTTGTAACTGTTGTAGCTCTAGGTTCGTTGAAAAGCTAGCCTTGACTACCATGCCCCATCCCAAACCTTACAAATTGCAATGGCTCAATGAGCAAGGGGAGATGGTACTCAATGAACAAGTTATGGTTCCAATTTCCATAGGATCTTATAATGATGAGATTCTTTGTGACATAGTTCCTATGGAGGCTGGTCATATCCTGTTGGGGAGACCATGGCAATTTGACAAGAAAGCTATTCACCATGGTCACTCCAACCAAATAATTCTTACCCATATTGAGTAAGAGGGAGAATATTTTTTAAAGCTTTTTCTCAAGTTGATTCTCAGCTCTTACACAAAGTTCTACCAACTCATCAAGGTTTGAGTATGAAAGAAGCTCTACCTTATCTCTAATGTCAGAGCTTAATCCACACAAAAACCTAGCAAGGGTGGCATTGGGTTCCTCAATGATATTGGCCCTTAGTATGAGAAGCTCCATCTTTTGTCTATACTCCTCAATACTTAGGTTATGTTGCCTAAGTCTTTAGAGCCTATCCAAAAGATCTCTCTCATAATATGAAGGAATGTGCCTTCTTCGCAAACAAGCTTTTAAATCATTCCAGTAGCGAATGTCAGGCATTTGTTTACGGGCCCTATCCTTGACTAACCCATCCCACCAATGCAAAACAGAACCTTGAAACCTAAGGGAGGCCAAAGGTACTTTCCTTTCTTCCCTTATTTCATAGCATCGGAAGAGTTGTTCCACTTTGACTTACCAATCTAGGTAAGGCTCAACATCTTCCCTACCATGAAATGGGGTAAGTCTACCTTTGGCCCGCTAGCATGATTTGTGTTCTCTTGAGGAGAATTATGATTGTATGATGAATGGGAGTGATGCTTATGTTGATTTCTATAGTATTCTTCTTCGCTAGAGCTAAAAAGCCTAGATGGGGATCTTATGAGAATTCCTTTCTTTTTTCTATCACTCTCCCTCCCATCTCTCCTCTTACTCTCTTCTCCTCTCCTTCTCTCTTCTTCCTTTTTTTCTCTTTTTCTTTCTAGTTCTTTCCTTTTTCTCCTTTCTTCATCGTCTCTTCTCTCTCTTTGCCTTCTCTGTTATCTCTCTTTTTCCTTTTTTCTCATTTCCAACATCTCTTTTTTTAACTTTTCCTTCTCTTTTTGTTTTTCCTTTTCTTTTATCTCTTTTTCTTCTCTCCTTTCTTGTGCTTTAGCCATCCATTCCCTAAATTCTAAGTTAAGGTTTTCAAGAGTGTCTCCCTTAGAAGGTTTTCTTTGGTTGACACTCTTACTTGATGAACAACTATGTGCACTAGAATGTGTGTGGGAAGTCATGGTGCTTGGATGCTAAAAACTAAAGGGTAGGCCAAAAACTATTTTTTTTCAAGCAACACTCCTCTCTTTTTTTTCTCACCTAAGGTGGCTTGATGAGTCTTGGGAACTCTTAGCCTCTACATGTTTTTTCAAAATAACATAAAATAAAATAAAAGTGCATGAATGTAAAAGAGAAAGGGCTCTAATCGTGCTCCTAAGGTGTTGAAGGAAGTGTACCATTTCTCCCTTCTTCACCTAATTAACGAGGAACTACGCTAAAATTAACCAAAATTATTACAAACCAAGGGAGGGCCTTAAGGGAACTTAAACTCCCAATCTAAGATTAAGTTTACACAATAAAAAGAATAAAAAAAATAAAACAAAGTCTTCACTCCAAGGTTGTTGGTGTTTGTCTCCTTTTGATCAAGCCTCTTTGAGTTGCATCAACCCACCCCAAGAATGCTACCCTTGTTTCCTCTTGTTTGGACTTGCCAAAATCTTATGTATGGCACATTTCCCAAGCTTTACTTACCAAGGCCGAATACAACACAAGACAAAAAATAAAGGTGAATAACAAAACAAGGTTCACAAATCCAAGTGGATAGATTAAACAGTGACAAACTCAAAGAAGTAAATAAGACAAGCAAGAAAACATAAGGCCCACAAAGGAAGGTAGCACACAAATAACTTTCCTAGATTAGCTCTAAGAGTGGAGATGAAAAAAGACTCAAACAACAAAAATAAAACCAATAGTTGCACACTTAATAAAATTTAAGTGACCAAAAGCTAAAAATCTTACTCAAGTAATTTTTTTTTGAATCATAAATGGTTCTTCATATCAAATGTTTCTACTCTTAGGTACACAACTTCAAAATTGTCTTTGTTTTGAGTTCTTTATCTTCTTTTTTTTTAACTTGTACTTTTTTCTAATATATATTTTTTAAAATTTTTCTAATCATTTTTGCTGCACCTAATAGCTTGTTTAATTGAAATTTTAATGAGGATGCTTGAAATAATAACGCTTGAGTGAATAAGCACAAAGTAAGCTCACACAATTTTCAAGCAATGCATGCAGCTAAAGGCAAAACAACTTAGTAGTTCCAAATACCACTGAACTAATGGTGCTTAAGGAATGATTTAGGGTTGATTTTGAAGTAAATTGATTGCTCAAATTACTAACACAATTCACCTAAGCTAAAATTCCATAAAGAGGCACCAATAGTGAAGGTAAACTAAGTGAAAAACTACTAATAATTCAACATAAAAAAAGAATCATATAAAGATTGAATTGAGCAAATATTTAAGAACAACAAAGATATTACTATGCTTGAACTAAAAGCATAAAAGACTTAAGAGACTCAACAAGAGGTTCACCTCTTAGGAGCTCAATTCAAAATGTTTTTTAAGGCTTTTTGTAAAAATTTTAAGAGGCTAAAACCTAAGAAATTTAAATGAGACAAAATAGGAAACTAACATTAATAGTATTTGAAAAAACACAAGATTAAGAAGAAAAAAAACAACACACCTAAAAATAGAGCAAAAGTTTCAGCAAGAGACTCAAAACAAAAGGGGCAACAAAGTGGCCAAAGTTGATCACGACAATGGTGTGGAAAAATCCTCAACCATGTGGGTTTAATGGTCAAAACTTATTAGGCACACTTTAACATAAAAAATAAGGGGAAACTAAGCAATTTGAACATGGAAATAAGATGCAAAGAAAGGGACAAATAAAATTGCATCAAATTAAATGGAATATTTGCGCATAGATGACAAAAGTGCATATAATAGCAAGAATAAAACGCTATACTACTAGACAATAAAGGAAATAAAGATGACAAAAAATGAAGGACTTTAAAATAAAGAGATTAAAGGGATAAACAACAAAGCAAAAAAAATTGAGAAACAACGTGACCTTTAGAAAGTGGCTCTGATACCATTTGATGTGATCTTTGATGATCACTTGCCCAAAGGATCCTTTCTAAGGTCACTTGGAAGGGAAATGGATTTATGGAGAGGAAAGGAATGGGGTGAGGTGCCACAAATACTAGATTTGATAAGCCAAAGGGGAGAGGCCACAAGGCAGGGGTCCCTTGATAACTCTTAGAAGCTCTCACACAGGAGAAGGGGGGACACTCAAAGGTAAGAACCTGGCAACCAATATGATCTTTAGGATTAAATTCAAGTGTCAAAAAGTAAAAGTGAGGGGAGGAGCTCCTATTTATAGAGGTAGGTAACCTCTTAAACAAGATAACCTAAAAAAGAAGGGCTATGATTAAAAGGAGAGATCTAAGCGAGGAGGATTGAGAAACGATTCCCTCTTTAGATCATCAAACTTGGTGCCCAAGTTTCTCAAACAAAGGGTCAAGATTCCTTCTTATTAGCTTTGGGGGTTTATGTAGGAAAAGAGGGGTGTAGATATCAAGGCTACCCCTTATTTCCTTCATAAAGACCCAAAAAGCTAAATCCACCCTCTAAATTCCTAAGACACCTCCTAAAATAAAAAATGGACTAAATACATGTCCCAAATTAAATTCCTAATGCTCCTCAAAATTAAAATAAAGGAAAATTACATTTTATAACTAAAGTCCCTAGCCTAATATCTTTATTCTCCATAGGAGGTGAAGTCTTCCTTTGTCTGCAAGGGCTAGATCTTCTTCAATCCTTCTAGCTATGGCCCTAGTGATAGGTCCTTGGCTAGGCATGGTCACATCACAGGGACCTCTCCCTTGTGGCAAGGAACATAAATTTTTTTACTCATCTTTCTCCCAAAAAGTGGCGTTAACCCTCTCCCATTTATAACCTCTCCATCCTCCGTTTTCTTAGAGGAAGGAACCTTGGTTGAAGAGATCAAGGGAGTGCATCATTTGGTATCATGAGCCATCTTCATGAAGGTTCATTTCCTCCTCCTTCTCCTTAGTTTATGCGTCTTTCTTTAGTTTCTTTTCTGCAGTTTTTATACTTTATTTCTTGCTTCCTTTATTGTAATTTAAATTCCTTATTGTCTTGAAGTTTATGTTTTAGTTCTTGCAATTTTTATTTCCAAGTCTTTATTGCTTTCTAAATTCAATTTATTTTGTTCATTTCTATTAATCTTTGGGTGTTTCCTTTAGGTTTGTTTCTTTAAATTTCTTTCCATCTTTTTAATTTTTCCTTATTCTAGTGCTTACCCTAAGAGGATCATAATAATGACTTCACAAAATTTGTGAAGGAAGCCACACAATTGTGGTTTTGATCCTTGGATGCAATTTTGCTTCTTTCATTTAGAGTTCTTGCATTTTAATTCTATTTTCCTGCACCTTTTTCTCTGTTTTTCCTGCACATATGTCTCTATTTTTTCCAGCCCCTATTTCTTTGTTTTTGTGTCACATTCTTGGTCATTTTGAGTCATTTATTTTCAGTTTTAATCCTCCTACGTTGTGTCTTATTTTGGTATTGTTTAGTCCTTTTAATTGTCACTTAAATTCCATTGTTTAGCTCTTTTATTTTACCATAAAAGTGTGTTATTTCTCTATTGGAAATTGAGCATCAAAGAGGCTTACTCTTGATCCCATGTCCTTAGAGTCTCACATGCTATTTAGATCTTAGCATGTTCTTAAAAAAAATCTTCAAAAAATTAATGCTCAATTTCTTCCAAATTTCATTCACTTGTTCAATAATTTTAGTATCTTAATTTCGTGCTAGTTTTTGTGGTGATTTTTGTTGATTGGCTTTGAGAGGCATGTTGTGTATGTAATTGGGATGATTATTGAGTAATCAAGTTGGCCTCAACTTCCATAAAACTCTCATTGTGCCATTTATTTTTTATCACCTAAAATTACTAGTTCATATTAGGTTGCTTTGTTTCTTAATTTTGCACTTTTGTATATCAATTATGGTGGCCATTTCCTATCCTTTGTTCAAGCATTTATGACTCTTTGAATCCTCACCATATTTGCTTCAAAATTTTGTTAAGAGGTGTAGCAAAATTGTATAAAAATAGAAATAAAAAAGAAAACAAGTAAAAAAAAAATGTGTTAGTAAAAAAAATTGTTAAAAAAAGAAGAAGTAAAAAGAACAAAATGTCTTTAGTGCACCTCATATTGCACCAATCACTAAAAGGAGTGTTAAAACAAATTATTGAATCTTGCTTAGACATACTTGCGTATAATTTGACCATATTGATTTTAAATGGTGCAAATAATTGAAACTTGTGAGTAATTTTTTTTTTGTAGTCCATTCTATTCTAGGCCCATTCTAGGAATTTCTTTTGTGTACCATCTTTCTTTCTACACCATTTTTACTTGCTTGTCTTCTTGGGTTATCTTTGTGTTTGTCTAAATAATTCCTTCCACTTGGATGTTTATCTCCCTTCCTTGAGTTTTCTTTTCTTGTTTTTTTTTTATTGCATTGCACTATCTTTGTTTCTTCTTGGGTGCACCACTTTGTTGAAGGAAAAAAGAGGGCAAACCAAGCTTTCCACAGGGGAAGCATCTTGAGGTGTGTTGAAGCAAGCTAAGGAAAAGGTTCATTCAAGAGAGCAACACCACTTTGAGAGAGGCAAACACTTGGAGTAGAGAGCAACTTCAAACATCAAGCCTTTTGTTTATTTTTGTTTAATGGCTTGTAAAGTTTATTAAGGCCATTTTAATTGAGGTGTTGGATGCCCATAAGGGTCACCTCTTTGATTTTAATAGTTTTTAGTTTCTCGTTTAGGAGGGAAAAGGAATTGGTACCCCATCTCTCCACCTTAGGTGCACGCCTTTAGATCCTTACCTTTACTTTAAATTTATTTTATTTGCTTTGCATCTTAGTATGAAAGGCTTTTGAGTTCCAAAGACTCTTAGGTAATTCACTTAGGGAGAAAACCAAACAAAAGAGTAAGGAGTGTTGCCCATAGGTTCTTCCCAATCACTTTCAAAATGAGCTCACACACATCTAGTAAAGGTAGTGTAAATCAATAAGGTTCTCAAAAAACAACCAACATGGATAAGTTTGTGAGTGAATTTAGGGAATGGAGGGTAGAAGAGAGAAAAGAAAGAAAAGAAAGGGAGAAGAAAGAAGAAAAGAGGCGTGAAGAGAAAGAAAAAGAAAAGAGAGAAAGAGAGTTAAGATAAGAAAGACGAAGAGAGGAAAAAGAGTGTGAGAAAAGAGAGAAAGAAAGAGAGGAGAAAAGAGAGAGAGAAGAACGAGAAGAAAGACGGATGGAAGAGAAAGAAAGAGAACAAAGAAAAAGAGAAGAAAAAAGGGAAAGAGAAGAGAGAGAGAGGGAAGAGAGAAGAGAAGAGTGTGAAAGAGAAGAAAGAAGAGAAAGAGGAGTTAGAGAGAGGCATAGGTATAGGTTTGCCTCTAGTGAAGTAAGTGAAAGTGAGGGATACGAAAGACCTAGGGTAAGGAGAGCACAACAACATCATAACCAACCCCAAGCCCAAACTAGGGAACAAAAAGTTGACCTCCCTCATTTTCATGACAAAGAGGATGTGGAAGCCTACCTTGATTAGGAAATGAAGGTAGAGAAACTCTTTGTTTGTTATAACATAAGTGAAGAAAGAAAAGTTTCGCTGGCAACCCTTAGCTTCCAAGGGCATGCCATGTATTGGTGGACCTCCTTGGTTAATGAGAGGGCGTCGCCTTCGTAACCCTCCTGTGGATTATTGGAATGATCTCAAGGGGGCTATAAGGCGGAGACACGTCCCTTCTTATTATGAAAAAGAGCTCTTGGATAAACTCCAAAGATTAAAACAGTACAACTCAAGTGTTGAGGAGTACAGACAAACCATGGAGCTTTTCATGATGAGAGCGGGCATCACCGAAGATAGATTTTTAAGTGGTTTGAGCTCTGACATAAGAGACAAAGTTGAGCTCTTACCATATAATAATCTAGATGACCTAGTCCAACTTTGCATAAGAGTGAAAAATCAATTAAAAAGAAAAGGTGGAGCAAAAAGAGAATTTCCATCCTACAATTTTGCAAAGAGGGACCTAGGCAAGGGAAGCTCTTCCAAGATCTCTCTCAAGGAGGAACCATCCAAGCATCTGCATAAAGAACATAAACCCATGCATCATAGAGACAACCCCCATACTAGTTCTAGCAATAGGACTAGTAGTATTAAATGCTTTAAATGTCTTGGGACAGGCCACATTGCCTCTCAGTGCCCCAATAAGAAAATCATGATCATGAGGGGCCAAGAGATTTTTAGTGAGAGTAGCTCATCTTCCTTCTCTAACAAGATTGAGGAAGAAAGGGGTCATGAGCATCATGAGCATGACATTGTTGAAAACCCTTGTGATGGAGACCTCTTAATGGTTAGGCGCCTTCTTGGAAGCCAACCCCTTGAGCTTAACCACTCCCAAAGACAGAACATTTTTCATACACATTGTGAAGTTTTAGACAAAACTTGTTCTCTCATTGTGGATAGTGGATCCTGCTGCAATTGTTGTAGCTCAAGGTTGGTAGAGAAGCTAGCTTTACAACCAATTCCTCATCCTAGACCTTACAAGCTCCAATGGCTTAATGAAGAAGGGGAAATGGTTGTAAACCAACAAGTGAAGGTGCCATTCTCCATTGGAAAGTATCAAGATGAGATCTTATGTGATATAGTTCCAATGGAGGCTGACCATATCTTGTTAGGGAGGCCTTGGCAGTTTGACAAACAAGTCATTCACCATGGCTACTCTAATGAGATAATCCTCACTCATAAGGGCAACAGAATAAAGTCGACTCCTCTGACACCTTCACAAGTGGCTGAGGATCAACTCATCATGAAACATAAAAGAGATGAGGAAAAAAAAAGTTCAAAGTAAAAAAAAAAAAAAAAAGCTTCCACCCCTAAAGCTTCAAAGGGGTAAAGAGGGAGAGTTGGAAGGAAGTACCCTTCCAAAGAGGTAATTAAGAAAGAGAGTCATTTTGCAACAAAAATGGATATTAAAGAAGCTCTCTTACTTGATCGACCTTTTTATCTCCTTCTTTGTAAAGAGGTACCTTCTGCCACTACCACAAGTCATGAAATTGAGTCTCTTCCAAAAGGGGTTCAAAATATTTTAAAAGAATTTGATGATCTTTTCCCTCAAGAGGTTCCAAGGGGATTACCACCTCTAAGGGGAATAGAACACCAAATTGACCTTGTTCCTGGCGCAAGTCTGCCCAATAGAACCGCGTATAGGACAAACCCTTTGAGACCAAAGAGATTGAGTCTCAAGTTCAAGACTTGTTAGAGAAGGGTTGGGTTCAAAAGAGCGTTAGCCCTTGTGCGGTTCCTGTTTTGTTGGTGCCCAAAAAGGATGAAAAATGGCGAATATGTATGGACTGTCGTGCCATCAACAACATCACCATTAAGTATAGGCACCCAATCCCTAGGCTAGATGATATGCTTGATGAATTGCATGGAGCCAAAATATTTTCAAAAATATATCTTATAAGTGGTTACCATCAAATAAGAATCAAAGAAGGAGATGAATGGAAAACCGCTTTTAAGACCAAATTTGGTCTTTATGAATGGTTGGTGATGCCTTTTGGGCTCATCAATGCTCCAAGCACTTTCATGCGCCTCATGAATCATGTACTTAGGGACTACATTGGTAGGTTTGTAGTTTTTTATTTTGATGATATTTTAGTCTATAGTAGGTCTTTAGAAGAACATATAGGACACCTTAGGGAAGTCTTATCTGTCCTTAGAATACATAAACTATTTGCAAATGATGCATGCCTCCCTTGATTTTTTTCTAGAGGTTTTTTTATTTGGTGAAATGGTTTGTGGAGAGGTAAGAAGTGAGGTGGTTTTAGGCGCCACTTAAGGTAAGATAAGCCTAAGAGGGAAAGTTTACCCTATACAATAAAATATCATCAAAATAAACTACACAAAATTTCCCTAAGCAATCCCTAAGGACATGATTCATAAGCCTCATGAAGGTGTTTAGGGCATTGGTAAGCCCAAAGGGCATTACCAACCACTCATAAAGCCTAAACTTGGTCTTAAAAGTGGTTTTCACTCATCACGTTCCTTGATGCGGATTTGGTGATAACCACTCTTAAAATCAATTTTTGAAAATAATTGGGCCCCATGCAAGTCATCAAGCATGTCATCAAGCCTAGGGATAGGGTTCCTATATTTGATGATGATGTTATTGATTGCTCGACAATCAATGCACATCCTTCATTGGCCATTCTTCTTGGGCACCAACAAGACTGGCACAGCACAAGGGCTTAGGGTCTCTTAAACCCAACCCTTCTCCAATAGTTCTTGTACTTGAGACTCAATCTCCTTGGTCGCCATGGGATTAGTCCTATAAGCAGGCCTATTAGGCAGGCTAGCCCCAGGTACCAAGTCTAGTTGGTGTTCTATACCCCTAATTGGAGGAAGTCCTTTGGAAACTTCATTAGGGAATATATCACCAAACTCCTTTAAAAGATCTTAAACCTCTTGAGGTAGGTTCTCATGTCCAAGTTCTATGGCAGTGCTAGAACTAGAAGGGAAAGAAGTAGAGGGGGAAGAAATGGGGGATGCCTCTTTGCAAAGGAGGAGATAGAAAGGTCTGTTAGTTAAGGGGGCTTCCTTTAAATCCAATTTTGTCGCAAATAAACTCCCTTTACGAATGACTTTCTTGGAAGGGGCACCAACTTCCAACTCAACCTCCTTACCCCTTTCAAGCTTTAGGGGTAAAACTTTGCTATTTTTTTTCTTCTTCTCATCTCTCTTATGTTTCATGATGAGTTGGTCCTCCACCACTTGTGAAGGTGTTAGAGGACACAACTTAATGCGCTTATCCTTATGAGTGAGGATGATGTTATTGGAATGACCATGGTGTATGGCTTTCTTATCAAATTGTCATGGTCTTCCTAACAAGATATGGCCAGCTTCCATTGGGACTATGTCACATAGGATCTCATCTTTATAAGACCCAATGGAAATTGGAACCTTGACTTGCTCATTGACCTCCATTTCCCCTTGCTCATTGAGCCATTGAAGCTTGTAAGGCTTAGGGTAGGGAAGTCGGGTCAAGGCTAGCTTTTCCACCAACCTTGAGCTACAGCAATTGCAGTATGACCCACTATCTACAATGAGAGAACATATTTTGTCATTCACCTTACAGTGAGTGCGGAATATGTTCTCCCTTTGATATGAGGACACTTTCAAAGGTTGGCTTCCAAGAATCCTTCTTATCATCAAGAAGTCTCCCTCACATGCATAAGTGGTTTCATCACAATCAGATTGGTATGCATGAACCCCTTTTCCTTCGCTCTCACTAGAGGAGTGTGAGCTAGACTCACTACTATAAACATCTTTGGCCCTCATGATGATGTTTCTCATAGTAGGGCATTCAGAGGCAATGTGGCCTCTCCCAAGATATTTAAATCATTTGATACTACTAACTTTCTCTTGAGAGTTAGTAGTAGGGGTTTTTCTCTCTACATGTGATGTTTTATGCTCTTTTAAGTACTTGGGATGTTCCTCTTTGGGGTAACTCTTGAAAGAGTTCCCCTTAGGTTGGTCCCTCTTTACATAAGGTGGTGATGTGATCGTGCCTAGCCAATGACCTATCACTAGGGTCATGACTAGAAGGATTGAAAAAGACCTAGCCCTTGCAGACAAAGGAAGACTTCACCTCCTATGGAGAGTGAAGATATTAGGCTAGAAAAGGTTAAGGCCATCCAAGAATGGCCTACACCTAAAACCGTGAGTGAGGTAAGGGGATTTCATGGTTTAGCAAGTTTCTATAGGAGATTTGTTAAAGATTTCAGTACATTAGCTGCACCTCTAAATGAAATTGTTAAAAAGAATGTGGTTTTTAAATGGGGAAAGAAACAAGAGGGGGCCTTTGCTGCCCTTAAGCATAGGCTAACTAATGCTCCTATTCTTTCCATGCCTAATTTTGCAAAATCATTTGAAATAGAGTGTGATGCATCAAATGTTGGTATTGGGGCTGTTTTGTTGCAAGATAGGCATCTGATTGCTTATTTTAGTCAAAAGTTAAGTGGGGCTGCCCTTAACTATTCTACTTATGATAAGGAATTGTATGCATTGGTTAGAGCTTTAAAAACTTGGCAGCATTATTTGTTACCCAAAGAGTTTGTCATTCATAGTGATCATGAGTCATTGAAATATTTGAAAGGACAAGGTAAGCTTAACAAGAGGCATGCTAAGTAGGTAGAGTTTTTAGAGCAATTTTCGTATGTCATCAAACATAAAAAGGGGAAAGGAAATATAGTGGCTGATGCGCTTTCTTGGAGGCATGCATTGCTTTCTATGCTTGAAACTAAATTGTTTGGTCTTGAGTCTTTGAAAGGCATGTATAAGCATGATGTTGATTTTGCTGAAATATTTGCTGCATGTGAAAGGTTTTCTGAAAATGGATACTATAGGCATAATGGATTCTTGTTTAAAACAAATAAATTGTGTGTACCTAAGTGTTCCATTAGGGAGTTGCTTGTGAGTGAATCACATGAAGGGGGTTTGATGAGCCACTTTGGGGTTCAAAAGACTTTGGAGATTTTGCAAGAGCATTTCTTTTGGCCTCACATGAAACGATATGTGCATAAGTTTTGTGACCACTGCATTGTGTGTAAAAAGGCCAAATCTAAGGTTAAGCCTCATGGATTTTATACTCCTTTGCCTGTTCCTGAATATCCTTGGACTGACATTTCTATGGACTTTGTTTTGGGGTTGCCTAAAACAAAGAATGGAAAGGATTCTGTGTTTGTTGTTGTTGATAGGTTTCCCAAGATGGCAACATTTCATTCCTTGCAAAAAGGTGGATGATGCTAGCCATGTGGCTGATTTATTTTTCAAGGAAATAGTGAGACTTCATGGACTGCCAAGGAGCATTGTGAGTGATAGGGATGCAAAATTCCTTAGTCACTTTTGGAGGACCTTGTGGGGTAAAATTGGTACTAAATTTCTGTTTTCTACTACTTGCCACCCACAAACTGATGGTCAGACTGAGGTAGTCAATAGGACTTTAGGCACATTGCTTAGGAATGTTTTAAAGAAAAATCTTAAGTCTTGGGAAGCATGTTTGCCTCATGTTGAGTTTGCTTATAATAGGGTTTTCCATAGCACGACTAATTGTTCTCCGTTTGAAATTGTGTATGGGTTCAATCCTTTGACTCCTCTTGATTTGTTGTCCATGCCTAACATTTCTATGTTTAAGCATAATGAAGCACAAGCTAAAGCTGAGTATGTGAAGAAGCTGCATGAGCAAGTGATGGCTCAAATTGAAAAGAAAAATAAGAGTTATGCAAGGCAAGCTAACAAGGGTAGGAAGAAGATCATGTTCCAACCTGGTGATTGGGTTTGGGTACACATGAGAAAGGAAAGGTTCCCTAAACAAAGAAAGTCAAAACTCCAACCAAGGGGAGATGGTCCTTTCCAAGTTCTAGAAAAGATCAATGACAATGCCTATAAGATTGATCTTCCAGATGAGTATAATGTTAGTGTTGCTTTTAATGTGTCTGATTTAACTCTCTTTGATGCAGATGAAGATGCTATTGATTTGGGGACAAATCCTCTTCAAGAGGGGGGGAGTGATGAGGACATCAAGCTTGAAGGACTTGGAGGACCTATGACAAGGGCAAGGACAAGAAGAGCTAAGGAAGCTATTCAACAAGTATTGGCAGCCCTTTTGCAAAAAGAGCCAAACATTGAAGAAATAAAGTTTAAAATTGTTAATTGTCTCATGACTGAAGAGAGCAATACTTGACCTTAATGGAAGAGAAGTTTGAAATAAATTAAACTCATTTTCTTGGAGTTTACTTAGTTAATGGTGGGCAACCAGAATTGTCTAATTAAAGTTGCAGCCACCTAGGTTATCAATTATAATTAGTATACGTGTTTAATTTACTTTGGCAGTTACACTTTGTTATTAAGCTGCCCATTATTAGTTTTTATTATTTTGTAACTTCAGCTGAATTTAGAAAGCCACTAAACCTACACAAGCTGAGTTTATTAGGCATATAAATTTGGGCAAGACTGAGATGTAAGGCAGAATATTTTGGAAATAAAAAACTAGTTGAGTTTTCTCTCCTTTGGGTTCTTGACAATCCAAAATCTTTTGAGATTTATCAAAGGTAATTCACCCCTTTGTGTGTGTAATCTCATAGACATATCTTCCATCCTTGGAAGTGTGGAGTCTATCAATTCCAATTCCATTTTCTGTCTTTTCCATTCATACTCAATTCTGGCCAGCAAACTCTATAACAGGAAAGTGCTACACTATTCAAAAACTCGTTTAATTGTTGAATTTCAAAAACTTTTAATTTCCATTCTGTGTCTAAAAGTTTGATAGTAATTCTATTCAGTTTATTTTTTTGCAATTGTTTGCATTCCATGTTGATTAATTTTGTTAACGCGGCAAGCTAAATTCCTAGGGTCCTTTCAGAATCCTAAACTGACAGCGGATTCATATCAGGACTTTAGTTAATAAAATATAATTTTCCTTTATTTTAATTTTGAGGAGCATTAAGAATTTAATTTGGGACATGTATTTAGTCCATTTTTTATTTTTTAGGAGGTGTCTTAGGAATTTAGAGGGTGGATTTAGCTTTTTGGGTCTTTATGAAGGAAATAAGGGGTAGCCTTGATATCTACACCCCTCTTTTCTACATAAACCCCCTAAGCTAATAAGAAGGGATCTTGGCCCTTGGTTTGAGAAACTTGGGCACCAAGTTTGATGATCTAAGGAGGGAATTGTTTCTCAATTCTCCTCCCTTAGATCTCTCCTTTTAATCCTAGCCCTTCTGTTTTAGGTTATCTTGTTCAAGAGGTTAGCTACCTCCATAAATAGGAGCTCATCCCTCACTTGTATTTTTTACACTTGAATTTAATCCTAGAGACCATATTGGTTGAGGTTCTTACCTTTGAGTGTCCCCCTTTCTCCTTTGTGAGAGCTTCTAAGAGTTATCAAGGGACCCCTCCCTTGTGGCCTCTCCCCTTTGGCTTATCAAACCTAGTATTTGTGGCGCCTCACCCCATTCCTTTCCTCTCCATAAATTCATTTCCCTTCCAAGTGACCTTAGAAAGGATCCTTTGGGCACGTGATCATCAAAGATCACATCAGGTGGGTTATCCTTTTCAAATTTTTTCCTTCTAAGTTGGTTTTCCACCTTGATGCCAAGTTGGACTAACTCATCAAGGAATTGTATGAGAAGAGATCCACCTTATCACGAATTTTGAGGCTCAACCCACACAAAAACCTTGCCATAGTGGCCTTGGGTTTCTCAATGATACCCGCCCTCAAGATAAGAAGTTCCATCTTTTGTCTATACTCTTCTATACTAAGGTTGGTTTGCCTTAGTCTTTGGAGTCTATCCAAAAGATCTCTTTCATACCAAGAGGGAATATGCCTTCTTCTTAGAGCACTTCTAAGATCATTCCAATATCTTATGGAAGGCATATTGGTGCAGATTCTCTCATTGGTTAACCTAACCCACCAATGCATGGCATGCCCTTGGAAGCTAAGGGCTGTCATTGGAACCTTTCCTTCTTCTCTTACCTCATGGCAAGTGAAGAGTTGTTCTACCTTGATTTCCCAATCAAGGTAGGCTTCCACATCTTCCCTCCCATGAAATGGGGGGAGATCAATTTTGGGCTCCCTTAGAGGGGCCCCATTATGATGCATGGATGAATGAGAGTGTCTTCTAGGATGATTGTAGTATTCTTCCTCACTTTTACTCCTATGGGTATGTCTAGATGGGGAACCTAAGACTATCCCTTTCATTTTGTAATTCTCACCACTCCCATGCTTTCTTTTTTCTTCTTCTTTCTCTTTTCTTCTTTCTCTTTCTTTTCTTTCTCTCCTTTCTTCATCTTCTCTCCTTTCTCTTATTCTTGTCTCTTCCTTCTCTCTTTTTCCTCTCTTTTCTTCCTCTTTCTCTTTTATTTTTCTTTTCTCCTTGGCCTCTTTTTCTCTCCTTTTTTCTTCTCTTCTCTCTTGTTCTTTTATCATCCACTCCCTAAAGTCCATGTTTAAGTTTTCTAGAGTGTAATATTTAGAAATATTTCTTTGGTTTACACTCATGTTTGATGAATAACTATGAGCACTAGAGTGGGTGTGTGATGCCATTGTGCTTGAATTTCTAAGAGGAAAAAGGTGGCAAAAAACTTTTCACAAAATACTCCTCCCTTTTGTATGTTTCTCACCTAAAATGGCTTTGATGAGTCTTTGGAACTCTTTAGCCTTCTAAGCGTTTTGACAAGAAATTAAAGAAAAACTTGAAAGGCAAAAAAAAATTAAAAAGGTAAGGGATCTAAAAACGTGTTCCTAAGGTGTTGAAAGAAGTGTATCAATTCTTCCTTCTTCACCTAATTTTCGAGAAACTAAAGCTAAAAGAAATTCAAACCAATTATTACAATAAAAAAGGGAGGGCCTTAAGGGCAGTCAAACTCCCAATTCTAAAGGAAGAATTAATTACAACTAAATTAAAAATGCAAAATTTAAAGTCTTTAAGCCTTTTGGTCTCCAAATGTGCTCGAAAGCTCACGGCTAGTGTTTGCCCCTTTGAGTTGGTCCCTTAAACTCTTAGTTCAAGTTTCCAAAGTATGCTACCCTTGTGGAAAGTTCTTTCTTGAAGCTTATTAGAAAGTAGCACTATTACACAAACCAAATAAACGAAAGAAAGTAGCAAGGGATATGCAAAATAGAAACTTAAAAGCAATAAAAGGGATAAACACAACAAAGGACACTAACCAATTGGTAAGATTAACTTCACAAGACTAGAAAGAATTTGAAAAAAGAAGACAAGCAACAATTAAAGGTAAACAATAAAGAAAGCACACAAAGGAATACCTAAGAAAGACACTACAGTGAAATGAAAAACAAACTAAACAAGACTCCAAAATTTCACAAATTGCACTAACTTTAAAATTATAGTGGTTGAATTCTTTTAAGAAGCTTCTCAAGCTCTTACAAGTAATTTTAAGTCCTTAAATTGTCTTAATCAAATAGGTACACAAGTTTTTTCATAATTTTTTTTGTTCTTTATTTGGAATTCTTTTCCTCTCTGTTTGTTTTTGAACTTCAACTTCTTTGGTTTGTTTTATCCTTTTCTTTTTTTTTAAACTTAATGTTGTTGTACCTAGCTTAATGGAAAGCAAAATTAATGAGGAACAACAATATTATAATCTCTTGAGCTAAAGGTAAAAGGAACAAACCGCCAAAATTGTAACCAAATGCAACTAGTGAACATTAAAATGAAAGAAACAACAAATTTTAGTAGCCCCAATTGCCACTGAACTAATGATATTTTAGGATTACTTTAAGGCTTTTAAATGAGTGATTTGGTTTCCCAAGTTCAACTCACAATTTTCCCAAACAATTGTACTCAAAAGAATAACCAATAGTGAAAGCAAAACCAAAGGGGAAACTACCAAAAGCATACGCAAACAAGAAAGAATACAAAGGATTGAGTTGAGCAATTATTTAAAAATATTTAGAAACTAGAATGCTTGAATTAAAAGCATAAACACATAAGAACACAAACAAGAGGATCACCTCTTAGAAGCTCAATCCAAAGATGTTTTATAAGGCTTTTTGTAAAATAAGAAGAGGTTAAACCTAAGGAAGTTTATATGACATGAAAGGAAACTAACATGACCATTTTTTGACAAAACTTAAAGATTATAAAAGTAAAAATAAACGTATAAAGTGAGCAAAAATTTCAGTAAGAAATGCACCAAGGATTAGCCCAAAAGGAGAGCCACAAGGTTGTGCAAAATGCACACTTATGTAGACTTACACTACCTCTTTTGTTTAGGCACCTAACCTCACCACATTAAACATAAAATAAAGCTATACTAAGGGCAAGAACACTTAAAATGCAGCAAAAGATGCAATGAAAAGAACAAAATAAAATTGCATCAACAATAAAGACAATAGTGAATAGAATAAGGAAAATTAAGAAACTACTAATATTAACTTCAAGACATGAAATGAAAGAAATAAACAACAAGGGAAGACAAGAATAAAATTATAGAAATGAAGTAAACAATATATAAGAATGTGCAAAATTAAAAAGATAGAGAAAAAGAAATTTTGACCTCTAGAACCTATGCTCTAGATACCAAATGATGCATGCCTCCCTTGATCTTTTTCTAGAGGGTTTCTTATTTGGTGAAATGGTTTGTGGAGAGGTAAGAAGTGAGGTGGTTTTAGGCGCCACTTAAGGTAAGATAAGCCTAAGAAGGAAGTTTGCACAAGGGATGGAACCCTTGATAAAAACCTAAGGAATTCTCAAAGAGAGAAAAACGGTGGACACTAAGAGAATTTTGGCCAACTCAAGGTTTTTCCATTCAATAAAGTGTAAAAAATACAAGAGTGTGAAGGAGCACCTTTTTATAGAGGGAGCTAACCTCTTGGACAAGTCATGAAGGAAATAAAGGGCTAGGATTAAAAGGAGTCAACCAAGGGAGGAGGATTGAAGCCCAAAGTCCAATCAATCCCCTCATTTAGATGAGAATTGGTGCCCAAGCTACCTCATCCAAGGGCCAAGATTGCTCCTTTATTAGTTTTGGTTTTATTTAGGAAAAGAGGGTGTAGTTATCAAACTACCCCCTTATTTCCTAAATAAAGGCCCAAAAGCTAATCTTACCACTTCTTATTACTAAGACACCTCCTAGAAAATTAAATGGACTAATACATGTCCAAAATAAAATCCTAGGTTCCTAAAAGAAAAATTACAAGTAAATAAGTCATGGCTTGCATAACTTGATGGTCATATGGAGGTGAGATCTTCCTCCTTCTCCTCTAGCCATGTCTTCTTCTATTCTTCTAGCCATGGCCCTAGTGATAGGGCCTTTGCTTGGGGAGAATGCATCAAATCACCTCTCGTTTAAGTCTCATAAGAACTCTTCATGCTTTCAGATCAAGCATGTTCTAGTCAAAAAGATTTTCTCAAAAAAAATTATAGCTCAATTTCATCCTAATTCATTTGTTGCTTTGTTTGAATTTAGTAACTCCTTTTGTACTAAATTTTGAGTGATTGCATTAAGGTTTGCTTGAGCAAATTATTGTGACCTTATTTGAGCCAAAACTTGTGTAAAGAAAGAAGCTCTAACTCACAATTCATAGCTCTTGGTGCATTACCTATATCACTCTAAGTTTTTTGTGCATTTTGAGTTGCTTGTATTTTCATTGATTGCACTTTGTTTTTTAAATTTTTTGAGTGCCTTAGCTTGTACTTCTTCTCAAGCATTTACTACCTCTAAATTGCTCATAAAATTTGCAATATAAAAATATGTTAGGTGCATCTAGAAAATACAAAAAAACAAAGAAAAAAGAAGTTAAAAGAAAATTGCAAGAAAATAGTAAAAGTGACAAAAAAAAGAAAGAAAAAAAAAATATATAGTGCAAATAGATATACCTAATAGCAATTTAAAAAAATGCAAAAGTGAGCCTAAAATTGGTTGTATTTGCTTGAAATCATCTCTAAAGCTCACGACCAAAATCAATTTCTACTTGTGCAATTTTTGAAAATATTTTGGTGTCTTTTATTTTTAGTCTCCACTCTTAATCTAGTGCTTTTCTAGGACAATTCTTTAGTTGTGCTAGCTTTCTATCTTTGCCTTAGGTCTAGTTTTGTCATTTATTTTTACTCCTTCTAGTTTGTTCATTTTACTCTTTCCAATTGGATAGTTTCCTTCCCTTGATTTTAGCATTTTCTTGCTTTTAGCTTCTACTCTTGTATTCTTGGAATTGCTTAGTATTGTTGCCACTTTTTGTAGAGATATCCTTTGGTTTGGGAGCCTTCCACAAGGGTAGCACATTGAGGAAGGGTTTTTTAAGCCAAGAAGGACTCAAAGAGGTGGAGGAAGTAAGACAAGAGTGCATACACTTGAGGGAGTTAGGAGGAAGACTTAGTACTTTACTTTCTTGCTTTTATTTGTGTGTATTCATTTTAATTAGGAGTGTATCTCCTTTTGCCTATAATAGCTTGGTTTTTTACTCTTAGTTTCTCGAAATTAAGGTGTGGAGGAGGAAGTGGTACACCACCTCTCATACCTTTATGTGCATGTTTTAGTCCTACACTTTTAGTTCTTGCTTTATTTTTCTCCAAAACCGTGTAATGGTTCTTGAGTTCTAAAGTCTCTTGCACTAATTTTAGGTCACGTTTAGGTTAGTTATTTGCTTGTCCAATTCACTTTTAGGTGTGAAGGCTAGAATTTCAAAGACTCTTGTCTTCTTTAGTGAGAAAACCATTAAAGGGAGAGGAATGCCTATAATTGATTTCACTCTACACACTATTATGGAATCACACAACTCTAGCAACAAGAGTGTGAACCAAGGGGGCTCACCCAAGTCCAACACTCTTGACAATTTTGTGCATAAATTTAGACAGTAGCGTGTGAGAGAGAGTGAGGCAAGAAAAGAAAGAGAGGCAAGAGAAGAGAAAAGGAGGGAAGAAAAAGAAAAAGAGAGAGTTGAGGAGGGAGAAAAGATAGAGAAAATAAAGGGAAGAAAGAGAGGAAAGAAGAAGAGAAGAGAAAGAAAAAGAAAAAAGAGAAATAGATGAGAGGGAAAGAAAAGAAAGAGAAGAAAGAGAAAGACAAAAGAGGGAGGAAAGAGAAAAAGAAGAAGAAAGAAGAAAAGGGAATAGGCCTAGCTCCCCTAGGAGTGAATCAACTAGTGAGGAGGAATGAATTAATGGGAGACCTAGACCTAGGGTGAGGAGAGATCAAAATAATGAACAAAGAGAACAAAAAATTAATCTCTCACCTTTCTTTGGAAAAGACAATGTGGAAGCCTACCTTGATTGGGAGATGAAGGTAGAACAACTCTTCAAATGTCTTAAAATTAATGAAGAGAGAAAAGTTCCTTTAACAACCCTTAGCTTCCAAGGGTATGCTATGTATTGTGGACCTATCTTGAGGATGACAGGCACCACCATCATGATCCTCCTATAGAACATTGGCATGAATTTAAGAGGGTCATGAGGCGGAGGCATATTCCCTCTTATTATGAAAGGGAACTCCTTGATAAGATGCAAAGATTAAGGCAACACAATATGAGTGTTGAGGAATACAAGCAGCAAATGGAGCTTTTCATAAGGAGAGCTGGAATAAATAAAGATCCTAGGTCCACTAAACCTAGGTTCCTTAGTGGTTTGAGCCTTGAGATAAGGGATAAGGTTGAGCTCTTACCATATAGGGATCTAAATGATTTGGTTCAAATTTGTATCAAAGTGGAGAGCCAACTGAAGAGAAGGTCTTCCTCTAGGAAGGACTACTCTAATAATTCTTCCCACTCTTATACAAATAGGTACAAGTCTAGAGGAGCTATTCCAAGAGCCACCCCAAGGATGATCAACCCACAAGCATGCATATAGAGAAACATCTTTTGGATAAAGAGGACCCCGCTACTAGTTCTAGAGCTAATAGTATTAAATGCTTCAAGTGTCTTGGGAGAAACCACATTGTTTCCCAATGCCCCAACAAAAAAACCATGATCATAAAGGGCCAAGACATTGAGAGTGAACCATATTCCTCTTCTAGTGAGAGTGAGGAATAAGGGCATAACATGCATGTAGAGGACATTTATGCTTGTGAGGAAGACTTGTTGATGGCAAGGAGGCTTTTAGGTAGCCAACCTTATAACCCTAGCACATCTCAAAGAGAGAACATCTTTCACATAAGATGTCAAGTTTATGATCAAATATTTTCTCTCATTGTAAATAGTGGCTCCTACTGTAATTGTTGCAGCACAATGTTGGTTGAGAAGCTATCCTTGACTTCCACTCCTCACCACAAGCCTTAAAGACTTCAATGGTTGAATGAGAGTAAGGAGGTGGACGTTAATCAACAAGTAGAGGTGCTCTTTTCCATTGGGAACTACAAGGATTCCATCTTTTGTCATGTAGTACCAATGGAAACGACCCATATCTTGTTAGGGTGGCTATGAATATATAATAGAAAAGCTCTTCATGATGGCCACACTAATGAGATTACCCTCTCCCATTTAGGCACAAAGTTCAAGTTGTGTTCTCTTACACCTGCCCAAGTGTTGGAGGACCAACTTATCATGAAAAGAAAAATGGAAGAGGAAGAGAAAAACAAAAAATAAGCAAGCATTGCTTGTTGATGGGTTGGAAGGAAGTGCCACTTCCAAGAAGGTTGTTCTAAAGGAGAGCCATTTTTCTACAAAAGTGGACTTAAAACATAGCCTTGTTATATAAGAACCTCTCTACCTTCAACTTGAGAAGGCACCATTGCATACACTCCCAAGTGTTGAGCTTGAGTCTTCATCCTTTGAGCTTGATCATGCATATCAAGTTCAAGATTTGGGAGGCATGGAAGGGAAGGATAACCTTCAAGAAGATTACCCCTTGGTTACAAAGGAGGATCTTATTGAAGATTATTCTTCCAAAAAGGAAGTAGAAGTCGAGGTTATGCCCATTACCATTGAGCAGAAAGCATCACAACCTCAAACTCTACTTGAAGATGAAGCCACTATATTTGAACATGAGATTGAGCCCATGACTCAAAGCCAATCTCAGGTTCAACCTAAATAGACATACAAGAATGGTCCACCCCTAGGCCCATCAAAAGGATAAGGCTTACTTAGCCTTTCTTGATGAGTTCTCTAATGCACTTGGTATAGTCTCATCCACTTCTACTCAAGTGCGATTTATACTTAGTGCATTGGGCCTAGGTTGGGGAGCTGCTAGGTGGAAGCCCATACACTACCTCCACTACCCAAATCTTCAGGGGCTACCTCACAGACCCCTCACTCTCCCAACCCTCTGGGGTTTACACCTGCTACTAACCTTGCTTATCTCTTTGCAGGATTGGAAGAAAAGGAAGAAGGACCTTCAGATTTGAGGTCAAATCCTTTCCAAGAGAAAGGAGATAATGCATTCCTCCCAAGCAAGGGACCTTGGCTAGGAGGATTAGAGAAAGGACATAACTAGGAAGGAGCTTCATGAAGACTTTAGGGCCATAGTCTCAAAACTATGTAAATAAATTATGTAGTTTATGTAGTATTTTTGAGTGGGTGTAATTTCGTAATTTTATGCCTTGTATGTTGGCCTATAGGTTTTATTTTCTCTAGGAGGTGTGTTTAGTCCCTTTAGAAGAGTGTGTTAATTAGATGAGCTTGGCCTAGAAGGAGGTGTGTTCATTTCCACACCCCTAATTGCTTCTAAAACCCTTCTAACCAACACATGAAGCATGTAGGAGACATATGGGCCCCCTTGTTCCCTCATGAGAGGCGCCACATCATGCTCTCTCTCCTACATGGTTGTTCTTGTTGCTTCTTATTTTGAATTTGAATTTTAGAACTGCTATGTCACTTCACTCCAAAATTCAAATTCAAACTAGAAGGAACATAGATCCTAAATTCTAGGGACTTGTTTGGATCTTTCTCCTTTATGCCTTGGCCTTAACTTGAACGTCCAACACCCTTTTTCCCTTTATACATAACCCCCTCACTCACTCTTGTAAGGATCTTAGTTCATTTTATACAAATTAAACTTTGTGAAACTCTTTGAGAATGTCTTCTTCTCTCTAACTTTGAGAATGCTTCTATTGCTTTTATCAAGAGTTCATTCTCTTATGGCAAGCTTCTACAAACTAGGCTTATCTCTACCTAGAGTGGCGTCTCCATCTCCATCTTCTTCCTATTCATCCACACTTTCTTACATCATTAGAACCTCTTGAAGCAAGATCTTAGGGAAAGCATTCCAAGAATGCATCATTTGGTGATTCAAACAGGTTGCACAGAGCTTGTTAAATCTCTGTCAATACTCATATAAGGTCTCTCCTTGCAGGTGTCTAATCCCACTAATCTCCTTCCTGATTGCTACTCTTCTGGATGTAGGGAAGAATTTTTCTAAGAATAACCACTTTGTCATTCCAATTAGTGATAGGTGTTGGTTACAAGTAAAGCCAATCCTTGGTTGTGTCACACAAGGAAAACGGAAAAGCCTTCATCTTCACAAAGTCTTCAAGCACGTCTACTAGCCTCATGGTGAAACAGAATACATTGAACTGCATCAAATGTTTGTGTGGATCTGCACCTATAAGTCCATGGAATTTTGGCAGTAAGTGTATCAAACTAGATTTCAATTTATAGCTAGTTGTACCCTCTTGTAATGGTGGTACTTGAAAACACAGTGGCTGATAGCCAACATTAGGGGCAACGAACACCTTTAAAGTCCTCTCTTGGTTTGTTGTTCCCATGTTACTTGGATGAGAAGCAAAGTGACTTGTAGTGCCCTCTTGAATGGAACTATGCTCTCCTAAGATCCAAGGAATACAATGTTCTTGGATTAGACTTAGTCATGCATTAGAATAACAAAATTCCAAACCAACAAGGCAATATGCACTAAATAAGTGAACAATGTCAGTTTCGAAAACAAGTACTATGAACATGTAAGATATGGATGATGTAATTCTATGATAAATCTCTAATAGGTATGGGAAGACACCACAAAAATTTTTAGAATTTTTTGACTAGTATAGGTATTTATACTCAAGGCCTAAAAACTAGAAAAATATATCAAAAAATGAAAAAAAAATGAAAAATGATAAAAAAAAATGTGATTTTTGGGAATATGAGAAGCCCTAACTAGTATAGCAAGTTGAAATGGATTGGAAATTTTTTTCTACCCCAAAAGATATATTTGTCAAATTCTGAGTTCTGGAGCTCAAGTTATGTCAGTTTTAAGTTTCTCAAATTTTTTCTTTACCACACATTTATCTATTTTTCTCTACAACTACTTTTGCCAATCTAATGACTCTACTAACTGTTAGCTAGTAAAAGAAGCATGCAGAAAAATATTCGACTCAAAATTCAAACTCTAACTATTTTATATGATTTTCCTAAATTCTATTACTATTCATTTCACTATTCATTCACTATTCACAGTAAAGACAACTAATGCTGAAATTTTGTGATTCTAATCCTACAAGTGCTCTGTTTTCAGCCTTGTTTTGATATGATTGGTGTTGTTTACATGAAAAGATGAAATAAAGAGGTACCATACATCCAATATCAAGCATGCATGCACATAACATAATTTACAATCAAATATGTACCAAATGCAATGTAAAGATGCAAAAAACAGAAAGACAAGTATTGAGAATTGAGTAACACAGAATCAACAATACCACTCTAAAGAATAGAAAGATGAACAAAAATATTTCAAGAATAGATTAAAGAAATACAAACACTCACTTATCACACCTATTACAATTAAAGAAATAGATAAAAACAAAAGTAATAGTAATGAGACACAATCAATGCAATATGTCTCCCCAGCAATGGCGCCAGTTTGACAAAGCTCAAGTCACATAAACTTTTAAAAAACAACAAAGTTCCCCTAATGTAATATAGGGACAACCAAGATCGATTCTCAAGGAAACGCATTACAAAGATCGATTCCCTAGCTGCTTACTTTCTTAAACAAATTAATAATGGGGGATTTTTTCTAATCTTGAATTAAAAATAGAAGAACAAATATCAAGAACAAGAAATACAAAAGATAGCAAAAATTGCAAAACAAGAAAGTGCAGAAAAATAAATTCGCAGGAAATATGAAATTCACAGGAATAGAAAGAAATTCACAGGAAACTATGAATTGTAGAAAGAAATTTGAAAATTATAGAAAGATAAAATTTTTAGAAATTAAAGATTGCATAAATTAAAGATTATAGAAATTAAAACCAAACTGATTTGGTTCTAACCTAGCCTTGCATTAGAAGAATTCAATCAAATCGTACAAATCGCATACAGTTCTTGATCAAGAATTGTAATTAATGAACAAAGAAAGGTTAAGAATCAAACTCAGAGTATGGGGAATGGATGAACGCTGGAAACAAGAAGCTTGAATGAAAAGGAAAATTGAAATTGAAACTACCAATTGAAAAAGAGAGAAAATCTTCTCCCTCTCCAGTCTATAAAAAATCTAAAAATGTTAGAAATAAAACCTGAAAGTGTAAATGTGTTATGGTACCTCTCATCCCCCTAGGTTTTACTTTAAACAAAGTGGGCCAAGGGTGGGCCTAAAGGGCCAAAAACCAAAAGCAAAATGAAAAACAAAGCCTATACACAAAACTAGAGTTGTCTTCATGAACTTCTAAAAATCTCCAAAAATACTCCAAACACCATGCTCCATATGTCTAAATTGAAGCCTGGAAGTCAGGAATCCAATGCAAAAAGAATCTGCCAAAAATGATATCTATAGAAAAAGTTATCTAAATGCAAGAAATAAGGAAGAAAGAAGATTTTAGAAGCTGCAATAAGACAATAAATGTAAGTATAAAACAAGTCATCAGTGCTTCTATGACTTTTATCAAGGGTTTCTTCCCTTGTGACAAACTTCTACAAACCTAGGCTTATCTTCCATGGAAGTGGTGCCTCCACCAAAACTTCTTTTCTCACCATCTCCATCTTTTTCAATCATTAGAACCTCTTGAAGAAAGATCCTTGGAGGAGCAATCCAAGATTGCATCAAGTGGTATCAAAGCCTACTTCTTGAGGTTCTTATTCTTCTCCTAATCTTCTTCTAAATTCTGAAATATATGTTAATGTTCTTCTTCTACTCCATCTCATTCTTCTATTTTTTAGCTTATACATGTTGTTCATTACATTTCATTAATTGTCTAGTGTTGTTTGTCTTGTTGTTGTGTTTAATATTTCCTATGCAATTTTCTTCAATTTAATTGGTTCAAATTCTCTAAATCCTCCATTGAACTATTGATTTGTGTATTTAGGACTCATTTCCACCATTAGCTTTTGTGTTGACTTGATTTTGTACATGATAAATTTCCTAAGAAACACCAAATCGTGAGCTAACAACGCTGTGGTTCTAGTGTTTTGGCTTCATTTTTTTCTCTTCCTTGGCTGATTCTAATTTGTTATTGCTCTTGCTTTGTTAGGTGTTACTTTTCAGTTTTAATAATCTAAATTATTTATCATTTAGAGTCTTGTTTAGTCCTTACTTTGTCACATTAATTTCTCTAGGTTTTACCTCTTTTATTTTGAATTTTTGTTTCCAAAAAGTGTGTTAGCTTCTTGAAATTGAGCCTTTAAGAGGATTCTTCCTCTTCATTAAGTATCTTAAGAAGTTTCTCATGCTTTTAGTTCAAGCATGTTCTTATAAAAAATATTTCTCAAAAAGTTTTAAGCTGAATTTCATCTTGTATATGATGTGTCTCTTGAATTTAGTACCTCTTCTTTTTGAGGTTTGCTTGAGCATGGACGTGAATATTGACCCTATAACTTGTGCAAACAAGTAGATCCAAATCACAACCAAAAAGCTCTTGTTGCATTACCTAAATCAGTTCTACTTTAGTGCATCTTTTGAGTTACTTCTATTTTCATTTATTCACTTGTTCATTGAAATTTTTGTGTGCTAAAGTTTGTTCCTATACTTAAGCGTTTGTTACCATAAGCTTCCTTACAAAATTTGCAAACTAAAAAGATGCTAGGTGCATCTCACAAAGGATAAAAAAAAGCCAAAATAAAATTGAAAGAAAAGAACAAAAAGTGCAAAAATAAATACAAAAGATGGTGAAAATTAGATGTACCTAATAGTTAATTGTTAAATTGCAAAAGAGTGCTTATATTGGTTGAAATTACTTGAGTTTAGCGTTGAATAATTCTAGGCCAACACCTATTGGATTGGTGCAATTTTTTAAAATGTTTTGTGTCTTTTGGTTTTTAGTCCCTACTCCTAATCTAGTTCTTTTCTAGGATTTTCTTTAGTGTGCTTAGCTTTCTTTCATTGCCTTTAATTCTAGTTTTTTCTTCTATTTTATTCTTCGTAGTTTGTCTCTAATTCTTCTTTCCATTTGAATAGTTTCCTTTTCTTGTTTTTCATTTTTTGCATTTTCTTGCTTTTTGCTTCTTCTCTTGTTGTCTTTGATTGCTTGGTTTGTGGTGTCACTTTCTTGTAGAGAAAAGCTTGGCTTGAAGCCTTCCATAAGGGTAACACATTGAGGAAGTGTTGATTAAGCCATAAAGTACTCAAAGAAGTGGAGGAAGCAGGACAAGAGTGAAAACACTTGAGGAAGAAGCTTGGAGTGAAGATTTTCTTTTATTGTTTTGTTTAATTCCTTCTATTAAACGCCTCTTTTAGAAAGTGTTGGATTCCCCTAAGAGTCACTTCCTTTTGCTTGTAATAGCTTTATAGTTTCTCAGCTTTCAGGTGTGAGGTAGGAAGTGGTACACCTCTTCACATCTTTAGGAGAACGTTTAGGTCCTTGAACTTTTAGTTTTATTGCTTTTAATTGCTTAAATTCATGTAGTACTGCTTGAGTTCCAAAGACTCTTAGACTATCCTTAGGTCATGTTTTTAGGTTACTTTCCTTGCTTGTATAAAATGCTTTTAGGTTGAAAGACTCCAGTTCCAAAGACTCTTATCTTCATTAGTTGAGAAAACAATAGAGGGAAGATGAATACCTCTTGTTGACTTTGTTCTACACACTATCATGGAATCACACAACTCTAGCAACAAGAGTTTGAACCAAAGGGGCTCACCCAAGGCCAATACATGGTGAATCACACAATAATCAACAATTAAGCCCAAAAACCTCACATGTTAATGCTCTTCTTCACAGATCCACACAAACTTGTCAAAAGAATCAATAGTACACAATTAGCTCAAGACAACACAAGAGCATTTTCATCACCAATAAAGGGAAAGATAATGAATCTAAACACAATGCACATGCTAACAAAACAATGTCCACTAAAGCTACCCAATAAGCAAATTTATGCAATTTACTGAACAAAAATGCAAATGCAATGAAATGAAATGAGAGTTGACAAACAAGGTGTTTTGGAGCTCATTTTTGCTCAAGAAGACCCTTCTCCTTCTCACAATGGTGAGCCTAGTCCCTAGGATCCTAAGGATTGAATCACAGTGATGATCATGGTGGATGTTCCTACAAAAGAGATTTAGAACACCACCAATACACGCGGTTAAAGAAATTGAAAATCACAGAAAATAAAATATGAAAGGATGCATGACAGCACAAAATAGAGGGTTGGAAAGTGGTTTCTATGAGTGAGTAGTCATGGAACTACCACTAGACGCACCCTAACAGAGACCAAAAACCAAGATGTACATAACCAGGGATGAGCACCTAGCGACGACAAGACAGGAGTTGGGCATTTATATATGAAAAAAAAATTGCAGAACCGACGCTCAGCAGCCACCAGGAGAGTGTTGGGCGCTAGTTGACAGATTGCACAATCTGGTTTAAAAAACCGGATTTTGTGCTTCAAAACTCACAACTCACCCACCTAAATTCAAAGCTACATAGAATTTGGCAATTAACAACACAATTACAACACCTTGTGACTAAACAAACTTGTCTGCAACATCAAATTCACAAAATTAACATTAAAACTAATGAATTATGCAAGTGAAATTTAACCACAAAATGTGGCAGAAATGTGCCTAAAACACAACTCATATGCTCAAAACACAAAATATGCATGAATTGACCAAAATAACAATACACTTGTGCCAGTATACACAAAACAAACTTGCACATACCCTTACATTGACAAATTTAACATTAAAAATGAAAAATCATGCACATGCAATTTCACAAAACACCTTATACAAACTTGTTCAAACATTCACATTCATAAAATTAACACATAAACTCAAAATTCACAACTATGCACATTTTACAACATACTTAAACAACTCACATAGTCAAAACACATAATACATAACAAATATCACAATTAACAACATGCATCACCTACTTACCACTAAACAAACTTGCTTACACACTCACATGCAAAAAATGAACACTCAAACTCATAAATCACACATGTGCCAAGTTCACCACTAAATCCATTAAGTACCTAACTCAAAAATGCAAAATGGCACCAAACTGTACCTAAATGCACACAACACATCCACAATTACTACACATGCATATTTACACTTGAAACTTGAACATTAGAAGGCTAAAACTCAAAATTCCCAAAAGCTAACTAACTAATAACACACTTACACAACACTAAACATAAACACTAACTATAAACACAAAACACCAAACTACCTAACTAAACTAAACACTAAAACAACAAGTAAAAATCTATTCTAGACTAACAACAAGCTATACTAACTATACTGACAAAGCATTAGCAAACACAACTACAATTAAAGGCTGATTGACTTAAGTGGGTTCTTTTTTAAAAAAAAAATTACCCAGATGAGTCTGTTTTTAAAAATATTACCGACATGGGTCTCTTTTAAAATTTGACTTGATCAAATCGCAACTCGCAATTGCGGGTTATGTGCCACGTCAACTGTGTGCTTATGTGGCAGCCAGCGTGAAAAAAAATTTATTGTAAAACCGCAATTAGGAATTATGGTTTGACTGGTCTTTGACCAGTGACATCCCTCCGTCCAATGGGTAAACAGGGCACAAATAACTAGATCAGTAAAACCACAAGTTAGACTTGCGATTTGACCAGCCCCGCTTTTTACCCAACAGTTGCAAAAAAACGCAAATTTCTAGACCCACAAAACCACAATTCACACTTGCGGTTTGTGTAGTCTTTGACCAGCCCCTCTTTTTACCCAACAGTTGCAAAAAAACACAAATTTCTAGACCCACAAAACTGCAATTCACAATTGCGGTTTGTGTGACCTTTGACCAGCCCCTCTTATACTCAACAGTTGCAAAAAATGTAGATTTCTAGACACACAAAACCGCATTTTACAGTTGCCATTTTAATTAAATATCAATTTTTCCACTTACAGCCATTTGTCCAGCAATTGTCTTTTTCTGCCCCAATAAATGTTAACGGTGTATAAACCGCCAATACGAATTGTGGTTTATATATTTATATATATATACCATTGTTGTACATGGTAAAAAACAGTATACCACTCTTAATTTTTACTTTGTTGTGGTATTGTCGCTTCCTTTCATTTTTTTACTTTTTAAATTTTCTTAAAGTTTTACATTACAGTCTAGTTTTTCAGGTAAAAAATGTAACTTTTAAAATTTTTGTGTTTTTCAATATTTAAAAAGAAATCCTTTTTTAACTCTATTTTTTTAAATTGATTTTTTTTTAAATTCACATTACTATTTTGTTATATTTTAAATATATAATTATAATTACAATTTAAATTTATAATTACAAAAAATATAATTTAAATATATAATTATAATTTAAAATTTAAATTCACTTTATTATTTTGTTATATTTTAAATAATTTTAAAAGTTACTTTTTTTTTTAGATTTGACATTACTGTTTAAATTTGTTGTTTAATTTAAGTTTTGAGTTTTTTAAATTTGTTATCTTTTTAATTTTTCAAACTGACTTTCTTTTTATTTGTTATGTTTTTTTTATGATTTAAGTTAATTTTTAAAATTTACTTTTTAAATTTTTTTATTTAAATTGTTTTAATTTAAATTGTTTTAAACAAAAATTTAAATTTTTACATTACTGTTTAGCTTTTTAGGTAAAATATGTAACTTTTAAAAATTATTTTTTTTAGTTACGTAAATTATGTTTTTTTAAATTTAGCATTTTTTTTTTAAAAAATCCATTTTTAACTCTGTTTTTTAAATTTATTTATTTAAATTCAATTTATTATTTTGTTACATTTTCAAAAGTTACTTTTTTTAGAGGTACATTTATCAATATTATGGTGGTTCCAATTTTTTTAAATTTAGTATTTTGTTAGGTTTTAAAATTTTGTGCTAAATTTGTTGATACAAATTTGTTTTTATATTACTAATTATTATTTATTTGTAGATACATTTATCAATATTATGGTTGCTCCAATTGTCACATTTATTTATAGTGATGGATGAATGTACAAAAGAGATGAAAGTGTTATTTTTGAAGGGAGTAAAAGAGCAATTAGAATTATGTGTGCTATCAGTTTTACTTCATTAAAGAAGAAAATTCAGCAAAAGTTAAAAATGCAATCAAATGAAGTTATATCATCTGTAACTTGTAGATTTTTATTTTCTGAAAAATATGTGCCACTACAAATTCTTGATGATGAAGATAGTCAAATTATGTTTAACGCCTTTGAACACCAAAATGATGTTCGTATAATAAAATTGTATAGAAAGCCTATATCTTATAGCGCGTACAATAAGAAGTGGTGGACAATCTTCTCTGCGCTCTTTGACCTACCATAGATCCTTAGTGGTGGACCTATCGACCTCAAACCCTATCGTCAAAGACAGACTCTTTTAGTGCAATGAGAAAGGTATTTTCAAAAAGTAAGTGGTAGGTTGTTCTCGTCAAGCAGTAAGGCGACAATCCATTCCTGAGCTTCATCAATAGGCGTCCAATCCTGGGAAAAAAGTAGGGTAGAATGTTGAGAAATCGTCGATTGGTACTAGTTCAGGCACTCCAGTAGACACTGGACTAATGAATTCTGACATAGTTGAAGTATATGATGATCATGTTATTGCTGAATCATGTGGTGCGGAAACATCTGAAGAAGAAAATGATGTTCCAATTGATGATAATTCATCTGATACTAATGACGATGAAAGTCGCAATATAGAGTCATTGTCGGTAAGAAATATCGAACAAGGTATGTTTAACAATAATTATTATTTTGTTAAGAATAACTACTTTAATTTATTGAATAAAAGACACATGAATAACAATATTGTTACAGTTGTAGGGCAATGTCCACCTTGGACTGATGCAACTCATTATACACACATTAATTGGTTGCATCCTGATCAAGAAGATATTTTAGGTCAATAGTTGCATGATTCATGGAATGTTGGAGATGCATTGTACAAAGGTCTAGAGTTTGAGACAAAAGAAGATCTAAAAAATGCATTGATACAATATTCAATGCGAACACATCAAACATATCATGTTGTGGAGTCAAAAAGTTCAAAATACATTATCAAATGTCTCAACTATCAATATGGGTGTCCGTTCTATATGAGGGAAATTTTGTCTCAAAAAACAGTAAATTGGACGGTTACTCAATGGGGTAGAGATCATGTATGTCTCAATTTGGCACTTTCACAAGACCATAAAAAATTAAACTCAAATTTCATCAATAACTATTTAAATTAAACTATTATGATTTGTAATTAAGTTACTGATTTTTTTTTTAGGAATGGTTCGTTCAGACCCATCTTTAAGAATTAATTTGATTCAGGAGAGAATTTCTAGTCAATATGGATACAAAATATCATACAGGAAAGCATGAAAAGCAAAACAAAATGCAATTGTACGTGTTTATGGGGACTGGGATGAATCATTCGTCACTCTTCCAACATTTCTTAAATTTATCCAAAGTAAATTGCCAGGGTTTTTCTATCAAATATGTCATGATGATCTTGTAAGGCAATCGAGGTTACCGTCAATACCAACAGTTTCAAAGAGTGTTTTGGACATTCAAGCAGTGTGTTGATGCCTTTAATTACTATTAAGCCATTGATACAGGTTGATGGAACACATTTATAGGGAAAGTATCACGGAACGCTGTTAATCCCAACCACACAAGATGGAAATAGCAATGTATTACCTCCAGCATTTGCTGTGATTGAAAGTGAAAACTCGTTGTCATGGTCTTGGTTCCTATCCTACATACGACTGCATGTGACACAAAAACAAGGAATATGTCTAATTTTTTATCGGCATGCTGGGATTAAGTCTGCTGTGCAAAATGAGACATTAGGATGACAACCACCATACGCTTATCATAAGTATTGCATACGCCATATTGCGAGTAATTTCAACACCCAATTTAAAAATATGGCACGGAAAAAAATGTTGATAAAATTAGGTATTTTTCTTTTTACAAACATGACTAATTTGTTTTGAAAATTATTTTTATTATTAGAAATGACAAATTTTTTTGTCTTTTTTTTTAGCTTACACTCCATGGAAACATATATTTGACTGAAATTTTGAAAAATTTTGTCAAGAAAGCACTGAAGTAGTTAGTTGGATAAATGACATATCGAAGCAAAAATGGAGTATGACATACGATATAAAATGTTACAGGTATGGACACATGACAACTAATTTGTCTGAGTGCGTTAACAAAGTGTTGAAGGATTGTAGGAATATTCCCATCAGTGCATTGGTAAGGTCAACGTAAATATGTTGCATATTTTGTCGAAAGAGGATCACAAGGTAGGTCCCAATTGGAAGCTGGAAAGGTGTATTGTGATAAATTAATTCAAACATTGTGTAAAAACCAACAAGATGCCTGTTCCCATATAGTCTGTCAATACAATATCGAAACCACTAGATTTGAAGTGGAAGAGGCTTTTAATCCAATGACTCAGCGTGGAGGAATAAAATGGGTAGTGAACTTGAACGACAAATACTGCCAATGTGGGCAATTTCAAGCTTTCCATTACCCTTGTTCACATGTAATAGCTGTATGCGGTGCAATTAGTTTAGACTATTATCAATTTATTGATGAAGTATACACCAACAACTTCATCATGCATGCATTAATCTGGTCAATGGTTTCATCTTGGGAATAACGACTTGATCCCTCATAATGAAGAAAGTTAGACTCTTATCCCAAACTATTCTGCTGTCCGAGGAAAAGGACCTCTGAAACCAGGATAAGAAATGAAATGAATTTTACTGAGTCTCAAACACAAAAAAAAAAAATGTCAATGTGTCTTTTAGTGTTTCAAAAAATTAGGCAACTAAATAAATGTTGATGTGGCTTAAAAATAAATTTTTAAATATACTTTTCAATATCTACTATATTTTAGAATTTTTATTATCTTTTTATCATGCTTTTTTAATTTAACTTTTCAACTTTCCAATAACTGATATACTGTAAAATATTTTTAAATTTTTTTTTTAATTTATTAATTACGTTACAGTTTTAAACTTTTTTTATATTTTTAAATCTTTTTTAAAAAGCTTATAATTTCTTTATATTTTTAAAAATGTTAGAATTTTTATATTTTTACGTTACACTTTTCAATATCTATTATATTTTAAATTTTTATTATCTTTTATCATGTTTTTTTAATTTAATTTTTCAACTTTTCAATAACTTATATATTGTAAAATATTTTTAAAGTTTGTTTTTAATTTTTTAATTACGTTACAGTTTTAAACTTTTTTTATATTTTTAAATCTTTTTTAAAAAGGTTATAATCTCTTTATATTTTTAAAAATGTTAGAATTTTTAAATTTTTACGTTACACTTTCCAATATCTATTATATTTTAAACTTTTATTATCTTTTATCATGTTTTTTTAATTTAACTTTTCAACTTTCCATGATATATTGTAAAATATTTTTAAATTTTGTTTTTTATTTTTTATTTATGTTACAGTTTTAAATTTTTTTTAATATTTTTTAAAAAGGTTATAATCTCTTTATATATTTAAAAATGTTAGAATTTTAAACTTTTACTTTAGAGTTTGTTTATATTTTTTAATATTTTATAACAAAATTTTTAAATCTTGTTTAAAAAGGTTATAATCTCTTTTTTAAACTGTTACAGTTTTGAATTTGTTTATAATTTTGAATATTTTATAACAAAATTTTTAAATCTTGTCTAAAAAAGTTATAATCTTTTTTTAAAACTGTTACAGTTTTGAATTTGTTTATATTTTTGAATATTTTATAACAAAATTTATTATATTTTTTTAAACATAAAATAAAAACTTTATTGCAAATAAAATAATATTTCATTCTTCATTATCATCATCGTTTACATTTTGACATGAATGTGGATCATATGATCCACCTAATCCTAGACTAGCGGCGGCATAGGGAGAATCCCAAGGTATATCAAACTATGGTCCACCCATACCTCCTGTCGTTGCTAGTTGTTGCTCTGGCGGCATCTCCGATGTGCGTAGTGATCCAAATATTTTCTCAAAAATATGGCCTTGGGGCATGCTAACACTATATAGTGTATGGCTTTGGTGAGATGGTCCCTCGTGTGTCTGAGACGAACAATAATAAGTAGCAGGCATATTTCCACTGATTTGTGTCGGTGTATAATAAATGTCTTTTTGACGTTCAGGCACGTTAGGAACGGGGTAAACTTCTGGCTGAACGACGTCTCTCGGTCTAGTTAGACCACGACTTTCATGATATGATTGTTTAACTTCAAAATCTAAAACATCTACCTGAGGCATACTTTTAGGTGCTGACACTACTGCTCTCATGATTCGATCTTTATCTTCCAATAAGACCATTATTTTATCAACATATGGAACTAAATCGTCCATTGACCACTTGTTTCTTCCCTCCGGAGAGACCATATATGATAATGTCTCTCCAACTTCACCCTACAATAAAAAAACATAAGTAGAATAAAAAACATTAAAATGTTACTACAAAAATTAAAAAACAAATTGAATAGGTAGTATAAAAAATTTTACCAACAACGATGCTCGTGCATTTCTTGGGTCGATAAACAATTTTGTTTTGGCACGATACCAAACCATGTACTCAGAGTTGAATGTCAGGTCTCCAACCTGAGTTCCAGTTTATTCGACCCTAAAGATGATGTGACCATGCCTAGCCAAGGACCTATCACTAGGGCCATGGCTAGAACGATTGAAGAAAACCTAGCCTTTGCATATAAAGGAAGATTTCACCTCCTATGGAGAGTGAAGATATTATGCTAGGGACTTTAGTTAATAAAATGTAATTTTCCTTTATTTTAATTTTGAGGAGCATTAGGAATTTAATTTGGCACATGTATTTAGTCCATTTTTATTTTAGGAGGTGTCTTAGGAATTTAGAGGGTGGATTTAGCTTTTTGGGTCTTTATGAAGGAAATAAGGGGTAGCCTTGATATCTACACCCCTCTTTTCCTACATAAACCCCCTATGCTAATAAGAAGGAATCTTAGCCCTTGGTTTGAGAAACTTGGGCACAAAGTTTGATGATCTAAAGAGAGAATTGTTTCTCAATCCTCCTTCCTTATATCTCTCCTTTTAATCCTATCCCTTCTTTTTTAGGTTATCTTGTTCAAGAGGTTAACTACGTCTATAAATAGGAGCTCCTCCCCTCACTTGTATTTTTTACACTTGAATTTAATCCTAGAGACCAATTGGTTGTGAGGTTCTTACCTTTGAGTGTCCCCCCTTCTCCTTTGTGAGAGCTTCTAAGAGTTATCAAGGGACCCCTCCCTTGTGGCCTCTCCCCTTTGGCTTATCAAACCTAGTATTTGTGGTGCCTCACCCCATTTCTTTCCTCTCTATAAATCCATTTCCCTTCCAAGTGACCTTAGAAAGGATCCTTTGGCATGTGATCATCAAAGATCACATCAAAATTGGTCTAGGTTGTTCCACATTGCAATGGCAGGTTGCAACAACATAAGCCAATTTTCTACACCTTTTCCTCGCATAGTCAACCCATGTAATTTTTTGGGCTGTAAAGGAGGACGGGGTATGGGTTGCCGCATCTCAAACTACCGCATTACTTTATTTGGGTAATGTCATTCGCAAATATTGAAGCAAAGTAATGACACAACACATTCCCATGCATTAACCCCTTCTACGCAGATTGGGGGTAATTGTGCCAAAACTTCGTTTGAATATGGCATCCAAATCACCTATATAACATAAGAAGTAGTTAATAGGTAAACAAATTAAAAATTAATGACATATATTTTCTTACATCATTTTGCTTCATTGTATCTAGTAGTTGACAATGATGTTTTAAATCATCGGTGGCCCCAATGTGTCGGTTTCCCCGTCCTAGCCACCTACCAAAATTATATAATTAGTATTAAATATTAGATAACTAAATTATGAATAATATTGTAAAATATAACTTATATTATACTCGATAAAAAAATTACCTTGACCCAATGGGTTTGTTTGTATGGGGGTGATATAGTTGGTGCAACTTTTGGGAATCTGTCCCATGCCCATATTTGTATTAATATGCATAAACCACCCATGGATCTTATTTTGTAATTTGTTGTGACGCATAGTTCTCTATATAAAAAACTAAGTACAGCAGCACCCCATGCGTATGCACTGCACTCACCAAAGTCTCGCAACAATAATAAATACCTTAAAGAGACTTTACTACTTGACTTATCAACAAATAGGGCACCACCAAATGAGTCATAAAATATATGCCCTAGTAAATCTCTGTAGGTTTTGTTCATTATTTTCAAAATTAGCAATGTCACCAAAATTACGAGTTAGTCAACTAACTAGAATAGAACTACCATCGATTTCATCCTCATTGGGTGAAACCCCAAGTAGTTCTTGACACAGTTCAACATAATTAATATTGGTTGAAACTATGACAGGAATTTCAGTCACACGTAAACCTAACAAGATTGCAACATCTTGAAGGGTGATAGTGCATTCTCCACATCTCATGTGGAAAGTATGAGTTTCAGGTCTCTACCTCTCAACAAATGCATTAATCAAACTCACATTAATACGAAAAAAACTTATCTGGGCGACCGTGTAGAATCCCGCTTGCCGTAAATTTTGTACAATTTGTGGAGGAATTGACTCTTCTCCATTATAAGTGGGAACTGCATGGCTGATTAAGAGTTTTCTGTCGTTCTCTCCATTCCATATATGTTGAGAAACATGTTGATTTTGCATGTACAACACGTCATTCTCCACAGGTCCAGAGTGAAGACTATCGATAGAAGGGCGAGAAGAAGAAGATGTCATGATAATTGCTAAAATTTAAAACAAAATATTATGTTAAAATAATATCCAAAATAATATATAAAAAACAAAAAAATAATATATAAGAAAAAAATATCAAAATATTATATAAGGAAACAAACCTCAATATTTGGAAACAAGCCTTGGAATTAAAACTTTCGATTTTGACTGTGTGATTCTGTAGGGGCAAGTGGGTCAAATAAATAGGAGAAAATTTCCGCCTAAACCATAAGTCTCCTCTGCAATTTATGTGGATATTAATTGCTTTGTTAAACACTGTAATAGAAAAAGATGAATATTTAATGCAAACCGCAAGTGTGAATTGCGGTTTTCACCTCCTAAAAGTCTGCACCCATTCGTATTTGTGGGTTAAAAGAAATTGATGGGTAACAGGAAAAAATGGATATTTAATTAAAATTGTAACTATGAATTGCTGTTTTGTGCGTCTAGAAATCTGCGTTTTTTGCAATTGTTAGGTAAAAGAGAGGCTGGTCAAATATCACACAAATCGCAAGTGTGAATTGTGGTTTTGTGGGTCTAGAAATTTGTGTTTTTTTGCAACTGTTGGGTAAAAAGAGGGGCTGGTCAAAGACCACACAAACTGCAAGTTTGAATTGCGGTTTCGTGAGTCTAAAAATCTGTGTTTTTTTGCAACTGTTGGGTAAAAAACAAGGCTGGTCAAACCGCGAGTTTGACTTGTGGTTTTACTGATCTAGTTATCTGCACCCTATTTATCCATTGGACAAAGGGATGGTGCTGGTCAAAGACTAGTCAAACCGCAATTCCCAGTTACGGTTTTACAATAATTTTTTTCCACACTGGCTACCACGTAAGCACACAATTGACGTGACACGTAACCCGTAATTGCGAGTTGCAATTTGACCAAGTCAAATTTTAAAACAGACCCATGTCGTAATATTTTTAAAAATAGACCCATCTAGGTAATTTTTTTAAAAAATGAACTCACTTAGGTCAATCAACCACAATTAAAATAAAAAAACAACCACAATTAAAAGCAAAAACACAACTACTTTATATTCATCACTAACAAACACAATTATGAACGATCTACCTAAACACTAACACAAACACAAATCACTACAACTGTACAAAAGTAAAATAAGAGAAGGGATAAAGAATTGGGTCGTCTCCCAATAAACACTTGTTTAATGTCACGAGCCTAACGATCCATATGCCCTTAGTAGACATCAAAGACACTTGTGATGGTCAGCCTGTCAACCATCATTTCAAAGTATGCCCTCAATAAATGTTTGCAGAGCTGGGGAGTCACATTGAGTTGAATTCCTTGCTCTTCATGAAGTTTCTATCTCTTCTCCTATTTATTCCTGAGAGGTCAAACCTCCTTTTCTTCTTGCCTTTCTTCCCACCATGCTTCTTTTGCTTGCTTCTTGATTACTCTGGCTTGTTGGAATTCTTTGTTTGCTTTGCCTCTCCACCATCACCATCCTCCACAAGAGCTAGAATCTAAATTGGGCCACCTTTGGTGACACGTCAACCACCAGAAGAGTCCACTAGGCAACACACTTCTTCACTGACTAGATGACTAAACATTTTGAAAATGATTTCTTCATTCTGCACTCTTAACTTGAACATGCCAGTATCCATGTCAATCATCGCTCTTGTGATCTTCATGAAGGGTCTACCAAGTATGAGTGGGATTTTAGCATTATCATTGATGTCCATAATAATGAAGTCCACTAGAAAGACAAATCTATCCACTTCCACTAGCACATTTTCAACAATTCCATAAGGCTTCTTAATCGAGTGGTCTGCTAGTTGAAGGGACATATTGACAGGTCTTAATTCCACATCCTAATTTTCTTAAATATTGAGAGAGGCATGGGATTTATGTTGGATCCCAAGTGTATTAGTGTCTTCTCAAAATGAAACTTTCCAATTGTGCAAAGGATATCGAAACTTCTTGGATCTTCAACTTTCGGTGGAAGCCACTTTTGCATGATGGCATTACATTTGCCACCAACTTCAATCACCTCTTCGTCGGTGTACTTCCACTTCTTCTTCACATTTCTTCTGCATCCACTTCTTCATCTTCTTATTCTTCTTCATCGGTTGGGTTACCCTTTTATGGTGGTTTCTTTGTGGATTTGTCCCAAGTTTCTGTTTTTAGTTGTTGGGCCCTTTTATGTTGGGTCTGTACTGAAATAGATCAACATACGAAGGAGGTCAAGTACTGAGGAGGTGATTTGGTACCGTGGGTACCGAGGTGGATGAAACTAAGGAGGTGGGATTTGAGGTGTGTGTGTGTTGGGGGGTACAGGTAGTATCATATAGATAATAAGAAGAAATAATGTTTGGATTTAGAGATAATATTTGTATTTATATCTAATAAGGAAAAAATGATAAATGTCGTTGGCTCTAGATATCCTGTGATTTTCGTACTAAGTTTGGGTGTTGTGTGAACTTTTTATAACCTTACGCGGGGGAACTAGGGTTGCATGCCTGGCAAGTTCTGACTTTGCGTGTATGTGTCGAGCTGTTGTGCTCGGGAATGAGTGGTGCCGAAAGAAATCTTAAAAAGTTAATTTCTGCAAATAAACTTATATCATGAAGTCCTATCTACCTTAAAATTTTACCATTTTATTTGAATAATATCTTAATAGTTTTAAACTTAGGTAATATGATATGAAAGTGGTATACAAAGAGTTTTCAAATTTATTTTTAAATCATAAATAGGAACTACATTATTTATAAATTTTGAGAAACTCCTAAAAATGTATATTAGATTGTTTTTAAAAATTAAACAATCAAAGCTAAAAATTTTATTAGAAACTCCTAAAAATACATACAATTTTTACCTAAAACTAATTAAAAAAATTGAATTTAAAAAAAAAAGTCTGAATTACGTGAGTTTTCCTTCTACGTAGTTAGTCACAATTCTATGGTTAGGGGCATATGTTTCACGCCACTTACCATAACCAAATGCATAACACGTTTTTTCTTAATTGAAAAAATTTTTAATTAAAGCCTATAAATACTAGCATTCCTCTCTCTTCTTTTACTGCCAAAACCTTATACATTTTTACTCTTCACTTGTTTTCTCTCTCTGCAACCTGAAGCTCTTTCCATACACGAAGTTATTTTCTCCTTTTTCCCTTTACAGGTACACTCCAATGACAAAATTATAAGTCAAAATTAAATTTGCTCACCATCAAAATTTTATTATTAAAGTAAAGAAAAAGTGGGGTAAGCTTTTTTTGTTAATTTTAATAAACTTATACAAAATATATATATATTATAGAAAAATATTATTTGTTAATAGGTTAAATTATGTTATTTTGTTAATATATATACATATATATATATATATACATATATATATATATATATATATATATATATACACACACACGAGTGTGTATGGGAGGAGTTCCTTTTACTCTAAGAGTAAGTTTACAAAACTTACTTTCCATCATTAATATTAATTTTATTGAATCTAATTATTGTAATAATTCATATTTACCATTAGATATTAAGAAAATGAATAATAAAAACAAAAAGTAAGTCTATTAAACTTATTTTTGAAGTAAGATGATCTCTTCTCCTTCAACCTACTTCGAAATTGATGAAAAATCTTCAATTTGACCGGACACGGGTATTAGTATAGAAAATAATCAATTTGTTAAGTTAAAGATCAAAATATACCTACTCACCTCATTTTGCCATTATTGTAATTACTAGAACATCTTCAACTCTTGTTTTGATTTACTAGACATAATTTTCAAATCAAATGACCTTTACATTCATGTTTTCATCACAAATTGCAATATTGGGATTTTTAACAAGATTTGACAATTTGTCTTCAAAAAGAAAAAAAAGAAGAAGAAGAAAGAAATGTTTGCAATTTAATTCAAAAATTACAAACTTTCTATTAATAAATTTTGAATTAATGTCATTGCATTCAAAGTATTTATATTTTATTGAAAATTATTATAATTTTTTTTGGGTATAAGATTAGTATGGTATACGCGATAGAAACGGGAATGAATCATAAGTCTCATTCCTGTTGGGTGTTGGGTATGGGGACAACAATGGTTCTCATTCCTATCCTGTCCCGTTGTTATGCACAATTGGGGTAAATGAAATTCGATCTAATCAAATTTAATTGGGTCGGATCGATCAAATTTGAAAAAAAAACAAAAATAGAGATCTAATATAAGTTGATCCGATTAAGAATGAATAAGATTGAATTGGATGCACAAATTACAAAGAAAATCTTTAGATCTATTTTGTTTTTTATAAAACATAGGAAATAAAATGATAAACGTAAAAATTTGCAAATAAATATTAAAATATACAATGTTTCTTCAAAATAATATAAAAGTAAAATTATATATAAAAGTAGTCTATAAATGATAACTGAAAATCTTAAAAGGCTAAAAATAATAAAATTTAATAACTCATAATCTTCATCACCATAATACTTAATATATTCCTTTTCTAACTTATTTTCAATCTGGAAATAATATTTAAAATTTAAATTGTATTTCCAACTTTCTATTTGCACCATTTTTAAATATATATATATATATATATATATATATATATATATATATATATATATATATATTAAATTTTAAATTTAACGGATCAATTCACGTCAAAATTTAAATCTGTGATCCGATCTATCTATGGTTGGATTTAATTTTATTACCTCTTGATTAGTTCACATACCTAATTGGATTAGTTTGGATTCATAGATTCATAAATGAATCCGAATCTATTAACCCCCTAATTATATTTACTAATCTTATTATTTATTCCTTAACCATTATAATTGTTGTTACTTTCCATTATTTATTTTCTCTTATTATCTTTATTATTTAATTTATTCTCCACATGTTATATTTTGGTTTGATGCCATTATTCATTGTCTACTGTTTATCTTTATTTACGTTATTTTGTAGATGTTATATTTTGTTTCTGCTATAATTCATTTTCAATTATTTATTGTTATTATTTAGTTATTATCCATATATTATATTTAATCTCTGCTATTATTTATTTTCTTTTAATTATCGTTATTATTTAAAGGTTTTTTGTATGTTATATTCGGGCCATTACTATTACTTATTTTCTCTTATTTACCTTTATTATTTAAGTTATTCTTTGGGTGTTTATATTTTAGTCGGTTGTTATTGTAACATCCTTAATTTTTAAAAATTATCTTATAAAATAAATTAATTAATAATTATTATCTAAATTTATAATAATTTAGATACTTAGTAAATAATAATATCAAGTTATTATCTGGTTTAAATAAAAAATTATTAAAATAAAGATAATTATAATTTAAAATAAAAGAAAGAATTAGTTTAAATATTAAAAAGAAACCATGTTAGAATATATAGTTAAATTAAAACATTAGGAGTTTATTGTTATAAAATAATTATAAAATATTTTTTATATTTGAATTAGTGATCCTTAATATTAATATGAATACATATCATGTTTCATATGAATATATATATATATATATATATATATATATATATATATATTAATATTATATTTATAGAAAATTTATTTGATATAAAATTATAATGTGAAATTTAAATAAGATGGACTTATCTTTTATTTAGTCTTATAAATCATAATTAAGATAATGAAATAAAAATAAAGATAAAAAATATATTAAATTTTATCAGATAAAATTAAAAAATTAAACTGTTAGAATTTTTAAATGAAAAATAAGTTGATTTAAGATACTATTACTTTTAAAATAAAAATAAGATAAAATAAATAAATATTTGATTTAATCTCATATTGAATTTGAACTATAAGATTAATTTTTTATCAAAAGGAAAGGTTAGAGAGGAGGAAATCAATCTTAAACTATTTATATAGAGTTAAGCAGCTTCACGGATCATAAATTGTTAATACTCATAATAAGAGACTAGTTGGAAACGCAAGTGTGGAGAAAAAAAGAAGGAAGAGAAGAGGAGAAGACAATAGATTAAAGTTGTAGAATTTGGTTCAAGAGGTGAGTTGTCACGACCCACCCTAAGTTATAACCAATGCATATACTACCTCTCTATAGTCTAGCTAACCTGATATTTAAGCTTTACTAAATAAATCATTAGACCAAACTTTGAATTACTAAAACATTTGATAAAGTCTCCCTTAAAAATAAGGCATATCATAATTCAGGTAACCCATAAAAGAAACATTACAATTATTTACATATTTAGTTACACATTAGACGATTTTCCATCATAACATAGTCATCATTCATAGATTCTAAAAATATCAACATTTACAACATTTACAAATAATAAATCAATATTCACTATATATCAAAATATAGAGATTTTATCATCTATGTCTATCCCTATCATTAGCTTTGACTTTATATCTAATACTACAAATCAGTTGATTCATAGGATTTAAAAAAATTAGACTCTCACACCCTTATGCTTAAAAAAATTACGCACATACAAATCAACTGATTCGTCTAAAAAGTATTGCACACCTATATACCAACTAGTTTGTAGAGTTAAAAAAGCTGGCTATGGACCATTAAGTTGTAGCTTTATTGATGGAAACTCCTATAACAAATAAATTGCCTATGATAAAAAATTTCCTAAGAGGTATTTGTTTTGGTGCATTTGTAAATCTTACATAAGCTTGCTTATATAGCAAAGTGAAGAACACCATCTCACAATATTAAGCAATATGGGACTAAAAATCAAATTACAAAACTTAATCAAACTACAAAACTAACAATTCTCCCACTTGGAGACACTGCAAACCTCAACTTCTCTGTTGTAAGAACCTCTGTCAACATATCCGTTGGGTTCTTACTTCTTGGTATCTTCTTCAATGTTAGTACTTCATTCTCAAGTAGAGATTTGATGAAGTGATAACGGAGATCAATGTGCTTTGTTCTGGAGTGAAATGTTGAATTCTTAGCCAGATGTATTGCACTCTGACTATCACTGTGCAAAACACTCTTTTCCTGGATGAATCCCAACTCTGTTAACAATCCTTGAAGCCATATCAATTCTTTGCTAGCTTATGTTACTGCTACATACTCAAACTCTGTAGTGGATAGAGCAACGATTTTTTGTATCTGTGACATCCAACTAACAGCTGTAGTTCCAACAGTAAATATGTAGTCAGTGGTACTTCTTCGATGATCAATTTCTCCAGCAAAGTCTGCATCTACGTAGCCTTGTACTTTTAATTCACCTTTACTAAAGCACAAACATTTCTCCTTAGTGCCTCGTAGATATCTCAAAATCCATTTCACAGCTTCCCAGTGAGCTTTACCTAGATTTGACATAAACCTACTTACAACTCCCACTACATAACCAATGTCTGGTCTTGTGCATACCATCGCGTACATCAGACTTCCAATGGCTGAAGCATATGAAATTTTAGCGATTAATTCTTTTTCTTCCTCCGTCTTAGGAGATTGGTCTTTTGATAGACAAAAATGAGTAGCCAAAGGTGTGCTAACTGGTTTGGCATTGCCCATGTTGAATCTTTGCAAAACATGGTTGATGTACTTTGTCTGAGATAACTGCAAGGTTCCTTTTTGCTTATTTTGCATGATTTGCATTCCTAGGATCTTCTTTGCTGGTCCTAAATATTTCATGTCAAATTCTTTTGACAACTGCTACTTCAAGTTTCTGATCTCACTCATATCTGAACCTGTTACTAACATATCATCGACATAAAGTAGCAAAATGATATAACTGGAGTTGTACCTCTTGAAGAAACAACAATGGTCAGTATTGCACTTAAAACCTTCCTTGTGCATGAAACTCTCAAACTTCTTATACCACTGTCTTGGAGCTTGTTTCAGACCATACAAGCTCTTCTTTAATCTGCACACCATGTTTTTCTTCTTTCATTCTGAAAAACCTTCAGGCTGGTGCATGTAGATATCCTCATCTAGATCTCCATGAAGAAATACAGTCTTCACATCTAATTGCTCTAGGTAGAGCTCCTCACTAGCCACAATACTTAACACAGTCCTGATAGTATTGAGCTTGACAACTGGAGCAAAGATTTCAGTGTAGTCAACTCCTTCTTTCTGCTGAAATCCTTTGACAATCAGTCGACCCTTGTATCGCTTAGAACCATCATGGTCTTCCTTCACCCGATACACCTATTTAGTGTGAAGTGTTTTCTTTCCCATAGGTAACTCAACTAGTTCCCATGTCTGATTAGAGATCAAAGACTTCGTCTCATCTTTCATAGCAAGCTCCCACTTGTCGGCATCCATGGTTTGACAATCTTCCATATAATCTTTAGGCTCTCCTCCATCAGGCAGCAACATGTAGTCTATATATCTCCTGTTAGGCACATGGGGCCGAGAGGATCTTCTCAATACAGGAGTTGGAGTAGGAGGTTCTGATTGCTCATTATTCTCTTCATTTGATTTATCTGGCTGAGGACTCCTCAATTTAGAACTTTCTGGGATATCTTCCACCTCTGCATAAACTGGTCCACTTGCTTCTGGGTTGCTGGTGCCAGTATTATGCATGTCCTTGTACATCACTTTTTCATTGAAGATTATATCTCTACTGCGGATCATCTTTTTGTTTTCATCATCCCATATGCGGTAGCCAAACTCATCTTCACCATACCCAAGGAAAGTACACTTCTTTGATTTTGGGTCAAGTTTGTTTTTGCCTTGATCATTGATGGGCACATATGCTACACAGCCGAAAACTCTAAGATGTGAGATTTTTACCTCTTTTCCGCTCTATACCTCTTCTGGTATCTTGTGCCATCGGTTGATCAAGTAAGCTGCTGTGTTGACTGCTTCTGCCCAAAACTGTTTTGGTAAGCCTGACTGCACACGCATGCTTCTAGCTCTTTCAGTCAACGTTCGATTCATACACTCTGTTACACCATTGTGTTGAGGCGTACTGGTACAGTTCTCTCCATTCTGATTCCGTGCTCATAGCAAAACTTCTTGAATTTGGTGTCTACATATTCACCACCATTGTCGGATCTGGGTTTTTTAATCTTCAATCTTGTCTCATTTTCTACCATAGCTTTCCAAATCTTGAAAGCTTCAAATACTTCAGACTTGTGTTTCAGAAAGTAAACCCATACCTTTTTGGAGTGATCATCATTAAAAGTTATGAAGTATTGCTTCTCACCAATGGAAGGGACAGTCGTTGGTCCCCAAACATTAGAGTGGATGAGCTCAAGCCTCTCTTTCTATGGGGTTTTTCTACTTGTCTGAAAGCTGACTCTCTTCTGCTTTCCAAGTATACAGTCTTCACACATGTCAATCTCTACTGATTGAAGACCTGGTAATTTTCCTTTTGAGTGCATGACCTTCATCCCTTTCTCACTCATATGCCCAAGTCTTTGGTTCCATAGATTGGACTTTCATTTGTTGCAATTGCAATCAAATGATATGCTTCTATTGTCTTGTAAAGAGTACCACTCTTTTTGCCTCAAACAATTGTCATCGCACCCTTTGAAATCTTCCAATCATCACCGTGGAAGATTGTTGTGTAGCCTTCACTGGCTAACTGACCCACTGAGATTAAGTTCTTAGTCAGGTCGGGAATATGTCTGACATTTTTCAATTCCCATACAGACCCGTTTAACTTAATCTTTATTGCACCTTTACCTACAATCTCACATGACTGCTCATTACCAAAGTAAACCTTACCAAGGTTTCCAGGAACATAATTCTCAAATAGTTCTGTTTGTGAGGTAGCGTGAAAAGATGCTCCAGAGTCTAATACCCAAGACTCCTCTTTATCATCAAGAAAGTATATCAACACCTCATCTTTTCCTGAGGTGGAGGCAACATTTGCTTCGCCCTTTACTTCTTGACTCTTCTGTGCACTCCTGCACTGGTTTTTGTAGTGCCGGTTTTTCCACAATTCCAACACTCGATCGTCTTCGAGTTTTGGGAACTACGATGATTTCTAGACTTGGATCGTCTCTCCTTTGATTTGCCGCATCCGCTTTCTTTGGTTGAACTTCTTCCTCTTGACTTTGTATGCAATACTAAAGAGGTTGATTGTTCACCCAACTCTCTCCTGGATCTCTTCACTGAGAACCAAATTTTGAACATCATCAAATCTTAACTTATTGCTTCCCGATGAGCTACTCACAACCGTGACCGTAGCATTCCAACTTTCTGGCAGGGAAGACAAAATTATTAAAGCCCGTACTTCCTTATCAAACTCAATTTCAACTGAACTCAACTGGGTTGTAACAGTGTTTAATTCATTGAGATGATGTGCCACGAAAGCACCTTCAGACATCCGCAGATTGAACAATCGCCTCATCAAGTGAACTTTGTTTGAGGCTGATGGTTTCTCGTACATGTTGGAAAGAGCCTTCATGAGACATGTTGTCGTCCTTTCTTTTGCAATGTTGAAAGCAACATTACGGAATAACGTTAGTCGAATGGCTCAAAGGGCTTGTCTATCAAGGAGACTCCAATCTCCCTCCTTCATACCCTCTGGCTTCTTTCTTGTGAGTGATTGATACATATTATTCTGATACAGATAATCTTTTATTTGTATTTTCCAAAAGCCAAAGTCCGCACCATCGAACTTTTCAATCTTCATCTTTCCTTCGTCCATTGCCATTGCTCCTACTGCTTTTGAAGAAAAGCCTCCACTAGTTCTCTAGACTGAGATCCCCAAGAACAAGAGAAAAAATCTTTTCTGATATAGAAGATCAGACACAACTGCAGCCACAAAGCATACTAAGAAAATTTACTCTAACCAAATCTTTTCTGATGCGGAAGATCAGACACTACTGCAACCACAGAACATACTAAGAAATGGGCTCTGATACCACTTGTTGGGAACAAGGCACTAAAGGAGAGAAGACAGAAATAAACAACACTAAGAAGTATTTGTTTTGGTGCATTTGTAAACCTTACATAAGTTTGCTTATATAGCAAAGTGAAGAACACAATCTCACAATACTAAGCAATGTGAAACTAAAAATCAAACTACAAAACTTAATCAAACTACTGGTATCAGAGCAAGTGTGAGTTGAAAGTCCTACATTGGTAAGAAATTGGCAAGTTGAGTAATATATAAGTGAGAAAGACCCATAACCTAATGCCTTAAGGTTTTGGGTTGAAGGTGGTGTCATGTTCTCTTATGTATGAGCTCGTGACCCATTGTTGTACATCTCCTCGATGTTTAACCCCCTTGATTTGGGCCCAACAAATGGTATCAGAGCCGACGGTTGTGATCGGCTAAGGTTGGCAGTTGATTCCCTTCATCAAAAGTCCTCTTGACAAGGGTTTCAGGAGGCATGTCCCCTTGTGTTTAAGGACGGTATGAATAAGGGGTCGTCATTAAATGCATGCCTCTGCTGGAGGGGGAGTTTACAATGTGGAAGGGACACTTGAGGGAGAGATTGTTGGAGTGCAAGTGTGAGTTGAAAGTCCCACATTGGTAAGAAATTGGGAAGTTGAGTAATATATAAGTGAGAAAGACCCATAACCTAATGCCTTAAGGTTTTGGGTTGAAGGTGGTGTCATGTTCTCTTATATATGGGTTCGTGACCCATTGTTGTACATCTCTCCTGTATTTAACCCCCTTGATTTGGGCCCAACACTACAATGTTACAATCTCATTGTATTAACATAATTGTAATATGTTTAATATAACTCTCTAAATGTTTAGTAAACTTTTCATTTATGTCATTTTTAAAGTAGTAATGAGTAAACAAGTTTATCATGAATGAAAAGTTGTGATTGGATGTCAGTGTAAAAATTTTTACACTAACAGTGTATACCAATTAAACTCAATGTTTATTTGGCTATTATTTGTCAATTATTTTCTTTTAGAAACACTTATTAAATACTATTATTTCTTGATAAATATTGCATGTTTTTTGTGACTTTATGTTGTTGGAAGATATTGTTTATTAATTTATATATCTATCTATATATAATTTGTAATTTTTAAAATCTATAAAATGAGGTAAGTAGTTTAGTTATTTATAAATTTATAATATTTAATAGTATTTTATAAAAATCACAAAACAAACAAAATCGTTAAAAAATAATTTAGTTTAATTTCGGATTTTATAATATTTTCAAATCAAATTAAACTAACCATACATAATTTTTATGTTTAATTTGAATGATTTTTATGGTTAAAATTAAACTAATCTATGGGAACATCACTGAAGGAGTAAAATTAGATTAAAAAGATGAAATGAAGTTTTTAATTTAATAAGTGAGAGTAGGTTTTAAAAAAATTTCTCAAATATGGATAAAAAAAACTCAAATATTTGGTTAAACACATTTGTCTTTAATTCTTATAGGGACAAAAAGGGTAAAAGAATGTAAAAATGAAGAATAGAAAGTGTAACAAAGGTATGAGAATTTAGATGAAGTCACATGTTCTGTACTGTAACCTGCATTATAAAAATCGGATCGGACTGACCTGTTTAATTGGAAAATCGATGAATCGGTCTAATAACCAGTTCGATCAATCCTCAAAATCGATAAAACCAAAACTCGGTATTAAAATTAAAAAACTGGTCAAACCGGTGATTCACTTGTTCAACCAGTTTGCATTTATCTTTTAATTTTTTTTTGTTAAATACATATTTATTTTTTTTAAATTAACTAATTTTTAATTAAAAATTAATAAAATAAAGTTTACCTTATAAATATAAAAATATATTTAATAAAATTATTTTTATTTATAATTATTATAATTTATTAATAATAAAAAAATATTATTATTATAATTATTAATAATAAAAAATACTATTTTATTAAAACCCACCCTAAAATCCATTTAAAAACATAGAATGTACCAGAACAAACAGTACTGTAGTTAAGAGCTCAATTCCCATTGAACCCTCACTGGACCCTCTGCTACTATTCGCTTTCTCTCTCTGTTGCCGAGAATGGAGAGTGACGCATTCAAAGATGCAAACCAGCAGCAAGAAATCTTCGAACCCTTTGATTGCTGCGTTTGCTTGTAAGTTTGTCTCCCCTCTTTATAATTCCCTTGATATTTATTTTATTTTATTTTAATGATGTTGAATTGGTGTTAATAATTTCTATTGTGATTGTGGAGCTTGAGTGATGTCAAGTCAGAGTAATGTTTCATTCATTTAAAATCGAGAGCAAATTGTACAGACAGCATGGGGTTTTGTTGAATTACACTCATAAGGGTAATGTTCTTTTAAAAAAATTTCCGAGGAGGTTTGTGGAGGGGTGAAAAAAATAGCGTAGATATTTTGTTTATTTTGACAAAATTGACGTGTTGGTGTAATTTGTTCATTAAAATTTTGTTTCAAAATTATGATTTCACTGAATTTGCTTCTTTCAGATTGATAGTGCAATTTAAAATTGAGCAAATTACGCTGACAGCACGGGTTTTCTTTAATTGCACACAAGTGTAATGTTTTTTTAAAAGAAATTCAGTTCGAGGAGGTTTGTGTAGGGGTAAAACATAGCGTAGATATTATGTGTAATTTGATAAAATCGAGGTGTTGGTGCAATTTGTTCATTAAAATTTTGTTTCAACACTATGTTTTGACCTGAATTTGCTTCTTTCAGATTGATAGACTAATTTAAAATTCAGCAAATTACTCTGACATCATGGGGTTTTGTTGAATTGCACACATAAATGTAATGTTTTTCTAAAGAAATTCAGAGGAGGTTTGTGTAGGGGTAAGAAATAGCATAGATATTGTGTAATTTGACTATTTGAGTAAATCAAGGTGTTAGTGAAATTTGTTCTTTAAAATTTGATTTCAAAACTATTATTTGGCCTGGGTTGCTTCTTGCAAATTGATAGTACAATTGAATATTTAGTCACGTATGGATATTTTAGATTGAGTTGTTTGGTTTCATGTCTTGGTTTTCCTGCTATGACACTGATTGCATATTCAGAAACTTTGAAATTTTCACTTTCTTGTCTAAACTGTAAGAAGCTGGTTTTTAGTTGTGTATTTTTAAGTTGGTGTATGATCTACCCTATTAAGCCTTTAAATTTGTTCTTGTTAAATTTTACTTTACTTTTTTAATGCAGGGATCTATTATACAAGCCGATTGTGCTATGTAAGGCAGCATCAACTTTTTGTTTTGAGACTACTTTTAGTGAAATTGTGATAGATTTTAGTTTAATATTTTCTTTTGCTTTTTATACTTCCCTGTTTGTAGCTTGCGGTCACATATCCTGTTTCTGGTGTGTCCACAGATCAATGAGTGGTTTGTGTGAATCTCATTGTCCCATCTGTAGGCATCCGTACTATCACTTTCCAACGATTTGTCAAATGCTTCACTTTTTGCTTCTTAAGATCTATCCTGATGCTTACAAGAGGAGGGAAAAACAAACATTGGGTATATTTCTATTTCTAAGGGCTTATGCACAAGCCTATTCAAATTGCAGCATGCCTCATACAATTGTCATTTGGGAAGCCAATGCTTCATATTTCTCTCAAAAGGTCTAGAGAGTGGAATGCTTGTAGTTATTTTTGTATTATTAATCGATTCAAGAGATATGCTTTTATCTAGTGTTTAGTAGCTTTGTGCATGCATTGACAATGGTGACTATCGACTAATTAGGTTTATGGGTCATGTGTTTTCAAATGTTGGTATATATTACAGAATAGACATGGGATTAAACCGAGATTTGCATAACCATGACCATTTTTAGTGCTTTTATGTCAAACATACTCTTTACTCTTTAGACTTTATCATAATAAATTCGAAGTATTTTTTTTTTTTTATAAGCCAATAGATAGTATTAAAACATAGAAAGCATAAGAGATGCCTTCCTAAAAAGTTTTAGGAGCATAAAAGTAGTAGAGCTTACAAAAGAAATGCATACCAAAAAATATCATAATCAGCCCCATCCACACAGTAAGTTGGATTTTCATGATCCATTCTGCATGAGTGAGACCTTTTAGGCTAATTTTAACTAATATGTAAAAAATGTGGGACCTTTTAAAAAATTAGCTTGTAAAAAGTCCCACATCATTTAAAAAAACCAATGGAGAAGTTATTTTGACTTTTTTTTTGTATTTTTTTCTCATAAAAGTGTTTCTGGAGAAGATCATCTAAACAGGCCCTTAATCTAATTGTAAGCTATTGTTATAAGATTAACAACATTGCCAACAGCAAGAAAAGATGAACACCACAATACTGTGGCTATAGTAGCCGCTTTGTAACTTTTCCAAGTATTATTGTTTGTTATCATAGTACTAAATAGCAGATAGCAATGTGTTGCAGCTGCCCTCCCAAGTAGATTAATATTACACACGGTTTATAATATATACATGTGTAAGTAGATTAACCTTACACATTGTTTATAATATATGTGTATGCATGTGCATGTGTGTAATATATGTGTGTAAGTAATGCATAGGAGAGTGTATCTATGTGTTTTGATTATTACTTTTCATAACAAAGAACAGACACACATGTATAATTGTCAATTATAATTAAGGAATCAAATCAAACTAATTTAACTCTCTAAGGCTTAGAAGCTAGAACAACTAAACATTAGAAACACATTCAAGTATAATTCACTTATTCAGTTTCAAGGTCAGGCATCTCTTCTCCATCTTCATGTTATTCTAGACCTCTTCTTGTTTGCTTTTCTTTTCCATTAAAGGTAGGAGGCCTGGAACTAGATGTGCACTTGCAGCTGCTGTCTTTGCTCATGCATGCTGCCTAATGTATGTTAGGTCCTAGTTGCAGCCGCCACAGCTCTTCAAGTCAGATCATAAAAAATGAATTCATCTTGTTGGGCAGCTATAATGCAACAACTTATTAGCATTGGCATTCAATTACTTTATGAAATTCATGTTCATTTAAATGATCATTTACTAACTAGGAGGAACGTTAGTCCATTCTCTAATTGTCCACTTTAAACCACTTGAATGAAAAAGGGTTTGATATTTTGGGAGAGAATGTTCCTCACTCACTTTATGAGATGCTTCATTTATATATATATATATATATATATATATATATATATATATATAAATAAGGTTTGATATTTTGGGAGAATGTTCCTCACTCGCTCTGTGAGGATACTTTTTATATATATATATATATATATAATGTACATGACAACACTAACAAAAAAGATACATGAGAGATAAGCAAAAAATAAAACACAAATACAATCTATATATCTTACATCCTCCCTCAAGCTGGAGTACATAAATCATTTACTCCAAGCTTGGAACATGCAAATTTAATATGAGGACCCTTTAAGGATTTTGTCAAAAAATCTGCAAGTAGATCATTGGAGCTAACAAATTATGTAGCAATTTCTTTAGACAACAACTTCTCTCTTATAAAGTGACAGTCAATTTCTATATTTTTGATCTTTCATGAAACACTAGATTAGAGGCAATATGAAAAGCGGTTTGATTTTCATAATACAACTTCATTTTTTGAATTTCACAAAACCTTAATTGTTGAATAAATTGTTTGACCCACATTAATTCATAAGTGGTTGCAGCCATAGCTCTATATTCTGCATCTGCGATCGAAAAACTGTGTTTTGTTTCTTACTTTTCCATAAGATAATGTTACCAACCCCAGTAAACATACAATATCCAATGGTGAACCAACTATCTGTAGAACATCCAACCCAATCAGCGTCACCATACCCATTAATTTGGGTATGTCCTTTATGTTCATATAACAATCCTTGACCTGGAGTTTTTTTAATATATCTAAGAATATAGGTCACTGCATTCTAGTGGGCAGTGATTCACACAAGTAGCTAGCATGAATTGATTGACAACATTTACTGCAAACGAAATATCTGGTCTCGTGATTGTGAGATAAATAAAGCTTTCTAACCAATCTTCTATATTTCTTTGGATCTGAGTATGACTCATCATGATCTGGCAATAATTTCTGACTTGCATCTATGAGACTATTAATAGATCTACTACTAGTCAAGCTTGTCTCCTCCAAAATATCAAGAGTATATTTTCTTTGTGAGACAATTACCCCTTCCTTTGATTGAGCTACCTCAATACCAAGTTCCTTAGTTTGAAAATGACTGGATAAGTGCTTTCTGAACTAAGAAATTTAATTAACATCATTCCAAATCAGATATACACACTTACCAGGAGAATTATGACAATAAAAGACAGAGTGATCTGCTTCACTTTGTTGCATCCCAAAACTTTGAACAACCTAACTAAATTTTCAAAACCAAACTCTCTCAGAGTCTGTTGAGCCCATAAAGAAAACGATGGAGCTTGCAAACCAAACTAGATCCCCGATGAGTAACAAACTTAATAGGTTGCTCCATATAAATTTCCTCCTCAAGTTCACCATGGAGAAAAACATTTTTTATATCTAATTGATGCAGAGGCCAATGACGAATGACAAACATGGCAAGAAATAGACAAATAGTAGTGATTTTGGCCAAAAGAGAGAAAGTATCACCATAATCAAGACCATATATTTGGGTCTAGCCTTTTGCAACCAAGTTAGCCTTAAGGCGATCAATTTTTATCATTAGGTCCAACCTTCACAGCATATTCCCATCGACAACCAACTAATCTTTTTCCTGGAGGAAGGGGAACTAACTTCCATATACCACTATCTTCCAGAGCTTGCATTTTAGTTATCATGGCTTGTCTCCATCTAGGATGAACAAATGTTTCCTTAACATTTTTGGGAATAGTAACTAGAGACAAAGAAGATACAAAAGAAAAATATGAAGGAGACAAATGATGATAACTTAAATAAATAGGATGAGGATTTTGAGTGGAACACATACCTTTCCTAATGGCTATTTGGAGTGAGAAATGAAGATTGAGAAATTATTTGCATGCCATAACTATGTAGAAGATGAAGGTGGTAACCATGGAGTTCACTAATTATAGAAGGAGATGGTGAGATATGGAGAACCCTTGGTGCATAGTAGGGTGGAGATGAAAAGGTTAATGAGAAGATTTGTTCCTTGTCATTATTGTAGAGACCTTCACAATAAACTTGCTCACAAGAAGAGTGTAGATTAGTATGATAAAGAGATGGAGGTGCAAGCTAAAGAAGATCCAACTAAATTTGATTTCAATCTAAAGATAGTTATATGCTTGCAACTTGAAGATAATTTGAGCCCAATCTAAAGGTTGTCACGTATGCAAGGCCACTAAGGTTTGGGCTATTTCCTCAACACTAGTTATTAGAGAACTCAACTTAGTTGAATGGTCATTCAATTGAGTTGTATTCTCTCTCAGTGTTGTCTTGTGAGATTGCAACAAAGCCTCTTGATTTTAGAGAGTGGATACTACATGTCCAATTTGAGACTCGACAATATCTAGCCTTTGAGTTTCCATTCTTGTGCTCATACCCTCCTTCCTTGAGTTTGCCTCTCAATGAAAGCAACAAATTTGATAGAGATTTAATGTCTATCAATTAATGCTGAAAAAAAAGGAAGCCTTTATTTTTTGAAGTAAATGGATATAAGAGTGCAAAAAACAAAACAAACTTCCAATCGAGTTCTTTTGACAATGGAGATTGGAGATCCCACTTCCAATGGAGTTCCCATGTGAAAGATGGAGATTCCCCTTTCCAATTAATCTTGGAAAACTATAATATCCAAATCCTGATTTCTTAGTTTTGCCAGCCCTCTATATGTAGTCATTCCCTTCCCCAATTTTCATAAAGATAATAATACAAGGATAAAGATTGTTTGTGATCCCACATTAACTAGTGATATGACTAAATTAACGTATATAAGTGAGGGCAACCCTCACCTTACAGGCCAATTTTGTGAGGTTAAGTTAGGCTCTAACAAAATAATAAGGTGGTTTTATAGCCTATACTTGTGATTGTTGTTTAGTCTATTGTAGAAAGAGCTGAATATGCATGAATCATTGTGTGTATCACAACCAAAGAGATATTATATATATATATATTGTACAAAAGGAAAATACAAGGAAATGGGCTTAGGCCCATATACTAAACTCCATCTAAGACTTCCCCTCAAGCTGATGCATATAAATCATATGCACCAAGCTTGTTACAAATATAGTCAATTCTAGGACTTCGCAATGATTTTGTGAAAACATCGGCTAGCTGATCATAGGAACTAACAAACTGGTTAGAAATGGTTCCAGATACAATCTTCTCACGAATGAAGTGGCAGTCTACTTCAATGTGTTTGGTCCTCTCATGAAATACTGGATTTGAGGCAATATGCAAGACAGCTTGGTTATCACAGATTAGAGTCATTTGTGTAACCTCTCTAAATCTTAATTCATCAAGGAGCTGTTTTAGCCAAATAAGTTCACAAGTTGCTAAAGACAGAGCTCTATACTCTGCTTCTGCATTAGATCTTGCCACTACATCCTGCTTCTTACTTTTCCAAGAAATCAAGTTGTCACCAATAAAGACACAATATCTAGAAGTAGATCTCCTATCAATGAGAGAACCTGCATAATCTGCATCTGAGTATCCCACAAACCGAGTATGATGATTATGCCCATATAACAAACCTTTTCCTGGGGCTTCTTTAATGTACTTCAGAATGCAGATGATGGCATCCCAAATGTCCAGTACTGGGTGAATTAAGGAACTGACTTACCACACTAACAATAAAGGATATGTCAGGACGAGTGACTGTGAGGTAGTTCAGTTTTCCACCCAGTCTCATATACTTCTCAGGATCTAAAAGTGGCTCCCCCTGACTTGGCAGAAGTTTAACATATGGATCCATAGGTGTGTCATTGGGCTTGGAATTCATTAGCCCAGCCTTCTCTAAAATGTCCAATGCATACTTCCTCTGAGAAATCACAATCCTATTGTTAGATTCTGCTACCTCAATGCCCAGGAAATATCTAAGTTTGCCAAGGTCTTTCGTCTCAAAATGATGACAAAGATGTTTTATCAGTGAAATTCCATGGGTATCACTACCTATAATAACAATGTCATCAACATACACTATCATGTAGATGCACCCACCTCCTGAATTACGATAGAACACAGAATTGTCAGCTTCACTACGATTCATACCGAACTGTTGAACTACTTCACCGAATCTACCAAACCATGCCCTAGGAGGCTGTTTAAGACCATATAAAGATTTGCGGAGATGACATACCAATTTAGAAGACTCCCCCTGAGCAACAAAACCAGGAGGTTGTTCCATATAAATCTTCTCATGCAAATCACCATGAAGGAAGACATTTTTTATATCCAACTGATAGAGGGGCCAATGTCGTAGTGCAACCATGGCTAAAAAAAGTTGAACAGAAGCCATCTTGGCAATAAGAGAGGTGTCAGTATAGTCTAACCTGAATATCTGAGTATAACCTTTGGCAACTAAACGAGTTTTGAGGCAATCAATAGTGCCATCAGGGCCCACTTTGATAGTAAAGATCCACGGGCAACCAACAACAGATTTTCCAGAAGGCAAAGGAGTAAGATCCCAAGTACCACTGTTCTGAAGAGTACACAATTCATCAAGCATGGCTTGCTGCCAATTCGGATGGGATAAGGCATCACCGACAGTTTTAGGAATAGACACAGTGGAAATGAAAGATAGACAAGCATAGAAAGATGGAGACAATCAGTGATAACTCAAATTAACATAATGAGGGGAGGGATTACGAGTGGAGCGTGTGCCTTTACGAAGAGCAATAGGTAGATCAGGCGCACATGGAGGAGTCGGAGTAGAGTCAGTGGCTGACCCAACAGGAAGTTGAACATGTTGGCGGCGATGATAAACCCGAAGAGGAGGTGGAGCAGGTGGTGGGTTGGTGGGTACAGCAAAGGTATCTACGGGATGGAAGACAAAAGGGGAAGGGGGGGGGGCGACATCAAGCTTAGAAGAGGAGGAATTGGACGAAAAATAGAGAGAAGACTCAAAGAAGGTGACATCAACGGAAGTCAAGTATCGACGAAGGAAAGGTGAGAAACACTTATATCTTTTTTGAGACCTAGGATAGCCTAAAAAGAGACACTTGTGAGATCGAGCAGACAATTTGTCAAGACCATGACAAAGGTTGTGAACAAAACAAGTGGAGGCAAAAATTCTAGGGGGTAAAGGATGAAGTGAATCATGAGGAAACAAAATAGAGTGAGAGATTTGGTTATTGAGGACAGAAGAAGGCATGCGATTGATAAGGTAACACGCAGTGAGAACAGCATCCCCCCAAAATATTGGAGGAACATGACCATGAAGTAAAAGAGTTCGAGTTGTTTCAAGGTGTCTATTCTTACGCTCGGCGACCTCATTTTGTTGAGGGGTGGGTATAGGGACATGAAGTTTGATGAAGAATACCATGAGAAGACATGAAGGTCTGAAAAGATTGAGAAAAGTATTCATGAGCATTATCACTACGAAACGTACGAATAGATGCACCAAAGTGAGTTTTTATTTCATTATAAAAGGCCTGAAAGATGAAAAACAACTCAGATCAATTTTTCATTAAAAATAACCAAGTACATCGAGAATAGTCATCAATGAAAGTTACAAAATATTGAAAACCTAAACCAGACTTAACATGACTTGGACCCCAAATATCTGAGTGAAACTAAAGCAAAAGGAGACATAGCTCGTTTGGGAATATGACAAATTAGACAACTTAGATAGATGCGGTACAAGGCACTGAAGCTTGGCAAGACTAGGATGACCTGATTGAGAATAAATAAGAGTAGGGGAATCTATAACCGAGCCAACATGAAAGGATGTCCGTAGGTGATAAAGGCTATTTGACTCACATCCGGTCCCAATTATCCATCCCGAACTCCGGTCCTGTAAGAAAACATAGTCTTTAGTAAAAGAGACAAGATAATCGAGAGAACGAGTGGGTCGACTAAGGGATAGTAAATTAAAGGGAGACCTAGGAACATAAAGTACATTATCAACAGAGAGAAGAAAAAATAGGGACAGTACCAACACCATGAGAGGGGGCCTGAGAGCCGTTAGCCATAGTGACAGAGAGTAAAAGACCAGAAGTTACAAGAGAGGAGAAAAGAGACTTATTACCAGGTATATGATCGGTGGCACCAGAGCCAAAGACCCAAGGGTCAAAAGAGGCAGAATGAGTGAGACCAACAAAGGAAAAGCCAGTGTGTGCAATAGAAGCAGTGGAGTTGGAGACCTGATGTTCCACGTACCATTTCAGAAAATCGTTGAACAGAGCCGGAGGTCCAAAGCTACCAGAAGGAGTGACACCAGAATCAACAAGAGTAGTGGGGGTAGTTTGAGCAGCAGCAACAGTAATAACCGACCGGGGAGGACGACCATGCAATGCATAACACCGGTCAATGGTGTGACCAAGTTTGTGACAATGGTCACATTAAGGGCGACTTCGGCTAAGTTTGTGCGAACGATTACGATCATCACATTGAGAGATCAAGGCATAGGAGTCACCATGAGAAACAGAAGGAGATACGTCCGGTGATAACTTGCATGGTACATGCAACAGGGTGGACCAAGCAGAGTTCAGAGTAGGCACATTTGGAGACCCTAAAATCTGATCACGAACAGAAGAATACTCATCGGGAAGCCTATATAAGGCCATCAACATAAAGAATGTCTGGCGTTGCTTTAGTTCCTGGGCAGGAGTGGCAGCAGAAGGCAATAGTTCATTAAAGTCATGAAGAAGACCATGAACCTTACCCAAATATTCAGCCATGGGAGTGTCAAGGTGGCGGGGGGCCAATGATGCTCAATAGATTTTGGCACACGCCATAGAGGCGCTGAGTATCATTGGTGTACAACAATCAAGCCTGTTCCCAAACGCCAACACAAATGTCATGGGCCCGAAATATTTGCTTCAGATAAGGATGAATAGTGAACTTTATAACACTACAAACTTGAGCATCCGATTTCGACTAGCATGGACGATCTTTCTCATCGATTAAGGCAATTGCTGCCGGAGAAGTCGCCGGACGCGCCGCCACGTGCGGCTGCCGGAGGCGCGAAGGGAGAAGACAAGCAAAGCTTGTCTCTGCGCGTGAAGGCGCATGGAGGCTCTGACGGAGGAACGACCGATGGCGCTAGAGTTGCCGGAGGACGATGAAGCAGATGGCAGGGTCGCCGGCCTGAACGGTGGTGGGAAACAGCCAGAAATCGAAAAGAAACACAATTTATGTAAAAAAAAAAAAAACTTAGGCAAAGGTCCACCTGGCTCTAGATACCATGTAGAAAGAGTTGAATATGCATGAATCTTTGTATGTATCACAACCAAGAAGATATTATATATATACACTGTATAAAAGGCAAATAGAAGGAAATGGGCTTAGGCCCATATACTAAGCTGCATCTAACATGTATCATTCACCCGTTATTGGATCACCAATATATGTAGTTATTCAAACTTTATGCTCAAGATTTCCAATCCGTAACATGGTGGGCTTGTCTTGGAGATACCATATCGATGGGTGATATGACATAATAAAATTTGAGAGAGTAGAAAACTTGAGAGAAAAATTAAGCAGAAACAAAGGGTTTATTATTATTTTCACCAAATGAGAAAAGGGATATAACTGAGCTCATATAGGCAGATACAAAAGAGACAGTTGAGTTAGTTAGGAAACAGACTAATTGCCTAACTAAACACTAACTTCCACAACAGAAAAATTACAAACAAAATCCTGCACATTAAGTTTGCTCCCGAGAAGCTCAAACTAGTAGGAGAAAGCGGTTTGGTGAGAATATCTGCCCATTGATCCAGACTGGGAATATGATAGATTGCAAGTTGCTTGGGTAACACTTGATCACGAACGAAAAAGACATCAATCTCCATGTGCTTGGTTCGAGAGTGAAATACATGATTGTGAGCTATGGTAACAACGCTTTCATTGTCACATAGAATCGGAGTAGAGAGAAATATTTAATTATTTTAGAAGAGCCTAAATCCAAGTAATTTTTGCCGAAGATTGAGCTATGCTGCGATATTCAACTTTAGTTCTTGGTCTCGCAATGACGCGTTGCTTGCGGGACCACCATGAAATAAGGTTGGGACCCAAAAATATAGTAGACCCAGAGGTGAATTTTCTATCAATATCTGGAGCCTAATCAGAATCATAGGGACATGAATTGGCAGATTTTGTTGACAACATAACTAATTTCTGGTGTAGTATGAGTAGCATACTGCAAGGCACCAACTACAGACCTATACAAAGTGGGATCAACAGGTCTGAACCAAATTTGGATAGCTTAAAAGATGAGGCCATTGGAGATGATATAGGTTGTGCTTCAACCATTTTTGTTTTATGCAATATATCTCTAATGTATTTGCTTTGAGTCATAAGAAGTGCCTTGTTAGGGAGGTATTTGATCTCAATACCTAGAAAGTAGTCAAGTTTTTCCAACTGTTTAAGAAAGAAGTGAGACTGAAGTTTCTGAGTTAGCTGTTGTGATACAAATCCAAAGGGGTTGGATTCGTTTTACGCATCTATTTAGGTTGGAAGGTAATAAGTTAACAAAAAAATGAGAATTGGGTAAATAAGAAAATGGAAAGGATGAAAGTGGTTTAACGAAGGGATAGATGATCCCACTTCCAAAGATGGAAGATAAGTCATATGACGCCACAAGGGTGGTGATTTACCTTTGATAAGTCTAACAGAACGCCACAAGGAAGAATTCCTTGATAAGTTCTAAAGAGAAATCATACTCTCACAAAAGGGTAAAAACCCAATTATAATTTCACTAATTCAATGGTTTTTTCTTTTGAGTACAATTCAGTCCCTATTTATAGAACTAGGTGACTCTTCAAAATTATAACTCCCCCCCCCCTCCCCCAAAAAAATACCCCATTATCAAGCAATTATCACATATGATTAATTGCATGTTACATTAATTTCTAAATTAATGAAACGTTACAAAAAATGAAAAGTTATTGTCTTTGGTATTCATATCATTTCCTCCTTCTTCGAAAAGATTCGTCCTCGAATCTAAGACTTTATTTTCCTACAATTTTTATTCATATAACGAACAAAACTAACCTCCAGGATCAAATACAACTTCTAAAAATTCATGCATCAAAGAAGTTCTTTTTTGTGTCCAAATCCATACTTGAAAATTTTTCTTATGAGTTTGAAGTTCAATAGTGGACTGAATGTACAATGATGCTTTAGGAGTGATATCAACATTTTTCTTCCTTACATATGGCAATTTGTGGGTTGTATACTTATGATCCTGTGCATTTATAATATCAAGAGAAGAAGAAAAATCATTAGCAGTTAAAATTTTATCGTTCTTTTTCTGTCTTTCTCTTTCCTTTTCTCTCTCTTTCTCTTCACTCTTTTCTTTTTCTATTTTTCTCTTTTCTTCTCTCTCTTTTTCTATTTTCTCCTTCAACTTATGTTGATCATCATAAACTTGGCTTGGTGCTAGAAATTTCAAATTAAGCTTGCGTCTTTCATGCACCAAAGAAACTGAAAGTTTTTTAGGAGTAATCTTTTTATCCTTCAGCCAAGATCTCCCTAAAAGAAAATGACATGAGTCCATGGGAGCAATATCGCATGTCACTTTATCCACAAATTTTCCAATAGTTAATCTAATCTTAGTTTGTCAAGGATGAAGACTTGTTGGTAAGTTGAGTTTATTCACCAATCTTTTGCTCACCACGTTGCTACAACTTCCTCCATCAACTGCAAATAAACATAAATGACCTTCTATTAAAGACCTTGTATAAAAAATATCCACTATAGTTCCACACCTAAGCTCTGATACCAAATGATACAAATCCAAAGGGGTTGGATTCGTTTTACAGATCTATCTAGGTTGGAAGGTAATAAGTTAACAAAAAAATGAGAATTGGGTAAATAAGAAAATGGAAAGGATGAAAGTGGTTTAACAAAGGGATAGATGACGCCACTTCCAAGGGTGGAAGATAAGTCATATGATGCCACAAGGGTGGTGATTTATCCTTGATAAGTCTAACAAAACGCCACAAGGAAGAATTCCTTGATAAGTTCTAAAGAGAAATCAATCTCTCACAAAAGGGTAAAAACCCAATTATAATTTCATTAATTCAATGGTTTTTTTTTTAGTACAATTCAGCCCTTATTTATAGAACTAGGTGGCTGCTCAAAATTATAACTCCCAAAAAAAAAATTAAATACCCCATTATCATGCAATTATCACATATAATTAATTGCATGTTACATTAATTTCTAAATTAATGAAACGTTACAAAAACTGAAAAGTTATTGTCTTTGGCATTCATATCATGTTGGATGAGAAAAACAGAGGTCCCTCTTATGAACCAGAGGTCCCGAGAATCGTGTTTGTAGGTGAACAATGAAAGGTCACATTTACTTGACTTGAAGCCAAGCTACACAAGAGTAGTAGTCAATTTTTCAAACCATTGCCGAGGTGCTTGCTTTAGACCATAAAGAACTCTATTCTGCTTGCAAACTAGAGACTTATCTGACACCTCAAAACTAGGGGGTTGCTCCATATATGTTTCTTCAAGAGTGCCATTAAGAAAAACATTGTTAACATTTAATGAAACAAATCCCATCCATTTGTTAAGGCAATAGTGATGATAGTTCTGATTGAAATATCATCACTATTATAGAAGTTTTATGAAAATCAAACCCATGTACTTGATTGAACCCCTTGGCAACCAGTCGAGCTTTGTACTTGTTAACAATCCTATTATAAAAGAAGTATAACGAACTTATTATAAAAAAAGTATAAAAGAGAGAAAAATTTAAGAGAAAATGAGAAAGAAAATAGCTCTCTGAATTTTATTATTCGTAGAGAATAATAGAGATAACAACTTGCTATTTAGATAGGCATAGCAAAAGACAAGAGCAACTAACAAACTTTAACTAACTCTTAACTAAAAGAGACAGTTGTAACAGCTGTTAAACTAACTGCTAATAGCCTATAACAAAAAGAAGATACAATATTTTCACAACCCTCACAAACTCGGGGTGGTTGAATCTTGGAAGGAGATTCAAGCACTCTGAGTTTGTCTCTCAAACAGAAACTGAGCAGGAGAGAGGGGCTTGGTTAAGACATCTGCCCATTGATCTTGAACAGGAACATGGCTCATGGACAGTTGCTTAGACAAGAACTTCTCACGGACAAAAAAGAGATCAATCTCTATATGTTTGGTGCGAGCATGTACAACAGGATTGTGAGCCAAAGCAACAAGACTTTCATTGTCACAAAAGATTGTCTGCTTGAGACATGATACCCCAATTTTAGCCATTAGGGTTTGAATCCATAACAATTTTGCAGTGACCAAGACAAGGCTTCTGTACTCAGATTTTGTGCTAGATTTAGCAACAACACATTGCTTGCGAGACTACTATGAGACAATATTAGATCCAAGAAAAATAACAGCCGCCGACGTTGATCGCCTAACATTCGGACCAGAGACCCGGTCAGCATCACAAAAGGCCTGGATGGAGAAGGGTTGACTAGAAGTGAGAGGTTTTAGATGAAGCCCATCTTGAACAGTTCCTTTGAGATAACGAAGAATCCTTTTGACTGCAAGCCAATGGGACTCTTAAGGAGTGTTCATGAATTGAGAAACTTTATTCACTCAAAACTAAGTTCAGATCAAGTGATAAGCACATATTGTAGGGCACTAACAATAGATCTATATAAAGTGAGATTGTCATAAGATCTAACCTTGTCTTGGAGTGCTTGCAGCTTGAAGCCATAGGAGAAGAGATATGATTAGCCTTAAGCATGTTAAATTTTTGAAGCAAATCTCTAACATATGTACTTTGAGTGAGAACAATAGAACCATCTAAAAGATATTTGACCTTAATGCCAAGAAAATAGTCAAGCAAACCAAGTTGCTTGAGGGAAAATTGGCCATTTAGTTGATCAATTAAGGACTGAACTAGTTGAGAGCAGCTTCCTGTGGTTATAATATCATCCACATATGCTAGGAGATAGACAATATGATCTGAAGTTTTGTAGACAAAGAGAGAGGGATCACACTTAGTAGGTTTGAAACAAAAACTGAGAAGAGTAGACTGCAACTTATCAAACCACTGTCTTGGAGCTTGTTTGAGACCATAAAGAGCTTTATTAAGTTTGCAAACAAGTGACTTGTTAGTAGTTTCTAAACCAAGTGGCTGCTGCATATAAACAGTTTTATCAAGGAGCCCATTGAGAAAAACATTATTAACATCAAGCGGTAAAAGATCCCATTTGTTAGTTAAAGCCAAAGTGATGATAACCCGAATGGTAAGGTTTTATAACAGGAGAAGAAGTCTGATTAAAATCAAACTTAGCTGTTGATGAAACCCCTTAGCCACAAGTCTAGCTTTATACTTGCTAATAGAGCCATTAGTATTCTCTTTTAATTGTATAAACCCATCTACATCCAATAGTCTTTCGGGTAGATGGTAAGGGGATGAAGTTCCAAGTAATGATCTTAATTAGGGCTGTATGTTCTTCTTTCATTGCCGATAACCAATTAGGATTAGCTAAAATTTGTTTTACATTCTTAGGTTCATTGTGACTGAGAAAAACAAAGGGTGGAAGGCGAGACTGAACAATGCCAGATTTTGATCTGGTTTGCATAGGGTGAATATTAGGAGATATAAAGGGTATGGAGGAGGAAGAAGGACCATTGTCAGTAGAGGTGGAAGGACTGTCTTGGACAGGTTGGCTAGACTCAGTAGTGGAATGACTGGAATTAGAAGGAGACAACAGAGAATCTAATCCATTAGAGTTGTGTACTTGGGAGTTATCATCACATGGAGAAATAAGAGGAATAGAGGCTGAGGTAAAGGGGGAGGGGTAAGTAGGCTGGGTGACAGAGGGAGACGTAGGGGAAACAACTCAGAATAAGGAAACCAAAATTCATTGAAAACATCTTTGGACACAGATTTTTCGAGAGGAAGATAGACATTTATACCCTTTATGGGATGAAGAATATCCTAAAAAAATACACTGTTGGGATCTGAAATCTAATTTGTGACTGTTATAGGGTCGAAGGCAAGGAAAACAAGCACAACCAAAGACTTTAAAGAAGCTATAATTAGGTGACTGATTAAACAAAATAGTGTAGGGAATGGAAAATTGCAAAGCTGCAATAGAGAGTCTATTAATCAAGTAGACTGCAGTGGAAAAAGCAAAGTCCCAAAATTTGAAGGGTAAAGAAGCATGACTAAGAAGAGTTAAGCCAAATTAAACAATATGCCTGTGTTTTCTTTCAACAACACCATTTTGATGATGTGTATGAAGACAAATAAGTCTGTGATTGACACCAAGTTGATTAAGGTAATTAGTGAACGGTCTGAATTCACCCCCCCACCTCCCAATCTGTTTGAAGATTTTTAAGTTTAGCATTGAATTGCAGTTCATCCATAGCCTTGAACTGCTGAAAAACATTCAGAGTGTCAGATTTATTTTTAAGAAAATAGATCCAAGTAAACCTAGAATAGGCATCTACAAAAGTGACATAATAAAGATAACCAGTAGTAGACGAAATATGGGATGGTCCCCAAAGATTACTGTACACTAATTCCAATGGAGCATGATAAACTGTGTCAGAGGCACTAGAAGGAAGACAATGTGATTTTCCAACACAAAAAGCATTACAAAACTCAACACTTTTTATTTGAAAAAGGAATATTACATTGTTGTAGAACAAGTTTCAATACATGTTGATTAGGATGACCTAATCTGTTGTGCCATGCAGAGAGGTTTTTTTGTAGTACATGAGTTTATACAAGGAGAAACTGAATCTGAAACAATATCAGCCTTAGTAAGGGAACCTGATTTCATTAAAAATAACATCCTTTGAGATGGAAATTCAACTAGACTTAGACAGGCATTGATAACCTTTGTGAGAGTTAGAATTCTCAAATTTAGAAGAAATAATATCTTATTATTATTGAAATTTGTAAATGTATCTCTTATTGTTGACAAAGTTTTGACAAAATTAACACATCCTATATATACATGAGTCTGTTGCCTATTTTAGGAAATAAGGACAGCCTATTCTAGGGAACAAATCCCTGTAATTGTGGGATTGTTATTGTAGTAATAATAGCAAGATATAGCAAATATACAGAACTAAAATACAGTAGGAATAATATCTAAAGCTTCCTAAAATATATTTTGACACTCTCCCTCAAGCTGGTGAATAAGTGTTCTCCATTCCCAACTTGGATATAATTCTTTCAAAGTTACTGTTGTTTAGCCCCTTAGTGAGTATGTCTGCAAGTTGACCTTAAGTGGGCACATATGGGGTGCAAATCAAGCCACTGTCAAGCTTTTCTTTGATAAAATGTCTGTCCACCTTAATATGCTTAGTTCTATCATGCTGTACCGGATTGTGGGCTATACTAATTGTAGATTTATTGTCACAATATAACCTCATAGGTTCATCCCACTTTATCCTTAAGTCTTTCAATATAATCTTCAGCCATAAAAGTTTGCATATTCCTTGGGCCTTTGTTCGAAATTCTGCTTCAGCACTAGATCTAGCTACCACACTTTGTTTTTTGCTTTTCCAAGTTACTAGGTTTCCACCAATGAAGGTGCAATATCCAGTAGTTGACCTCCTATTCACAATTGAACATGTATAATCAGCATCCGTATATGCCTCAAGACTAACATTCTTGTTTCGTTTGAACAAAATTCCTCTTCTTGGAGTCCCTTTTAAATACTGGACAATTCGAAGAGCAGCTTGTAAATGTGCTTCCTTTGGTTGGTGCATAAATTGACTGACTAGGCTCATAGCAAAGGCATTATCTGGCCTAGTGTGAGATAAGTAAATGAGTCTTCCCACAAGTCTTTGGTACATTTCTTTATCCACAGCAACATCTTCCTCTGCACTCCCCAACTTTATATTTGGGTCAACTGGTGTACTTGCAGGTTTGCAGGTTGTTTTACTTGTTTCCTTTAGCAAGTCGATAATATATTTTTGTTGAGATATGAAGATCCCTTTCTTGGAATGGGCTACTTCAATCCCCAAAAAATATTTTAGCTTCCTAAGGTCTTGATTTTGAATTCCTTGGCAAGGCATTGACTCAACCTTTGTTGTTCCTTTTTATCATTCTCAATGACAATGATGTCATCCACATAGACCAATAGTACTGTTAGTCCCCCTAAATCAGAATGGTTGATAAATATAGTGTGGTCCCTTTGATTCTGTTTGTATTTAAGGTTTGTCATGACTTTGGTGAATCTCCCAAACCATGCTCTAGGTGATTGTTTCAACCCGTATAATACCCAGGTGGTACCTCCATGTATATTTCTTCTTCAAGATCCCTATGTAGGAATGCATTTTTTACATCAAATTGTTGCAAGTCTCAATCGTGGTTTGCTGCCAATGACAAAATTACTCTGACCGTGTTCATTTTGGCAATTGGTGCAAAAGTCTCCAAGTTATCGACTCCATATGTTTGAGTGAACCCTTTGGCTACCAACCTCGCCTTATACCTCTCAATCGTTCCATCAGCCCGGTATTTCACTGTATAAACGCACTTGCACCCAATAGGTTTTTTTCGAAGTAGTAGGGTGACTAGCTTCCAAGTATTGTTTTTCTCCAATGCTTCCATCTCCAATTCTATGGCTTGTTTCCATTTTTTGTCGATTAATGCCTCAGATACAGAAGAAGGTGTAGTTGTGGTGTTTAGGCTTGTGAGAAGGTGTAGTTGTGGTGTTTAGGCTTGTTTCCATTTCTTTGACATGAGCAGATCTTGGAATGGCCTTTCCTCTTTGTGTGCACACCAAAGTTTTCCCAAATTTTGTATCATCATGTGGTCTAGTTGTTCCTGCATCAGCTGCTGATCTTGCAGGTGCAAGAATTTGATTTACCTCTACTTCCTCTTCAGCTTCAGCTTCACATATAGTGGTAGTATTCTTTTGAATTTCTGGTCCAACAGTATTTTTTCCAATTTCTGGTCCAAAGGACAGATTTGGTAGTATGAGAGGCTCATTTTCCTCTTTTAAATTCTCCCCCCTGAAGATGAGGCTGGCTAAAGTAGCTTATTTGCTCATTGAAGATACCATCCCTTGAACAAAGAATTTTTGGGATGGAGGATGAAAACACTTATACCTTTTTGTGTGGCTAAGTACCCCAAGAAAACACATTTTATTGCTCTTGGGTCAAGTTTTCCCCTTCCATTACTGTGAACATGCACAAAGGAGACACACCCAAATATTCTAGGTTGAAGGTTATTTGTATGGGTTATATGTGAGTAGAATAAGTTTAGGATTTCCATGGGGCTTTTTGACGATAAAACTGTAGAGGGTAATCTATTAATTAAGTGGCAGTAAGTATAGCTTCCTCCCAAAATTTTTTGGAACATTATTCTGAAACATGAGTGCTCTAGTTTGGTCTAGTAAGTGCCCATTTTTTCTTTCTGCAATCCCATTTTGTTGGGGTGTGTGTACACATGAGGATTCATGAGTTATCCTTTCCTTTTGGCAAAAAAAATTTAGGGTATGATTGAAGTAATTTTTGGCATTATTAGACCTAAGTTTCTTGATATTAACCCCAAATTGATTTTTAATCATTAAAACAAACTGTAAGAAAACAGAGCTAACATTAGATTTGTGTTTAAGAAGGAAAAGCCACGTTACCCTTGTACAATCATCTATAAAGATTATAAACCATTTAGCTTTTGAGATATTAGGGACATTAGAGGGGCACCACAAGTCCGTATGAACAAGATAAAATGGAGAAATGCTTATTTTATTGCTAATAGGAAAAGGTACATGTTTGTGTTTGTCAAGCTCACACACCTCACAATGAAGACTCCAGATTTAAATTTTTAAACAAGGAAGGGAATAATAACTTTATGAATCGAAATGAAGGATGTCTCAAATGACAATGAATCAACTGAACTTTTTCCTTACTAGTTATGACCGACTCGGATATCAGAGAGTGACTCTCAATGGGAAGATTCATATCTTTGTTGTAGTAAAGGCCATTTCATTCTCTAGCATGTCTAATCGTCCTCCCTGATTTCTTGTCCTGCAATATACAAGAGTTGTTATGAAATATCACATTACATAAGAGGTCCTTTGTAAGTTTTTGGATAGATATCAGATTTGTGGACAGTTTAGGGACATGAAGAACATTTTTTAGTATTATGGTTCGGGTTATTTGGACATCTCCTTGTCCAGCTGCAGCTACAAGAGTTCATCAGCTGTGGAAATTTTCTTGTTATTGGGACATGGGGAATATGTGGAGAAGTGTTTAGGGAGTGGTGTCATATGGTATGTGGCTCCAGAATCTAGAATCCAATAATGGGTAAAAGGTGTATTGAGACATTAAATCCACAATAAAATGAGAACTTACCAGAGTATGTCAATGAACACATACCTGTGGGTTTCTCCAATTTACTAAGAAAGGATCTTACTCTCTCTAACTCCTCATGGTTGAGTTGGACGGATCCTCCTTGACTTTCAGAACCAACAGCAACATGAGCTTGCCCCCATCTCCTTGAAGGGCCTCCTTTGTGTCCCCAATCTTTGCTTTGAGGTTTTCCATGCAACTTCCAACATTTGTCCCTTGTATGGCGTGACTTTGTTGCAATAGGTGCACCATACTCCTTCATTTTTCTTCTCCAGATTTGGAAGAAGGCCTACTTTCTTTTGTTCCGCAACCATGGCTGTTGCTCCTTCAACAATCATAGCTGAACTATCCACAATTGGGGTCTCTAGCATTAGACTTCTTCTACTCTCTTCACTCCGAATAATTGCCACTACTTTATTGAGTCTAGGAACCTTCTCCTTTCCCAATATTTGAATCCTGCCTTGATCATATTCTTAGTTTAGGCCTACCAAGAAGTCATACACCCGGTCTTGTTCAATGTAATCCCTTAGAATTGCTGAATCCTCAGAACACTTGGGCTTTACAACCTTGTAATGATATAATCCCATCCATAATGATTTGAGTTGATTAGCATATTCAGTGGCAGTTTTAGTGCCCTGTTTGGCTGCCACAGTTTTTACTTTCACCTCATAAATCTGAGCAGCATCCTTTGCCTTAGAGTAGGTTTGCTCTACTGCAATCCATATTGCCTTAGCAGAATTAAGGAACATGCATGTATCGTTGATTTCCAAAACCATTGAGTTCCATAGCCATGCCATAATCATGGAGTCTTCTTCATCCCATGACTTGAATTTGACATCTTTTTCAGCAAGGGCATCATCAATTAGATGGATGATCTTTCCTTTCCCTTTTAGGATGGTCTTAATGAGTTGAGACCATTTGAGATAATTTTTTTCATTCAATCAATAGGCTGAATGGACATTTTGCAGCTCATCTGTATTCTGGAACTTGTCTCCATTTTCCATTTCAGCCATTACAAATATGTGCAGTTAAGGAATAGAAAAGTAGATCGATTCAGGAACAGTAAGGAAGCACACAACAATAATCTATGGTTGTGCATCAATAAAGGCTGCAATCAGATCACAGTCAGAGGCTCCCAAGGATCAGTACCATCTCAAATTTAGAAAAAATAATATCTTATTATTATTGAACCAGTATGTGTTGACATTGCAAACTTTTGTTGGCTTTTGCCAAACCATGTTTATCCAGCACAATCATGCGATTGGAACTAACTTTTGTTTTTAGTTTTATTAAATTTATCATATCTGTAACAAGCTTGGTTCATATTACATACAGGCTCCAGCTTGAGGGGGAGTGTTAACGATTAAATATTATTTCCTTACTTATGAGTACATAGTATTGGAGATTTACTCTTTATTATCTATTATTAGATTGATCTTTAATCATGATCAGAGATATCTTGTGTAACTATTGGCTTATTATAAATAAAGACATTGTATGGTCATCCAATATATACATTGACACACATTTACAATGGGAAAGTGGTTAATATGTAAATTTTAATGCAACTTATGTTTTATATACATTTTAAACGCAATGTGAGTTATGCTATTTGTTCAATATCTGTTATTGACAACATAGCTTTGGGACTACAAAAGCTGTATATGTATGGATGAGTTTCTGCCGCTCTATGTTCTAGATATTTTTTTAATACAACTTAAAGCTTTATTATTATTGTTTTGTAGTTCTTTTTTTCAATTCTTGGCATTTCCTGTACTCTCCCTTTGAGTTTTCTCCGCCCCTTATCAGGCAATGTTTGACCAAAATTGTTCGTTTCACCTCATGTTTCAGAGGAAGAGGAGAAAATGGGAGACTTCTCCCCTCAGTTTGATGCTTACACAGGTGGATCACAAGTTGTGTTTGATCAGCTTGGGAGATCACTTGGCCATGCCATTAAGAGTCCCGTGTCCAACTCATGCAACCTAGAATCTTTTAAATATATGGAGAAATCAGGGTCTGCAACTCTTAAAGGAAATGAAGGCATGACAGTCTATTCTGAGCACACATCAAGTAGAACACCTGAAGTTATTGGGATTCCTGATGATGGAAAAAAGTTACATCAGAATAAGCACAATAGGAAACAGAAAATATTAATTGCCGATGTTACATGTTCAATGTGCAAGCAGCTTCTCTTTCATCCTGTTGTGCTTAATTGTGGTCATGGTACTTGATGAAACTTAAAGTGTTGTTTTCTTTTTTAGGTCAGAACAGATTAAGGTCATTAATAGAAGAAAACTTAATTGACATATTTATACCTTTCCCTATTCTCTACAGTTTATTGTGAGACTTGTATAATCAACATATCTGAAGTGATGCTTAAATGTCAAGTTTGTCAAAGTGCACATCCAGGAGGATTACCAAAAGTTTGTTTGGCACTTGATAACTTTTTGGAAGAGCAATTTCCAGAAGAATATGCACAGCGAAGGAACGCAATTCAACTTAACCAAATAAAAGTCAAACCTGAGGCAGAGACCACATCTTGTATGTATTGCCTACTGTTTAGTGATTAATATATGCTTTAATATTGGATTACATGTTTATCTAATATGCAAATGGTTTGGCATGTTCCATATGTGAAATCCATAAGCATTAAAACTGGAAGAATAATAATATACATAAATACTTTCAAAGAATATTGCATAGACAGTTATGCTGACTGAATTCCAATTGCTTCAAAATAATCATGTCTTAAACCACTAGATAACTTGCCTACAGGGATCAAACAATGCCACTGGGATCTAAAACTAAAATTTAAATAAAGCCTGTTAGCTCTTTGCAATATTGCCAGCCATCCACCTCACTTTTTTTTTCTACTTTAGCACTTTGCTGTCACTTAGCTCACTGGTTTTATAACTTACAGTTTTCCATTGTGTTTGATAGGTCCCCTGCAATGACAAATAATGTTGAAACACTTTTCTATTCCATCTTCCTACTTGAATCCCATGTGTATTGTAATGTAATAATGCAAATTCAAAAGAGAAAAAAGATAATTGAATTGACAAATGCATTTGGCGGCTTAGTATTAGGATTTAAAGTCTTTTAATTATATTATTTTGGATAAGGTATTCAGGACAAATTGCATTGTGTGATTTGGTTAGAATGCCAAACCTTATAGTATTTCGTATGAGTCCATCACATCAAAATATATATTAAAAGATTCTACTTATAAGTTATTATAGATTATACTTCCTTCGGTCCTTTTTATAAGACATTTTACAATTTCTATAAAGATTATGAATATTTGTGTCCTAAATCCAAATGAAGATTGTGAGTATTTTTGTTTTGTAGAATTTGAGAAGTCATTTATAAATGCCTCTTATTTTAAACTCTCTTGTGTTATCTACCGACTTCCAAGAGTAGTAAGGATAAATTTGATAGTTTAGTAATATTTTTTTTTTAAAAAAAATAGTAAAACTAACTAATATAACTATTTTTATTTGCTTTTTTTTGTGTTTACTACTTTTATTCATTTGTGTGATTTATGTCCAAAATGCCTTATAAAAAGGACCAAAGGAAGTAAAATATATTACATTGACTTTCCCTAAGGTATACCTAAATTCTATCTACTTAATTACATTGACCTTCCTTCACCTTTTCAATGAAATATATTACATTGATTTTTCGTTAGGTTTACCTAAATTTACATTTACCTCCTTTTTTAATAAATTACATCATCCTCATAAACAGGGTCTCACCAACAAGTTGTATAAAGTTGTATAACTCGTATACCAAGTTGGCTGCTTGCTATTATGGTCGTTTCTGGTCATTAATCCGATTGTTTTGGTGACATTTTGGCTACAACTTCCAGAATAGGCCCAGGTGCACCCACTATTCAATGTGTCCCAGCTGAAATGAGCAGTGGGACAACATCAAGTTGAGTCAGTTCTTCCCTTAGAGCTGCAGGTTGGTGGTGGGTGAGCCCATCAAACCTGATCGTGTTTTGACAGCAGAAATATCCTCAGAGACATCAATATGGTGCAATAGATTTTAGTTCAGTTAATCCGCCTGCAGAGAATGCCACACGGGAGAACTTGTCTCTTATTGTGGATTAATTTCCCAACAAACCTTGAGGACAAGTTTGGTTTTACTCCTAGGGGTATTCTTATGGGACAGAATGAGAGAGTATTAATTAAAAGTATACTCTAGAAAGATTGAGATAGACATAGGTGATTAGGTGGGTAGTATAAATAAGGAGACGGTTAGAGGAGAGTTAGTTCATTAGAATATTTTGTAATAGAAAATCATGTTAAGTTGTAAAGGGATATTTTTCCCTTTGAAGGGTACGTTACCCTTCAGAAGTGAATAAACGCACTTTTTTCACTCTTTCCACTGTATAATTTTCTTTCTTGGGATCTATCTACCAAAGTCATTCACTTTTTAAAAGGATAGGTACCCAAACCAGACAAAAAAATATTTATAGGGATTGAAATCAAATTTAGAGATATTGACAGAGACCCTATATATACTTAGGTTTGAGAAATAATAACTAGACCTTAGGATGCACATGGCAATGTTGAGTGCCTTTGGTCAATTCAGTACATATAAGAAGCCACTTAGTAATAGGTTGGGGATCACAATTATTCACTTATAAATGATTAGGGATCCAAACCTAAGAAAATGGTAGAAAAAAAATTCTATATACTAGATTCAAATTTCACAATATGCTGCCTCTAAACTTTAGCCACTTTTAATGAAAAGAAAGAAAATTAAAGAACAATGAACAGGTGATATATACTTCAATTTTTATTTGATACTGTTGTACTGTTTTGTTGGTGTTTCTTCTAAATTCTATAGTTACATGTACTGTCTTCTTTCAGGTTCATTGCGTAATGGTGAAGGAGAAAAGAAAACATGGCCTTCTGATCCCAGATGTAAAGTTCACTATGGTGTTGGTTGTGATTTTTGTGGGGTAAAGCCTCTTGTCTTCATTATAGCTCGTTTTTTATATGTTCCTTTTTTTATGTTTTTCTTTTCTGTCTAGTTAGGGTTGGGAAGAGTGAAAAATGAGTGTTTGAATGCTAAAATCTGTGTTTCATCAACTCAGATAGGTGGTGATAATTTTGTGGCTGTTTGTCTTTCTTAACTGCTAGATGTTTGACTTAAGATCAACATTTGGTCTTGTGATCCAATTTTCAGTGTAAGAGCGTGTGACTGTAATTGTGTGCATAAAGCATAGTATTAAATAGTATGGCGGTGCGTGGCGGCCAGCGACTGCTCCTCGATGGTCCGTTGTGTTGCACCTTGCTCTCGCAGCACTTTATGGCCGTTGCAGCAATTCGCAATTGTTGCAGTTGCAAAGATTCGTTTGCATCGATGCCGAAAGAAGAAACGAAACATAGACAAAGAAAAAGGAAGATGACGAGCAGACAAAGGAAGAAGACGAGCGGACCACACCGTTTTGTGTTAGGGTTTTCATTTTTTTCTCTCAAACTGTTTAAGTGAAACCCACTGTTTCACTTAAATGGTTTTTTATTATTAAAAAAATACCCATGTGGAATGGACGTTTCACTTACATGGGTTTTTGAATTCAACTAAAAAAATACCCATTTTTCATTCGTGTTCTATGTTCGTCTCTTCGGTCTCCTCCTACAGCAATGTTCGTATTTGTCCTCCAGCCATTTCTAACGTTCGTCCGCGCAAGACACCCTGTGGCAATGAGTTCTAATGACATTTCTAGCGTCCAACAGTGAGTTCCGATGTCCAACAATGAGTTCCGACAGCCTTTCATTCTCCAACCTTTTCAGTCTTCACCACTCATGGCTTCACCCACGAGTCATCCATCTTCTCAGTCTGTTCAATTAGTACCAACCTCTTCCAATGGGTTGGTGAAACCTACTGGTCCTAACTTGGACATTGCTTAGAAATGGAACAGCCTTAGAGATATCAACAATAGGAGAATTGTAACTTGTGATTTCTGTGGGTTTACTAGCATCGATGGTATTACGTGGGCAAAAAGGCATCAAATGGGTATTAAGGGAGATGTTAACATATGCAATAAAATTTTAGCTAATGTGAAAGCTCTTCTTAAGGAAACATTTGAGAAGAAAAAGTTGAAAAGGATGCATATGCAATTGAGATAGATGATAAAAATGCAGAGGAGGGAGTTGGAAGAGATAAATAATATTTTAAGGAGAAAAGACATTCAACTACAACAAATGAAGCTACACATGTTGCCAAGAAAGGGAAAAATGTTAAAGGTACTATTGATTTATTGTTTTCAAGAAACCAGAGGAGTCTATTAATTTAGGCAAGGACAAGAGGCAGACTAACATGATTGGTTCTATTGATAAAGTGGCAAGAGATAGAACTACCTAATACATAGAGCGTTTTCTTATTACAAACAACATTCCTTTTGATGTTGTGAGATAAAAAAGTTTCAAACACATGATTGAAGAAGTTGGTAATTATGGCAAGCATTTGAAGATTCCATCCTATCATGAATGTAGAGTTCCTCTACTCAAGAAAGACCTTGAGTACACAAGGATTTAATAAAAAATCATTTGATTGAAAGAGAAAATTTTGGCTGCAGAATTATGTTAGATGGTTGGACTAATAAGAACAGAACTTTGATTAACTTCTTGGTCAATTGTCCATCTATTATTTGTTAAAAGTGTTAAGCCTCGTCTTACATGAAGATCGGGGAAAAAGTGTTTGAGTTGTTGGACATGTTTGTTGAAGATATAGGAGGGAATAACATTGTTCAAGTGAATTTGTTGGACAACATGTTTAAATTGTGAACTTTATGATTTATTATTGATTTTAGTTTATTTAATTTGGTTTTTTAGGTAAGTTGTTGCAAGCCAAAAGACCAAATTTATTTTGGACACTATGTGTTGCCTATTGTCTTGATCTAATGTTAGAAGACATTGGAAGGATACCACGAGTAAAAAAGACAATCCAAAGGGGGATTAATCTTGTGGGTTACATTTATAATCACTCATTGGCATTGAATACTATGAGGAGGTTTACTAATAAAACTGAATTGATTAGATATGGAGTGACAAGGTTTGCCACAACCTTCCTCACCTTATAGAAGTCGCAAGATGAAAAGAACAATTTGAGGAAGATGTTTACTTCTGATGAATGGTTGAACTCAAAGACAACAAAGGAAACTTCAGGAATAAGAGCAGCTGACACAATGCTCATGCCAACTTTTTGGATTGATGTGATTTATACCCTCAAGGCTATGAGTCTCATTGTGCAAGTTTTGAGGTTAGTGGATAATGAGAAGAAACCTACTCATTAAGACCATAGAGCGATCGCTGGAGTTTACACATTAGACTGGACCCCCTCGAGCAACAAAACCAGGAAGTTGCTCCATGTAAATCTCCTTATCTAACTCACTATGAAAGAATGCATTTTTAAAATCCATCTGATAAAGAGGCCAATGGCGAATAGTTGCCATGGCAAGAAGAAGATGAATGGTAGTGATCTTGGCCAATGGCGAATAGTTGCCATGGCAAGAAGAAGATGAATGGTAGTGATCTTGGCCACCGATGAGAAAGTATCTCCATAATCAAGTCCATAGATCTAAGTGTAACCTTTGGCTACCAAACGAGCTTTAAGGTGTTCAATTTCGCTATTTGGACCAATTTTAATAGCATAGATCCATTTACAACCAACAGCTTTCTTCCTAGGAGGAAGATGAACCAACATGTACCATTGTGATCAAGGGCCTGCATTTCATCAATCATGGTTTGTCGCCATCCAGGGTGATCAAGTGCTTTACAAACAATTTTGGGAATAGTGATGGACGATAAGAAATTTATAAAGGAACAGTAAGAAGACAAATGATGATAATTCAAAAAATTGTAAATAGGATGTGGGTTCTGAGAAGAGTGTATACCTTTGTGAAGGGAAATAGGCCAACTGGAATTGTCATCGACTATAGAAGGAGAATTAGGAGATGTTGTACAAGAAGCAGATAGAGAAGGACTGAGCCACGAAAGTCATCAAGAACGATGCGGCTAGTTTCGGGTGTCATGCCGTGAGTAGTAGCAGAGGGTGAATGATCAATTTCAGTGGAGTTAGGAATTGGACTAATATTGGTATGGTTAGATTGAGAAGAGATGTCTGGAGAGATGACAATTTCTGGACTAGAGTTGGAAATGAGCAAGACCACTTGGATGGAAATGGAGTCGGGTGTGGAGGATGCGTAGAAGGGAGAATCTTCAAAGAAGGTAATATTAGCAGACATGTAATACCTCTTGCTATTTGGAGAATAACATTTGTACCCTTTTTGAAGACGGGAGTATTCTAGGAAAACACACTTGATAGAATTAGCTGACAATTTATTGATACCTAGAGATATATCATGAACAAAACACGTACAACCAAATACACGAGATGATACATGATACCGAGGTTCAGTTGGAAATAGGATGATATAAGGAATTTGATTATCAAGAGAGGAAGATGACATCCTATTGATAAGATAACAGACAGAAAGAATCGCATCTCTCTAATTATGTAATGGAACTTTTGCATTAATCATTAAGAATCCCATTCTATTGAAGAGTGTGGGGACAAGTGGACTAGTGTAATATATCTTGAGAGGACAAAAACAAAAAGAGTTCACAGGAAAAATATTGTTTAAATTTAATTGTTTTGCCAAACTGATTTTTTATTTCGTGGAAGAAGACACAAATATGGCAAAAGTTCAAACCTTTCTTTCATTTAATAGAGCCACGTACAATGAGAATATTCATAAATGAAAGTGACATAATATTTAAATCCAAAAGAAGTAATCCGACTAGGACCCCAAATATTTGAATGAACAGTAGAGAAGGCTGAATTACTTCTTGGTTTATCTTGACTAGAAAAGAAAGGTCGAATATGTTTGCCTAATTGACAAACTTTACATTCTAAAGTTTGGATTTTCTTGATACTAGGAGCCATTATCTTTAATTTGGCTAGACTTAGGTGTCCAAAACGATCATGCAATAATTTAGGAGAAATAAATGCAAGACAAGACACCGAAGAGCTGGATTCTAGGTAATAGAGGCCTCGTGATTGATGTCCTGTGCCAAGCTACCGACCCGTACCACGTTCCTGAATGACAAATGAATCAGAATTGAATGTAACTGAACAATTTAAAGATTTAGTTAATGGATTCAAAGAAAGTAAATTAGGACAAGAAGGAATGTACAAAACAAACGTGAGTTTACTAATAGAAACTAAATTAAAAGGACAACCAAGAACAAATAACACAGAATTTAAGGAAAAGTTGTGGAAGAGGATAGGTTTGTCCAATGCCTTGGTCTTTAATCTAAGAACCATCTGTGAGATTAACAGAGGGCAACAAATTGGAAAAGGCCAGGGGAGAGAAAAGTGATTGGTTACCTACCAGTCATGTGATCAGAGGCACTGGAATCAAGAATCCAAGGTCCAAGAGAGGGGATCTGAGAAATGAAAGCTACAGGATTACCCGACTGAACTATAGCAGTAAAAGGTGATGCAATGTCCTTGACTTCATTGGTAGCACACAATTGAAGGAGCTCATTAAGCGTAGCGACAAAGATAGTAATGTCTGAGATGGAAGAATTGGTGATTTAAGTCACATTAGCTGACAGAGACTACTTTCTAGCTTTAGTGCGACATTTTGATTCAATGTATCCTTATCAGTTACAGTAATTACAACGACGTACACCACGTCTTCCTCCACGCCCACTACGATGCTAGGAATGTAAGACAAGGGCAGAGGATTGTCTAGTAGGTGTGGAAGAAGACCCAAAAGAACATGATGTAAAAAGATGCAACAACTGTACTTGGACTATGCCACAGGTATGAATAGTGGGGGCTGATAAAATCTGATTTATGAACAGTCACCAGTTTAGATGGGAGTCCAGCAAGTGCAACAACCATGAAGAATTGACCGCATTGTGGATGAAAGGTCTTTGCATCAGTAGTGAAGGGCATAAGAATAGAATATTCGGCAATAAGGTGATCAAGCTTACCTAAAATTGTCTACATGTCCATGTTCTCTAATTTTGTAGTCATCAAGCTAGTTATGACGTTGTAGAAACGATGAACAGCATTGGAGTATAGTTTCTTGGCTTTTGCCCAGACATTAAAACAAGTGGTAAAGGCCTGAAACTATATCTGGAGGTTAGGAGCAAGGGAGAACCAAAGGACACTACATATCGAGGCATCAATATGTCTCCAATGAAGTGGCAGCTAGAATATTAGAGTTGAGTGGTCAAGTGGGAGTCATGTTTTGACTTTAGAGCCACAGCTGGACAACAATAGCCCAAGTATTGTAGTTGGCATTTCCAGAGAGTCTCACAAGGAATCAGGGGAACGTTGTTGAAGGTCATAACAGAATCAGAGGGTGGAGTAGCCATCAGAAGCCAAAAAAAGGTCAAAACATATCTGTAACATTCAGAATGGGAGTTATACATGCCCTGATGTGGCTGTAACGTTATGGTTTGCAACCAATACTTGTAAGTCACAATACTTATATTCAGCATGGTTTGAGACATTGTAGTCAATAGCGCTTTAGCCGTAGAGTGGACCGTTACCGCTCCGACGGTGGTCATTGCAGAGCGGATGGGTGGAGCAGTGGTCATGCCGCCTTTTGCAGTGCAAAATGCAGTGAAGAGCAGTCCCGACCCAACACTCTTACATCTCTTGGTTCGATCTCGGAGAAGACGAGTCGTGCGACGTTGTTTGGCATTTTTTTGAAAAAAAAGTTGAACCCCAAAACGGTGTTGTTTTGACTAGGGTTAACTTTTCCTAAATAAAGGGTAAAAAGGGAAAATCCCTTTTTACATGAGAAGAGCAACATTCTTCTAAGAGAAGTAGCTTCTTGTGCACGTCTCTAATGTCTCTTTTATGACCTTGGTTTAACTTCTCCGGCGAGCCACGTCGTTCCGGCTAGTTTTGTCTCTGGCGAACAACATTGTCTTCGGCGAGCTACTTCTTCATGAACTGTTGCTTTTTTGCAAACTGTTGTTTCTTTTTCACAGTTGCTTCTTCTCCTCTCTTTTGGCTCAGCTTTCTTCCTTCTACTATGGCTTCACAGCCTACTCCTTCTAATGGTTACCAACATGGACATGGCTTAGTAGTGGAATAACTTATATATTTTTTTCCAATCAATTCTTTATTTTCTCATACATATACATTATATGCATTTAGTAATATACGTTACATCGGAATCTAAATAGCAGTTATCTCTCTCTCGCTATAGCATTTTTGGAGGGTGATCGCTCCAAGCTGCGATCTGCTATTAACTATTATGGTTTGAGATGAACATTGACACAAAAACAATGCTTTTAGAGATATTTATCTCATAATGGGCTTAAATATGAGAATTATTTTTCAATGCATATGGTTTCACTAGGTAGTTGCATTGTATCTGAAGCCTGATAAAGTATGTTCGGATAGAAATTTGTAAAGTTTTAACATTGAGTTAAATTTAAGTTTGCAAAACTAATTCATGTCTTCCTCTTCCTTCCACAAAACTCAGTTTGCAGGAAAGATTTCATTGCAACAGCACTTTTGAGAGTAGCCAAACATGTCAACAAAAATGTTTACTCTGTAAAGTATGCTTAATACTTAAAAGTACATTTCTAACCGAACATGCTTGTATTTATGAGTGATATTTGATAGGATTTTTCCTCAGAATCCAATTCCTATGATACCACCCCCTCCCCCCCCTTCTAAAAAACAATGATAGGATCTTTTCTGAAAACGATAGCTCTATTCGACTAAATGAGGTTGTTTACATGGATTAATCGACACCATTAGGCTCACTTAAAAACCAAATTCTTTCTTTTAGTAATTTCCTTCAATGTCCTTGGTTTCCCTCCATCCTTATTTTTTTCCCCTTAGAAAAGGGTAATATATCCTCAAAAGATACACCCTTGCAATCAGTTACTTCCTATAACATTGGTTAAAGTTTCAGCATTTATTGTGCTTATAGTTTTCTATAATGTGCCTTGACAGATGTACCCAATAACCGGGAACAGATATAAATGTCTGGACTGTAAGGAGAAGATTGGTTTTGATCTTTGTGGTGATTGCTATAAGACCCGCTCGAAGCTTCAAGGGCGATTTAATCAGCAGCATACCCCAGAACATAGGTTCGGGCTTGTACCACTAAATCTGACAGCAAGGAGACAACTGAATGAACAAGAATCACCGGAAAGTTTTGTAATTATAGCTGATGATCCCTCTATGACTGATGCAGAAGATGACCAGAGTGACTCTGAAATCACCAATTGAAAAACTGAAATCACTAAGTCCTGTTATGTTATGGTGTTAACTTCATGGTAGTCTGACAGGATCTATTTTTCATGAGTTTGCAATCCAGTTCAGTTGGGAATTCTGAGATGCACATGGTCTAAGTGATTGTCCTAACTACATTGGTATTTTTTTTTTTTATCCAAACTGAATTTGTCCACAGATGGGAATTCGTAACTATTTTGTATCAGTGACATTCCAAATATAGGCATATGTTCACTGAGACTTATGAACATCTACCTATATTGACAAAGGTAATATATGAATTTTCTAAGAGTTTGCCTGAGTATGTAGAAATGTATATATAATAGTAATTGATAAAGAACGATTAATATACCACTGGACAGTTTGTATAATGCATGCCTGAGAATGCAGTATGTTTTGGCACACTAATGTACAATATTGGAAATTTGGAGTTCACCAAATATATAACTCAGGACCGTAGTAGTCAATAGCATGTAATTGTTCTGCGATTGTGGTGTGGCGAAGCGGATTGACCACTTGTTCCTTTGTCGCTCATAAGGTTGTTGTCAGCAAGTGCCTAGCTCTCGAAATCTCTGGCCATTGGTGGTGCCATTTGCGAGTAAACCGTGACAAATTATAGCGATTAGCATTGTTTGCGGTTGCTACTTTGTTGTGCCATTTGTGAGTAAATCGTGACAAAATGTAGCGATTAGCTTTGTTGTGCCATTTGTGAGTAAATCGTGACAAATTGTAGCGATTAGCATTGTTTGCAGTTGCTACTTTGTTTGTCGCCGAAGGCTTGACAACCTTTGTTGGGGTTTTTCTCCTTGCACATCTATATTTTCTCCCTGCACCTCCTATAACCTTATAAAAGTAAAAAATAACCTTAGATAAAAAAAGTTAAAATTTCATCTCTCTTTGGTGCCTCTCCTTCACTTGTCTTCTCACCCTTAAATTTGATTGTCGCACACTCCAGTCGCGATGCCACTCCATTGTCGACATAGTTCCGTTCGTGATGCACCTCCATTATCAATGCATGTTTGTTCATGATGTATCTCTGTTCGTGCACTCTCCATTGAACTCTCGTCATCTTAGTTCGGTCTTGCAAATTTTTTTTACAAGTCTATATTACACAATCTGGATTTGTAAGTGCAAATTCTTTTACAAGTCTGGAATCACCAATCCAGACTTGTAAAAAAATGAGTCTGGATTGGCCAATCTGGATTTAGAAAAAAAATTGCAATTTTTTTTACAAATCCAGATTACATAATCCAGATTTGTAAAAGAAATTGCAAATTTTTTTACAAGTCCAGATTAACCATTCTGGACTTGTAAAGGATTTGCAATTTTTTTTACAAGTTTGAATTGTATAATTCGGATATGTAAAAAGATTTGCAAATTTTTTTACAAGTTCAGATTAACCATTCCTAACTTGTAAAAATAAAATTCGACAAATTAACTTAACTGAACACCAAGTTTGGAATGGGCAAAGCTACACATCTTCAATTCAAAATCTAGACTCACCACTTCAAACGTTTTTTCCAGCCTTCTAAAAAAAAGAGGCAATTTGTTCTCTCGACACTTTATAGTTGTGACTTTTGAACAAATTAGAGATTTCATTATGACTAAGGTGAATATTTTGTGAGGCTAGTGGCCTCACACACAGATAAATAAATTTTAACAATCCGAATTTGATTATGACTTAGTCTGGAGTGGCCTCATATTTGATATTTTAAGCAGTACGATTTAGCAATTTGGACTCATTGAATTGTTTTTAACAGCAAAGAAGGAAGATTGTGTGAGAGGGATAAAGTTTTTAACTTTTTTTTTTTTATTTAAGGATATTTTTGTTATTTTAAAAATTATGGAAGTGTAGTGAGAACCCTTTGTTATTATTAGACAACCTCAACGACCTTTGTGCAATTGTAAGACCCATACTATGGTCTTTCTTATTTGATGTTGATTGGCCTTCGTTCAAGTTTTTTTTAAAGAGAAATCTTTATTTAGGCCTTAGACTTTTGGTTAGTGTCAATTTATTTAGCTAACTAAAAAAATCAACTAAAGAATGATAATAATATCATAATAACATTATAATAGTATTAAAAATATAAATACTATTTATACAATATTTATACAAATATGATATAATAAATTAGATAATAATTATCTAGTAATCTATATAAAGCATAATATATATAACAATTAAAATAAATGTTATTTATTTAATAATATATATTATAATGAACTACATAGTAATTATCTAACAATCTAAATTCACATATAATAATTAAATTTTAAATAATATTAATAAATACTATATAAAGTGTAATATAATATAATAAACTACATAATAATATGTAATATAATGAACTACATGGTAATTCTTGAGGAGTTTAGGGATGAGTGGAAGAAAACTAGTTGCATAGTCATGTCTGAAGGGTGGACAAATAAAAAAGGTGTTCAATTTGTAATTTTTTTATAAACAATCCAAAAAGGACTGTTTTTCTTTATTCATTGGATACCTCACACATCTCAAAAACAATTGAGAAGGTGTTTAAAATGTTGGATGATGTAGTGAAATTTGTTGGTTATGAGAATGTAGTACAAGTGGTTACTAATAATGTTTCTAATTTCAAAGCGGTCGGAGAATTGTTGATGCAAAAGTGGGAACATTTATATTGGATTCCATGTGCAGCACACTACTTTGATTTGATATTTGAAGATTTTTGAGAAACATTTGAAGGTACATCAAATAGTTGCAAAAAAGGAAAGAAGGATCACCACCTACATTTATGATAGAACAATCTTGATTAGCATGTTGAAGAAGTTCACAAGTGGGAGAGATCTAATTAGGCCTGGTATGACTAGATTTGCCACAACGTATTTAACTTTAGCTTGTCTTCATGAATTAAAAGCATCATTGATGAGTATGTTTATCTTTGAAGAGTGGAAAACAAGCAAGTAGGGAACTTCTCAAGATGGAAGAAAAGTAGCAAATGTGATTTTGGATAGTCAATTTTGGAAAAATGTAACCAAATGTCTCAAAGTTGTTGCTCCTCTTATGGTGGTACTTCGATTAGTGGATTCAGATGCAAAGTCAGTCATGGGTTTCATTTATGAGTTAAAGCAAAAGACAAGATAAAATACAACTTTAATAACATTAAGAAAAGGTAAATTTCTAAACTTGGTGACATTTAAATTTTCTTTTTTATTTTTATAAGTATTTCTAATATAGCATATTTGGTATTTATATAGTTATGAGCCTATTTGGAAAATCATTGATCAAAGGTGAGATTATCAACTTCATAGGCCTTTGCATGCTGCTGCGTATCATTTTAATCCCCATCTTGATGCAATCCCACTTAGCAAGGCCTCTTGGCTAGGAGGATTGGAGAGAAGACACAACTAGGACGAAGCTTTATGAAGATCATTAGGGCCATAGTCTTAAAATTGTGTAAATATTCTAGTGTAGTCGGTGTAGTATTTTAATGGGTGCTATTAGTAGTTTTTGGGCCTTGTGTATTTCGGCCATTTCCCCCTTATTTTCCCTTATTTTGAGCTTGGGGTGTCATTAGTCATTTTTGTGGGGTGTATGGTAGAAGGTGAGCCTTTATGGAGCAAGAGGATGGGTGAATTTTGATTTCCACACCCCCTTGTTCCCCATTAGTTAGGTGTCACCAACACTCTCTCTCCTAGGTGGCATTTTTAAATTCAAATTTGAATATAGAGGGAACATAAATCCATAATCTTAGGGGCTTGTTTGGATTTTCTATTCCTAAGCCTTAGCCTTATCCTTGGACATCCAACTCTTTATCCCCTTCTATAAATAGCACCTCACTCACACATTGTAAAGGACTTTGATCATTTGAATGAAGTTTCACTTTTGTGACAGACTTGTGAGAATTCTTCTCTCTAAACTTTGAGAGTGCTTCTATGGGTTTTATCAAGGGTTCCTTCCCTTCTGGTAAGCTTCTACAAACCTAAGCTTATCTTCCATGGAAGTGGCTCATCCAACAACACTTCTCTTCTCACCATCTCCATTGTCTTCAACCATTGGAATCTCTTGAAGAAAGATCCTAGGAGGAATAATCCAAGATTGGTGCATTCAGACATGATGATCTTAAGGTGAAAGAAGGGTCAAACATATGTTGATGTGACCATGCCTAGCCAAGGACCTATCACTAGGGCCATGGCTAGAAGGATTGAAGAAGACCTAGCCCTCGCAGACAAAGGAAGACTTCACCTCCTATGAAAAGTGAAGATATTAGGCTAGGGACTTTAGTTAATAAAATGTAATTTTCCTTTATTTTAATTTTGAGGAGCATTAGGAATTTAATTTGGGACATATATTTAGTCCATTTTTTATTTTAGGAGGTGTCTTAGGAATTTAGAGGGTGGATTTAGCTTTTTGGGTCTTTATGAAGGAAATAAGGGGTAGCCTTGATATCTACACCCCTTGATGTGACCATGCCTAGCCAAGGACCTATCACTAGGGCCATGGCTAGAAGGATTGAAGAAGACCTAGCCCTTGCAGACAAAGGAAGACTTCACCTCCTATGGAGAGTGAAGATATTAGGCTAGGGACTTTAGTTAATAAAATGTAATTTTCCTTTATTTTAATTTTGAGGAGCATTAAGAATTTAATTTGGGACATGTATTTAGTCCATTTTTTATTTTTAGGAGGTGTCTTAGGAATTTAGAGGGTGAATTTAGCTTTTTGGGTCTTTATGAAGGAAATAAGGGGTAGCCTTGATATCTACACCCCTCTTTTCTACATAAACCCCCTAAGCTAATAAGAAGGAATTTTGGCCCTTGGTTTGAGAAACTTGGGCACCAAGTTTAATGATCTAAGGAGGGAATTTTTTCTCAATTCTCCTCCCTTAGATCTCTCCTTTTAATCCTAGCCCGTCTTTTTTAGGTTATATTGTTCAAGAGGTTAGCTACCTCTATAAATAGGAGCTCCTCCCTCACTTGTACTTTTTACACTTGAATTTAATCCTAGAGACCATATTGGTTGAGGTTCTTACCTTTGAGTGTCCCCCTTTCTCCTTTGTGAGAGCTTCTAAGAGTTATCAAGGGACCCCTCCCTTGTGGCCTCTCCCCTTTGGCTTATCAAACCTAGTATTTGTGGCGCCTCACCCCATTCCTTTCCTCTCCATAAATCCATTTCCCCTCCAAGTGACCTTAGAAAGGATCCTTTGGGCACATGATCATCAAAGATCACATCAAGTGGTATCTAGAGCCACTTTCTAAAGGTCACGTTCTTTCTCAATTTTTTTTTTCTTTGTTGTTTATTTCTTTGATCTCTTTATTTTAAAGTCCTTCATTTTTTGTCATCTCTATTTCCTTTATTGTCTAGTAGTATAGCTTTTTATTCTTGCTATTATATGCGCTTTTGTTTTCTATTTACGCGCCTATGTTCCATTTAATTTGATGCGATTTTATTTATTCCTTTCTTTGCCTCTTATTTTTGTGTTCAAGTTGCTTAATTTTCCCTTGGTTTTTTATGTTAAAGTGTGCCTAAGAAGTTATGACCATTAAACCGACATGGTTGAGGATTTTTCCACACCATTGTGGTGATCAACTTTGGCCACTTTGTTGTGCCTTTTGTTTTAAGTCTCTTGCTGAAATTTTTGCTCTATTTTTAGGTGTGTTATTTTTTCTTAATCTTGTGTTTTGTCAAATACTAGTCATGTTAGTTTCCTATTTTGTCTCATTTAAATTCCATAGGTTTTAGCCTCTTAAATTTTTTACAAAAAAGCCTTCAAAAACAGTTTGAATTGAGCTCCTAAGAGGTGAACCTCTTGTTGAGTCTCTTAAGTCTTTTATGCTTTTAGTTCAAGCATATTAATCTCTTTGTTGTTCTTAAATATTTGCTCAATTCAATCTTTATATGTTTCTTGTTTTATGTTGAATTATTAGTAGCTTTCCACTTGGTTTACCTTCACATTTGGTGCCTCTTTATGGAATTTTAGCTTGGGTGAATTGTGTTAGTAATTTGAGCAATCAATTTACTTCAAAATCAGCCCTAAATCATTCCTTAAGCACCATTAGTTCAGTGGTATTTGGAACTACTAAGTTGTTTTGCCTTTAGTTGCATGCATTACTTGAAAATTATGTGACCTTACTTTGTGCTTATTCACTCAAGTGTTATTATTTCAAGAATCCTCATTAAAATTTCAATTCAACAAGCTATTAGGTGCAGCAAAATGATTAGAAAAAGTTAAAAAAAAAATAGAAAAGGTTCAAGTTAAAAAAAAGAAGATAAAGAACTCAAAAGAAAGATAAATTTGAAGTTGTGTACCTAATAGTAGAAACATTTGATATGAGGAACCAATTGTGATTCAAAAAAAAAATTACTTGAGTAAGCTTTTTAGTTTTTGGTCACTTAAATTTTATTAAGTGTGCAACTATTGGTTTCATTTTTTTTGTTTGAGTCTTTTTTCATCTCTACTCTTAGAGCTAATCTAGGAAAGTTATTTGTGTGCTACCTTCCTTTATGAGCCTTATGTTTTCTTGCTTGTCTTCTTTACTTCTTTGAGTTTGTCATTGTTTAATCTATCCACTTGGATTTGTGAACCTTGTTTTGTTATTTACCTTTGTTTGTTGTCTTGTGTTGTATTCGGCCTTGGTAAGGAAAGGTTGGGAAAGGTTCTATATATAAAATTTTGGCAAGTCCAACCAAGAGGAAACAAGGGTAGCATTCTTGGGGTGAGTTGATGCAACTCAAAGGGGCTTGATCAAAAGGGGACAAACACCAAAAAGCTTGGAGTGAAGACTTTGTTTTATTTTTTTTATTCTTTGTATTGTGTATACTTAATTTTAGATTGGGAGTTCGAGTGCCCTTAAGGCCCTCCCTTGGTTTGTAATAATTTTGGTTAATTTTAGCGTAGTTCCTCGTTAATTAGGTGAACAAGGGAGAAGTGGTACACTTCCTTCAACACCTTAGGAGCACGATTAAAGCCCTTTCTCTTTTACATTCTTGCACTTTTATTTTATTTTATGTTGTTTTGAAAAAACATGTACAGGCTAAGAGTTCCAAAGACTCATCAAGCCACCTTAGGTGAGAAAACAAAAAAGTTTTTGGCCTACCCTTTAGTTTTTAGCATCCATTCTAGTGCATATAGTTGTTCATCAAGTAAGAGTGTCAACCAAAGAAAACCTTCCAAGGGAGACACTCTTGAAAACCTTAACTTAGAATTTAGGGAATGGATGGCTAAAGAACAAGAAAGGAGAGAAGAAAAAGAGAGAAAAAAGAAATAAAAGAAAAGGAAAAACAAAAAGAGAAGGAAGAGTTAAAAAAAGAGATGTTGGAAATGAGAAAAGAGAAAAAAGAGCGAGAAGAGAGAAGGCAAAGAGAGAGAAGAGAGGATGAAGAAAGGAGAAGAAGGAAAGAACTAGAAAGAAAAAGAGAAAAAGAGGAAGAAGAGAGAAGGAGAGGAGAAGAGAGTAAGAGGAGATATGGGAGGGAGAGTGCTAGAAAAAATAAAGGAATTCTCATAAGATCCCCATCTAGGCATTTTAGCTCTAGTGAAGAAGAATACTATAGAAATCAACATAAGCATCACTCACATTCATCATACAATCATCGTTCTCCTCAAGAGAACATAAATCATGCTAGGGAACCAAAGGTAGACCTACCTCATTTTCATGGTAGGGAAGATGTTGAGACTTACCTAGATTGGGAAGTCAAAGTGGAACAACTCTTTCGATGCTATGAAATTAGGGAAGAAAGAAAAGTACCTTTGGCCTCCCATAGTTTTCAAGGTTCTGCTTTGCATTGGTGGGATGGGTTAGTCAAGGATAGGGCCCGTAAACAAATGCCTGACATTCGCTACTGGAATGATTTAAAAACTTGTTTGCGAAGAAGGCACATTCCTTCATATTATGAGAGGGATCTTTTGGATAGGCTCCAAAGACTTAGGCAACATAACCTAAGTATTGAGGAGTATAGACAAAAGATGGAGCTTCTCATACTAAGGGCCAATATCATTGAGGAACCCAATGCCACCCTTGCTAGGTTTTTGTGTGGATTAAGCTCTGACATTAGAGATAAGGTAGAGCTTCTTTCATACTCAAACCTTGATGAGTTGGTAGAACTTTGTGTAAGAGCTGAGAATCAACTCAAGAGAAAAAGCTTTAAAAAAGATTTTCCTTCTTACTCAAAGAGAGACCAACTTAAGGGAAACTCTTTCAAGGGTTTTCCCAAAGAGGAACCCAAGCATTTTCGAGATACAAAAGCACCTTATGTAGACAGAAAACCCCCTACTACTAAGCCTACTGAGAGGAAAAGTAGTATCAAATGCTTCAAATGTCTTGGGAGAGGCCATATTGCCTCTCAATGCCCTAACAAGAAAACCATGATCATAAGGGGACAAGACATTTGTAGTGAGAATAACTCATCTTTCTCCTCTAGTGAGAGTGAGGAAGAAGGGGGACATACTTTTGAACAACAGTGTGAGGAAGCTTTTCCTTATGAGGGGGACCTCCTTATGGTTCAAAGGCTTCTTGGAAGCCAACCTCTAGAGCTTGGCCAGTCACAAAGAGAGAACATCTTCCATACAAGATGTAAAGTAAATGACAAAGTATGTTCTCTCCTTGTTGATAGTGCCTCCTGTTGTAACTGTTGTAGCTCTAGGTTGGTTGAAAAGCTAGCCTTGACTACCATGCCCCATCCCAAACCTTACAAATTGCAATGGCTCAATGAGCAAGGGGAGATGGTAGTCAATGAACAAGTTATGGTTCCAATTTCCATAGGATCTTATAATGATGAGATTCTTTGTGACATAGTTCCTATGGAGGCTGGTCATATCCTGTTAGGAAGACCATGGCAATTTGACAAAAAATCTATTCACCATGGTCACTCCAACCAAATAATTCTCACCCATAATGAAAAGCGCTTCAAATTGTATCCTTTGTCACCTTCTCAAGTAGCTGAAGATCAATTTGCGATGAAAAAGAAAAAAGTTGAGGAAAAACAAAAACAAAAAAAAATACAACAAGCTTTACCCTTAAAGCTTGAAAAGGGTAAAGAGAGAGAGTCGGAAGGTGATGCCCCTTCGAAAGGGAATATTAGTAAAAGGATCCTATTTGCTACTAAACGTGATTTAAGAGAAGCTCATTTGACTAATAAGCCCTTTTATCTCCTCTTTTGCAAAAAAGCATCAAATCCTTCTCCCATTTTGCATTCTTCTGCTGAGAGCACTGCCACAGCCAATGCACATGAGCACCTTCCTCAAGGGGTTCAAGATATTTTAAAAGAATTTGATGAAATATTCCCTAATGAGGTTCTGAAAGGACTTCCTCCCATTAGGGGTATAGAACATCAAATTGATTTGGTACCTGGCGCAAGTCTACCTAATAGACCTGCCAATAGGACAACCCCATGGAGACCCAAGAGATTGAGTCTCAAGTGAATGAGCTGTTGGAGAAGGGTTGGGTTCAAAAGAGCCTAAGCCCTTATGCTGTGCCAGTCTTGTTGGTGCCCAAGAAGAATGGCCAATGGAGGATGTGTGTTGATTGTCGTGCAATCAAAAACATCACCATCAAAGAGATTGAGTCTCAAGTGAATGAGCTGTTGGAGAAGGGTTGGGTTCAAAAGAGCCTAAGCCCTTATGCTGTGCCAGTCTTGTTGGTGCCCAAGAAGAATGGCCAATGGAGGATGTGTGTTGATTGTCGTGCAATCAAAAACATCACCATCAAATATAGGCACCCAATCCCCAGTCTTGATGACATGTTGGATGAATTGCATGGGGCAAAAATATTTTCAAAAATAGATCTTAGAAGTGGTTACCACCAAATAAGGATCAAAGAGGGTGATGAGTGGAAAACTGCTTTTAAGACTCAATTTGGTCTTTATGAGTGGTTGGTTATGCCTTTTGGGCTAACTAATGCCCCAAGCACATTCATGCGCTTAATGAATCATGTACTGAGGGATTGCCTTGGTAAATTTTGTGTAGTTTACTTTGATGACATTTTAGTTTACTCTAGGAACCTAGATGATCATTTAGGACATCTAAGGCATGTTTTTTCTCTTCTTAGGAGTAATCATCTTTTTGGTAACTTAGAAAAATGCACCTTTTGTGTAGATAGCGTAGTTTTCCTAGGTTTTGTAGTTAGCCCAAAAGGGGTCCATGTTGATCCCGAAAAGATAAAAGCTATTCAAGAATGGCCCACCCCAAAGAGTGTGACAGAGATCAAAAGCTTTCATGGTGTCGCTGGATTTTATAGGCGCTTTGTGCCTAATTTCTCTACACTCTTCGCACCAATAAATGATTTGGTGAAAAAGGAAGTTCCTTTCCTTTGGGGTGAGAAACAAGAGAAAGCCTTCCAGCTAATTAAGCATAAACTGACCCATGCACCAGTCTTGGCATTACCTGACTTTTCTAAAACATTTGAACTTGAATGTGATGCCTCTGATGTAGGTGTGGGGGCTGTCTTGTTGTAAGGAGGGCACCCCATTGCGTATTTCAGTGAAAAACTCAATGGTGCCCCCCTCAACTACCCCACCTATGATAAGGAGTTTTATGCTCTAATTAGGGCCCTTCAAACTTGGGAGCATTATCTTGCTCCCAAGGAGTTTGTCATTCATAGTGACCATGAGTCACTAAAATATTTGAGGGGTCAAGGTAAATTGAACAAAAGGCATGCAACGTGGGTGGACTATCTTGCATCCTTCCCTTATGTCATCAAGTACAAGAAAGCAAAACAAAATGTGGTGGCTGATGCTCTTTCTAGGCGTCATGCCCTTTATTCATCCTTGAGTGCAAAAATCTTGGGATTTGATGACATTCGGGCTATGTATCCGTCTGATAAGGATTTCGGCCCCATATTTGCTACCTCTGCATCTGCATTTGCATTAAAGGCCCATGATGGGTACTTCATCAGTGAGGGGTATCTTTACAAAGGGAGTAAGCTTTGTACACCCCAAGGATCAATTAGGAACTTACTTACAAAAGAGAGTCATGAAGGTGGGCTTATGGGGCATTTTGGGATTTCAAAAACCCTCATGCTTTTACAAGAGAAATTCTTTTGGCCCCATATGCGTAGAGATGTCCATAGACATTGCTCTAAATGTATAGCTTGCTTGCAAGCAAAGTCTAAAGCAATGCCTCATGGGCTATACACACCTTTACCTGCTCCTTCTGCACCTTGGGAGGATATTAGCATGGATTTCATCCTTGGGCTCCCAAGAACCCAACGAGGTGCAGACTCCATATTTGTGGTGGTGGACCGATTTTCAAAAATGGCCCATTTTATTCCCTGCCACAAAGTGGATGATGCGAGCAACATCGCAAGACTTTTCTTTAAAGAGGTTGTCCGATTGCATGGTATACCCTCTTCAATAGTGTCAGATAGGATGTGAAGTTCCTTAGCCATTTTTGGAAAACTCTTTGGGCTAAGCTGGGAACTAAACTTCTTTTTTCCACTACCTGTCACCCTCAAACTGATGGGCAAACAGAAGTGGTGAATAGATCTTTATCCACTATGCTGAGGGCTCTACTTAAAGGCAACCATAAGCCTTGGGATGAGTACCTTCCCCACATTGAATTTGCTTATAACCGGGTGGTTCATAGAACCACCAAACATTCTCCTTTTGAGGTGGTCTATGGCTTTAATCCTCGTACTCCTCTAGATCTTTTACCTCTTCCTCTTTCTGTTGCTGTGCATAAAGAAGGAGAGGTAAAAGCCATTTTTGTAAAACAATTACATGAGAGGGTTAAAGTTAACATAGAGCGCCAATCCTTGATAGATGCTACTTTCGCCAATAGGGGGAGGAAAGAAGGCATCTTTGAAAAGGACGACTGGGTATGGCTTCACTTGAGAAAGGATAGATTTCCTTCTCAAAGGAAGTCCAAACTTAGCCCTAGAGGAGATGGACCTTTCCAAATCCTTGAGCGGATCGGTAATAATGCCTATGTTTTAGATCTGCCTGAGGATTATGGGGTAAGCACCAGTTTTGATGTTTCTGATTTGTCTCCATTTGTAGGTGCTGAAAATGACGAAGACCCCATGGAGTTGAGGTCAAATCCTCTTCAAGGGGGAGGAGATGATCTGACCATGCCTAGCCAAGGACCTATCACTAGGGTCATGGCTAGAAGGATTGAAGAAGACCTAGCCCTTGCAGACAAAGGAAGACTTCACCTCCTATGGAGTGTGAAGATATTAGGCTAGGGACTTTAGTTAATAAAATGTAATTTTCCTTTATTTAATTTTGAGGAGTATTAGGAATTTAATTTGGGACATGTATTTAGTCCATTTTTTATTTTAGGAGGTGTCTTAGGAATTTAGAGGGTGAATTTGGCTTTTTGGGTTTTTATGAAGCAAATAAGGGGTAGCCTTGATATCTACACCCCTCTTTTCCTACATAAACCCCCTAAGCTAATAAGAAGGAATCTTGGCCCTTGGTTTGAGAAACTTGGGCACCAAGTTTGATGATCTAAGGAGGGAATTGTTTCTCAATCCTCCTCCCTTAAACATCTCCTTTTAACCTTAGCCCTTCTTTTTTAAGTTATCTTGTTCAAGAGGTTAGCTACCTCTATAAATAGGAGCTCCTCCCTCACTTGTACTTTTAACACTTGAATTTAATCCTAGAGACCATATTGGTTGAGGTTCTTACCTTTGAGTGTCCCCCTTTCTCCTCTGTGAGAGCTTCTAAGAGTTATCAAGGGACCCCTCCCTTGTGGCCTCTCCCCTTTGGCTTATCAAACCTAGTATTTGTGGCGCCTCATCACATTCCTTTCCTCTCCGTAAATCCATTTCCCTTCCAAGTGACCTTAGAAAGGATCCTTTGGGCACGTGATCATCAAAGATCACATCACCCCTCTTTTCCTACATAAACACCCTAAGCTAATAAGAAGGAATCTTGGCCCTTGGTTTGAGAAACTTGGGCACCAAGTTTGATGATCTAAGGAGGGAATTGTTTCTCAATCCTCCTCCCTTAAATCTCTCCTTTTAATCCTAGCCCTTCTTTTCTAGGTTATCTTGTTCAAGAGGTTAGCTACCTCTATAAATAGGAGCTCCTCCCCACACTTGTATTTTTTACACTTGAATTTACTCCTAGAGACTATATTGCTTGTGAGGTTCTTACCTTTGAGTGTCCCCCCTTCTCCTTTGTGAGAGCTTCTAAGAGTTATCAAGGGACCCCTCCCCTTTGGCTTATCAAACCTGGTATTTATGGCTCCTCACCCCATTCCTTTCCTCTCCATAAATCCATTTCCCTTCCAAGTGACCTTAGAAAGGATCCTTTGAGCACGTGATCATCAAAGATCACATCAAGTGGTATCTAGAGCCACTTTCTAAAGGTCACGTTTCTCAATTTTTTTTGCTTTGTTGTTTATCTCTAATCTCCTTATTTTAAAGTCCTTCATTTTTTTTCATCTTTATTTCCTTTATTGTCTAGTAGTATAGCTTTTTATTCTTGCTATTATATGCACTTTTGTTTCCTATCTATGCGCATATGTTCCATTTAATTTGATGCAATTTTATTTGTCCCTTTCCTTGCATCTTATTTCTGTGGTCAAATTGCTTAGTTTGCTCTTGTTTTTTATGTTAAAGTGTGCCTAATAAGTTGTGACCATTAAACCCACATGGTTGAGGATTTTTCCACACCATTGTGGTGATCAACTTTGGCCACTTTGTTGTGCCTTTTGTTTTGAGTCCCTTGCTAAAAATTTTGCTCTATTTTTAGGTGTGTTATTTTTTTTCTTAATCTTGTGTTTTGTCAAATACTAGTCATGTTAGTTTCCTATTTTGTCTCATTTAAATTCCTTAGGTTAAACCTCTTAAAATTTTTACAAAAAGCCTTCTAAAACATTTTGAATTGAGCTCCTAAGAGGTGAACCTCTTGTTGAGTCTCTTAAGTCTTTTATGCTTTTAGTTCGAGCATAGTAATATCTTTGTTGTTCTTAAATATTTGCTCAATTCAATCTTTATATGCTTCTTTTTTTATGTTGAATTATTAGTAGTTTTTCACTTGGTTTACCTTCACTATTGGTGCCTCTTTATGGAATTTTAGCTTGGGTGAATTGTGTTAGTAATTTGAGCAATCAATTTACTTCAAAATCAACCCTAAATCATTCCTTAAGCACCATTAGTTTAGTGGTATTTGGAACTACTAAGTTGTTTTGCCTTTAGTTGCATGCATGCATTGCTTGAAAATTGTGTGACCTTACTTTGTGCTTATTCACTCAAGCATTATTATTTCAAGCATCCTCATTAAAATTTCGATTAAACAAGCTATTAGGTGAAGCAAAAATGATTAGAAAAAGTTAAAAAAAATATATATTAGAAAAAAGTACAAGTTAAAAAAAAAAGATAAAGAACTCGAAAGAAAGACAATTTTGAAGTTGTGTACCTAATAGTAGAAACATTTGATATGAGGAACCATTTGTGATTAAAAAAAAAATACTTGAGTAAGCTTTTTAGCTTTTGGTCACTTAAATGTTATTAAGTGTGCAGCTATTGGTTTCATTTTTTTTGTTTGAGTCTTTTTTCATCTCCACTCTTAGAGCTAATCTAGGAAAGTTATTTGTGTGCTACCTGTTTTATTGCTTGTCTAATTTACTTCTTTGAGTTTGTCATTGTTTAATCTATCCACTTGGATTTGTGAACCTTGTTTTGTTATTCACCTTTATTTTTTGTCTTGTGTTGTATTCGGCCTTGGTAAGTAAAGCTTGGAAAAGGTGTCATACATAAGATTTTGGCAAGTCCAAACAAGAGGAAACAAAGGTAGCATTCTTGGGGTGGTTGAAAAGCTAGCCTTGACTACCATGCCCCATCCCAAACATTACAAATTGCAATGGCTCAATGAGCAAGGAGATATGGTAGTCAATGAACAAGTTATGGTTCCAATTTCCATAGGATCTTATAATGATGAGATTCTTTGTGACATAGTTCCTATGGAGGCTAGTCATATCCTGTTGGGGAGACCGTGGCAATTTGACAAGAAAGTTATTCACCATGGTCACTCCAACCAAATAATTCTCACCCATAATGAAAAGCGCTTCAAATTGTATCCTTTGTCACCTTCCTAAGTGGCAGAGGATCAATTTGCGATGAAAAATAAAAGAGCTGAGGAAAAACAAAAAAAAAAAAACACAACAAGCTTCACCCTTAAAGCTTGAAAAGGGTAAAGAGAGAGAGTCAGAAGGTGATGCCCCTTCGAAAGGGAATATTAGTAAAAGGAGCCTATTTGCTACTAAACGTGATTTAAAAGAAGCTCCTTTGACTAACAAGCCCTTTTATCTCCTCTTTTGCAAAGAGGCATCAAATTCTTTTCCCATTTTGCATTCTTCTGCTGAGAGCACTGCCACAACCCATGCATATGAGCACCTTCCTCAAGGGGTTCAAGATATTTTAAAACAATTTGATGATATATTCCCTAATGAGGTTCCGAAAGGACTTCCTCCCATTAGGGGTATAGAACATCAAATTGATTTGGTGCTTGGCACAAGTCTAACTAATAGACCTGCCTATAGGACCAACCCCATGAAGAGCCAAGAGATTGAGTTTCAAGTGAATGAGCTGTTTGAGAAGGGTTGGGTTCAAAAGAGCCTAAGCCCTTGTGTTGTGCCAGTCTTGTTGGTGCCCAAGAAGAATGACCAATGGAGGATGTGTGTTGATTGTCGTGAATGAATTGCATGGGGCAAAAATATTTTCAAAAATAGATCTTAGAAGTGGTTACCACCAAATAAGGATCAAAGAGGGTGATGAGTGGAAAACTGCTTTTAAGACTTAATTTGGTCTTTATGAGTGGTTGGTTATGCCCTTTGGGCTAACCAATGCCCCCAGTACATTCATGTGCTTAATGAATCATGTACTGAGGGATTGCCTTGGTAAATTTTGTGTAGTTTACTTTGATGGCATTTTAGTTTACTCTAGGAACCTAGATGATCATTTAGGACATCTAAGGCATGTTTTTTCTCTTCTTAGGAGTAATCATCTTTTTGGTAACTTAGAAAAATGCACCTTTTGTGTAGATAGCGTAGTTTTCCTAGGTTTTGTAGTTAGCCCAAAAGGGGTCCATGTTGATCCCGAAAAGATAAAAGCTATTCAAGAATGGCCCACCCCAAAGAGTGTGACAGAGATCAAAAGCTTTCATGGTGTCGCTGGATTTTATAGGCGCTTTGTGCCTAATTTCTCTACACTCTTCGCACCAATAAATGATTTGGTGAAAAAGGAAGTTCCTTTCCTTTGGGGTGAGAAACAAGACAAAGCCTTCCAGCTAATTAAGCATAAACTGACCCATGCACCAGTCTTGGCATTACCTGACTTTTCTAAAACATTTGAACTTGAATGTGATGCCTCTGGTGTAGGTGTGGGAGCTGTCTTGTTGCAAGGAGGGCACCTCATTGCGTATTTCAGTGAAAAACTCAATGGTGCCCCCTCAACTACCCCACCTATGATAAAGAGTTTTATGCTCTAATTAGGGCCCTTCAAACTTGGGAGCATTACCTTGCTCCCAAGGAGTTTGTCATTCATAGTGACCATGAGTCACTAAAATATTTGAGGGGTCAAGGTAAATTGAACAAAAGGCATGCAACGTGGGTGGAATATCTTGAATCCTTCCCTTATGTCATCAAGTACAAGAAAGGAAAAAAAAATGTGGTGGCTGATGCTCTCTCTAGGCGTCATGCCCTTTATTCATCCTTGAGTGGAAAAATCTTGGGATTTGATGACATTCGGGCTATGTATCCTTCTGACAAGGATTTCGGCCCCATCCTTGCTGCCTCTGTATTTGCGTTCACATTAAAGGCCCATGATGGGTACTTCATTAGTAAGGGGTATCTCTCCAAAGGGAGTAAGCTTTGTATACCCCAAGGATCAATTAGGAACTTACTCACAAAAGAGAGCCATGAAGGTGGGCTCGTGGGGCATTTTGGGATTTCAAAAACCCTCATGCTTTTACAAGAGAAATTCTTTTGGCCCCATATGCGTAGAGATGTCCATAGACATTGGTCTAGATTATAGCTTGCTTGCAAGCAAAGTCTAAAGCAATGCCTCATGGACTATACACACCTTTACCTGCTCCTTCTGCACCTTGGGAGAATATTAGCATGGATTTCATCGTTGGGCTCCCAAGAACCCAACGAGGTGCAGATTCCATATTTGTGGTGGTGGACCAATTTTCAAAAATGGCCCATTTTATTCCCTACAACAAAGTGGATGATACGAGCAACATCGCAAGACTTTTCTTTAAAGAGGTTGTCCGATTGCATGACATACCCTCTTCAATAGTGTCAGATAGGGATGTGAAGTTCCTTAGCCATATTTGGAAAACTCTTTAGGCTAAGCTGGGAATAAACTTTTTTTTCCACTACCTGTCACCCTCAAACTGATGGGCAAACAGAAGTGGTGAATAGATCTTTATCCACTATGCTGTGGGCTTTTCTTAAAGGCAACCATAAGTCTTGGGATGAGTACCTTCCCCATATTTGCTTATAACCAGGTGGTTCATAGAACCACCAAGTATTCTCCATTTGAGGTGGTCTACGGCTTTAATCCTCGTACTCCTCTAGATCTTTTACCTCTTCCTCTTTCTGTTGTTGTGCATAAAGAAGGAGAGGCAAAAACCATTTTTGTAAAACAATTACATGAGAGGGTTAAAGCTAACATAGAGCAGCAATCCTTGAGAGATGATACTTTCACCAATAGGGGGAGGAAAAAGGTCATCTTTGAAAAGGGCGACTGGGTATGGCTTCACTTGAGAAAGGATAGATTTCCTTCTCAAAGGAAGTCCAAACTTAGCCCTAGAAGAGATGGACCTTTCCCAATCCTTGAGCGGATCAGTAATAATGCCTATGTTTTAGATCTGCCTGAGGATTATGGGGTAAGCACTAGTTTTAGTGTTTCTGATTTGTCTCCATTTGTAGGTGCTGAAAATGATGAAGACCCCATGGATTTGATGTCAAATCCTCTCGAAGGGGGAGGAGATGATGTGACCATGCCTAGCCAAGGACCTATCACTAGGGTCATGGCTAGAAGGATTGAAGAAGACCTAGCCCTTGCAGACAAAGGAAGACTTCACCTCCTATGGAGTGTGAAGATATTAGGCTAGGGACTTTAGTTAATAAAATGTAATTTTCCTTTATTTTAATTTTGAGGAGTATTAGGAATTTAATTTGGGACATGTATTTAGTCCATTTTTTATTTTAGGAGGTGTCTTAGGAATTTAGAGGGTGGATTTAGCTTTTTGGGTTTTTATGAAGGAAATAAGGGGTAGCCTTGATATCTACACCCCTCTTTTCCTACATAAACCCCCTAAGCTAATAAGAAGGAATCTTGGCCCTTGGTTTGAGAAACTTGGGCACCAAGTTTGATGATCTAAGGAGGGAATTGTTTCTCAATCCTCCTCCCTTAGACATCTCCTTTTAATCTTAGCCCTTCTTTTTGAGGTTATCTTGTTCAAGAGGTTAGCTACCTCTATAAATAGGAGCTCGTCCCCTCACTTGTATTTTTTACACTTGAATTTAATCCTAGAGACCATATTGGTTGTGAGGTTCTTAACTTTGAGTTCCCCCTTCTCCTTTGCGAGAACTTCTAAGAGTTATCAAGGGACCCCTCCCTTGCGGCCCCTCCCCTTTGGCTTATCAAACCTAGTATTTGTGACGCCTCACCCCATTCCTTTCCTCTCCATAAATCCATTTCCCTTCCAAGTGACCTTAGAAAGGATCCTTTGGGCACGTGATCATCAAAGATCACATCATATGTATGAGAAGATTGGTGCTAGATATAATAGAAAGGAAAAAATTAATTTGCAACTTGTTGAGTTTCATTTTGCTAGAGGACTTTTCTCAACAGAAGATGCAAAAGACTCTAGGAAGGCAATGCAACTTGCCGAATGGTGGAAGATGTTTGGGGATGGTACTCCTTAGTTAAAGAGGTTTGCAATTCGTGTTTTGAGCTTAACATATAGCTCTTATGGGTGTGAGCGTAATTGGAGCTCCTTTAAATGGTAATTCAAGTTTATTCTTTTATTTGTGTTATTATTTATTAATTTGATTTATTTAGTTTAGACTTTAGATAATAATAAAATGTTTATTTTTAATTACAGGTTCATACAAAGAAAACAAATCGCTTGCATCAAAAGAAAATGAATGACTTGGTATATGTAATGTATAACTTGAAACTGAAAAGCAAGCAACGTAAGAAATTTATTACTCTTCCATTTGAAGAGATCAAGTTTGATGATGAATGAATAACTGAAGAGGTAGATAATGCTGAAGTTGAGGTTGAGGATCCACAAGGTGAAGGTGAAGGTGATGGTGGCATTTGCATTAATGTTGAATTGGTGGGAGATGTTGGAGGAAGTTCAAGTCATCCACCTCTTGATGCCTTTGATATAGATAACATAGATTTTTTAGAACCTAATGATAATGATGCACACATTTCATCTGAGGAGGAGCTTGATAGTGATAGTGATGGAGATGGTGATAATGATCTTGAAGATGATATCATTAGAGGATTGGATGTTAACATTTGAAGAAATTTATGTTTTTTTTAGTTGTTTAAATGTTATAATTTTAAGAACTTATGTTATGATATTGAACTATTGGTTTGAACTACTTATATTTGTAATTTGGACTAATTTGTTTGCAAGTTGTTGTTGTTTGAACATATTAATTGTGATGACTAATGAGCTTTATAATATTGTTCAAATGTTGAATTTGTATGTTATTTATAACTATTTTATTATTATTATTTTAATTGGGAAGTAGACTTTTACAAGTCTACAGGTCGAGTTTGCTGAGCTCCCACGGGTCTGAGTAGACTTTAAAGTCTGATAACCTTTAATAAATACTATTTATAGTATAATATAATATAATAAATTACATAATAATTATGTAATGACTTAAATAAATTATAATATACATATAATAATTAATATTAGACTTAAATAAGTTTCTTGTCCCAAAGTTTCATCGAAAATAATTTTTAGTCCTTAAATTAAAAAATATTTTTTTAGCCTCTAATTCAGTTTTAATCCTTCTTCACTAGTTAATGCCGTTAAAACATTGTTGATAGAGAGCATTTTTTTTATTCGTGAATCACTCTCCTACTCCGCCATAATCCGCTCAATCTTCAATTTTACATCTGGCACATCCAAATACACTAACACTTATAAACAACCAACGTTAATACAAAAAATAAATTAATTTTAGGGACTAAAAAATATATATTTTTGAATTTCAAGGATCAAAATTGATTTTTGGTGAAATTTTAAAGAAAAAAAAACTTATTTAAGGAAAAATATTAAATAATAGTAATAAAAAATAAATTAAACATAACATATATAATGAAATATTATTGAACAAATAGATATATCATTATATAATACAAATTATACATGTGTATGTAATGAATGTAAATAAAATAGCGGTTCTACTATCTTGCAATACCGTTTTTTACGGGTGGTCACTTCGCTATCCACTATCCATTATTATTTACTATACTAAGGACAAACTTTCAAAATACTCAACAGTAATAATAATTTCTTTAATTATGAATAGGTAACATTTTACTGCTAAGGAATAAAGGTAATATATGAATTTTCTAAGAGTTTTTCATGAATATATATAATATTAATTTATAAGAAACAATTAATATACCATTGGACAGTTTTTATAATGCATGCATTATATTTTTTAGCACTAATGTGCAATATTAGAAATTTGGAGTTTACCATATATCATAACGCAGGATAAGCTTTCAGAATACTTAACAAGCAATAATCATTATTAGATTTTCAGTTTTTAAATTTGAAAAAAAAAAACTAGTTTTGATGTTAATTTTTTTAATTTATAAAAATATTTTTTGGTTTTTTATTTTAAAATATTATTGTTAAATTTTAACCATTAGAATCTTTCCTTTGTGGTAATAGGTAATGGCTAGCGTCAATTGTCAGCGAGTGATAGTGACATCAGTGACCGACAACAAGTGACCACTCATCGGGGATTATTATAGTCAATAATCAATGAAGGTAGCGGTCAGTGGTAGTGGTGGTTGACTGACAGTGACCACTAGTCATTGATGACTGATGACGATGACTGTCAATGATTGGTGGCCAAAGGTGGAGGTAAGTAGTAATGCTGACCATTGACCATCTATAGTATCCAAAAACTAATGACTAGTAATTGATTACTGATGACTAGTTAATGGTAATGGCGGCCAAAGGTGGTAGTTAGTGATGGGGGGAAAGGGGTTCATAGGCAAAGATCAGTGATTGATGGTTGATGCCAGCAGATGATGATTGATAGTTAGAGGTGATAGTCAATAATCAACAGTTGAAAGTGGAGGTCAGTGACCAAAGGTTGAAGATGGTAGTTAAAGGTGATGACGGGTGACAACAAGTCGCAAACTTGAGTAAAACAAAAATAAAAATCTCAAAACTAAATTTTATTACTTTAAAAAGTAGGCAGTAGGATATGAAATTGCTTCTTGCAATAAAAAATGCTAACACCTTTTTGACATGTTTTTTGCCTTTTGGATTGGTCAATATTGAATTTGAAAATGGTTGCCAAAACTTGATCAATAGAATGGGCACATTTTAGTCCATCTATTATGGTCGCATCACACCCATAAGTTTTAATTCACATTCTATTTAGAATGTTTTTTTTTACATTCTCTTAACAAAATTAAATGATGTTAATTTTTTTCTTAATTTGTGATTTTGTTTTATCTCACTCTACAGAGAATTTATTCATAAATTCCTACTTGATTTGTTCTTATTTTTCATGTAAGTTTTCTTAGACATATTATTCTTTGAACTTATCTATATGGTGTGAAAGTCCTTAGAATTTATCATGCTCTTCCTAATAATTTTTATGTAATAGAATTGGTAAAAATCTAGATCTAAGAGAAGAAAAAATACACGGGATATAATGCCCCGAACAGGCTGTAAGAAATAATTATTTAAAGTATTGGGTCCTCATATAGGATGTAATGTGTCAGACATGATGTAACAAGTTATATAAACCAAAGTTAGATTGGTGGGACTTAAAACAATGTAGTTGTATAGCAAACTATATGAACAAAAAATACATAGTATGTAATAATGCCTATCAATCACATTACACCATTAAAATCAAGAGATTTGTCATGTTTGATATTCACGAGTTCTAGAAATTTGTCAAGATCTCATATACATTGTCTCACTTAACACTCTTATAGACCTTCTTGTGTTATTTGCACCCCTAGTTGGCTCAAGGATTATGTTTAGGCCCACTTAGTTGAGTCTTATTGTGCTGAATTATTTTTGCTGCATTTTTGTGCTTTCATTAGGTTCTTGCCTAGTATTGTAACTCATATATAGAACCTTTGTGTTGTCCCTAAAGGGCATAATGAAAATTTTGAATTTACTCTCATTTCCTTTCTTATTTGTGTAAACCTAGTTTCAGATTGTAGTCTTGTGTGTGCCCCTATGAGATTATCCTAATGCTCTTAGAAGACAATAAAAGAAAAGTAAAAATTCAATATTGCAAACATAATTAAGATGCCTCAACGGATAATTAAGCTTCAAGTCTAGGGTTCAAAACCATTTACAAGGACTTTGTTTTATTATTTTATTTTTATTAAATGACTAAAAATATAAAATTGGGCCTTCTGGTCTCACTCCATGCAAACAATACACATGACTAGCAATCCTTCATGTAACTGGACTGTCCTAGATTAGTCACCATACGTTGGAAAACTTCTTGGACCTTTTAGCTTTTGCTCTCGTCTTGGTCCATTCTATGCCTTGTATTGGGTCTTGGATTTCCTTTTTGTCTGGAGTCTGGTATGTCCTCATCATTTTTTGTCCTGAATTTTGTTCTTTCTTCCTTGAAGATGAACCTAAAACTTATAGTGAGGTCATGAGATCTATTGATTCACCTTTGAAAAAACCATTAATGATGAGTTGAATTCTCTTAAAGTCAACAACAAATCTTGGTTTTTAACTAACCTTCCTCCTGACTGTAAAAGTATAGATTGTAAATGAACTTTTTGGAAAAAAAAGTTAAGAATAAATAGTTCTATAGAAAAGTTTAAGACAAGACTTTGTTATCGTTTATAAACAAGTAGAAGGTGTAAATTTTTTTATATATATTCTCGTGTTTCTAAAGTCACAACTATTAGAGTTTTAATTGCTCTTGCTTGTGTTTTTAATTTAGAAGTTCATCAACTGGATGTAAAAACTACTTTTTTAATGGTGATTTGGAAGAAGAAATTTACATGAATCAACTTGGAAGTTTTATAGAACCTAGAATGGAAAAGAAAGTTATCAAGTATGTTAAATCTTTGTATGATTTAAAACAGACACCTAAACAATGACATGAAAAATTTGATCAAGTTGTCTTATCATATGCTTTTCAATTTAATAATAGTGATAAATGTGTTTATGCGAAATAATTCAATGATAATTCGTGAGTTATTCTACGTATATATGTGAGTGATATTTTTATTTTTGGTAGTAACTTGCATATAATAAATGATGTGAAGTCTTTCCTGAGTGGTGTAGAAGTTCCACAACCTCCAATCTCCTTTGAAATATTTTCTTCCAAAACTTCCTTCCCTCAAAATCTCTCTTTCTCTCTCTAAACTCAGAGCTTCTCTCTCTAAAATAACTCAAGAACAGTGAACTTTTGTGTGAATTTGAAATGTTTAGGGGTCCCTATTTATAGGAAAAGTTGTTGGTCCCATGGGGGAATCTAGAAGGGGGGTTTGAATAGATTCCTAAAGTTTTTCACAAATTTTCCTCTTCCAAAATTTCAAACTTTTTAAAAAATTCACCCCTTTAGAAATTTTCAAAATCTATCTAAGAATTTTCAAAAACTAATTTCAAATAAAACTTAAAACAATGTTTGAGAGTCAACTCTTTTAAGGATTCAATGTTCAAGCTAAACTATCTTTAATTCCACAACAATGACTTCCAATTCAATACTCATCCAACTTTCAATAAGGATTTCAAGAATTAATATTACAAACCAAAGACTAACAAATATACTATTGCAATATTTCCAACACAAAGATTTTAATCTATTATAGTAAAACAATACAATTTAATCAAGATTAAAATTCAAACAAACCTAAAGAGTAAAGGATAGATAAAATTTCAAAATTTTTTTTATATTGGTTCAATCAACAAGACCTACATCCAGATGAGCCTTCCGCTAATCTACTTTCTACTAAAAATCATATACATGCACACCACACATACATAATTTTGCAGAAGGATTTAAAATAACTCCCAAAAATAGAGGCTTTCTCCTAACTCCATAAGAGCTTGCTACACCATGACACCCCATCACTCACAATACCCCATTGCGAGATTTCACAATAACCTCAAGAAACACATCAAGAGATTACCAAACATGTGCAAAAACACAAAGAAATGGGTAAAGAGCGATATCACCTGATTATGATGAATATCCAATACACTAAAACACAATACTTGGATCCTTTCTATTCCAATAAACAATTCTTGAATTTCAAATGATAAATTTCTGGGTTTTTCTTTGATTTCAAAGAATTTGTTTCTTTTAACCACTTTTTTCTCTCTTTGAAAAACTAAAACTCCTTTTGTGTCTCATGAAAAATCTGATTCAAAAAGGGTTTTACATGTTCTCTAAGATAATCGATTACAACTTTTAGGTAATCAATAATACCCGAGAGCTTGCAATTGGGAAACAATTTTTTTCTGTAGATAATCGATTATCTAAATAGGGTAATCGATTAACATTAAAAAAATTCAGATTTTATGAGTTTCTTTCTTGATCCAGCTCATGTAATCTATTACAAATTTAAGTAATCTTTACCCATGAGGTAATTCAACTCTTAACTTAATAATTTTGATTCCTTTGCTATCCAAACAATAAAATATTACAAACATTAAGAATCAATCATGAAATTGATAGGAAACAAACACTCAAACTAACTCATACACACGCTCATACCTATCTAAACAATCAATACAAGTATCACACCTATCAAATGTGTTTGGTATCATAAAATGAATTAATAAGAGCAAAACTAAGACTACAAAACCAAAACACTAAAGACTAGAGATGTTTCACCAAAGTTGCTTTCCAAGCTTCAATCTCAACAATCTCCCTCTTTTTGGTTTTTGATGTAGCCAAACACTCTTAATTCATCTTTACTCTAGGCAATGAGGTTTGAGTCTTAGTTATCTTGTAAAATGATAAAACAATATAGTACGAACAGGATATATTAGAGCATTATGTCATATATAAAAAATATGAAAACATATATATCTTCTCCTCACAATATATGATCTTCTTCCTCTTTTGGCACTTCAAATAAAAAAGGTTAAGAGAAAGACATAGTTATGAATCAAAGCTATTTTTCCATCTAAAGTTCTGCATAAAATCAAACTGAAAATCTGCAAAATTTCTGCATAAAATTAGACTGAAAATCTACAAAATTCAGCTTCAAATGCTTGCCAAAATTTCTTCAAAACTAACTCAAAATACGCTAACCTTTGTTCCTTAAAATAGGGTACACATTAGCTCAAAATACTAAATATAAAGCTACAAAATTTTGCAATAAAATTTTATACCAAATTTAAATTTCCATTGATCATTAAAGATAGAAATTACATTCTTAATCAAACTAACTACCATGATTAAAGCTTAAATTCCACACAAACTAAAATCAAACTAACCAGAATTTTAAAACACACAATGCAAAATGAAGTCCTAGATGCTAAAATGCTAAGAATGCACTGAGATTGCACTAGATTTCTGGAAAGGGAACATCTAGCTGGTCCAATCTCTCTGATATGGTATCTAGACTATCCTTAATCTCTTTCAATTCCCTACTTTGCATTTCTTGCATTGCACCTATCTTCTTCAAAATTATTTCTTCAAATGGTGCAAGAGCCTTGGGTTCAAATTCTTTAGATTCTCTTTTAGCTTAAATCCCTTCTTTGTTTACCCAGCCTTCATTAGTCTTCACCAACTTCATCATCTTCAAAGCTCTATTTTTTATTAAATGAACATCTCTAGTAATTTCTCTGGCTTCATTAGATCTCTCAACACCATATCTACTGAGCACTTTAGAAATAAACACCGCATAAGGGCACTTGTAGTCATCCAATCTTCTTGTCTTGGTCATAGTGTCCTTAATCACTTTCAGCCAATTCATCTTCACATAATTCTTCAATGCACAATGCATAATCATATCTTCCTCACTAATTTGAGCGTGATTACTTCCTTTTGTAGCAATTATCCAAACTATGGAGTAGTAAATTAGCCTGTCATCCACTTTCATTCCACCAATGTTATCGACAATTTTCTTCCTTTTATTTCTCTTAGTGATGCAACCTTCCCCCAAGCCATGGTTGAACAATTGTTGGAGAAAGAAGTGCAGCCTAGGATCTACTTTTAGAGGTCCTTTGGAGCTTTGAAATGGAGGTGGAAGACAAGGAATGGTGGTGGAGGTAGGCACCACTTCTTATGGAAGAAGATAAGCCAAGGAGGAGGCTAGCCACAAGGGAAGGAACCCTTGATAATAACATGAAGAACTCTCACTCAAGAGGGAGAGAACATGAACAATCTCTCAAGAAGAAATAGTCTCAATTTAGAGAAGATGATTTTTCATTCAAAATGAGTGTTAAAAGATTACATGAGGTGTAAAACTCTATTTATAGAGCAAGCATGGATCATGGGCCTAATACTCTAATGTGAACATCGAAGATGCTTAAACAAGGGTTAGTTGGCTTAATTTAGTGTTAATTTAGCATGTGCTCAATTAACATTAATTTAATCCAACTAAAGATCCAAACATGCCCTAAAAATATGGATTTATGTTCCTTTTAGTTTGAATTTGAATTTTGGAGGGAAATGACATGGCACCTCCAAAATTCAAATTAAAATAAGAAGGAATAAGAATAAGCCATGTAGGAGTGAGAAAGCACATGTGGAGTGAAACAAGGGGACAATGGGGCCCACATGTCTCATACATGCTTCTTGTGTTGGTTAGAAGGGTGTGAAGAGGAATGAGGGGTGTAGAAACTAAATTCCACACATCCAAATCCTCATGGACCAAGCCGAACTAATTAACACACTCCACAAGGAGACTAATTACACCTCTTAAAGAAAATAGAACTTATAGGCAAAAATACAAGGCCGAAAATTAAACTAGCTACACCCCTAAAATCCTAATGACTTAAGGTTGCTTATATAAGCCTAGAAATTGTCAAATTAATACAATTAAATGGGACATATCCTAAAATAAACTCCTTGAAGCTTCATCTAACTCATGCTTCCTTCTTATTGGTCCTAGCTCAAGCCCATGCTAGGGAGGATTACATCACTTAGTGTTTCTTCCTTTCTTCCCATTCAATTGATTCACTAACATTGATTTATACAAATCCACCTTCTTATATTCCACGTTTTCTTTCTTCATATCTGCCAAAAGTACATCTATACCCTCATTAGCAATTCCACTAATACTCAGAAAAATTTCATTAGTCAAAATGATTTTCTTCTTCTTCACTTCACATATCAGATTCCCAAAATCATTATATCTTAAGTTTGAAAAGAAAACTCTAACCAAATTTCAATAAAACTTGCCTTTTAACTGAACAAATTTTGCTAAGCCATAAAATTCTAAATCATCTTGAAAGCTAAAGCCATTTTCAGTAAGCCAAGAAAAGATAAGAACTTTTAGAGAGTTAACTTCTTTCCCAACATATAATTTGAAAAACACATCCTGTTTCTTTTGAGATGAGAACCATTGATGAGAATAATCTCTGGCCTTTGGAGGTGGTACTTGGGCAGGATGTTTGGGAGCAGATGGCTTTTTTATTGAAGTGAGCTTTGGATGAAATTCCTTTCCTATTGTTGTATTCTTGATTCTCTTCCTTTTGATGCTGCTTGATTTCGCCATGAAAGTTACTCTAAGGTTTTGAGAGAGAGATGAATTCTAGGGTTCCCAAATGAGGTTGGGGTTTGGAATAGGATTCAAATCACACCAATAATGCTTGTACTTACACAAATTGAAGTAGGTAGCAATAAATTCCAAAAATGACGTCTTCCTTTTGATAGAGAAACTCTCAAAAACTCAGGTAATGGAGGTACAAGGTGGAAAACATCGATTACCTCCTTTCCTATTTAAGCTAGAGCACATACTCAGCATAGGTAATTGATTACTACCCAAGGGTAATGATTAACACATAGAGTAATTTTTAGACTGAAAAACACAGCCTTTGGAATAATCAATTAACTTTGTAGGTAATCAATTACCATCTTGCAACATGCTTAAAACATGATTTTAATGCACTTTTTTGAAAAGTTTTCATGATTTTATCCTTATAATGAATGAAACATGTGAAAATGCAAACAAGTTCAACAAGTTCAATGTTAATCATAGCTTATGTTCACTTACTATACCAAGTTCTCTTCCAAGCTTGTAAAATCTTTCCCTTGGTAGAGGCTTAGTGAATATGGCAGTTAATTGAGACTTTGTGTCCATGAATTGAACTTCACAATTACCTTTCTCAACATGATCTGTCAAAAAAGTGATGATGAATCTCTATGTGCTTTGTCCTGAGTGAAGAATTGGATTCTTTATCAAGTTGATTGCACTAGTGTTGTCACACTTGAGAGGTATCTTGTTGAATTAGGCTCCAAAGTCCTTAAGTTGTTGTTTGAGCCATAATGATTGAGCACAACAACTTTTGACTGCGATATATCTGCTTCAGCAGTTGAGAGAGCCACACAAGCTTGTTTTTTGCTAGTCCAATATACAAGACTATTGCCAAATAGGTGACAAGTTCCACTTGTGCTTTTTCTGTCCAATTTGCAACATGAAAAATCTGATTCAGAAAAGCCTATTAATGAAGGACTTGTACTTTTGGGATACCACAATCCCACATCTAGTGTTCCTTTCACATACTTCATAATCCTTTTTACTGCATTCATGTGTGATTCCTTTGGTGTAGCTTGATACTTGACACACAAACACACACTAAACATAATGTCAGGACAACTTGTAGTTAGATATAATAAAGAACTTATCATTCCTCTATATTTTGATACATTAACAGAATTTCCTTTTAAGTCAACATCGAGATAGTAGTTGGTTCCCATTGGAATGTTAAAGGCTTTACTCTCTTCCATGCCAAACTTCTTGAGTAATTCTTTGGTATACTTGGATTGGTGCAAGAAAATCCCTTTCTCAATTTGCTTGACCTACAATTCTAGGAAAAAGTTCAGTTCTCCCATCATCAACATATCAAACTACCCTTGCATTTTGGAAACAAAGGCTTTCACAAGGGGAGGTGTTAGTCAAACCAAATATTATATCACCAACATAAACCTGAACTAAAAGAATATTTTTGGAAGATCACATAAAGGATAAAGTTTTGTCTACTTTTCCTCTTTCAAAATTTTGAGACACGAGAAACCTACTCAATTTTTTGTACCACTATTTAAGAGCTTACTTAAGTCCATAAAGGTCTTTCTTTAGCTTGTAAACATGGTGAGGAAGCTTGTGATCTACAAAACCATGAAATTGAGAAAGAAACACTTTGATGTGATCTTTGATGATCACGTGCCCAAAGGATCCTTTCTAAGGTCACTTGGAAGGGAAATGGATTTATGGAGAGGAAAGGAATGGGGTGAGGTGCCACAAATACTAGGTTTGATAAGCCAAAGGGGAGAGGCCACAAGGGTAACTCTTAGAAGCTATCACAAAGGAGAAGGAGGAACACTCAAAGGTAAGAACCTCACAACCAATATGGTCTCTATGATTAAATTCAAGTGTAAAAAATACAAGTGAAGGGAGGAGCTCCTATTTATAGAGGTAGCTAACCTCTTGAACAAGATAAACTAAAAAAGAAGGGCTAGGATTAAAAGGAGATATCTAAGGGAGGAGGATTGAGAAACAATTCCCTCTATAGATCATCAAACTTGGTGCCCAAGTTTCTATAACCAAAGGCCAAGATTCCTTCTTATTAGTTTAGGGGTTTATATAGTAAAATAGGGGTGTAGATATCAAGGCTGCCCCTTATTTCCTTCATAAAGACCCAAATAGCTAAATCCACCCTCTAAATTCCTAAGACACCTCCTAAAATAAAAAATGGACTAAATACATGTTGCAAATTAAATTCCTAATGCTCCTCAAAATTAAAATAAAGGAAAATTACATTTTATTAACTAAAGTCCCTAGCCTAATATCTTCACTCTTCATAGGAGGTGAGGTCTTCCTTTGTCTGCAAGGGCTAGCTCTTCTTCAATCCTTCTAGCCATGGCCCTAGTGATAGGTCCTTGGTTAGGCATGGTCACATCATCTCCTCCCCCTTGGAGAGGATTTGACCTCAAATCCATGGGGTCTTCATCATTTTCAGCACCTACAAATAGAGACAAATCAGAAACATTAAAACTGGTGCTTACCCCATAATCCTCAAGCAAATCTAAAACATAGGCATTATTACTGATCCGCTCAAGGATTTGGAAAGGTCCATCTCCTCTAGGGCTAAGTTTGGAATTCCTTTGAGAAGGAAATCTATCCTTTCTCAAGTGAAGCCATACCCAATCGCCCTTTTCAAAGATGACCTCTTTCCTTGCCCTATTGGCGAAAGTAGCATCTCTCAAGGATTGCGCTCTATGTTAGCTTTAACCCTCTCATGTAATTTTTTTACAAAAATGGCTTTTGCCTCTCCTTCTTTATGCACAACAACAGAAAGAGGAGGAGGTAAAAGATCTAGAGGAGTACGAGGATTAAAGCCATAGACCACCTCAAATGGAGAATGCTTGGTGGTTCTATGAATCACCCAGTTATAAGCAAATTCAATGTGGGAAGGTACTCATCCCAAGACTTATGGTTGCCTTTAAGGAGAGCCCTCAACATAGTGGATAAAGATCTATTCACCACTTCTGTTTGCCCATCAGTTTGAGGGTGATAGGTAGTGGAAAAAAGAAGTTTAGTTCCCAGCTTAGCCCAAAGAGTTTTCCAAAAATGGCTAAGGAAATTCACATCCCTATCTGACACTATTGAAGAGGGTATGCCATGCAATCAGACAACCTCTTTAAAGAAAAGTCTTCCGATGTTGCTCGCATCATCCACTTTGTGGCAGGGAATAAAATGGGTCATTTTTGAAAATCGGTGCACCACCACAAATATGGAGTCTGCACCTCGTTGGGTTCTTGGGAGCCCAAGGATGAAATCCATGCTAATATCCTCCCAAGGTGCAGAATGAGCAGGTAAAGATGTGTATAGTCCATGAGGCATTGCTTTAGACTTCGCTTGCAAGCAAGCTATACATCTAGAGCAATGTCTATGGACATCTCTACGCATATGGGGCCAAAAGAATTTCTCTTGTAAAAGCATGAGGGTTTTTGAAATCCCAAAATGCCCCATGAGCCCACCTTCATGGCTCTCTTTTGTGAGTAAGTTCCTAATTGATCCTTGGGGTATACAAAGCTTACTCCTTTTGTAGAGATACCCCTCACTAATGAAGTACCCATCATGGGCCTTTAATGTGAATGCAGATGCAGAGGCAGCAAAGATGGGGGCAAAATCCTTGTCAGAAGGATACATAGCCCGAACGTCATCAAATCCCAAGATTTTTGCACTCAAGGATGAATAAAGGGCATGATGCCTAGAAAGATCATCAGCCACCACATTTTATTTTCCTTTCTTATACTTGATGACATAAGGGAAAGATTCAAGATATTCCACCCATGTTGCATGCTTTTTGTTCAATTTACCTTGACCCCTCAAATATTTTAGTGACTCATGGTCACTATGAATGACAAACTCCTTGGGAGCAAGGTAATGCTTCCAAGTTTGAAGGGCCCTAATTAGAGCATAAAACTCCTTATCATAGGTGGGGTAGTTGAGGGGGGCACCATTGAGTTTTTCAGTGAAATACGCAATGGGGTGCCCTCCTTGCAACAAGACAGCTCCCAAACCTACACCAGAGGCATCACATTCAAGTTCAAATGTTTTAGAAAAGTCAGGTAATGCCAAGACTGGTGCATGGGTCAGTTTATGCTTAATTAGCTGGAAGGCTTTCTCTTGTTTCTCACGCTAAAGGAAAGGAACTTTCTTTTTCGCCAAATCATTTATTGGTATGAAGAGCATGGAGAAATTAGGCACAAAGCGCCTATATAATCCAGTAAGACCATGAAAGCTTTTGATCTCTGTCACACTCTTTGGGGTGGCCATTGTTGAATAGCTTTTATCTTTTCTGGGTCAACATGGACCCCTTTTGTGCTAACTACAAAACCTAGAAAAATTACACTATCTACACAAAAGGTGCATTTTTCTAAGTAACCAAAAAGATGAATACTCCAAAGAAGAGAAAAAACATGCCTTAGATGTCCTAAATGATCATCTAGGTTCCTAGAGTAAACTAAAATGTCATCAAAGTAAACTACACAAAATTTACCAAGGCAATACCTCAGTACATGCTTCATTAAGCGTATGAATGTGCTTGGGGCATTGGTTAGCCCAAAAGGCATAACCAACCACTCATAAAGACCAAATTTAGTCTTAAAAGCAATTTTCCACTCATCAGCCTCTTTGATCCTTATTTGGTGGTAACCACTTCTAAGATCTATTTTTGAAAATATTTTTGCCCCATGCAATTCATCCAACATGTCATCAAGATGGGGGATTGGGTGCCTATATTTGATGGTGATGTTGTTGATTGCACGACAATCAACACACATCCTCCATTGTCCATTCTCCTTGGGCTCCAACAAAACTGGCACAACACAAGGGCTTAGGCTCTTTTGAACCCAACCCTTCTCCAACAGCTCATTCACTTGAGACTCAATCTCTTGGGTCTCCATGGGGTTGGTCCTATAGGCAGGTTTATTAGGTAGACTTGCGCCAGGCACCAAATCAATTTGATGTTCTATACGCCTAATGGGAGGAACTCCTTTTAGAACCTCATTAGGGAATATATCATCAAATTCTTTTAAAATATCTTGAACCCCTTGAGGAAGGTGCTCATGTGCATGGGCTGTGGCAGTGCTCTCAGCAGAAGAATGCAAAACGGGAGAAGGATTTGATGCCTCTTTGCAAAAGAGGAGTTAAAAGGGCTTGTTAGTCAAATGAGCTTCTTTTAAATCACATTTACTAGCAAATAGGATCCTTTTTCTAATATTCCCTTTCGAAGGGGCATCACCTTCTGACTCTCTCTCTTTACCCTTTTCAAGCTTTAAGGGTGAAGCTTGTTGTGTTTTTTTTTTGTTTTTGTTTTTCCTCACCTCTTTTCTTTTTCATCGCAAATTGATCCTCAGCCACTTGAGAAGGTGACAAAGGATACAATTTGAAGCACTTTTCATTATGGGTGAGAATTATTTGGTTGGAGTGACCATGGTGAATAACTTTCTAGTCAAATTGCCATGGTCTCCCCAACAGGATATGACCAACCTCCATAGGAACTATGTCACAAAGAATCTCATCATTATAAGATCCTATGGAAATTGGAACCATAACTAGTTCATTGACTACCATCTCCCCTTGCTCATTGAGCCATTGCAATTTTTAAGGTTTGGGATGGGGCATGGTAGTCAAGGCTAGCTTTTCAACCAACCTAGAGCTACAACAGTTACAACAGGAGCCACTATCAACAAGGAGAGAACATACTTTGTCATTTACTTTACATCTTGTATGGAAGATGTTCTCTCTTTGTGACTAGCCAAGCTCTAGAGGTTGGCTTCCAAGAAGCCTTTGAACCATAAGGAGGTCCCCCTCATAAGGAAAAGCTTCCTCACACTCTTGTTCAAAAGTATTTTCCCCTTTTTGCTCACTCTCACTGGAGGAGGAAGATGAGCTATTCTCACTACAAATGTCTTGTCCCCTCATGATCATGGTTTTCTTGTTGGGGCATTGAGAGGCAATGTGGCCTCTCCCAAGACATTTGAAGCATTTGATACTACTTTGCCTCTCAGTAGGCTTAGTAGTAGGGGGTTTTCTCTCTACATGAGGTGCTTTTGTATCTTGAAAATGCTTGGGTTCCTCTTTGGGAAAACCCTTTAAAGAGTTTCCCTTAAGTTGGTCTCTCTTTGAGTAAGAGGGGAAAGCTTTTTTAAAGCTTTTTCTCTTGAGTTGATTCTCAGCTCTTACACAAAGTTCTACCAACTCATCAAGGTTTGAGTATGAAAGAAGCTCTACCTTATCTCTAATTTCAGAGGTTAATCCACACAAAAACCTAGCAAGGGTGGCATTGGGTTCCTCAATGATATTGGCCATTAGTATGAAAAGTGATGCAATCCTACCTATCAAGGGCCCTCTCACTAGGGCAGTGGCTAGGAGGATTAAAGAGGACTTGACCCAGAAAGACTCATCAAGACCCCAGTTCATGATGGAGATAGATATTTTAGCCCATAGTCCTTAGTTTTCCTCTTGTAAATATTAATTAGCTTTTAATTCCCCTTTAGGCCTTATATTTTGGCCATTTATTTTAGTTTCTAGAGTTTAGGGTGTAATTAGCTTAGGAAGGGAGGTGAGGGGAGTAAAGGACCTAATAACACAAAGGAGTGTGGATCTCTTTCCACACCCCCTTGATTAGGCCATGACACTCCCTAGCTTAAGGCTAGGCACCACTTTTAGTGGGCCTAAGAGGGATTAGTGCTCCTAATACTAATTAGGCCCAAGTCCCACATTGCCTAGTTTTGAGTGCCTTGCTCCCTCTTTGGGCTATAAATACTCCTAGTCTCTCTTGTACAAAGGACACTTGATTGAATGAAGTAAGACTCTTTTTGAGCAATTTATTCTTGAGTGTCATTGAGAATCCTCTCTCTTGAGGAATCTCTCCCTTAAAGCTTTTATCAAGGGACCTCTCCCTTGTGGCAAGCAACATAAAAATTTTTTGACTCATCTTTCTCCTAGAAAGTGGCGTCAACCCTCTCCCATTTCTAACCTCTCCATCCTCCATTTTCTTAGAGGAAGGAACCTTGGTTGAAGAGATCAAGGGAGTGCATCAAAAAGCTCCATCTTTTGTCTATACTCCTCAATACTTAGGTTATGTTGCCTAAGTCTTTGGAGCCTATCCAAAAGATCCCTCTCATAATATGAAGGAATGTGCCTTCTTCGCAAACAAGTTTTTAAATCATTCCAGTAGCGAATGTCAGGCATTTGTTTATGGGCCCTATCCTTGACTAACCCATCCCACCAATGCAAAGCAGAACCTTGAAAACTAAGGGAGGCCTTCCCTTATTTCATAGCATCGGAAGAGTTGTTGTCTCAACATCTTCCCTACCATGAAAATGGGGTAGTTCTACCTTTGGCCCCCTAGCATGATTTGTGTTCTCTTGAGCAGAATTATGATTTATGATGAATGGGAGTGATGCTTATGTTGATTTCTATAGTATTCTTCTTTGCTAGAGCTAAAATGCCTAGATGGGGATCTTATGAGAATTCCTTTCTTTTTTCTATCACTCTCCCTCCCATCTCTCCTCTTACTCTCTTCTCCTCTCATTCTCTCTTCTTCCTCTTTTTCTCTTTTTCTTTCTAGTTCTTTCCTTCTTCTCCTTTCTTCATCCTCTTTTCTCTCTCTTTTCCTTCTCTCTTCTCGCTCTTTTTTCTCTTTTCTCATTTCCAACATCTCTTTTTTTAACTCTTCCTTCTCTTTTTGTTTTTCCTTTTCTTTTATTTCTTTTTTTCTCTCTTTTTCTTCTCTCCTTTCTTGTTCTTTAGCCATTCATTCCCTAAATTCTAAGTTAAGGTTTTCAAGAGTGTCTCCCTTAGAATGTTTTCTTTGGTTGACACTCTTACTTGATGAACAACTATGTGCACTAGAATGTGTGTGGGAAGTCATGGTGCTTGGATGCTAAAAACTAAAGGGTAGGCCAAAAACTTTTTTTTTTCAAGCAACACTCCTTTTTTTTTTCGTTTTCTCACCTAAGGTGGCTTGATGAGTCTTTGGAACTCTTGCCTCTACACGTTTTTTCAAAATAACATAAAATAAAATAAAAATGGAAGAATTTAAAAGAGAAAGGGCTCTAATCGTGCTCCTAAGGTGTTGAGGGAAGTGTACCACTTCTCCCTTCTTTACCTAATTAACGAGGAACTACGCTAAAATTAACCAAAATTATTACAAACCAAGGGAGGGCCTTAAGGGCACTCAACCTCGCAATCTAAGATTAAGTTTACATAATACAAAGAATAAAAAAATGAAACAAAGTCTTCACTCCAAGCTTGTTGGTGTTTGGCTCCTTTTGATCAAGCCCCTTTGAGTTGCATCAACCCACCCCAAGAATACTACCCTTATTTCCTCTTGTTTGGACTTTCCAAAATCTTATGTATGGCACCTTTCCCAATCTTTACTTACCAAGGCCGAATACAACACAAGACAAAAAATAAAGGTGGATAACAAAACAAGGTTCACAAATCCAAGTGGATAGATTAAACAATGACAAACTCAAAGAAGTAAATAAGACAAGCAAGAAAACATAAGGCCCACAAAGGAAGGTATCACACAAATAACTTTCCTAGATTAGCTCTCAGAGTGGAGATGAAAAAAGACTCAAACAAAAAAAATGAAACTAATAGTTGCACACTTAATAAAATTTAAGTGACCAAAAGTTAAAAAGCTTACTGAAGTAATTTTTTTTTCCTCACAAATGGTTCCTCATATCAAATGTTTCTACTATTAGGTACACAGCTTCAAAATTGTCTTTCTTTTGAGTTCTTTATCTTTTTCTTTTTCTTTTTAGCTTGAACTTTTTTCTAATATATATTTTTTTAAACTTTTTCTAATCATTTTTGCTGCACCTAATAGCTAGTTTAATTGAAATTTTAATGAGGATGCTTGAAATAATAACGCTTGAGTGAATAAGTACAAAGTAAGGTCACACAATTTTCAAGCAATGCATGCAACTAAAGGCAAAACAACTTAGTAGTTCCAAATACCACTGAACTGATGGTGCTTAAGGAATGATTTAGGGTTGATTTTGGAGTAAATTGATTGCTCAAATTACGAAGCAAAAAAAAAATTGAGAAACAACATGACCTTTAGAAAGTGGCTCTGATACCACTTGATGTGATCTTTGATGATCACGTGCCCAAAGGATCCTTTCTAAGGTCACTTGGAAAGGAAATGGATTTATGGAGAGGAAAGGAATGGGGTGAGGCACCACAAATACTAGGTTTGATAAGCCAAAGGGGAGAGGCCACAAGGGAGGGGTCCCTTGATAACTCTTAGAAGCTCTCACAAAGGAGAAGGCGGGCACTCAAAGGTAAGAACCTCAACCAATATGGTCTCTAGGATTAAATTCAGGTGTAAAAAATACAAGTGAGGGGAGGAGCTCCTATTTATAGAGGTAGCTAACCTCTTGAACAAGATAACCTAAAAAAGAAGGCTAGGATTAAAAGGAGAGATTTAAAGGAGGAGGATTGAGAAACAATTCCGTCCTTAGATCATCAAACTTGGTGCCCAAGTTTCTCAAACCAAGGGTCAAGATTCCTTCTTATTGGCTTAGCGGGTTTATGTAGGAAAAGAGAGGTGTAGATATCAAGGCTACCCCTTATTTCCTTCATAAAGACCCAAAAACCTAAACCCACCCTCTAAATTCCTAAGACACCTCCTAAAATAAAAAATGGACTAAGTACATGTCCCAAATTAAATTGCTAATGCTCCTAAAAATTAAAATAAAGGAAAATTACATTTTATTAACTAAAGTCCCTAGCCTAATATCTTCACTCTCCATAGGAGGTGAAGTCTTCCTTTGTCTGCAAGGGCTAGGTCTTCTTCAATCCTTGTAGCCATGGCCCTAGTGATAGGTCCTTGGCTAGGCATGGTCACATCACACTTATTCATCTAGAAAACCATTTAAGAAGGCACTCTTTATATCCATCTGGTACAATTTAATGTCAAACACACACGCAAATATAAGAAGGAGCCTAACAATTTCTAATCTAGTAACTAGAGCATATGTTTCACCAAACTCTATACCTTCTTGTTATGGTTCATGCTTCATCTAGTTTGTTTCTAAACATCTATTTAGTTCGTATAACATTCATATTACCCTTATGTGGCACTAATTTCCAAACATCATTTGTCTTAAATTGGTTGAATCCATCATGCATGGCTGAAAACCAGAATTCATCATTCAAAGCATCATTCACACAAGATAGTTCAATTTGAGATACAAATGCCATATCCTCACAGAATAGATTTAATAAATGTCTAGTAGAAAGTCCTTTTTTCAATATCACTAAGAATATTGTCTAAGGAGAGATCCCTAGGCGTTCTCTTTTTTAGGTAGGGGTTGAGCTTCCTTTGAGACTTCAATTATTTTCTATGCTGGTGCTATTCTCAATATTTTTAATAGGGACACCTACTGTACTTGCATCATCATCATCATCACACAGAGAAACTCGTTTTTCTAGGGGTTAGTCTCAAAAAACAACATGAAAAAATTCTTCAACAGACAAAGATCTCTTATTAAACACCCTATATGTTTTGCTACATGCAGAGTATCCTAAAAACACATCTTTATCCACTTTAGCATCAAACTTGCCAATATTTTATTTATTGTTTAAAACAAAACATTTGCATCCAAATACCCTAAGGTGAGAAACATTTGGTTTTCTACCTTTGTATAGTTCATACGGGGTTAATTTAAAAAATGGTTGAATCAGAATTCTATTTAGAACATAGCAGGAAATGCTCACAACATCAACACAAAAATACTTAGGTAAATAATTTTCATTGAACATTATTGCAGCTAACTCGATAAGTGATCTATTTTTCCTTTCTATAACTTCATTCTGTTGAGGTGTCCTAGAAGTAGAAAAATTATGATCAATACCGTGTTATTCATAGAAATTCTCAAATTCTTCATTTTTAAATTCTCCGTCATTGTCACTTCTCAAAGATTTTATTTTCAAATGTTTCTCATTTTGGCAATTTTGAGAAAAGCACGAAATGCATTGTTTTCAACAGATAATAATGGACCCATGTAAAGCGAGAATAATCATCAATGATTACTAAAGCATATAAGTTTTCGCCTAAACATAAAATTCTAGAAGGACCAAATAGATCCATATGCAAAAGTTCAAGAGGTTTAGAAATAGAAATCGAGTTGATAGATTTAAAAGAAGTTTTAGCCTAGTTTCCTTTTTGACATGCATCATAAATTCCATCCTTTGAGAACTTTAGATTAGGTAGACCACTAACAAGATTTCTAGATGAGAGTTTATTCAATTGTCCTAGATTGATGTGTGTAGTGCGTCGATGCCAAAGTGATGATAAATTATCCCTAGATGATAAACATGTAATGTTTGATGCAGAATGATCAATATCAAGAACATAGATGTTATTCTTTCTCTTACCAACAAACAAAACATGATTAGATGCATCACTAATTGTGCAACACTCATTATAAAACACAATCTTATAGTTTTGCCACATAGTTAGCTTATACTAAGAAAATTGAATTTCAGATCATCAACCAACAATATATCATCAAATTGGATAGAATTTTCGTTACCGATACTTCTAATGCCGATAATTCAACCTTTATTGTTGTCTCCATAAGTAACAAAACCATCTGTTTTTGCTTGCAGCAAGATGAACTTGCTTCTATCTTTCGTCATGTGCCTTGAGCATCCACTGTCCAGGTACCACAAGGACTTCTTCTCTTTAAGGCACACCTGCAAAAGAAAATTATTGCTCATTTTATTACCCAAATAGAGTTAGGTCTATTTGGATTAGTAAGAATCTTAGAACCTTTGGGAATCCATATGTATTTCCCACTTAGAACTCTAATTTTTCTAATTAAGCAATTATAGGTTGTATGTCCTTTGAGAAAATAATACTTGTGTATGGTTTATTTAATGTTTTTCTGAAATTGAATGAACTCTTAAAAGCATGTAACTTTATCCAAGACCAACTTTATTTGTCATGCATTGTTGTTTACCTAAGAGAGCATCAAGGGTCTAGTAAGATATGCCTCTTCAAGCACTTTACAATTTTCACTATAAGAAGATGAAGCTTGTTTACATTAGGAAATGTTTTGCAAATTAAGATTTTCATCTTTTAAAAATTTCATTTCCTTATGTAAATCATCAATGCTAGGTTCACATGCTTTGATCTTCCTTTTGTAAACACCATTGAAGCGGTTAATTTCTTAGCCTCTTCATGCAATTCAATCAAAGCTTCTTGAAGTTGATCATAGCTACCATCACAAGAAGAGTTAGAGTCACTTACCTCACTCTGATTCTGCTTTTATCATTAAGCAGAGGTTGGCTTCTTGGTCACTTTCACTATCACTCGAGGTGGTGGTGGAAACATTGTCTTTCCAAGCAATGTAGGCCTTTTTCTTCTTGTTCTTCCTGAACTTAGATTTGGGCTCTTTATTGTTTTGCTTTCTAGATAGGGTTAGTGATGTGAATGCCGAAGACAATGGCTTTTCATTTTTTGTAACGTTTCATTAATTTAGAAATTAATCTAATATGCAATTAATCATATGTGATAATTGCGTGATAATGGAGTATTTAATTTTTCTTTTGGGAGTTATGATTTTGAACAGCCACCTAGTTCTATAAAAAGGAGCTGAATTGTACTCAAAGGACAATCATTGAATTAGTGAAATTATATTTGGGTTTTACCCTTTTGTTAGAAATGAATTTCTCTTTAGAACTTATCAAGGAATTTTTCCTTGTGGCATTCTGCTAAACTTATCAACGGTAAATCACCACCCTTATGGTGTCATATGACTTATCTTCCATCCTTGGAAGTGGCGTCATCGATCCCTTTGTTAAACCATTTTCATCCTTTCCATTTTCTTATTTACCCAATTCTCACTATTTTGTTAACTTATTACCTTCCAACCTAGATAGATCCGCAAAACGAATCCATCCCCTCTGGATTCATATCAGTTGGTATCAGAGCTTCGACTCTATGTTTGGAATTACGGTGGATATTTTTTATACAAGGTGTGATGTGACCATGCCTATCCAAGGACCTATCACTAGGGCCATGGCTAGAAGGATTGAAGAAGACCTAGCCCTTGCAGACAAAGGAAGGCTTCACCTCCTATGGAGAGTGAAGATATTAGGCTAGGGACTTTAGTTAATAAAATGTAATTTTCCTTTATTTTAATTTTGAGGAGCATTAAGAATTTAATTTGGGACATGTATTTAGTCCATTTTTTATTTTTAGGAGGTGTCTTAGGAATTTAGAGGGTGGATTTAGCTTTTTGGGTCTTTATGAAGGAAATAAGGGGTAGCCTTGATATCTACACCCCTCTTTTCCTACATAAACCCCCTAAGCTAATAAGAAGGAATCTTGGCCCTTGGTTTGAGAAACTTGGGCACCAAGTTTGATGATCTAAGGAGGGAATTGTTTCTCAATTCTCCTCCCTTAGATCTCTCCTTTTAATCCTAGCCCTTCTTTTTTCGTTATCTTGTTCAAGAGGTTAGCCATCTCTATAAATAGGAGCTCCTCTCTCACTTGTATTTTTTACACTTGAATTTAATCCTAGAGAGCATATTGGTTGAGGTTCTTACCTTTGAGTGTCCCCCTTTCTCCTTTGTGAGAGCTTCTAAGAGTTATCAAGGGACCCCTCCCTTGTGGCCTCTCCCCTTTAGCTTATCAAACCTAGTATTTGTGGCGCCTCACCCCATTCATTTCCTCTCCATAAATCCATTTCCCTTCCAAGTGACCTTAGAAAGGATCTTTTGGGCACGTGATCATCAAAGATCACATCAAGTGGTATCTAGAGCCACTTTCTAAAGGTTCTTTCTCAATTTTTTTGCTTTGTTGTTTATCTCTTTGATCTCTTTATTTTAAAGTCCTTCATTTTTTGTCATCTCTATTTCCTTTATTGTCTAGTAGTATAGCTTTTTATTCTTGCTATTATATGCGCTTTTGTTTTCTATCTACGCGTCTATGTTCCATTTAATTTGATGCGATTTTATTTGTCCCTTTCTTTGCATCTTATTTTCTTGTTCAAGTTGCTTAATTTTCCCTTGGTTTTTTATGTTAAAGTGTGCCTAAGAAGTTGTGACCATTAAACCTACATGGTTGAGGATTTTTCCACACCATTGTGGTGATCAACTTTGGCTACTTTGTTGTGCCTTTTGTTTTGAGTCTCTTGCTGAAATTTTTGCTCTATTTTTAGGTTTGTTATTTTTTCTTAATCTTGTGTTTTGTCAAATACTAGTCATGTTAGTTTCCGATTTTGTCTCATTTAAATTCCATTGGTTTTAGCCTCTTAAAATTTTTACAAAAAAGCCTTCAAAAACATTTTGAATTGAGCTCCTAAGAGGTGAACCTCTTGTTGAGCCTCTTAAGTCTTTTATGCTTTTAGTTCAATCATATTAATCTCTTTGTTGTTCTTAAATATTTTCTCAATTCAATCTTTATATGTTTCTTGTTTTATGTTGAATTATTAGTAGCCTTCCACTTGGTTTACCTTCACTATTGGTGCCTCTTTATGGAATTTTAGCTTGGGTGAATTGTGTTAGTAATTTGAGCAATCAATTTACTTCAAAATCAGCCCTAAATCATTCCTTAAGCACCATTAGTTCAGTGGTATTTGGAACTACTAAGTTGTTTTGCCTTTAGTTGCATGCATTGCTTGAAAATTATGTGACCTTACTTTATGCTTATTCACTCAAGCGTTATTATTTCAAGCATCCTCGTTAAAATTTCAATTCAACAAGCTATTAGGTGCAGCAAAATTATTAGAAAAAGTTAAAAAAAATAGAAAAAGTTCAAGTTAAAAAAAAGGAAGATAAAGAACTCAAAAGAAAGACAAATTTGAAGTTGTGTACCTAATAGTAGAAACATTTGATATGAGGAACCAATTGTGATTCAAGAAAAAATTACTTGAGTAAGCTTTTAAGTGTTTGGTCACTTAAATTTTATTAAGTGTGCAACTATTGGTTTTATTTTTTTGTTTGAGTCTTTTTTCATCTCTACTCTTAGAGCTAATCTAGGAAAGTTATTTGTGTGCTACCTTCCTTTGTGAGCCTTATGTTTTCTTGCTTGTCTTCTTTACTTCTTTGAGTTTGTCATTGTTTAATCTATCCACTTGGATTTGTGAACCTTGTTTTGTTATTCACCTTTGTTTGTTGTCTTGTGTTGTATTCGGCCTTGGTAAGGAAAGGTTGGAAAAGGTTCCATATATAAAATTTTTGCAAGTCCAAACAAAAGGAAACAAGGGTAGCATTCTTGGGGATGAGTTGATGCAACTCAAAGGGGCTTGATCAAAAGGAGACAAACACCAAAAAGCTTGGAGTGAAGACTTTGTTTTATTTTTTTTGTTCTTTATATTGTGTATACTTAATTTTAGATTGGGAGTTTGAGTGCCCTTAAGGCGCTCCCTTGGTTTGTAATAATTTTGGTTAATTTTAGCGTAGTTCATCGTTAATTAGGTGAAGAAGAGAGAAGTGGTACACTTCCTTCAACACCTTAGGAGCATGATTAGAGCCCTTTCTCTTTTACATTCTTGCACTTTTATTTTAGTTTATGTTATTTTGAAAAAATGTGTAGAGGCTAAGAGTTCCAAAGACTCATCAAGCCACCTTAGGTGAGAAAACAAAAAAAAAGGAGAGGAGTGTTGCTTAAAAAAAAAGTTTTTGGCCTACCCTTTAGTTTTTAGCATCTAAGCACCATGACTTCCCACACACATTCTAGTGCACATAGTTGTTCATCAAGTAAGAGTGTCAACCAAAGAAAACCTTCTAAGGGAGACACTCTTGAAAACCTTAACTTAGAATTTAGGGAATGGATGGCTAAAGAACAAGAAAGGAGAGAAGAAAAAGAGAGAAAAAAAGAAATAAAAGAAAAGGAAAAACAAAAAGAGAAGGAAGAGTTAAAAAAAGAGATGTTGGAAATGAGAAAAGAGAAAAAAGAGCGAGAAGAGAGAAGGCAAAGAGAGAGAAGAGAGGATGAAGAAAGGAGAAGAAGGAAAGAACTAGAAAGAAAAAGAGAAAAAGAGGAAGAAGAGAGAAGAAGAGGAGAAGAGAGTAAGAGGAGAGATAGGAGGGAGAGTGATAGAAAAAATAAAGGAATTCTAATAAGATCCCTATCTAGGCATTTTAGCTCTAGTGAAGAAGAATACTATAGAAATCGACATAAGCATCACTCTCATTCATCATACAATCATGATTCTCCTCAAGAGAACATAAATCATGCTAGGGAACCAAAGGTAGACCTACCCCATTTTCATGGTAGGGAAGATGTTGAGACTTACCTAGATTGGGAAGTCAAAGTGGAACAACTCTTTCGATGCTATGAAATTAGGGAAGAAAGGAAAGTACCTTTGGCCTCCCTTAGTTTTCAAGGTTCTGCTTTGCATTGGTGGGATGAGTTAGTCAAGGGTAGGGCCCGTAAACAAATGCCTGACATTCGCTACTGGAATGATTTAAAAACTTGTTTACGAAGAAGGCACATTCCTTCATATTATGAGAGGGATCTTTTGGATAGGCTCCAAAGACTTAGGCAACATAACCTAAGTATTGAGGAGTATAGACAAAAGATGGAGCTTCTCATACTAAGGGCCAATATCATTGAGGAACCCAATGCCACCCTTGCTAGGTTTTTGTGTGGATTAAGCTCTGACATTAGAGATAAGGTAGAGCTTCTTTCATACTCAAACCTTGATGAGTTGGTAGAACTTTGTGTAAGAGCTGAGAATCAACTCAAGAGAAAAAGCTTTAAAAAAGATTCCCCCTCTTACTCAAAGAGAGACCAACTTAAGGGAAACTCTTTCAATGGTTTTCCCAAAGAGGAACCCAAGCATGTTCAAGATACAAAAGCACCTCATGTAGAGAGAAAACCCCCTACTACTAAGCCTACTGAGAGGCAAAGTAGTATCAAATTCTTCAAATGTCTTGGGAGAGGCCACATTGCCTCTCAATGCCCTAACAAGAAAACCATGATCATGAGGGGACAAGAAATTTGTAGTGAGAATAGGTCATCTTCCTCCTCTAGTGAGAGTGAGGAACAAGGGGGACATACTTTTGAACAAGAATGTGAGGAAGCTTTTCCTTATGAGGGGGACCTCCTTATGGTTCAAAGGCTTCTTGGAAGCCAACCTTTAGAGCTTGGCCAGTCACAAAGAGAGAACATCTTCAATACAAGATGTAAAGTAAATGACAAAGTATGTTCCCTCCTTGTTGATAGTGGCTCCTATTGTAACTGTTGTAGCTCTAGGTTGGTTGAAAAGCTAGCCTTGACTACCATGCCCCATCCCAAACCTTACAAATTGCAATGGCTCAATGAGCAAGGGGAGATGGTAGTCAATGAACAAGTTACGGTTCCAATGTCCATAGGATCTTATAATGATGAGATTCTTTGTGACATAGTTCCTATGGAGGCTGGTCATATCCTGTTTGGGAGACCATGGCAATTTGACAAGAAAGCTATTCACAATGGTCACTCCAACCAAATTCTTCTCACCCATAATGAAAAGCGCTTCAAATTGTATCCTTTGTCACCTTCTCAAGTGGTTGAGGATCAATTTGCGATGAAAAAGAAAAGAGTTGAGGAAAAACAAAAACGAAAAAAAGCACAATAAGCTTTACCCTTAAAGCTTGAAAAGGGTAAAGAGAGAGAGTCGGAAGGTGATGCCGCTTCGAAAGGGAATATTAGTAAAAGGAGCCTATTTGCTACTAAACGTGATTTAAAAGAAGCTCATTTGACTAAGAAGCCCTTTTATCTCATCTTTTGCAAAGAAGCATCAAATCCTTCTCCCATTTTGCATTCTTCTGCTGAGAGCACTGCCACAACCCATGCACATGAGCACCTTCCTTAAGGGGTTCAAGATATTTTAAAAGAATTTGATGACATATTCCCTAATGAGGTTCCGAAAGGACTTCCTCCCATTAGGGGTATAGAACATCAAATTGATTTGGTGCCTAGCGCAAGTCTACCTAATAGACCTGCCTATAGGACCAACCCCATGGAGACCCAAGAGATTGAGTCTCAAGTGAATGAGCTGTTGGAGAAAGGTTGGGTTCAAAAGAGCCTAAGCCCTTGTGTTGTGCCAGTCTTGTTGGTGCCCAAGAAGAATGGCCAATGGAGGATGTGTGTTGATTATCGTGCAATCAATTACATCACCATCAAATAGAGGCACCCAATCCCCCATCTTGATGACATGTTGGATGAATTGCATGGGGCAAAAAGAGTTTCAAAAATAGATCTTAGAAGTGGTTACCACCAAATAAGGATCAAAGAGGGTGATGAGTCGAAAACTGCTTTTAAGACTAAATATGGTCTTTATGAGTGGTTGGTTATGCCCTTTGGGCTAACCAATGCCCCAAGTACATTCATGCGCTTAATGAATCATGTACTGAGGGATTGCCTTGGTAAATTTTGTGTAGTTTACTTTGATGACATTTTAGTTTACTCTAGGAACCTAGATGATCATTTAGGACATCTAAGGCATGTTTTTTCTCTTCTTAGGAGTAATCATCTTTTTGGTAACTTAGAAAAATGCACCTTTTGTGTAGATAGTGTAGTTTTCCTAGGTTTTGTAGTTAGCACAAAAGGGGTTCATGTTGACCCCAAAAAGATAAAAGTTATTCAAGAATAGCCCACCCCAAAGAGTGTGACAGAGATCAAAAGCTTTCATGGTCTCGCTGGATTTTATAGGCGCTTTGTGCCTAATTTCTCCACGCTCTTCGCACCAATAAATGATTTGGTGAAAAAGGAAGTTCCTTTCCTTTGGGGTGAGAAACAAGAGAAAGCCTTCCAGCTAATTAAGCATAAAATGACCCATGCACCAGTCTTTGCATTACCTGACTTTTCTAAACATTTGAACTTGAATGTGATGCCTCTGGTGTAGGTGTGGGGGCTGTCTTGTTGCAAGGAGGGCACCCCATTGCGTATTTCAGTGAAAAACTCAATGGTGCCCCCCTCAACTACCCCACCTATGATAAGGAGTTTTATGCTCTAATTAGGGCCCTTCAAACTTGGGAGCATTAACTTGCTCCCAAGGAGTTTGTCATTCATAGTGACCATGAGTCACTAAAATATTTGAGGGGTCAAGGTAAATTAAACAAAAGGCATGCAACGTGGGTGGAATATCTTGAATCCTTCCCTTATGTCATCAAGTACTAGAAAGGAAAACAAAATGTGGTGGCTGATGCTCTTTCTAGGCGTCATGCTCTTTATTCATCCTTGAGTGCAAAAATATTGGGATTTGATGACATTCGGGCTATGTATCCGTCTGATAAGGATTTCGGCCCCATATTTGCTACCTCTGCACCTGCATTCGCATTAAAGGCCCATGATGGGTACTTCATCAGTGAGGGGTATCTTTACAAAGGGAGTAAGCTTTGTATACCCCAAGGATCAATTAGGAACTTACTTACAAAAGAGAGTCATGAAGGTGGGCTCATAGGGCATTTTGGGATTTCAAAAACCCTCATGCTTTTACAAGAGAAATTCTTTTGGCCCCATATACGTAGAGATGTCCATAGACATTGCTCTAAATGTATAGCTTGCTTGCAAGCAAAGTCTAAAGCAATGCCTCATGGACTATACACACCTTCACCTGCTCCTTCTGCACCTTGGGAGGATATTAGCATGGATTTCATCCTTGGGCTCCCAAGAACACAACGAGGTGCAGACTCCATATTTGTGGTGGTGGACCGATTTTCAAAAATGGCCCATTTTATTCCCTGCGACAAAGTGGATGATGCGAGCAACATCGCAAGACTTTTCTTTAAAGAGGTTGTCCGATTGCATGGTATACCCTCTTCAATAGTGTCAGATAGGGATGTGAAGTTCCTTAGCCATTTTTGGAAAACTCTTTGGGCTCAGTTGGGAACTAAACTTCTTTTTTCCACTACTTGTTGATGTGATCTTTGATGATCACGTGCCCAAAGGATCCTTTCTAAAGTCACTTGGAAGGGAAATGGATTTATGGAGAGGAAAAGAATGGGGTGAGGCGCCACAAATATAGGTTTGATAAGCCAAAGGGGAGAGGCCACAAGGGAGGGGTCCCTTGATAACTCTTAGAAGCTCTCACAAAGGAGAAAGGGGGACACTCAAAGGTAAGAACCTCAACCAATACGGTCTCTAGGATTAAATTCAAGTGTAAAAAATACAAGTGAGGGAGGAACTCCTATTTATAGAGGTAGCTAACCTCTTGAACAAGATAACCTAAAAAAGAAGGGCTAGGATTAAAAGGAGAGATCTAAGGGAGGAGAATTGAGAAACAATTCCCTCCTTAGATCATCAAACTTGGTGCCCAAGTTTCTCAAACCAAGGGCCAAGATTCCTTCTTATTAGCTTAGGGGGTTTATGTAGAAAAGAGGGGTGTAGATATCAAGGCTACCCCTTATTTCCTTCATAAAGACCCAAAAAGCTAAATCCACCCTCTAAATTCCTAAGACACCTCCTAAAAATAAAAAATGGACTAAATACATGTCCCAAATTAAATTCTTAATGCTCCTCAAAATTAAAATAAAGGAAAATTACATTTTATTAACTAAAGTCCCTAGCCTAATATCTTCACTCTCCATAGGAGGTGAAGTCTTCCTTTGTCTGCAAGGGCTAGGTCTTCTTCAATCCTTCTAGCCATGGCCCTAGTGATAGGTCCTTGGCTAGGCATGGTCACATCATCTCCTCCACCTTGAAGAGGATTTGACCTCAAATCCATGGGGTCTTCGTCATTTTCAGCACCTACAAATGGAGACAAATCAGAAACATTAAAACTGGTGCTTACCCCATAATCCTCAGGCAGATCTAAAACATAGGCATTATTACCGATCTGCTCAAGGATTTGGAAAGGTCCATCTCCTCTAGGGCTAAGTTTGGACTTCCTTTGAGAAGGAAATCTATCCTTTCTCAAGTGAAGCCATACCCAGTCGCCCTTTTCAAAGATGACTTCTTTCCTCCCCCTATTGGCAAAAGTAGCATCTCTCAAGGATTGGCGCTCTATGTTAACTTTAACCCTCTCATGTAATTGTTTTACAAAAATGGCTTTTGCCTCTCCTTCTTTATGCACAGCAACAGAAAGAGGAAGAGGTAAAAGATCTAGAGGAGTACGAGGATTAAAGCCATAGACCACCTCAAAAGGAGAATGCTTGGTGGTTCTATGAACCACCTTGGTGGTTCTATGAACCACCCGGTTATAAGCAAATTCAATGTGGGGAAGGTACTCATCCCAAGACTTATGGTTGCCTTTAAGGAGAGCCCTCAGCATAGTGGATAAAGATCTATTCACCACTTCTGTTTGCCCATTAGTTTGAGGGTCACAGGTAGTGGAAAAAAGAAGTTTAGTTCCCAGCTTAGCCCAAAGAGTTTTCCAAAAATGGCTAAGGAACTTCACATCCCTATCTGACATTATTGAAGAGGGTATACCATGCAATCGGACAACCTCTTTAAAGAAAAGTCTTGCGATGTTGCTCGCATCATCCACTTTGTGGCAGGGAATAAAATGGGCCATTTTTGAAAATCGATCCACCACCACAAATATGGAGTCTGCACCTCGTTGGGTTCTTGGGAGCCCAAGGATGAAATCCATGCTAATATCCTCCCAAGGTGCAGAAGGAGCAGGTAAAGGTGTGTATAGTCCATGAGGCATTGCTTTAGACTTTGCTTGCAAGCAAGCTATACATTTAGAGCAATGTCTATGGACATCTCTACGTATATGGGGCCAAAAGAATTTCTCTTGTAAAAGCATGAGGGTTTTTGAAATCCCAAAATGCCCCATGAGCCCACCTTCATGACTCTCTTTTGTAAGTAAGTTCCTAATTGACCCTTGGGGTATACAAAGCTTACTCCCTTTGTAAATATACCCCTCACTGATGAAGTACCCATCATGGGCCTTTAATGCAAATGCAGATGCAGAGGTAGCAAATATGGGGCCGAAATCCTTATCAGACGGATACATAGCCCGAATGTCATCAAATCCCAAGATTTTTGCACTCAAGGATGAATAAAGGGCATGACGCCTAGAAAGAGCATCAGCCACCACATTTTGTTTTCCTTTCTTGTACTTGATGACGTAAGGGAAGGATTCAAGATATTCCACCCACGTTGCATGCCTTTTGTTCAATTTACCTTGACCCCTCAAATATTTTAGTGACTCATGGTCACTATGAATGACAAACTCCTTGGGAGCAAGGTAATGCTCCCAAGTTTGAAGGGTCCTAATTAGAGCATAAAACTCCTTATCATAGGTGGGGTAGTTGAGGGGGGCACCATTGAGTTTTTCACTGAAATACGCAATGGGGTGCCCTCCTTGCAACAAGACAGCCCCCACACCTACACCAGAGGCATCACATTCAAGTTCAAATGTTTTAGAAAAGTCAGGTAATGCCAAGACTGGTGCATGGGTCAGTTTATGCTTAATTAGCTGGAAGGCTTTCTCTTGTTTCTCACCCCAAAGGAAAGGAACTTCCTTTTTCACCAAATCATTTATTGGTGCGAAGAGCGTGGAGAAATTAGGCACAAAGCGCCTATAAAATCCAGCGAGACCATGAAAGCTTTTGATCTCTGTCACACTCTTTGGGGTGGGCCATTCTTGAATAGCTTTTATCTTTTCGGGGTCAACATGAACCCCTTTTGTGCTAACTACAAAACCTAGGAAAAGTACACTATCTACGCAAAAAGTGCATTTTTCTAAGTTACCAAAAAGATGATTACTCCTAAGAAGAGAAAAAACATGCCTTAGATGTCCTAAATGATCATCTAGGTTCCTAGAGTAAACTAAAATGTCATCAAAGTAAACTACACATAAGTTACCAAGGCAATCCCTTAGTACATGATTCATTAAGAGCATGAATGTGCTTGGGGCATTAGTTAGCCAAAAAGGCATAACCAACCACTCATAAAGACCAAATTTAGTCTTAAAAGCAGTTTTCCACTCATCACCCTCTTTGATCCTTATTTGGTGGTAACCACTTCTAAGATCTATTTTTTGAAAATATTTTTGCCCCATGCAATTCATCCAACATGTCATCAAGACGGGGGATTGGGTGCCTATATTTGATGGTGATGTTGTTGATTGCATGACAATCAACACACATCCTCAATTGGTCATTCTTCTTGGGCACCAACAAGACTGGCACAGCACAAGGGCTTAGGCTCTTTTGAACCCAACCCTTCTCCAACAGCTCATTCACTTGAGACTCAATCTCTTGGGTCTCCATGGGGTTGGTCCTATAGGCAGGTCTATTAGGTAGACTTGCGTCAAGCACCAAATCAATTTGATGTTCTATACCCCTAATGGGAGGAAGTCCTTTCGGAACCTCATTAGGGAATATGTCATCAAATTATTTTAAAATATCTTGAACCCCTTAAGGAAGGTGCTCATGTGCATGGGCTGTGGCAGTGCTCTCAGCAGAAGAATGCAAAATGGGAGAAGGATTTGATGCTTCTTTGCAAAAGAGGAGATAAAAGGGCTTGTTAGTCAAAGGAACTTCTTTTAAATCATGTTTAGTAGCAAATAGGCTCCTTTTACTAATATTCCCTTTTGAAGGGGCATCACCTTCCGACTCTCTCTCTTTACCCTTTTCAAGCTTTAAGGGTAAATTTTGTTGTATTTTTTTTTGTTTTTGTTTTTCCTCAACTCTTTTCTTTTTCATCGGAAATTGATCTTCAGCCACTTGCGAAGGTGACAAAGGATACAATTTGAAGCGCTTTTCATTATGGGTGAGAATTATTTGGTTGGAGTGACCATGGTGAATAGCTTTTTTGTCAAATTGCCATGGTCTTCCCAACAGGATATGACCAGCCTCCATAGGAACAATGACACAAAGAATCTCATCATTATAAGATCCTATGGAAATTGGAACCATAACTTGTTCATTGACTACCATCTCCCCTTGCTCATTGAGCCATTGCAATTTGTAAGGTTTGGGATGGGGCATGGTAGTCAAGGCTAGCTTTTCAACCAACCTAGAGCTACAACAGTTACAACAGGAGCCACTATCAACAAGGAGAGAACATACTTTGTCATTTACTTTACATCTTGTATGGAAGATGTTCTCTCTTTGTGACTGGCCAAGCTCTAGAGGTTGGCTTCCAAGAAGCCTTTGAACCATAAGGAGGTACCCCTCATAAGGAAAAGCTTCCTCACACTGTTGTTCAAAAGTATGTCCCCCTTCTTCCTCACTCTCACTAGAGGAGGAAGATGAGCTATTCTCACTACAAATGTCTTGTCCCCTTATGATCATGGTTTTCTTGTTAGGGCATTGAGAGGCAATGTGGCCTCTCCCAAGACATTTGAAGCATTTGATACTACTTTGCCTCTCAGTAGGCTTATTAGTAGGGGTTTTTCTCTCTACATGAGGTGCTTTTGTATCTTGAAAATGCTTGGGTTCCTCTTTGGGAAAATCCTTGAAAGAGTTTCCCTTAAGTTGGTCTCTCTTTGAGTAAGAGGGAGAATATTTTTTAAAGCTTTTTCTCTTGAGTTGATTCTCAGCTCTTACACAAAGTTCTACCAACTCATCATGGTTTGAGTATGAAAGAAGCTCTACGTTATCTCTAATGTTAGAGCTTAATCCACACAAAAACCTAGCAAGGGTGGCATTGGGTTCCTCAATGATATTGGCCCTTAGTATGAGAAGCTCCATCTTTTGTCTATACTCCTCAATACTTAAGTTATGTTGCCTAAGTCTTTGGAGCCTATCCAAAAGATCCCTCTCATAATATGAAGGAATGTGCCTTCTTCGCAAACAATTTTTTAAATCATTCCAGTAGCAAATGTCAGGCATTTGTTTACGGGCCCTATCCTTGACTAACCCATCCCACCAATGCAAAGCAGAACCTTGAAAACTAAGGGAGGCCAAAGGTACTTTCCTTTCTTCCCTAATTTCATAGCATCGAAAGAGTTGTTCCACTTTGACTTCCCAATCTAGGTAAGTCTCAACATCTTCCCTACCATGAAAATGGGGTAGGTCTACCTTTGGTTCCCTAGCATGATTTATGTTCTCTTGAGGAGAATGATGATTGTATGATGAATGAGAGTGATGCTTATGTCGATTTCTATAGTATTCTTCTTCACTAGAGCTAAAATGCCTAGATGGGGATCTTATGAGAATTCCTTGATTTTTTTCTATCACTCTCCCTCCTATCTCTCCTATTACTCTCTTCTCCTCTCCTTCCCTCTTTTTCCTCTTTTTCTCTTTTTCTTTCTAGTTCTTTCCTTCTTCTCCTTTCTTCATCCTCTCTTCTCTCTCTTTACCTTCTCTCTTCTCGCTCTTTTTTCTCTTTTCTCATTTCCAACATCTCTTTTTTTAACTCTTCCTTCTCTTTTTGTTTTTCCTTTTCTTTTATTTATTTTTTTCTCTCTTTTTCTTCTCTCCTTTCTTGTTCTTTAGCCATCCATTCCCTAAATTCTAAGTTAAGATTTTCAAGAGTGTCTCCCTTAGAAGGTTTTCTTTGGTTGACACTCTTACTTGATGAACAACTATGTGCACTAGAATGTGTGTGGGAAGTCATGGTGCTTGGATGCTAAAAACTAAAGGGTAGGCCAAAAACTTTTTTTTTTTGTTTTCTCACCTAAGGTGGCTTGATGAGTCTTTGGAACTCTTAGCCTCTACACATTTTTTCAAAATAACATAAAATAAAAGTGCAAGAATGTAAAAGAGAAAGGGCTCTAATCGTGCTCCTAAGGTGTTGAAGGAAGTGTACCACTTCTCCCTTCTTCACCTAATTAACGAGGAACTGCGCTAAAATTAACCAAAATTATTACAAACCAAGGGAGGGCCTTAAGGGCACTCAAACTCCCAATCTAAAATTAAGTATACACAATACAAAGAATAAAAAAAATAAAACAAAGTCTTCACTCCAAGCTTTTTGGTGTTTGTCTCCTTTTGATCAAGCCCCTTTGAGTTGCATCAACTCACCCCAAGAATGCTACCCTTGTTTCCTCTTGTTTGGACTTGCCAAAATTTTATATATGGAACCTTTCCCAACCTTTCCTTACCAAGGCCGAATACAACACAAGACAACAAACAAAGGTGAATAACAAAACAAGGTTCACAAATCCAAGTGGATAGATTAAACAATGACAAACTCAAAGAAGTAAAAAAGACAAGCAAGAAAACATAAGGCTCACAAAGGAAGGTAGCACACAAATAACTTTCCTAGATTAGCTCTAAGAGTAGAGATGAAAAAAGACTCAAACAAAAAAAATGAAACCAATAGTTGCACACTTAATAAAATTTAAGTGACCAAAAACTAAAAAGCTTACTCAAGTAATTTTTTTTTTTTGAATCACAATTGGTTCCTCATATCAAATGTTTCTACTATTAGGTACACAACTTCAAATTTGTCTTTCTTTTGAGTTCTTTATCTTCCTTTTTTTTAACTTGAACTTTTTCTATTTTTTTTTAACTTTTTCTAATAATTTTGCTTCACCTAATAGCTTGTTGAATTGAAATTTTAACGAGGATGCTTGAAATAATAACGCTTGAGTGAATAAGCACAAAGTAAGGTCACACAATTTTCAAGCAATGCATGCAACTAAAGGCAAAACAACTTAGTAGTTCCAAATACCACTGAACTAATGGTGCTTAAGGAATGATTTAGGGCTGATTTTGAAGTAAATTGATTGCTCAAATTACTAACACAATTCACCCAAGCTAAAATTCCATAAAGAGGCACCAATAGTGAAGGTAAACCAAGTGGAAAGCTACTAATAATTCAACATAAAACAAGAAACATATAAAGATTGAATTGAGAAAATATTTAAGAACAACAAAGAGATTAATATGCTTGAACTAAAAGCATAAAAGACTTAAGAGACTCAACAAGAGGTTCACCTCTTAGGAGCTCAATTCAAACTGTTTTTGAAGGCTTTTTTGTAAAAAATTTAAGAGGCTAAAACCTATGGAATTTAAATGAGACAAAATAGGAAACTAACATGACTAGTATTTGACAAAACACAAGATTAATAAAAAATAACACACCTAAAAATTGAGCAAAATTTTCAGCAAGAGACTTAAAACAAAAGGCACAACAAAGTGGCCAAAGTTGATCACCACAATGGTGTGGAAAAATCCTCAACCATATGGGTTTAATGGTCACAACTTCTTAGGCACACTTTACCATAAAAAACCAAGGGAAAATTAAGCAACTTGAACACAAAAATAAGATGCAAAGAAAGGGACAAATAAAATCGCATCAAATTAAATGGAACATAGGCGCGTAGATAGAAAACAAAAGCGCATATAATAGAAAGAATAAAAAGCTATACTACTAGACAATAAAGGAAATAGAGATGACAAAAAATGAAGGACTTTAAAATAAAGAGATCAAAGAAATAAACAACAAAGCAAAAAAAAATGAGAAAGAACGTGACCTTTAGAAAGTGGCTCTGATACCACTTGATGTGATCTTTGATGATCACGTGCCCAAAGGATCCTTTCTAAAGTCACTTGGAAGGGAAATGGATTTATGGAGAGGAAAGGAATGGGGTGAGGCGCCACAAATACTAGGTTTGATAAGCCAAAGGGGAGAGGCCACAAGGGATACAATTGAGATATGGATTTTTGTTGAGGCGCCACAAAGAAGTCTATTAATTGAGATACCCTCATTGAATCGATACAATCTTGAATATTTCTCAAGATCCTGCTTTGATACCAATTTTTGTTCTAGGGGGGAATTTAGGAGGAAGGTTGAACAGATTCCTAAAGTTTTTCACAAAGTTTCCTTTTCCAAAATTTTAGAGTTTTCACAAATTCACCCCTTTAGAAATTTTCAAAATTTATCTAAGAATTTTCAAAAACTAATTTCAAATCAAACTTGAAACAATGTTTGAGAGTCAACTCTTTTCAAGATTCAATGTTCAAGCTAGACTATCTTTAATTCCACAACAATAACTTCCAATTCAATACCCTTCCAACTTTCAATATGGATTTCAAGAATCAATATTACACAACCAAAGATTAACCAATATAATATTGCAATATTTCCAATACAAAGATTTTAATCTATTACATTAAAACAATACAATCCAATCAAGATTAAAATTTACTCAAATCTAAAGACTAAATGATAGAGAAAATCACACAAGTTGTTTTATATTGGTTTAGTTAACAAGACATACATCCAGAGATGTAACCATGCCTAGCCAAGGACCTATCACTAGGGCCATGGCTAGAAGGATTGAAGAAGACCTAGCCCTTGCAGACAAAGGAAGATTTCACCTCCTATGGAGAGTGAAGATATTAGGCTAGGAACTTTAGTTAATAAAATGTAATTTTCCGTTATTTTAATTTTCAGGAGCATTAGGAATTTAATTTGGGACATGTATTTAGTCCATTTTTTATTTTAGGAGGTGTCTTAGGAATTTAGAGGGTGGATTTAGCTTTTTGTTTCTTTATGAAGGAAATAAGGGGTAGCCTTGATATCTACACCCCTCTTTTCCTACATAAACCTCCTAAGCTAGTAAGAAAGAATCTTGGCCCTTGGTTTGAGAAACTTGGGCACCAAGTTTGATGATCTAAGGAGGGAATTGTTTCTCAATTCTCCTCCCTTAGATCTCTCCTTTTAATCCTAGCCCTTCTTTTTTAGGTTATCTTGTTCAAGAGGTTAGCTACCTCTATAAATAGGAGTTCCTCCCTCACTTGTATTTTTTACACTTGAATTTAATCCTAGAGACCGTATTGGTTGAGGTTCTTACCTTTGAGTGTCCCCCTTTCTCCTTTGTGAGAGCTTCTAAGAGTTATCAAGGGACCTCTCCCTTGTGGCCTCTCCCCTTTGGCTTATCAAACCTAGTATTTGTCGTGCCTCACCCCATTCCTTTCCTCTCCATAAATCCATTTCCCTTCAAAAGTGACCTTAGAAAGGATCCTTTGGGCACATGATCATCAAAGATCACATCATCCAGTTTTCAAATGAATCTTCCGTTAATCTGTTTTCCACTAAAAATCACATACATGCACACCACACATATGTATTTTTATAGAAAGATTCAAAACAACTGACAGAAACAAAGGCTTTCTCCTGCATCCCACAAGAGCTTGCTACACAATGACACCCTGTCACTCACAACGCCTCACTTGTAACACTCCATTGCGGGATTTCACAATAACTTGAAGAAACACATCAAGAGATTACAAAACATGTGCAAAATTACAAAGAAATAGGTAAAGAACGATATCACCTCACTGTGATGAATACCCAATACACTAAAACACAATACTTGGATCCTGTTTCTTCCAATTAACAATTCTTGAATCTCAAATCATAGATTTTTGGATTTTTCTTTGATTTCAAGGGTTTATTTCTTGTAAACACTTTTTTATCTCTTTGAAAAATGAAAAGCCCCTTTGTGTCTCATGAAAAATCTTATTCAAAAAGGGTTTTTATATTAGTAACAGACCAAGGTAATTGATTACTATTTGTAACCACTTAATTACCTGGTAGTTATCTCAAAACAAACTCATAAATGCATGTTCTCTGTGATAATCGATTACTACTTTCAGGTAATCGATTATTTCCGAGAGCTTGCAATTGAGAAATAAATTCTTTTTGCAGGTAATCGATTATCTAAATAGGGTAATCGATTAACATTTGAAAATTTTTAGATTTTATGAGTTTCTTGTTTGATCCAACTTAGTTAATCTATTGCTAGCATAAGTAATTTACTACCTATGAGATAATTCAACTCTTAACTTAGGAATTTTGATTCCTTTGATATCTAAATAATAAAAGATCATAAACACCAAGAATCAATCATGAAATTGATAGGAAAGAAACACTCAAACTAACTTATACACGTACTCATGCCTATCTAAACAATCAATACAAGTACCACACCTATCAAATATGTTTGGTACCATAAAATGAATTAATAAGAAAAAAAGCTAAGACTACAAAACCAAAACACTGAAGACTTTAGATGCTTCACCAAAGTTGCTTTCCAAGGTTCAATCTCAACAAAGGTTGGCCCAGATTCGCTGGGCGAATTTTAATTCGTTGGGCGAATTTTCTGCTTCAAATAAATTTCCAGAATTTCCCCTCGTGCACTGCCAAACCCCTTCGCTACACCACCATAAAGTTCACTAAGCAAATTTAAATTTTGCTAAACAAAATTGGTTGCTCAAAGGACATTTAGAGTTTTTGTTAATTAGTTACATACAAAAGTCATTTCTACAGCATTTTCCTAACCTAAAACTGGTTACATACAGAATTTAAATATAACACTTCTCTACTAACCTAATAATGATTTTTAGGATGTTACAATTCCCCCCTCCTTTTGTGGAAATTTTGTCCTCAAAATTCACGAACGTTGGAATATGTGAGGGTATTCTTCTTTCATCTTCTCTTTCAACTCCTAAGTTACGTCTTCATCTCCACGCTGACCCTAATACCAAAAAGGAGTACATCATACGTTAGATTCTATCATATATGTACTATATCAGGGTTAATCACATGAAAGGGTTAGATATGTATTTACAGAGTTATGACACATGAAAAACGTTGTGGAGTTTAGAAGATTTGGTGGTAAGGCTATTTAATAGGCCACATGACCAATTCTTTTGAGGATTTGGTAGGGTCCAATAAATTTAGGAGAAATTTTTTGCGAACGAAGAGCTCTACCAACTCTAATCATCGGAATGACTCTCAAGAATACATGATCCCCTTCTTGGAATTCTAGAGGTTTTCTCCTCTTATTATAGTAGCTATTTTGCCTATCTTCAGATACCTTCATCTTATCCCTAATCATCTTAATCTTATCAATGGCCTGTTGTATTATCTTTAGACCAAGAATCAACTAATTTCTGGATTCGTACCAACATAAAGGAGTTCTACCTCTTTGTCCATATAGAGCTTCATATGGTGCCATCCTTATGTTAGAGTAAGAACTATTAGTATAAGTAAACTCAATCAATTATAAGAACTTATCTAGTTTCAGCTTGTTCCAACACATAGGCTCTCAATAAATCATCGAGGGATTGGATGGTTCTCTCAGATTGTCCATTTGTTTGAGGGTGATAGGCTGAACTCAATATTATCCTTGTTCCTAAGACTTGTTGCAAACTATTCCAAAACCTAGATGTGAAACGAGGATCCCTATCAGATATAATGCAAGAATGTACACCATGGAGTCTAACTATTTCATTTATATACAATTGAGCTAATTTCTCCATTGAATGAATACCTAACATTAATGGGCAGGAAATTGGCTGATTTGGTGAGTCTATCTACAATCACTCATATGGCATCATGACAGAAGACGTTTTTGGTAAACCAGTCACAAAGTCCATAGAAATACCTTCCCACTTCCACTCGGGAATATCTAAGGGTCTTAATTCACTAGATGGTCATTGATGTTCAACCTTGGCTTTTTGGTAAGTTAGACAATGTTCCACAAACTCAGCCACATCCTTTTTCATACTAAGCCACCAGAACATTTTTCTCAAATCTTGATACATTTTGGTGGTATCGGGATGAATACACAATTTACTTTTGTGGCCTTCTACCAAAATCATCTTCCTAATTTCCTCTTCATTAGGAACACAAACCCTTTCTCTAAATCTAATGCTTCAATTTGCGTCTTTGTGGAAATGTAATTCCTTCCCTTTAATCCTTTTGGTTAAATTTTCTTGCAACCACAAATCTCTTCGTTGAGCTTCTCTAATCTCTTTCAAAAATTCACTAGAATTAACCCTCGTTCAATTCTCAGACTCTTGACCCTAAATTAGATATAGTGTTCTAGTATGCAACTATAGTCATTATACTGATCCTCGATCAACTCTCATAGTCTGACCCCCAATCAAGTATAGTATCCGGTTCTCAACCAAAATCCCTATACCAATCCTTGGCCAATTGACCCTAGCCATATATAACATTCTGATTCCTAAACCAACTATTACATGGTATTTTTCATTTGAAAAGGATATACTCTAACAATTTCACTTTACATCGTAAAGTGTACAACCACAACTCTCTCAATCTATGTCATTGATGCACCAGTATCATACCTCCACTAGGGAACCTATAACTTTTTACTAATAATCTCACATACCTCATATAAGGAACATAGGGTACAGAGTCAGTATGATGTGTGTGAGTAATAACAAGCAAGTAAAATCTATGGTGTTAAGACTTAGAATAAAGAGACCTAAATTCTTTGTTCTTGGAGAATAACTCTTATTCCTCTTCTCATTCCCAAATTTCTCTCTACCTTACTTCTGTTTCTTTGTGTTTGACTATGAAAGATACACATTTTGTGAATAAGTGTGCACTTGCTTGGTACAACAATTGGTGCGGTGAGCATGGAGCGACTCAACATAGGCTCAACCAAGTAAGAGGTGGAAAAGTTCACAAGTCAAAACGATTTTGGATTGTGGTGAGTGAAGATGAGATCCTTGCTTGTTCAGCAAGGTTTGATCGATGCACTTGCTGGTGAAGCCAAGCTTGAGAGTGTCATGGCAGAGGAGGAAAGAAGAAAAATGGTTTAGAAGGCTCACAATGCAATTATTTTGAGCATACGAGATAGGGTTCTTAGGCAAGTGTCTAAGGAAAAGACTGCTACTCGAGTTTGGTCTAAACTTGAAGTTTTGTACATGAACAAGTCCCTTGTAAATCTACTTTACTTGAAGTAATCTTTGTATTCCTTTAAGATAACTGAGGATAAACCATTGGGGGGACAATTGGATCACTTTAATAAGTTGATTCTTGATCTTGAGAATATTGATGTCACCATTGATGATGAAGATCAGGCACTATCACTGTTGTATGTTCTACCAAAGAATTACACCCATTTTTAAGAAACCATGATATTTGGGAGAGATTTAGTGTCTGTTGATGGAGTCTGGGTTGCTTTGTACTCTAAAGAAATTAATAAACGAAAGTAGAAGAGGCCCACAGAGAGTGGTGAAGAGCTGATAGCAAAAGGGCAATGGTTCAGTAAGAACTCTACGAAAGACAAGAAATTTGACAAGAATAAGTCTAATTCAGAAAGAAGGAAGGAGGGTCAAGGATCAAAACTCATCATCAGGTGCTACCAATGCAATAAATAAGGCCACACAAGGAAGGAAGAAAATCAAATTTTAGCAACAAGGACTAGGGGAAACAATTTGGAAATGCAGCTGCTTAAACCGAAGGCTATGAATCTGCTGAAGCCTTGATTATGTTTGAAAATAATTCAGAATCTGAGTGGATAATGGATTCAGGGTGCTCATGGCATATGACATCTCACATATCATGGTTCGAGAGTTTCTTTTATTAAGCAAATGACTTAGTTCTACTTGGAGATAATAGGCCCCACAAAATCAAAGGCATTGGATCCATCAAGTTCAAGCTTCATGAAGCTGAGAGGGTTCTCATTGATGTTAGATATGTGCCTAATTTAAAGAGAAACTTAATATCCTTGGTGAATTTGATAAGAAAAGGTATGTGTTTTAAGGTCAAGACCGGGTTCTAAATTTTTTCAAAGGCTTTGTGATTGTGATGAGGAGAATCATCAAAATGGCCTATACTAATGCATGAATGCCTGGCATGGACTTGAGCTAAGAAAGGAGCATGACTTGAATGAAGCTTTAAGAAGCTTAGTTTAGAACATGTTCCATTTTATTATATTAATTTAACCATTTCTAGGCTTGTATAAGCACCCTTAACTCATTAGAATTTTAGGGGTGTAGTTAGTTTTATTTTCGGCCTTGTATTAATTTAACCATTGCCCTTTGGCCTATAGGTTCTTTTTTCTTTAGGAGGTGTAATTAGTCTTTTTGTGGAGTGTGTTAATTATTTGGGGTTGGCCTATGATCTTTTGGACGTGTGGTATTTATTTCCAGACCCCTAATTGCTTCTAAAACCCTTCTGACCAACACATGAAGCATGTAGGAGACATATGGGCCCCCCTTGCGCCCTTGTTTCACTCCACATGTGCTTTCTCATTCGTACTTTTCTGATTCTTGTTGCTTCTTATTTTAATTTGAATTTTGGAGATGCAATGTCATTTCCCTCCAAAAATTCAAATTCAAACAAGAGGGAACATAAATCCCCTTTTTTAGGGTCATGTTTGGATCTTAGTTGAATTAATTAAGTGTTAATTTGACATGTGCTCAATTAACACTAGATTAACAACTAATCCTCCCTAATTAGAGGAGTTGGACTTTCATGTTTAGTGCTAAGGCCCATGGTCCATTCCTAGCTATATATATAGAGCACTCCCTCCTTCGTGTAGCTTTTAACACTGATTTGAATGAAAATAAACTTTCTCTAAATTTGAGAGCTCTTTGTTCTTAGAGAGTGTTCATGTTCTCTCCACTCTTGTGAGAGTCCTTCATGCTATTATCAAGGGTTCCTTCCCTTGTGGCTAGCTTCACTCATGGCTTATCATCTACAAAGTAGAAATAGTGCTACCTCACCTTCCTCTTCTAGTTTTCCACCTCCATTTTAAAGCTCGTCAAGGACCTCTAAGAGTAGATCCTAGGCGGCATTCTCTTCCTCAATAATTTTTCAACCATGGATTAGGGAGGAATGCATCATATACTTTATAGATGGTGGAGTAATTACTGGCTTAGTTGCTACATCTTTTGAAAAGGCCCTATCCAAAGGTTGAGGCATGTAAGTGAGAAAGGGCTCATTGAAATCGGCAAGCAAGGTATGCTTTGTGGAGACAAGATTGAGAAGCTGAAAGTTTGTGAACATTGCATGTATGGAAAATCCTGCAAAGGTTTAGCACTGGATAGCAAAGTACAAGGGGAATTCTTGATTATGTCCATGCTAACCTATGGGGACCAGCCAAGGCTTCCTCTCATTTTGGTGCTAGGTATTAGTATTTTTTTATCATATTAGATGACTACTCAAGAAAGCTCTAGATATTCATAGAAAAAACCAAGGATGAAGCTTTTGAAAATTTCAAAAGCTCGAAAGTCTTAGTTCAAACTCAAACGGAGAAGAAGGTCAACAAGTTTAGAATTGATAATGGCCTTGAATTTTGCTCAAACTTCTTCAACAAATTTTGCTCAGAAAATAGGATTGCAAGGCACAAAGCAGTTGCTGGAACCCCTTAGCAAAATGGCCTAGCTGAGAGTTTCAATAGAACTATCTTAGAAAGGGTTAGGTGCATGTTGTTAAGTACAGGGCTACTAAAGTAATTTTGCACAGAAGCAGCCATGACTGTCGCATATCTCATCAATAGGTGCCCCTCCACAACATTGAATTTCAAAACCCCTGAACAAGTTTGGTCTAGCCATGTTCCTAACTTGAAACACTTGAAAGTGTTTAGCTGTGTTCGATATGCACACATTAAGCAAGACTAGCTGGAAACTAATTTGTTAAATGCATTTTTCTAGGCTATCCTGAAGGAATAAAAGGGTATAAATTGTGGTATTTGGAGGCTGGATTTAGGAAGTGCCTTGTGAGTTGTGATGTCACATTCAATGATGTATAGATGGATTATAGAAGCACTCAAAGCACTGCCTTGACTGAGATGCCTAACCATAAAAGTCTCAATTTTGAGGCAGAGCCTGAAACCAAGTCTTCTAAGACTAGGGGTGTTCATGGTTCAGGTTGGTTCAGTTTTGGGAGAAAATAAAAACTGAACCAATTAATTTTAATTGGGTTAGGTTGTTTCAATTTTTTGGAATTTTTTTCTCTGACCCAAACCAAACTGGACTAATGATAATCGAGTTGGTTCAGTTCGGTTTTAGAGAAAAGAATAAAAAATAAAAAAATATTTTTTCACTAATTCATAAAAAAATAATTTTATACTTGAAATTAGTCAAATCCATTAAGCCACTAAATTCATAATTTTATAACAAAATATCAAGTGTTTCATATATACTAAATTAGTCAAATTAAAATATTAAAACAACACAATACAATATAAACAACAAATTATATAAATTTAAAGTATAAAATAAATTACTAACTTAAAAATATAAAATAGGGTTGGGTCAGGGTTTTGAAATGCGAAACCCTAAATAAACAAGTTACTAAATTTACTAACTTAAAGATATAAAATAAATATATAATAATATAAAATATATTTTGGGTTGGTTTCGGTTGCATAAGAGTTTTGAAATGCAAAAACCTCAAACCAAACTAGACACGATCGATTTTGGTCGGTTTAGGCTTGGCCCAGACTCGATCAAGTGAAAAAATTGAACCAATCTAATTTGTTCAGTTCGGTTTACCAGGTTCCCAAACCTATGAACACCCCTACCTGAGACTCAAGAAGTTGTTGCACTCTCTGATGAAGAAGAACCAGATAACACTGAATATCTTGATTACCTTCTAGCCAAAGATTGATGCACTCCCTTGATCTCTTCAACCAAGGTTCCTTCATCTAAGAGGATGAAGGATGGAGAGGTTAGGAAATCGGGAAGGGTGACACCACTTTCTCCTTGGGGAAAGATGAGTCAAAAATTTTATGAGGCTTGCCATAAGGGAGAGTACCCTTGATAAAAGATTTTTAGGAAGAGATTCCTCAAGATAGAGGACTGTCAATGACACTCAAGAATAATTTCTCAAAGGATTCTTACTTCATTCATTCAAGTGTAATTTTTATGAGGCTAGGTATATTTATAACTCAATGAGAGAGCTAGGCACTTAAAGCTAGGCAATGTGAGACTTTGGAAATTAGGATTAGGAGCACTAATCCCTCTTAAGCCCACTGAAAGTGGCGCCTAACTTAAGCATGGGGAGTGTCACGGCCTAAACAACGGCGTGTGGAAAGAGATCCAACACTGCTTTGGGTTATTAGGCCTTCTACTCCCCTTACCTCCCCTCTTAAGCTAATTACGCCCTATAATCTAAAAACTAGCATTAATGGCCGAAATACATGGCCGAAAGGAAATTAAGAGCTAATTAATATTTACAAGGGGAAATCTATGGACTATGGCCTAATATATCTATCTCCATCATGAGTTGGGGTCTTGATAAGTCTTTTCGGGCCAAGTCTTCCTCTATCCTCCTAGCCATTGCCCTAGTGAGAGGGCCCTTGGAAGGTAGAATTACATCAAAGATAGAACCATAAGACAAATCAGACCACCTTGAGAGGTATGGATATGTTGAATTGACTACTTTTTCCTTAATTTCAGCCATTAAGGTCCTAGAGGAAGACCCCAAAGATTTGAATGTAGTGTTAGCTAGCAAGGAGAAAGAAAAATGGCTTAGTGATATGGAGAAAGAAATGAAGTCCCTGCATGATAACAATACATGGAAGTTGATCAAGAAACCTCTCGATTCTAGAGTGGTCAGTTGTATATGGCTCTTCAAGAAGAAGGAAGGCATCCAAGGTTTTAAACAAGCTAGATTCAAGGCTAGACTTGTAGCCTGAGGGTTCACTCAAAAAGAAGGAGTTGCTTTCAATGAGCTATTTTCATCAATTATGAAACACATCCATAAGGATTTTGCTATCAGTGATGGCAGTGCTAGACTTAGAGTTGGAACAAATGGATGTTAAAATATCTTTCCTCTATGGGAAGCTGGATGAGCTCATATTAATGCAGCAACTTGAAAGATTTGTTGAAAAAGGCATGATCATGTCTGCAAGCTGAACAGATCATTGTATGGATTAAAGCAATTCCTAAGATAGTTGAATAAGATATTTGAAGAATACATGGCCAAGATGAGTTTTAGCAAGAGTATGATAATTGTGTCTATTTTAAATTTTTTGACAATGCAATGTTTGCTATACTCTTACTCTATGTTGATGACATCTTGTTAGCTAGCAACAACAAGGAGGAGATAATTCAAGTCAAGTCTGACTTGTGCAAAGAGTTTGAAAGGAAAGATTTGGGGTCTGGTAAGAAGATTCTAGGAATTGAAATCAATCAGGACAAAGAAAAGAAAATCTTGCACTTGTCCCAGGAAGCTTACCTAAGGAAGGTGCTTGAAATTTTGGAATGTCAAATTCCAAGCTTGTGGTCACTCCTAACAACAATTCAAACTCAGTTTTGAAAAAATCACCTAATAATCAGGATGAGGTGGCTTACATGGAAAAGATTCCATATGTAAGTGTGGTTGGATCACCCATGTACGTTATAGTCTGTATCAAACTTGACATAACATATGTTGTAAGCATTGTTAGCAGGTTTATGGCTAAACTAGGCAGGGCACATTGGCAAGCAGTCAAGTGGATACTCAGATACTTAAAGGGTTCTATTGGGAGGGTTCTAATCTATGGTGGAGCTAGATGTAGCAACAAGGTAGAAGCAATTGAAGGCTATGTTGGCTCTGATTATGTTGGCTACATAGACACCAGGAAATCTCTTATAGGTTTTGTGTTCACTACATATGGGATTGCAGTCAATTGGAAAGCAAACCTGCAAAAGGTAGTGGGCTCTCAACAACTGAAGCCAAGTACATTGCCCTAACAGAAGCTTTGAAGAAGCCAATGTGGCTTGAAGGCCTTGTTAGAGAATTGAGGCTGCAAGACAAGGTGAGTCACTACGATAGTCAAAGTGTCATCCAATTGTCTAGGAACTCAGTGCACCATGAGAGGACCAAGAATATTGACATCAAGTTGCCTTTTGTCAAAGAAATAATCAACAGAAGGTCTGTTATTGAGAAGAAAATTCACATTGACCATAACCCAGCAGACATGATCACCAAGGTTATTTCCAGTATCAAGTTTTACCATTGCATTAATCTGATCTAGCTGCAAGGAGATTAAGATGGATTTTCTTGTTCTGCAAGACAAATTGTAGTTTGAACCATGGTGGAGAATTGTTGGCTATGGTTTTCATACAATAGGCAACAATTTTTTGTTCTGTACATAACTAACTAACAGTTATTTTTGTTAGTTAGTTCAATTTGTTTTTTTTTTATAGAATAGTGCTTCTATTTCTTATATAAGGAACATAGGGTACAAAATCAGTGTGTGATGTGTGAGAGCAATAACAACAAGCAAAATTTGTTATGTTAAGACTTAAAAAGAATAAAGGGACCTAAATTCTTTGTTCTTGGAGAATCACTCTTATTCCTCTTCTTATTCCCAAATTTCTCTCTGTTGATGTGATCATGCCTAGCCAAGGACCTATCACTAGGGTCATGGCTAGAAGGATTGAAGAATACCTAGCCCTTGTAGACAAAGGAAGACTTCACCTCCTATGGAGAGTGAAGATATTAGGCTAGGGACTTTAGTTAATAAAATGTAATTTTCCTTTATTTTAATTTTGAGGAGCATTAATAATTTAATTTGGGACATGTATTTAGTCCATTTTTTATTTTTAGGAGGTGTCTTAGGAAGTTATAGGGTGGATTTAGCTTTTTGGGTCTTTATGAAGGAAATAAGGGGTAGCTTTGATATCTACACCCCTCTTTTCCTACATAAACCCCCTAAGCTAATAAGAAGGAATCTTGGCCCTTGGTTTGTGAAACTTGGGCACCAAGTTTGATGATCTAAGGAAGGAATTGTTTCTCAATCCTCCTCCCTTGGATCTCTCCTTTTAATCCTAGCCCTTCTTTTTTAGGTTATCTTGTTCAAGAGGTTAGCTACCTCTATAAATAGGAGCTCCTCCCTCACTTGTATTTTTTGACACTTGAATTTAATCATAGAGACCATATTGGTTGTGAGGTTCTTACCTTTGAGTGTCTCCTTTTCTCCTTTGTGAGAGCTTCTAAGAGTTATCAAGGGACCCCTCCCTTGTGGCCTCTCCCCCTTTGGCTTATCAAACCTAGTATTTGTGGCACCTCACCCCATTCCTTTCCTCTCCATAAATCCATTTCCCTTCCAAGTGACCTTAGAAAGGATCCTTTGGGCACATGATCATCAAAGATCACATCAAGTGGCATCAGAGCCACTTTCTAAAGGTCACGTTCTTTCTCAATTTTTTTTGCTTTGTTGTTTATCTCTTTGATCTCTTTATTTTAAAGTCCTTCATTTTTTGTCATCTCTATTTTCTTTATTGTCTAGTAGTATAGCTTTTTATTCTTATTATTATATGCGCTTTTGTTTTCTATCTACGCGCCTATGTTCCATTTAATTTGATGCGATTTTATTTGTCCCTTTCTTTGCATCTTATTTTCGTGTTCAAGTTACTTAATTTTCCCTTGGTTTTTTATGTTAAAGTGTGCCTAAGAAGTTGTGACCATTAAACCCACATGGCTGAGGATTTTTCCACACCATTGTGGTGATCAACTTTGGCCACTTTGTTGTGCGTTTTGTTTTAAGTCTCTTGCTGAAATTTTTGCTCTATTTTTAGGTGTGTTATTTTTTCTTAATCTTGTGTTTTGTCAAATACTAGTCATGTTAGTTTCCTATTTTGTCTCATTTAAATTTCATAGGTTTTAGCCTCTTAAAATTTTTACAAAAAAGCCTTCAAAAACATTTTGAATTGAGCTCCTAAGAGGTGAACCTCTTGTTGAGTCTCTTAAGTCTTTTATGCTTTTAGTTCAAGCATATTAATCTCTTTGTTGTTCTTAAATATTTTCTCAATTCAATCTTTATATGTTTCTTGTTTTATGTTGAGTTATTAGTAGCTTTCCACTTGGTTTACCTTCACTATTGGTGCCTCTTTATGGAATTTTAGCTTGGGTGAATTGTGTTAGTAATTTGAGCAATCAATTTACTTCAAAATCAGCCCTAAATCATTCCTTAAGCACCATTAGTTCAGTGGTATTTGGAACTACTAAGTTGTGTTGCCTTTAGTTGCATGCATTGCTTTAAAATTGTGTGACCTTACTTTGTGCTTATTCACTCAAGCGTTATTATTTCAAGCATCCTCATTAAAATTTCAATTCAACAAGCTATTAGGTGCAGCAAAATGATTAGAAAAAGTTAAAAAAAAATAGAAAAAGTTCAAGTTAAAAAAAAAAAAAAGTTTTTTGTTTGAGTCTTTTTTCATCTCTACCCTTAGAGCTAATCTAGGAAAGTTATTTGTGTGCTACCTTCCTTTGTGAGCCTTATGTTTTCTTGCTTGTCTTCTTTACTTCTTTGAGTTTGTCATTGTTTAATCTATCCACTTGGATTTGTGAACCTTATTTTTTTATTCACCTTTGTTTGTTGTCTTGTGTTGTATTCGGCCTTGGTAAGGAAAGGTTGGGAAAGGTTCCATATATAAAATTTTGGCAAGTCCAAACAAGAGGAAACAAGGGTAGCATTCTTGGGGTGGGTTGATGCAACTCAAAGGGGCTTGATCAAAAGGAGACAAACACCAAAAAGCTTTGAGTGAAGACTTTGTTTTATTTTTTTTATTCTTTGTATTGTGTATACTTAATTTTTTATTGGGAGTTTGAGTGCCCTTAAGGCCCTCCCTTGGTTTGTAATAATTTTGGTTTATTTTAGCGTAGTTCCTCGTTAATTAGTGAAGAAGGGAGAAGTGGTACACTTCCTTCAACACCTTAGGAGCACAATTAGAGCCCTTTCTCTTTTACATTCTTGCACTTTTATTTTATTTTATGTTATTTTGAAAAAATGTGTAGAGGCTAAGAGTTCCAAAGACTCATTAAGCCACCTTAGGTGAGAAAACAAAAAAAAAAAAAGAGGAGTGTTGCTTGAAAAAAAAAATTTTTTGGCCTACCCTTTAGTTTTTAGCATCCAAGCACCATGACTTCCCACACACATTCTAGTGCACATAGTTGTTCATCAAGTAAGAGTGTCAACCAAAGAAAACCTTCTAAGGGAGACACTCATGAAAACCTTAACTTAGAATTTAGGGAATGGATGGCTAAAGAACAAGAAAGGAGAGAAGAAAAAGAGAGAAAAAAAGAAATAAAAGAAAAGGAAAAACAAAAGGAGAAGGAAGAGTTAAAAAAAGAGATGTTGGAAATGAGAAAAGAGAAAAAAGAGCGAGAAGATAGAAGTCAAAAAGAGAGAAGAGAGGATGAAGAAAGGAAAAGAAGGAAAGAACTAGAAAGAAAAAAAGAAAAAGAGGAAAAAGAGAGAATGAGAGGATAAGAGAGTAAGAGGAGAGATGGGAGGGAGAGTGATAGAAAAAATAAAGGAATTCTCATAAGATCCCCATCTAGGCATTTTAGCTCTAGTGAAGAAGAATATTATAGAAATCAACATAAGCATCACTCTTATTCATCATACAATCATGATTCTCCTCAAGAAAACATAAATCATGCTAGGGAACCAAAGGTAGACCTACCCCATTTTCATGGTAGGGAAGATGTTGAGACTTACCTAGATTGGGAAGTCAAAATGGAACAACTCTTTCGATGCTATGAAATTAGGGAAGAAAGGAAAGTACCTTTGGCCTACCTTAGTTTTCAAGGTTCTGCTTTGCATTGGTGGGATGGGTTAGTCAAGGATAGGGCCCATAAACAAATGCCTGACATTCGCTACTGGAATGATTTAAAAACTTGTTTGCGAAGAAGGCACATTCCTTCATATTATGAGACGGATATTTTGGATAGGCTCCAAAGACTTAAGCAACATAACCCAATATCCTTGAGGAACCCAATGCCACCCTTGCTAGGTTTTTGTGTGGATTAAGCTCTGACATTAGAGATAAGGTAGAGCTTCTTTCATACTCAAACCTTGATGAATTGGTAGAACTTTGTGTAAGAGCTGAGAATCAACTCAAGAGAAAAAGCTTTAAAAAAGATTCTCCCTCTTACTCAAAGAGAGACCAACTTAAGGGAAACTCTTTCAAGGGTTTTCCCAAAGAGGAACCTAAACATTTTCAAGATACAAAAGCACCTCATGTAGAGAGAAAACCCTCTACTATTAAGCCTACTGAGAGGCAAAGTAGTATCAAATGCTTAAAATGTCTTGGGAGAGGCCACAATGCCTCTCAATTCCCTAACAAGAAAACCATGATCATGAGGGGACAAGACATTTGTAGTGAGAATAACTCATCTTCCTCCTCTAGTGAGAGTGAGGAACAAGGGGGACATACTTTTGAACAAGAGTGTGAGGAAGCTTTTCCTTATGAGGGGGATCTCCTTATGGTTCAAAGGCTTCTTGGAAGCCAACCTCTAGAGCTTGGCCAGTCATAAAGAGAGAACATCTTCCATACAAGATGTAAAGTAAATGACAAAGTATGTTCTCTCCTTGTTGATAGTGGCTCCTGTTGTAACTGTTGTAGCTCTAGGTTGGTTGAAAAGCTAGCCTTGACTACCATGTCCCATCCCAAACCTTACAAACTGCAATGGCTCAATGAGCAAGGGGAGATGGTAGTCAATGAACAAGTTATGGTTCCCATTTCCATAGGATCTTATAATGATGAGATTCTTTGTGACATAGTTCCTATGGAGGATGGTCATATCCTGTTGGGGAGACCATGGAAATTTGACAAAAAAGCTATTCACCATGGTCACTCCAACCAAATAATTCTCACCCATAATGAAAAGCGCTTCAAATTGTATCCTTTGTCACCTTCTCAAGTGGTTGAGGATCAATTTGCAATGAAAAAGAAAAGAGTTGAGGAAAAACAAAAACAAAAAAAAAGCACAATAAGCTTTACCCTTAAAGCTTGAAAAGGGTAAAGAGAGAGAGTCGGAAAGTGATGCCCCTTCGAAAGGGAATATTAGTAAAAGGAGCCTATTTGCTAACAAACGTGATTTAAAAGAAGCTCCTTTGACTAACAAGCCCTTTTATCTCCTCTTTTGCAAAGAAGCATCAAATCCTTCTCTCATTTTGCATTCTTCTGCTGAGAGCACTGCCACAGCCCATGTACATGAGCACCTTCCTCAAGGGGTTCAAGATATTTTAAAAGAATTTGATGACATATTCCCTAATGAGGTTCCGAAAGGACTTCCTCCCATTAGAGGTATAGAACATCAAATTGATTTGGTGCCTGATGCAAGTCTACCTAATAGACCTGCCTATAGGACAACCCTATGTAGACCCAAGAGATTGAGTCTCAACTGAATGAGCTGTTGGAGAAGGGTTGGGTTCAAAAGAGCCTAAGCCCTTATGTTGTGCCAGTCTTGTTGGTGCCCAAGAAGAATGGCCAATGGAGGATGTGTGTTGATTGTCGTGCAATCAACAACATCACCATCAAATATAGGCACCCAATCCCCCGTCTTGATGACATGTTGGATGAATTGCATGGGGCAAAAATATTTTCAAAAATAGATCTTAGAAGTGGTTACCACCAAATAAGGATCAAAGAGGGTGATGAGTGGAAAACTGCTTTTAAGACTAAATTTGGTCTTTATGAGTGGTTGTTATGCCTTTTGGGCTAACTAATGGCCCAAGCACATTCATGCGTTTAATGAATCATGTACTGAGGGATTGCCTTGGTAAATTTTGTGTAGTTTACTTTGATGACATTTTAGTTTACTCTAGGAACCTAGATGATCATTTAGGACATCTAAGGCATGTTTTTTATCTTCTTAGGAGTAATCATCTTTTTGGTAACTTAGAAAAATGCACCTTTTGTGTAGATAGTGTAGTTTTCCTAGGTTTTGTAGTTAGCACAAAAGGGGTCCATGTTGACCCTGAAAAGATAAAAGTTATTCAAGAATGGCCCACCCCAAAGAGTGTGACAGAGATCAAAAGCTTTCATAGTCTCGCTAGATTTTATAGGCGCTTTGTGCCTAATTTCTCCATGCTCTTCGCACCAATAAATGATTTGGTGAAAAAGGAAGTTCCTTTCCTTTGGGGTGAGAAACAAGAGAAAGCCTTCCAGCTAATTAAGCATAAACTGACCCATGCACCAGTCTTGGCATTACCTTACTTTTCTAAAACATTTGAACTTGAATGTGATGCCTCTGGTGTAGGTGTGGGGGTTGTCTTGTTGCAAGGAGAGCACCTCATTGCGTATTTCAGTGAAAAACTCAATGGTGCCCCTCTCAACTACCCCACCTATGATAAGGAGTTTTATGCTCTAATTAGGGCCCTTCAAACTTGGGAGCATTACCTTGCTCCCAAGGAGTTTGTCATTCATAGTGACCATGAGTCACTAAAATATTTGAGGGGTCAAGGTAAATTGAACAAAAGGCATGCAACGTGGGTGGAATATCTTGAATCCTTCCCTTATGTCATCAAGTACAAGAAAGGAAAACAAAATGTGGTGGCTGATGCTCTTTCTAGGCGTCATGCCCTTTATTCATCCTTGAGTGCAAAAATCTTGCGATTTGATGACATTCAGACTTTGTATCCGTCTGACAAGGATTTCAGCCCCATATTTTCTACCTCTGCATCTGCATTCGCATTAAAGGCCCATGATGGGTACTTCATCAGTAAGGGATATCTTTACAAAGGGAGTAAGCTTTGTATACCCCAAGGATCAATTAGGAACTTACTTACAAAAGAGAGCCATGAAGGTGGGCTCATGGGGCATTTTGGGATTTCAAAAACCCTCATGCTTTTACAAGAAAAATTCTTTTGGCCCCATATGCGTAGAGATGTCCATAGACATTGCTCTAAATGTATAGCTTGCTTGCAAGCAAAGTCTAAAGCAATGCCTCATGGACTATACACACCTTTACCTACTCCTTCTGCACCTTGGGAGGATATTAGCATGGATTTCATCCTTGGGCTCCCAAGAACCCAACGAGGTGCAGACTCCATATTTGTGGTGGTAGACCGATTTTCAAATATGGCCCATTTTATTCCCTGCCACAAAGTGGATGATGTGAGCAACATCGCAAGACTTTTCTTTAAAGAGGTTGTCCGATTGCATGGTACCTTAGCCCTTTTTGGAAAACTCTTTGGGCTAAGCTGGGAACTAAACTTCTTTTTTCCAATACCTGTCACCCTCAAACTGATGGGCAAACAGAAATGGTGAATATATCTTTATCCATTATGCTGAGGGCTCTCCTTAAAGGCAACCATAAGTCTTGGGATGAGTCCTTCCCCACATTGAATTTTCTTATAACCGGGTGGTTCATAGAACTACCAAGCATTCTCCATTTGAGGTGGTCTATGGCTTTAATCCTCATACTCCTCTACATCTTTTACCTCTTCCTCTTTCTGTTGCTGTGCATAAAGAAGGAGAGGAAAAATCCATTTTTGTAAAACAATTACATGAGAGGGTTAAAGCTAACATAGAGTGCCAATCCTTGAGAGATGCTACTTTCGCCAATAGGGGGAGGAAAGAGGTCATCTTTGAAAAGGGCGACTGGGTATGGCTTCACTTGAGAAAGGATAGATTTCCTTCTCAAAGGAAGTCCAAACTTAGCCCTAGAGGAGATGGACCTTTCCAAATCCTTGAGCGGATCGGTAATAATGCCTATGTTTTAGATCTGCCAGAGGATTACGGGGTAAGCACCAGTTTTAATGTTTCTGATTTGTCTCCATTTGTAGGTGCTGAAAATGACGAAGACTCCATGTATTTGAGGTTAAATCCTCTTCAAGGGGGAGGAGATGATGTGATCATGCCTAGCCAAGGACCTATCACTAGGGTCATGGCTAGAAGGATTGAAGAAGACCTAGCCCTTGAAGACAACGGAAGACTTCACCTCCTATGGAGAGTGAAGATATTAGGCTAGGGACTTTGGTTAATAAAATGTAATTTTCCTTTATTTTAATTTTGAGGAGCATTAAGAATTTAATTTGGGACATGTATTTAGTCCATTTTTTATTTTTAGGAGGTGTCTTAGGAAGTTAGAGGGTGGATTTAGCTTTTTGGGTCTTTATGAAGGAAATAAGGGGTAGCCTTGATATCTACACCCCTCTTTTCCCACATAAACCCCCTAAGCTAATAAGAAGGAATCTTGGCCCTTGGTTTGAGAAACTTGGGCACCAAGTTTGATAATCTAAGGAGGGAATTGTTTCTCAATCCTCCTCCCTTAGATCTCTCCTTTTAATCCTAGCCCTTCTTTTTTAGGTTATCTTGTTCAAGAGGTTAACTACCTCTATAAATAGGAGCTTCTCCCTCACTTGTATTTTTTGACACTTGAATTTAATCATAGAGACCATATTGGTGGTGAGGTTCTTACCTTTGAGTGTCCCATTTTCTCCTTTGTGAGAGCTTCTAAGAGTTATCAAGGGACCCCTCCCTTGTGGCCTCTCCCCCTTTGGCTTATAAAACCTAGTATTTGTGACGCCTCACCCCATTCCTTTCCTCTCCATAAATCCATTTCCCTTCCAAGTGACCTTAGAAAGGATCCTTTGGGCACGTGATCATCAAAGATCACATCATCTGTCTTACTTTTGTTTCTTTGTGTTTGACTGTGAGAGATACAATGAGTGTGCACTTGCTTGGTACAACACCATCCCTAGTATTAGCCTGCACACACACACACACACACACACAATCCTTCGTCAAACAACCAATCCAAAATTTGGTTGGTTGTCAACTTCCCACATATGCTTCACATTTTTATTTCCTTTAGTATCCATTATGTAGCAGCTTGACTCAAGATGTTATTTCCTATATAATCAAATGTAGGATATAATTTACATTCCGAAATGGTATAAGAAAAAAAATTTATAGGTGTAAAGAGTAATGCCCTTGACTCATTGACAAGTGTATAAAATAAGGAAAATGGGTCTTTAGAAATTTCGTTTAGCACCCCACAATTATTATTCACACCCTATAAAAAGCTCAATTCTAGATCAATTTATTCAAAATCGAGTATTAATTATGGATCAATTAATCCAAAATTCATATTTTTATCTGTTTTGAATCAACTAATCCAAAAAATAATCATTATTTAGTTTTGGATCAATTAATGCATAACATATATCAAAATAATTTATGGATCAGGCAATCCAGATAACATAAAGTTGAAAGTTAATTTTAGATCAACTGATCCCATGTCCCATAGAGAATAAAGATATATTGCTTCGATGCATACCTATTGTGTGTCACAGAAGAAAGAATATAAATGGTGGTTAGGATGTCACGATGAGGTTGTGTCGCCATAGAAGAAGGTTTTATAGAGATTGTGTAATGGGAGTGTGCATGTTGGGAAGATGAGAAGGAATAAGGAGGAAGAAAATGAGTGTTTTGAGATTTTTAAAAATATATTAGCCACAGGATGCAAATAGAAATTGTGGGGGTGTTAAATAAAATACATATCCTTCCTAAATCCCATTTTACACTTTTAAGAATATTTGAAACAAAAATACATCATAAAAAAAATCCAAAAGTACAGGAAGAAATTTCCCTTTATATATATCACCAAATCCATAAATCAATGTGACCAATAGATGAGTTAACAAGTTAAACAAGTTTTGCCAATAATACTCTAAAGTTCACCGTTCCACCTTGACATTAGAAAAGATCCTCCCATATTATACCATCCTTCAAAGTGAGCCCCCAACATTGGTCATCAATATATTAATTATTAGTTTAATTACAATTTATGTCATTAATTTTACAAATTGTTGATATTTTATCTATTTATTTCTTTAAAAAGTTTAGTTTTTGTCTAATTGTTACTTATTAACTTGTTTATTTGGAAACATTCACGACTCTTAATTTTAAAAAAATTCAATTTTTGTATAATCGTTACTTGTTAACCTGTTTATTTGGAAACATTGACGATTAACGTGGAAAGCTATAAATGACGTGGCAGTCGTAATAGATGATTGAATTACAGTTTGTATCTCCCAATTTTACCAATTACTTACTTTTTGTCCCCTAATTTTTAATTGCTGACATTCTGTATCCCATTTTTAAAAAAAATTCAATTTTTGTCCAATTGTTACTTATTAACCATTGACCATTTATTTTGGTACGTTGGCTGACCACATAGAAAATTGTTAATGACGTGCCAATAACACTAGATGATGTGGCAATAACCTGTTTATTTTAGATGGTTTATTTTAGTCTAAAGTTAGTTTAAGAGAATGAGACGCACAATCAAGAAGCCGATAACAAAAATGAAGTCGGATGGAATCAAGTGGTGTCTCGAATAGTTTTAAATCTCAATCTCATCTTTTAGGGGAAGGTGAAATTATGTTAGTGGTGTTTATGTAAAAGGTTTATGTTTTCATCCTTAATGATGTTTAAGTAAAGAGACAATAGCTAAGTTGTTGTCGTAATTCTTTATTATATTTTTCAATTTGAAAATATACCAACATTGTCGTAAATTATATATGAATATCAAGTTTATATAATCACTGTTAATTTTTAGTTGGCTGGATGTAAGATCATTTTTATTACCAAGATTTCATTTGAGATTTTGGATCCCCGCATATCCCCCACCCGCATGTCTTCCCTCGCGTATGCCACTTGTTTCTCCCTTTTTCACATACCCCATGTGGTTAGTCCACGTTCCCAAAGAAAAGTCAATAGTTAACAAGTAACGACAAAAATTAAACTTTTTAAAACTAGGGATAAAATGTCAATGAGTAAAAATTAGAGGACAAAATATAAGGAATTGGTAAAATTGAGGAATATATGCTATAATTCAATCCTTTGGTACGACCAGCACGTCATTAATAGTTTTCCACATGAACAGTCAACAACCCTAAATAAAAGGTCAATGATTAATAAATAATAGTTGAACACCAAATGATTTTTTTTTAAAAAATAATGAGACAAAATTTAAATGATTAAAAATGATAAAACAAATGTCACTAATTAGTAAAATGAAAAGGTGTGGATTATTAAGTGTGATGAGAAATTAAGCTTAATTATTAAGTGTGATGAGAAAAATTAACCATAATCTAATCCCTCGACTTGAAATTTAGCCACGCCAAATGCTCATCATTCTTTCCCAAAAGTATATCCTATTGAGATTGAACTCAAATCCTCTCCTACAAACTAAACATGTATCATCAATTGAACTACACCATTTAGATTTAATAACATACTCTATTCTGTACCCTTATTGATTAAAATTTATTAAAAGTTACAAATAAAATTTAATATATGTAAGGCCGACAGCACATTTTGTCATTTTCAACAAATTTCAATAAGAGAATATATATTAGAAAGATTTAGAAAATGTATTGTTATCATTTCTCTGAAATACTTTTATGATCTTTGGCGTCACAAAATTAGACAATTGAACAAGCTATTAAGCAAACCTTAAAAAAAGAGAATTCTCAACATTTATTGTAATCAATAAACATTAATGTCATATCCAAAATCGTTGTAGCCAACTCTATCTATCTAAGCAGTTTGTGTACATTTCTCATTTGTTCTGATTGACCATGATAAAAATGATGACGAGGATTACACATCAGACACTAACATCATAGGTGATTCATTTGTAAATTTTTTGGATTTGCGATTTGATTATCTGGCATTTCAAATTTGACATTAAAAGATATAGCTTGCCTCTATAACCAAGAACCACCATCAGAAGTTCCCAAGGATTCTGCACCACTTATCTGTCAGCAAGATTATGTCAAGAATCAAGGAACAACGTCAAAAGATGCAGATTAACAGGAACTACTTGAGATTAACTTCAGAATAACATGTTCATATCAAAATGCATTTTCAAACTTGCAACGCTTATAGAGCCTTCATTGCTGAGGAAATTAATAGTAAAATACCAGTTCTATTCATGCCACCAACTAATATTAGTGCTTTCATTCTGAGGATGTGAGAGGCTCAATAAAGTGGCCATGCTTGGCCTCTGCCATTTCAACTTCATATGGGTTGTTATCTGAAGATTTCTCATCTTCCATTGCCATCCGCTTCAGTTTCTCCCGTTGTATGTTGCGAAGCTCATATCTGATTAGCAGTAATAAAGGGAGTCACATTTCATTAAAGCATGCGTTGGACATTTTTCCCCCTCTCCCTCTTTTTGTTTATTTGGTGTCCATACATATTTCATCAAAGTATGCATTGTGATTGTGTACATGCACAAAATATGGGGAGGAGAAGAACAAAGATAGCAAAATTCTCAAAGCAGCTACAATCTACAAAATAATTAGTAAAAACTTCTGAGAAATTCAGTTTTACTCATCTGTAAATAAGAATACAATTATTGGCAAGAATTTGTATGACGTACTCAAGAACATGGCTCCTGGCAAGCTTAAAGTAGATTTTCCAGAATTGATTTTCCTTCAAATGGCGAGGACACAGTACATATCTCAGCTGAGATATTTCCTGGAATATAATCAAAACCAGAATTATTTATGGCACTAATCAAATGCACATGCAAATTGGCCAACATGCACCATTGACACTGACACCACTCATTAAAAAACTATTTTAGCCAGAGTTTACATCATTCTAATTTCCAAATGCTATAAACAGAACATCACTGATTACTTATCAAAAAGCATATAAAGTGTGGCAATAATTTCAAACCATTGTTGATACCTACAGATTGCAAGTAATGCCTATCATGAAATATTGACATCTACTAAAATTTAGTGACTTCAGAACATCAATGTAAAGGAAGTAACCAAATCAAAGATGACTGTATAGTTGGGGACGGTGAAACACCCATATAGATTCCTACTAATACCCTTAATAACTCTTCAGTCACTCAGCATCAATTGTATGATTGTATCATATAAAGATAGATAATTCCCATTTTGTTTATTTTTAAATAAAATATTTTAGTAACATGAAAAGAAGATAAAAAATGTGCATTAACATACTCATGTAGTCACATTTGCATCCGTCCAAAAAGTACTTGTTAGGTTTAAAAAATCAAACAGTCTTTTGCCTTTGTCCTCAAATGTGCAGTGAAATTTAAGCACAATATATCCAGGATAGGAATGGGAGAAAACAAATCAAACACAATGGATAGGAATCACAAGCAAGGGCATAGATTCAGTTTTCTCTTTTTCCATTTTCTTTTTCTTTTATTTTTCCAAAAACAACGCAAACTTTGGGTGGATTTGGGAAAAAGCTAAGATAATGAAAATTTATTAAATGTAACAGTGACTTGCTTACATTCTGTATAACACTGTATTAATGATTTATCTGCTTGCAGCTGCTGAATCAATGAGTTCAGTTTGACACACAATCATCTTAACTGACAAGAGCATTACAAAATCAATCAACAGCCACAACTGAAAGAAGTTTATTCAATTTTCATTTCACTTTTCCATGTCCCTGGTTTCATTATAAAAACTGGATCATTCATAGTAACAGACAAAAAGTGCTGCATAGTAGGAAAAAGGTGACAAATATAGTTCTGTCAATGAAATGTGATATGATAGTTTAACCCTTATTTATCAGCTTAAGCATTCAAAAAGTTGGTATTTGCTAAATTAAATAGTATTAGAATTCGGAGTGATGACTTTCATAAAATACAGGTGTAAAAGGAAATAAGAATTCCCTTAGAGATAAATAAGGTACAGAATGAAAAAATAAGGGATCCTTTGAGGGTAATGGAAAATGGGGAAAAGGAAAGCAAAATAAGTTTAAAAAAATACAAGGTTAAAGGGCTTTCTAGTCCCTCTTCACATCAAATAAATAGAAAATCCCCTAGAGAGATGAAAAGCAAAATATGGAGGATATCGGCGAAAATAACCCACTTTTCTCTTTCATATATACAAACCAGGTGCTTCCTATCATATCCTGTCATATTTTTGGTTGATATTAAAACTTATGGCTATGGTCTCAGACTCGGTGTCCAAATTAGACATTGGAAATTGTTACTCTGTTCATTCACTAACCAATATATATCTATAAGGAAAAAAGTGTCACTTCTTGTTTGCTTGTTCTTAGTTGTAGCTGATCAAAATATTTCAAAGAGTAGAAGAAAAATAGACACACAAACAGAAGAAATAATAGAAACATAAAAACAAGAACAGGAAACCACACATCATACTATCTCAGGGACTAGGTCACAATATTAGCTTCATTTGCTGCTTCAGCTTTTTGGACACATAAGAGGAAATTAAAAATTTAGAATTATTTACACACTACAGCAATTGAGTCTAAAAGACCATTTAACTATTCTCCCTACTCTTCATTCTTGTTATATTTACAGACATATATCCTTAAGAAAAAATCACTATAGGCATTGCAAATTCCTCAGCTTTTCTCATGTTCCATGATTCTTATCTGCTTCTTTGTTATCCAATACATCATGAACTTCTCAAAATGCAAAGCTATGAGAAGTTTTTTCCTTTTTAGTTGTTACTTTCTTCGTACCACAAAGTAAACGATCTACATATTGGAAAGCATGAGATAAATTATAAATTAATCTGTTACCTCAGGAACCACAGGATACAAATAGAATGTTGAAAGTGTATTATAGGAAGAAGAGTCAAAATAGGAATTAAGCCCATTTTATCCCAGGCTTATTAGTTAAGTTTTCTGTGGGAGTTAGTTAGTTGTAACAGAAGTTGGTTACATCAGCCTTCTTTAAATAGAGCCTCTCTTTGGGAAGAGGGTATGATTGATTTTTGTTAGAATACAAACGGGACAGATTCTAGTGTTAAAGGAGTAGCCTCCTTTGTGTACTTGGTTTTTTTCAGAAAATTCAATAAACTCGGACAAATAAAGCCCTTTTCTCTCTCCGTCTCTACAGAAAATCCTAACAATTGGTCCAACCTGTGGCTCTTCCTCGCCACGATGGAAAAACATATGTTGACAGTAGAAAACACAATCATTGAGCAAAGGACCAAATTGGCAGAACTGAAGAAAGATGTCACCTACATTAAAGAAAACACACCGGATTTGAACCAAATCCGCGGCCTCATCATGGACCGCCTCACCAAGAAAGCAACCAGAAATGAGGATTGGAAATCCGGCACCACCAAAACAGCTTCCAACGACGAGGGAGAAGATGAGGAAGCCATGACGCACTCTTGGTTAAAGAAAGTCATTCTTCTAGCGTTTGAAGGGAGCGACCCCCTGGAATAGATCTTGGGGTACTTCTTGGCAGGATTACGTTCTGACATTAGGGGCTAGTCCGCTCCCATGATACAAAAGAATTAAATCGCGCTATGGAGATCGTGCATGACATAGAAGAAGCCATGAAAGAGGTTTGCAACTATGGCAGCTCACAAGGAAGAAATTCCACCTCAGGGTTTAGGTTTCAAGGGAACAACGAGATCATTTCATAGATGGAAACCTCTAGCAACAACATCACAACAACTGTTAGTTACAATCGTGAATCCTAGGGAGTCAATCGTCTCAATGCTGCTCCAATAGGACCAAGTTCAGGGGGACATGCCTTCCAACCAAACCGAAATCATGGAACTAGGAACCTACCCTACCATGAATATATCAAACGACAAGAAGAGAATAGATGTTTTCATTGCGGGATAGCATATGCTCCGAGGCACCGCTGTCCGGAGAAGGATCTGCGAGTCATTATCTTGTCCGACGAAGACAATGTTGATTCAGAAAGTCCAAGTGCAGAAGAAGTCCCATTACCACCACCCAAGCCACAAGATGCAAATTATTATGCAGAGGCCAGGGGCAGTGTTGTCAAATGGCGGCCATGGCGGCGCCATGGCGGAATTGCGTGGCGGTTTTTGAACAAAACGCCACAGTATGGCGGTCGCGTTGCGGCGTCCGAATTGCGGGTCATGGCGGCCGCCATGGCCATCGCGTGCATGGCGGCAACGCGGGCCATGGCGGAATATGGCGGAATCTGGCCGTTTTTGCAAAAAAAAAAAGGCTTTTGGGTCGCGGACCCGACCCGACCCGACTCGGCCCAGAAGAGTTTATAACTCTTTAAACCCTAAAAAACCGACGACGACGCACCTGAGAGCCTGAGAGAGAGGAGACCGGCAGCAACCGACGACCACGCGACGCCAACGGGGACGCGACGGCGAGAAACAGCGACGCGACGGCGAGAAACAGCGACGCGACGGCGAGACAGTGACGCGACAGCGACGCTCGACGGCGACAGCGACGCTCGACGGCGATACAAGGGAGAAACAGCAACGCGACGCAACAGGCACTCGTCGGTGACGCGACTGAGACCGGCGACGGCGACAGGGACAGGGACGCGCGACGTGACAGCGACGGCGAGACAAGCGACGGCGACGGCGAGACAAGCGACGGCGACGGCGACGGCGACAGGGACAGGGACAGGGACACGCGACGATCGGGTTTTTTTCGCTTCTCTGATTCTCTGTTATTTCTGCTTCTGCTGACTGTTTGTGGAGAAGTTGCTCTGTTTTATTGATGAGTAACTCTATCTTTGTTAATTTTTTTTAGTATTAGTACACTACAACTGTTGAGCAAGTTTTGCAATGGCTGAAACACCAACAACAACCCCAACTTCAACAGATTCAAGGGTTAGCTCTAGAACAGACCCCGGTTGGAAATATTGTCACCAACTAAATGAAGCTGACACAAACACAGTTGTTTGTAATTTCTGTGGAAAAGTTATGAAGGGGGGAATTACAAGAGCGAAGGAACATATCATGGGGAAGAAAGGGAACGTGGCAGCTTGTAAAAAAAGCCCACAACATGTAAAGGATGAACTTTGGGGACTTTTAACTAATAAAAAGTCTATAGCAACTTCAGTTGATTTGCCTATCAACATTAGAGAAATGGACTTTGCTCCCATTGGATGTGATGAAGATGAAGCAGATGAATTTGAGGACTCTAACAATAATGTAGTTGCTGCCAAAAAAAGTATGGCTAGAAAAGGGCCAATCGACATGTTTTGCATAAATCCACTACAAGGAGTTAATAAAAAACAAAGGGAGAAAGTGCGACAAATGAACATAAAGGAGGCATGTGACAAAAAAATAGTGGAAAAGGTTCATCAGTATATTGCTCGCTTTTGGTATCAAGCTGGGATTGCATTCAACCTTATTAAGTTGAAGAGTTTTGAAGATATGGTAATTGCTATTGGTCAATATGGACCAAATTTGCCCATTCCTAGTTACCATGATATTAGAGTTCCACTGTTGAAGAAAGAGATGGAATATACTGAAGAGTTGATGAAAGGCCATAGGGAGCTATGGGTGAAGCATGGATGTTCTATCATGTCTGATGCATGGACTGATAGGAAACAAAGATGCATCATTAATTTTTTGGTGAACTCTCAAGCTGGGACAATGTTTTTGAAGTCTGTTGATGCTTCTGATTATGTCAAAACTGGAGAAAAGATTTTTGAGTTAATTGATTCAGTTGTGGAGGAGGTTGGAGAGCAAAATGTTGTGCAAGTGATCACTGATAATGGGAGTAATTATGTGTTGGCTGGTAAGAAGCTGGAGGAGAAAAGGCCACACTTGTTTTGGACCCCCTGTGCAGCCCATTGCATTGATCTAATGCTTGAAGATATTGGGAAACTTCCATTGGTTAGGAAGACAATTAGAAGGGCAATCGCACTAGTTGGGTTTATCTATGCCCATTCTAGTACTTTGAGCATGTTGAGAAGTTTTACAAACAAGAAGGAGTTGGTGAGACCTGCAGTGACTAGATTTGCTACTTCTTATCTCACATTGGAAAGACTTCATGTTCAGAAAATCAATATTAGAACTATGTTTGTTTCCAGTGCATGGACATTAAGCAAGCTATCAAAAGAAGCTAAGGGAAAGGAAGCTATGAAAGTGGCACTTATGCCTTCTTTTTGGAAGAATGTGGTATATACCCTTAAAATCATGGCACCACTTGTAAAAGTGCTTCGTCTTGTTGATGGGGAAAGGAAACCATCAATGGGTTATATTTATGAAGCAATGGACAAGGCAAAAGAAACCATCATGAGGTCATTCAACAACAATGAAAGCAAATACGAAGATGTGTTTGCTATTATTGATAAAAGATGGAATTGTCAACTTCATAGGCCATTACATGCAGCTGCCCACTTTCTTAATCCAGAGTTCTTCTATGACCACATGGAAATGGAGTTTGATTTTGAAGTCACGAATGGGTTATATGAATGCATTAAGAAGTTGGTTCCGGAAGTAGATGTCCAACATGCAATTCTGACCGAGTTGCAACTTTACAAAACTAAAGCTGGTCTTTTTGGACATGAATACGCTATGCATCAAAGGAAATCTCATTCTCCTAGTAAGAAACTTCTACTAATTTATTTTATGGAAGTTTTAATTTTACAAATCCTAAACTTACAAGCCATGCTCTTCTATGTAGCTTATTGGTGGCGAATGTATGGCTCCAATGCTCCGAATTTGCAAAAACTAGCTATAAAGATTTTGAGCTTGACTTGCAGTTCCTCAGGTTGTGAAAGGAACTGGAGTGTATTTGAGCAAGTAATTCCCTAAGCTAATTTTATTTTATTTAAATTTCATGGTCAAGTTTCATTTGACCTTTATTTATCCTACTTATGTAATGTTTCAGATTCACTCCAAAAAAAGAAATAGGCTTGAGCACCAGAAGTTGCATGACTTGGTGTATGTTAAATACAACCAACAACTTAAGCACAGATATAATGCTAGAGATGAAATTGATCCAATTTCTCTCAATGACATTGATGCTTGCAACGAATGGTTAATTGGAGAGATGGATGATGCTACAAATGATGGAAATGAGTTGGTGTTTGATAATGATGAAGGTTTAAATTGGGCAACTGTGTATGAAGCTTCAGGGGTTGGAGAGCCTACGATCTATACTAGGCGTACCAAGAAAAGAAAGGACCCAACAAATGATGGTGCCCAGACATCTAAAAGGCAAGCACTAGAAAAAAATAACCAAGTTCAAGTTCAACAAGAAGATGAGGATGAGGAGTTTGAGGAAGGGGAGTCTGAAGAAGAAGCAATCAGAGCTCATTTTGACAATGACAAGTCAGATGACGATGAGGAAGAAGGATATGCTTCTCTTGATGATGATGAGAAGAATTTAGATGAGGATTATGTTGGAGTTAATGAAGATGAATAGGTTTTAGGTTTTGGAAAGTAGAAATTGTTTTTTGTTTGTTTTAAGTTTCATGACTTTGGTTAATTTGAATTTTAGATCATGTTTTAATTTGAATTTTAGATCATGTTTTCAGTTGAAGAATATTAGGTACTTTTAACATTGTATTGATTTAGTTATATGAGACTATGAGTGTTGTTTTCATTGTTTTTTTAATTATATTTCATGTTTTATATTCTCTTTTTGTAATTTTTTAATTTATATTTAGTATTTTGTTAATGTTTATAACTTTATATATAAAAGTATTACTATTTTTTAGTCCGCCATAGCGTCCGCCATTTCCCGCAACGCCATCCGCTATCGCCATATGGCATTTTTTTGGCAAACCGCCATAGACCGCCATCCGCCATACATAACATTGGCCAGGGGTTTGTTTTTATCTGAGTAGCCATGGGTCAATACCAATGGCTGTCTTATTCAAGAAGAATTTTAAGCTTTTGGAATTCCAACCTTGAGGACAAGGTTGTTTCAAAGGGGGGGAGGTATTGTTTAGACTTTAGACCTCCAGAACTACAGGATACAAATAGAACATTGAAAGTGTATTATAGGAAGAGGGGTCAAAATAGGAATTAAGCCCATTTTATTCTAGGCCTATTAGTTAGGTTTTCTGTGGGAGTTAGTTGTAACAGAAGCTTGTTACACCAGCCTTCTTTAAATAGAGCCTCTCTTTGGGAAGAGGGTATGATTGATTTTTGTTAGAATACAAACTGGACAGATTCTAGTGTGAAAGGAGTAGCCCCCTTTCTGTACTTGCTTTTTTTCAGAAAATTCAATAAACTCAAGGACAAATAAAGCCCTTTCTCTCTCTATCTCCACAGAAAATCCTAACATAATCATTAGCTATTACTAACATGATTGAGCAAGGGTACATTTAGAATCTAAGAGCCTGATTGATTTATTTTTCATTGTTTTTAAAAACTTTTTTAAAACAATTTTCCATTACTTATATATTAATTTTATCATCTATTTATTGAGTTTTGAATACTATCATAAAAGGTGTTTTAGAAACTAGAAAACAGAAGAGTTGAAAAGAAATTATCCTTCTTTTCCTTTCTCACAGCCAGCAGATGGGTTAAAATATCAAACACATTCTGTTCTCAAGGTGAAAGAAGCTGAAAAGTAGAAAGATAAAAAAATGGCATTGGCAGCAAGGAAGGTTCACTGAGAGATACAGGCAAGCTGGAAGCGACAACTGAAAACCAGTAGCTATTTCCATTTTCACTTAACTAAAAAACTGATTTCACTAGTCAAACAAGTTTTTTTTTTTTTATTTTTTAGTTTTGGAAAACTCAACAGATTTTAAAATGGTTGTCAAACACACCCTAAGACTGCTATAACCATTTAAAGCCAAGAAAGTAAATTTAAAAGCACAATCTATTTGTACAAAGACTATGGTCTCATAGATGATTCCAAGTCTAAGAAGAAAAGGAAGAGGGTTATGTTAAAAACTCACCAGTCAAGGTCAACTGTCTTTGTTGTACCTATTTGTACAAATAGTTTCCTTTTAAGAAAAGTATCATGTTCGAGTCTTTCAAAAAATAAGACAATATGATGCAAAAAGAGCTTTGCTCCATTAAATGACTCGACTTTGATTAGTCAGGCTTAGGACCCAACATGATTAGTCTCTCTTCAGGAAAAAACAAAAGTATTACACCCTCCAATCCTATTTATTAGTCCCAAATCAAAAGTGGTATTTAGTCTTTTTTATAAAACCCAGTGCATAATGTCCATAGCTTTAATTATTTTTAAAGTAAAATACCCCCCTAATTAAAGTCAATGTTGTAATGGCAAACAAGATAGAAAAGAGTTATTAATAATATTGGAAGTTTTTAAATATATATATATATATATATATATATATATATATAAATTTAGTACAAATTCATTACTATTAACTTAATTAACCATCTTCCTTACTCTTGTCTTTGGTGAATTATGTAATTGAGTCTTATAAATAAAACCAGCTCAAAGAGAGTACTAGCTAATGCCTAATCCACAAGAAGGGCACTATGTAATGCAACCAGACTAAAATAACATACACAATTTTATAGATAAGATTAAAAAGTGTCGTCAACCCTGCAATACTTCGACTACAGATGAAGGTAAACATCCTCTACTTCTATAAAACTAAAAGAGCACAAATAGTTAGTTTTACCGTTTAATAGTTGCAACATCACAAACAAACAAGAGTATTTGAGACAAACCTTAACTCTCGAAAGTATGAGGATTGCATGTTTCTCTTGCCACTGAGAGAGATCCTTCTGAACTTTGCTTGAAGAGGATTGAGTTTCTTCCCCATAATAACAGCCTTCATCCTCATCTGCACACAAAACAGTCAAATAAAAAAAAATGACTTTGACTTCCTAGTCTTAAATTATTTTTTTTCCAGCAAATGTTAAATGCTAATTTATTAATCTCTTATATTAAAAATATTAGAACCCGCAACTTCTTTCACTTTCTTCCTTCCTTCATGTTAGTTGTCTTAATGGATACTTTTAACCGAGTTTGCTCCCAACTATCTTGGCCCAACACCACCTCAGCCCAACAGACCCAACAAGCAACATAATAAATACCTCAACAACTTGGCCCAACAAACCATAAAAAAAAATCATAACCACCCTCCAAAATACCACAACTCCTAGAATCTCGATAACCCAAAAGACATAACCAACTTTGGAAGACATCACACAGAACAAGACTCTCCATCCCATTCACATTGCTCACATACTAACTTGGGCATTGGAGGTACCATCTGCTCCCACCCACTATGCAGTGTTCTGGTAAGAACACCATTGAATAAAAAAAATCAAATAAAAACAACAGATAACTGAAAAACAACACTGCAACAACATTGGATCTCTCAACGAAAAACCCGCGACCTCCAATTTCAAACAACCCATGATCACGAAGAATGGAAATCAAAGAAATTGATATCATCTGGAGTGAAACGGAAAACAGGAAATCAAAATTATGAAAACAGGACCTTTAAATCGCACAATGTTTGTTCAATCATTATTCAGGGGACACATATTACAGTTGAATAAAAGAATCAAATAAAAAACAATAGATAACTGAAAAACAACATTGCAACAACATTGGATCTCTCTACGAAAACCCAACAACCTCCAATTCCAAACAACCCATAATCACGAACAATGGAAATCAAAGAAATTGACATTATCTGGGGCGAAAGGGAAAACAGGAAATCAAAATTACCAAAACTGGAAACTTAAAAATGGGACCTTTAAATCGCCAAATGTTGGTTCAATCATTGTTAAGGGGACACATATTACCTTGGAGAGGGAAATTTTTGAAGGAGTCAAGGGTGAAGGACTTAACGTGGTTGATGAGTTTATCAGTAATACCGTACACGATTTCTTCTTCTTGGTGGTTTTGCTGTATTTTGGAGTTGGAGTCTGTTTGGGTATTTAGGGTTTTATTCGTTGAACTCCGAGAAAGGTTGCGTTTAAGCCAATCCATGACTATTTACATTGGAGAGAGAGTATAAGCTGTGTTGTAACTTGATAGATGAAACTCACTCATTCGATACTACGTCACTTCATAAACGAACATTAGCTTAACATATTTATTGGTGTGTGGTTTAAATAAGGAAAATTATACTTTTGTTATATCAACTTTTTTTTTAAAAAAAAAATTATGATTTTGGTACATAAATTTTTTATTGATTAAGGTATAGAATTTTCGTTCAACATTTTAATTCTTTTGTTTATTTTTTAGATGTTAAGTGAGAACATCACCCATTAATTAATAAAATAAGAGTAAATTATGTTTTTTGTATATAAATTTTTTCAAATTTATAATTTTAGTATACAAACTTTTTTGACATATATTAACATTTTTTTTACAGCATCTTAGTTTTTCTGTTGTTTTTTTTTATGTGATGGGATATCACTCCATTTATTATTATTTTATTAATATTTTTTTTGCGGTTTTTATTACATATTTTAGTAGTCTTTTATCGTCACAAATTAAAAAATATATATTATTCATCTTATTTTCCACATTTCCCATCCTCACTTCCTCTATCTATTGCTTCGAAGGTGTCCCTCCACCTCTATCCTATGTAAAATTCATTTCTCCTTCCATTACTTAATAGCCCTTCTTTCCCTCTACCTGTTGCCCCCTCTCTCTATGCCTCCTCAACCTTTATTTCATAATATTTTTTAGACAATAAATGAAATGAAATTTCTCAATTTAAGTTTTTATTTCATAATATTTTCAAATTTTTCTTTCATAATATTTTTTAAACACAACGTTATTTTTTTAATTAACTTAAAAACATTTTTTTGAATATTATTACAAAATATCTTTTTTTCTCAAATGTTTTTAAACAAAAATGTTTGTATACCTTGACCGATTAAAAAAAATTTTATGTATCAAAATCATAAATTTGAAAAAATTAATGTATCCAAAACATATTTTACCTATAAAATAATAATAATTGGAGTGACACATCACTACCTAACAGCTAAGATAAATGAAAAGACTAAAATGTTGGATGAAAAAAATGTTTGTATACCTTGACTTGTGTCAATAAAAAGTTATATACTAAAACCATAAATTTGAAAAAGTTCATGTACAAAAAACATAGGTTACACTTTAAATAATTTTTTTCAATAAGTAACTCATACTTGTAAAGACAACCACATATAGGATGGCTATGGGTAAGCTATTATAGTATTCATCTCTTTACAAAATGTACTTATACCAGATTCTATATGTGTGGGTAACAATAATTTTAATCTCCTATCTCATACCTGTTGTAACATCTTTATTTTTAAATAGACTGTTATATAATCTGTTTGAATTTTAATTTAGAAATTAAAAATAAATATTAAAAACTTAATTTTACAATTAAATTGATATTATAAATTTCTATCTATTTGAGAATTTTACTAATTGAAAAATGTTCAGATAACTTAAATTATTAAAAAGCAATAAAATAAAATATAATATCGAGAGTTTAAAAATTATTTTTAAATTATAAATATAGACTACATAATTTATTGTAATTTTGAGAATTTTTTTGAATTAATTGAGACAATTTTTATAAAATTATCGGTATATCTCATACTGCTATAAAAAATTAAATGATCATATTTTGAGTTGAAATTTTATGAGAGACTCATCAAATTATATAGGAATTTTTGGTAAACTGATTTTATTTCAAAATAATTAAAAAAAACAAGTAAATATTGAGTAAATTTTTCTAATCTTATCTAATAATCCTTATCTAAGTAACCTTACCGTAAAGTAAATCTTTCTAATCTTATCTTAAAAGAAGAATTGGTCCAAGTAAATATTGACTTTAACAACCTACCTTATCTCTAGTAACATTATGTTATAATCATCCAATCATTTAATTCAAAAATAAATTAATTTTGGCCTATAAATACAAGCTTCATTCATGCACTTCATTACAAAAAAAAATTTCAATTCCTTTCTCTCTCTTGTTTCCAAATTTTGCATAATACTCTTGTCTACTAAAGTTATTTTATTTCTTACACCATTATCACTTACAAAATTATAAGACAAGGTTCTTCACCACTCATCATCAAACTTTTATTAAGATAAGGGGGGAAGTGAGATTTATAAGTTTTTGTAATGTTAATCTTAATAGACTTATAATTATAATTGTTGCTACTTCTATTCTTTATAATACTTATTTTTATTTATAAGTTTAATTGTTCATTAATATACTAACTTTTCTAAATTTTTTTCAATCATTTAATTGATTGTTTAATAATTTCTAACTATACTAACTTTTAGTTATTTTCCAAAAATTATGTTCTAGTCGTACATTATTATTTAATTTATTTGTCAAATATTATCGTTTGGTCCTTATTATTATTCATTATTTAATTCTTCAGATATTACAATCTGATCCTTTGTTATTTCATATTTTATTTATTCTCCAAATTTTATAATTTGGTTCTTTGTTATTATTTATCCTCCAGGTATTATAGTCTGGTCATTTGCTATAATTTATTATGTTTTTTCTTTAAATTTATTTCTTTCTATCATATAATATAAATTATGATTAATTTTGGTTTACATATTTCTATTTTATAGGATCTATCATTCTTTAAATTAAATTATTAATAATCATCTTATTTTTTATCACATATATTACATTTAATTCAAAATGATTCTATAAAATTATCAATTATTAAATTTTTATGGTAAAATAAAAATAAAATAAAATAATAAAAGTAAGTCTATTTTTAGAAACAACATAAAATATTCGAGAGATTATATGTAAAGTCAAATTATTAAAATTCACAATAAAAATTATAATAAAAAATATAATTTATAAAAGATGTGTTTTAATATTAAAGATGAATTGATTTTATATTGATATATTATTACTATTGATTCTGAAGTAAAAATTTTAAACTAAGAAATTAATTTTTATATCTTCTTGTTATTAAAATTATTTTCAATATCTTTTAATTCCTTGAGCTTGATTACCTATAGAATTGTAAATTATTCAATGAATGATAATTGAAATAGAAGTATTATGTACCTTTGTATTCACCAACTCTAATGACGTTCAGAACTGTGTTGTAATGTTGTAAGATGGACTTAGCAAAGTTCTAAGTTTTCTTGTCATGATTTGAGACTATGTAGGCACATGAGTGTCAGTATTGGAAAGTCACAGTTTGGTACGTTGCAAGATGAAAGGTACGGACTGGGTAAGGTCTAAGAAGGTTGTAATCAAGTAGGTGGATATTTGGATAGTCTAGATTAGTGCCCTGGACTAGGATATTCATAGGCCAAACTTAAAAACTTTCCATACATGCTCAGCACCGTCAAGGTTGAGTAGTATATATCTCCCTATTATGGGATAAAAGATTGCCGAATTTCTTGAGAAAAATAATTATTATTGTACCAGTATTCTTGTGAGAAAAATATGCAACTACCAATCACTTCCCAAAGAAATCATTGATGATCAGGGTGAATCATCAAAGATTAGATATGGATCCATACATTGAGTAAGATGAGATAGAGTTGTAGGTCAAACCTTAGCCCCCAATTGTTTGTTAAGTGTACTAAGATTGACGTTGATGTTTATAAAAATCTCACTCCTTTCATTGTTTCTTTTTTCATATATGATCATGGTGCGAATAAAAGATGGAATTGTTCACCAGGCTATGTTGAAAGATCCAGAGGATTTCCTTTGAGTATGCTGACTCATAAACAATTTATTTTTTTATGCTTTTGAGAAATTTTAGGTTTATAAAAAGTCCACTGCTCTGACTTATTTAGGAAGATAGCTATAACAATTAATGTATTTATGTTTCAAGTATCATATACGATAATGTTCTATAATAACTATATTTTGACTCATAATGTTTATAATATGATGTAAGATTTTTTTAATACTAGTTAAATATAAAAAAAATTAATAATCCATCAAATTTTAATAAATATATTATTAATATTAAGGTCATTACACCTATTGGTACCTATATACTCATACTTGGAACCCTAATTTTACTTGTGTATAGAGATAATAAATTAATATTTTTTACATATAAATAAATATTATATAAAAATATAAACAACATAACACTAGATATAAAACATATTATAAAATACTCTCTAAAGTTTTATATGATTACAAACTTGTTTTTTTTTACCATAATATTAAATAATATTGCAAGTTTACTAAGAGCTATTTTATAAATAACTCAACTTTTCTTGTAAATTGTATTTTTATCTTATCAAATTTGTATAGAATATATTGTATGTCTCTTTTAACTCTATAATTATATTATTTATCATAGATTATAGCACAAATAATATTTTTAGAAATATTTTCACTCAAATACATCTGGATCTTTACTTTCAATTCTTTTAGCTTTACTTTAAAATCATAATTGTGAAAGGTAATTTATGTATGCTTTGTGGTTGTAGTCTAACTTGATCTTCCACATCAGAAAATATATCTTTTAGTATTAAAAATGAATCAATTTTATCCCCTTATTTCTATTATTATTATTATTGATTATTACCCATAAAATAGAAATTTTGAGATGAGAATTTAATTTGTACATCTATTATGAATTTCTAATTCTTAGGGAATAATTCATAAATAATTATGTGAAGGATGATTGAAATAAAAATACTATTTGTATTGTGATTGCTAAGTCTAATGATTTTTTTTTAAGTGTTGTGAGATGAACTTAAAAAAAATTTAGGTTCCTTTGTAAAGATACCATGCAAGTACATGAGTGCTTTGTTTTGGAAAGTCACAACTTGGGTACACTGCAAGATGAAGCGCAGGACCGATGATGCATTCCTCCCTAGCAAGGGTCCTATCACAAAGGTTATGGCTAGGAGGATTGAGGAAGACATGGCAAGAGAGGAGGGAAGAAGATCTCACCTTCTCATGGAGATCAAGATGTTAGAAATTAGGCCATAGTCTTCTTTTTAGTCCTTAATGTATACGTTTTTTCTTTAGAAGTTTGGAGGTGTTTTTATTTTCATTTTTGGCCTTATATTTTAGCCTTTATGACCATTTTAATTTAGGGGGTGTAATTAGTCTCTTTTATGGAGTGCGATGAGTAGTTTGGGCCTTTTTGGAGAAACTTAGGAGTGTGGTTTTTGTGAACCACACCCCCTAAGTTAGTTCCACACCCCTCCAACTCACACATGAAGCATGAGAGACACGTGGGTCCCCTTGGTTCCCTCTCCACTTGGATGTGACATTCTCTCTCCTCCAAGGTGGCTTCCACATGTTTTTTATGTGCTCTCATTTTTTAATTTGAATTTTGAAGATGCCATGTGGCTTCCCTCCAAAATTCAAATTCAAATTGAGAGAGGACCAAGATCTTAAATTAGGGGCATGTTTGGATCTTCCTAGAAATTAATCAAGTGCTAATTGGCTCTAGCTCAATTAACACTTGATTAATCTCTCCTTAGCTCCCTAATGGTGGACGTCCACCCTTAACCTCCTAAGCCCATGATTTTGCTTATAAATAAGCACATCCACCCCTCCTGTTCATTTTACACTTGATTTTGAATACAAAACTCTTTTGTGTCTTATTGAGTGTCTTCTTTCTCTCCTCATTTGAGAGCTTCTATGACTTTTATCAAGGGTTCCTTCCCTTGTGGCAAGCTTCTTCCATGGCTTATCTCACCATGAGTGGCACCTACACCTTCATGTCTTCCCTTTCCACCATTCACTTCTCCAAAGGAACCAAGCTAGAAGGTGATCTTGTGAATGACATCAACAATAATTCATAAACCTGGTTGAACCTTAAGATGATTTTAAATATATGAATATTTAGGTTATCTAATTATGATACTTGGGTTGAGGATATTCATCAGGTAAATGAATATTTAGGTACTTCATATGGGTACTTGGATTGAGGATATTCATTAGGTAGGTGGATATTCAAGGTAGTTTGTGTTGACATTTGGGATAAAATATTCATAGATCTAAAACTTTCTATAAGATCCTTTATAATTGGTGTAAGACATTACAAATTTGTTATGGATACATATAGTTGAGTGAGATTTAATTCAAATATTGAGATGAATGAGATTGAATTCAAAAATTTAGAAATTGAGTCGTAAATCAAACCTTAGGCCCTAATTGTTGTTAATTTTATTAAAATTAACATTGATGGTTTATAAAAATCTCACTCCTTTTGTCTATTTTCGTTCATGTGTTTCTGTTCATATATAGTTGTGGTACAAATAGAAGATGAATCTGATCTGCAAGAGATGTTGTAAAATTCAGAGGATTTCCTTAAATGTGTTGTACTTTAAAGCAAGTTACTCTTTTGATGTTTAAGTAATTTTAGATTTATAAAGAGTCCACTACCCTGAGTTAGGATTTTCAAAAAGACATCCATAATAACTAATGTATTTATGTTTTAAATGAAGTTTGTAATATATTATATTTTAGCTTGCAATGTCACAAGAAGATAATGGTTCTTTAAGTAAGATTAAATTTCAAAAATCTCCCATATTTTTATAAATCCTTTTATTAAGGATTAAAGGATGTCAGCCAGCGAGGAACTGAGGTAGCTCGTCTAGCGGCATGTGTGGCCTAACAAGAGGTCTCAATTATAGTTTTCCAGAGAAGGAACTTCGCTCAACAAGATGTGTCTTGGGAGAAAAAAATCACGAAATTCTTAATAGAAAGTGTTTTACGTAGAGTAAGAGATGTTGTTGGTGCAAAGCTAAGAATTTACTTAGCAAAAACAACTTTTCTTTGAGCGAGATTTATCGCCCAATGAGACTCTGCAGAATTGCAGACTCTGCTAGATAAACTTTGCCATTCCAAGATCAAAAACAAGAATTTCAACTATCAATAAACATCCCAACACCATCCATATTTGAAGTAAAATAATTTAAATTTTTATCCAACTTTGAAATAAAATAATTTAAAACAATACATATATATATATATATATATATATTGTGCTTCTGTGGTGACCTTTAGCCACCACAAAATATATCTAAAAAATGATTTTAAGTCTTTATCATATTTGTGATGGTTTTTAGTCGCTAGAAACTGTTAATGTAAACAACAAACATTTTCAAAGGAGTTTTTTTTTCCTGTAGCCACTATAAATGAACTACTATAAACATAATAAAGTATTATTCTTTTAGTACCATATGTATCACGTGACCGTGTTAATTCATAGATTTGTATTGAACTAATGATGGAGAAAATATTTTTCACTAAGACTAGTAAAAACTTTCTTATTGTACAAAACTCAAACATCGATCAAACTCATTAAATACAATAAAATCGAAAATATATTTTCATAGGATACAAGTCAAAAATAAAAGTCATAGTAAATTGAATTTAAAAATAAAAGAATAATATTCACATAGTACTGAAAATAAAGTAAATTGATTGGTGGACCAACCTGACCCACCTTGGATTTATCTTGTGTGGGTTGGGTTATTAGAGGGTTAGTGCATTTCCCAAATAGTAAACTCATTTTCAAATATTATAACTCAGAGTAGCTTGAATCCTTGGTGGGTTATATTGGCCCACGAGTCTTGATTCATTTTGACAATTTTTCTTATAAGGACCAAAATTGACAACTTCTGAGATTTTTAGGTCCTAGTATTTATGTTGTAAGATGCATAGCTTTTTCATGAAATAATATTTTATAAAATTTCTACCATTGGAGGAGAATTATTGAAATAAATTTAAAGTTGGGAAGGATTTGCTAGGGATAAGCGAGGGACTAATACATTATGTACATTTGCAGGGGATTTGCGAGGAATTTGGTGACACCTTTGCGATGACAATTATCCCTTGCTAAAATAAATATTGAATTTAATTTATAAACTTTTTTTAAAAAATAATAATAAAAGTTAACTTAACTTTGAAGTAAAATAATATATATTTATTTTGCTTCTGTGGCAATCTTTAGCCACCACAAAATATTCCTCAAAAATGATTTTAAGGCTTTATCATATTTGTCGTGGTTTTTAGTTGCTAAAAGTTGTTAATGTAAACAAAAAATATTTTCAAAGCAATTTTTTGCCTATAGCTGCTAGAAAATGAATTACTATAAACATAATAAAGTATGATTCTTTTAGTACCATATATATCACTTGATTGTGTTAATTGACAGATTTGTATTAAAAATACTAATGGAGAAACTTTTTTTGTTAAGATTGGTAAAAATTTTCTTATTGAACAAAGCCTAAACATCGATTGAACTCTTTATACAAAAATGATGTTTAAGTCTATAATATTAGTTAAATGCAACAAAATAAAAGATATATTTTAATAGAATACAAGTCAAATAAAAGTCATAATAAATTAAATTTTAAAAAATAAAATAATAATATTCACATAATACTAAAATTAAAGTAAGTTAATTCGTCGCCCAACCTGGCCTACCTTGGACTCATCCTGCGTGGGTTGGGTTATTAGTGGGTCAATGCATTTTTCCAAATAATCAAATCATTTAAAAAAAAAAAAAAACTCAACCTAGCCCAAATCGTTAGTCAGTCAGGCTAGCTCACGACTCTTGGAACATTTTGAGAATTTTTCCTGATAAAGACCAAAATTGATAACTTTTGAGATTTTCAGCTCTCGATATTTATGTTATGAGATGCATACTTATTTCATCAAATAATTTTTTATAAAATTGCTACCATATGAGGAAAAATATTCAAATAAATTTAAATTTGTGAAGGATTTGCTAGGGATTGACGAGGGACTAATATATTATGTATATCTGTAGGGGATTTGCAAGGGATTTACTGAGGAATTTGGTGAGACATTTGCGACAAAAATTATTCCTTCCTAAAATAATTACTGAATATAAATTAACTTTGAAGTAAAATAATTTAAAATAATATATATTTATTTTGCTTTTGTGGCGATCTTTAGCCACGACAAAATATTCATGAGAAATGATTTAAAGCTTTATCATATTTACTTTTGCTTTGTTGCATATACTAATATTGTATTGGGTTGAATGTCATTTTCGTACAAAAAGTTCAACCGATTTTTGAGTTTTGTACAATGAGAAAGTTTTTACCAATCTTAATAAAAATCATTTTCTCCGTAAATGGTTTCAATATAAATCTATCAATTAAGACAATCAAGTGATACAAGTGGTAATAAAAGAATAATAATTTATTTTGTTTATAGTAGTTCATTTACTAGTGACTATAGGCGAAAAAATTGCTTTAGAAATGTTAGTTATTTTGTTTAGATTAACAACTTTTCGCAACTAAAAACCGCGACAAATATGATAAAGCGTTATAGTATTTTTCAAGAATATTTTGTGGTGGCTAAAGATCACCACAAAAGAAAAATAAATATATATTATTTTAATTCAAAATTAAGTTAAAATTTATTATTACTTTTTTTAAAAAAAAGGTGTGAGATTAAATTCAAATAGTTATTTTAGCAGGGGATAATTTTTGTCACAAAGGTGTCATCGAATTCCTCGGTAATCCCTCACAAACCCCTGCAGATGTACATAATGTATTAGTCATTTGCTAATCCTTCACAATTTTGTTACAAATTACAATTTATTTTAATATTTTTTCTCTAATAGTAGCAATTTTAGAAAATATTACTTGGAGCTAAAAATGTCAGAAATTATCAATTTTGGTCCTTTTAAAGACAATTGTCAAAATGGGTCTAGAGACATGGGCCAAGTTGACCCACCAAGGGGCTGCGTTGAGCCGAGTTAAACTTTTTGAAAATGACATGACTTTTTGGGAAAATACATTAACCACTAATAACTCAGCCCATGTAGGATGAATCCAAGGTGAGTCAGGTTGGTCCACCAATGAACTTACATTATTTTTAATATTTGTAATATTATCTTTTATTATTTAAAATATAATTTATTATGACTTTTTATTTTATTACAATATATTTTCTAGTTTGTTGCATTTAACTACTACTGTATTGGGTTGAACGTCATTTTCATACAAAGAGTTTGACCAATTTTTGGGTTTTGTACATTAAGAAGGTTTTTACCAGTGTTAATAAAAAATATATTCTACGTCAATGGTTTGAATACAAATCTGTCAATTCACACAATCAAGTGATACATGTGGTACTAAAAGAATAATACTTTATTTTGTTTATAGTAGTTTATATTCTACCAGCTATAGGCGAAAAAAGTTTCCTTTGAAAATGTTTGCTATTTTTTTATACTAACAACTTTTAGCTACTTAAAACTGTGATTGTGACAGCCTGAAATTTTAGAACAAATTTCTAATTTAACCTTAAAACGAGACTAGTTAATATTATCTATTTTTACATTGAGTACATTAAATTAATTTGGATGACACATAAAGGTAGAAATTTCCATGTATTCAACCACAAACTTCTACCTCTTTTGCAACGCATGAGAGCACATTGGTTTGATGCTTGCAAGCTGTTCACATTTCAATTAATGTGGATGATAATTGGGAAGGAAATTCTAGGATTAATGGGTTTGAGAGTTAAGTTTCTTCACTCCCTCTTATAAAAAGAGGTTAGGAGGCTTGAGTTTACTAATCCCTTTATGAAGGTATAAGTGTACTGACTTTATTATGATGGAATTTAATACCCATTTTGATTTAAAAAAAGAAGTTAAGTTAGGGGAGTTGGGCCTGACTAACTAGGGTCTAGGATTAATAACTAGAAGAGTCACGAGAGGGGTTTTGGCGGAATTTTCGCTAATTTGCTAAAAACCAAGGGGAATTTAGAGAACAATGAGGATCTTTACTAAGGATCAGATCATTCCTACTTTCAACATTTTTCATCTCTTCGAGGTAATGGGGAGTGAGATTCACTTGTACATAGACATATATAAGAAATAGGGTAGTGGAGATGAACCCTAAACCTCTGTAGGGATTAAGTTTTATGCAATTGATTTATTCACTTGTTATATGAATCAACTTTATGAATGATTAAGGATGAATAACTTTAATCATATGATCAATTGATTAATGTGATGACTAAGGAACTCTTATATTATTTAAATGGCTTTGCATAAAAATGATTATGTATAATTTGAACTACTCTCCATGAAAACAATTGGGTGTAATTTGAATTGCTCTGTGTAAGAACGATTGGGTGTGATTTGAATTGCCTTGTATCAAAATGATTGGGTGTGACTTGAACTGCTCTGCATAAAAAGGATTGAGTGTAAATTGAATTACTTCATGTAAAAACGATTGGTGTGATTTGAATTGCTTTGTGCAAAAAGAATTAAGTGTGAGGTGTTAGGAGTTCCTTCCATTAATAATATTGATAATTATCACTGCAATTGTAGAGGGTGATGATAATTAATTATTGATATTGTGAGTTATGTTATTATATGACATGATGCATGAATATAACAATCTAAAAAGCTTGTAAGGATTGCCCATTGTGTGGCGCTCTATAGTAAGTTTTCTTAGGGTGTGTTGCATTGCAGGTTGTACCTATGTGTACTGGCATAGAAGATGATTCACTTTGGGTGGACTTATGTGAGATAGTTGTAGCTACGTGTTACTAGCATAGAAGAAGACCATTTTGGGCGTGTACCTGAGAAAGAGCATACATGAGTTGTATTGCATTAACATCATTAGCATGACTTGATTATAATATAGTTTGGCTGGGTTTCATGTGCTATACTGTGATGAAAGTACTCCTTATTTATGCTACTTAAATATGTATGAGTAAATATCTCACTCCCTGTTTGTGTGTATTGTTTGGGGCTGAATGCCCATAGGTCATAAAGATGTTGAAGAGGTAGAGGTTAGTAATACTTGAACTTGCTGTGGGATTTTGTGCTCTAATTGAGGTGTCATTGGGACTTCATGACTATATTAGGATGTTGAATCATTTTATTGTTTTACTTGTATCTCTAGTTGTCTTCTTCCTTTTAAGTTGACTTTTTTTTTTCTTCACTTTGAAATTGTTAACTTTAATTTTGATTAGATATGATGCTTTATTGGAAGAACTTTTGTAAATTTTTTTCTCAATTAATGAACTTTTATTTATGTATGTTATATTTATTTGGGGTGTCAGAGTGAAAAATATGATAAAACCTTAAAGCCCTTTTTCAAGAATATTTTTTGGTGGTTAAGCATTGCCACAAAAGCATAAATAAATATATATTATTTTCAGTTATTTTACTTACTAATTATGTTAAATTTTATTATCATTCTTTTTAAAAAAAGAGATAAAACAAATTCAATAGTTATTTTAGCAGGGGATAATTTTTGTCGCAAAGGTTTCACTAAATTCCTCGCAAATCCCCTGCAGATGTACATAATGTATTAGTCCCTCGCCAATCCCTCGCAACTCCATCACATATTTCATTTTATTTAAATACTTTTTCTCTAATGAAAACAATTTTATAAAATATTATTTGATGAAATAGATATGTATCTTATAACATAAATATTGGGAGCTAAAAAGTTAGAACTTATCAATTTTGGTTGAATTTTTTTTAACACTTTTTCTCGAATGGTAGAAATTTTATAAAACATTATTTTATGAAATACATATGCATGTTACAACATGAATATCGGGAGATAAAAATGTTAGAAGTTATCACTTTGGGTCATTGTAAGGAAAATTGTCAAAATGGGCGAGGACATGTGGGCCAATGTGATCCACCAACGGTTTAGGTTGGGTTGAGTTAAACTTATGAAAATGAGCTGACTATTTGGGAAAACGCAATGACCACTGATAACTCAGCCACGTAGGATGAAGACATGATGGGTAAGTTGGTCCACCAACGAACTTACTTTATTTTTAGTATTTGTGAATATTATTCATTTATTTTTTAAAATATAATTTATTATAAATTTTATTCTATTAAAATATATTTTTTGCTTTGTTGTATTTATCTAATATTGTATTGGTTGAACTTCATTTTCATATAGAGTTTGATCGATTTTTTTTTGTTTTGTACAACAAGAAAGTTTTACCAGTTTAAAAAAAAAATATTTTCCCCGTTAGTGGTTTCAATATAAATTTTTTAGTTAACACAATCAAGTGGTACATATGGTGCCAAAACAATAATACTTTGTTTGGTTTATAGTACTTCATTTTCTAGCGGCTTTAGCCGAAAAATTGTTTGAAAATGCATGTTATTTTTGTTTACATTAACAACTTTTAGTGGCTAAAAACCGTGACAAATATGATAAAGCCTTAAAGCCACTTTTTGGGAATATTTTGTGGTGGCTAAAGATCAGCACAAACGGAAAATAAATAAATATTATTTGAAATTATTTTACTTGAAATTAAGTTAAATTTTATTATCATTTTTTTAAAAAAAATGTAGAAATTACATTCAATAGTTATTTGAGCACAAGATAATTTTTTTTCACAAAGCTGTTAACAAATGAGTTGACTATTTGGAAAAAAAAAACTTACTCGCTAATAACTTAGCCCACGCAGGATGAATCAGAGGTTTGTTAGGTTGTTCTACCAACGAAGTTACTTTATTTTCAGTATTTGTGATATTTTCATTCAGTTTTTAAAATATAATTTATTATGACTTTTATTCTATTAAAATCTATTTTCTGCTTTGTTGCATTTGACTAATATTGTATTGGGTTGAACGCCATTTTCGTACAAAAAGTTCAACCAAGTTTTTGGTTTTGTACAATAGGAAAGTTTTTACCAGTCTTAATAAAAATATTTTCTTCGTCAGTGATTTCAATACAAATTTGTCAATTAAGACAATCAAATGATACATGTGGTAGTAAAAGAATAATACTTTGTTTTCTTTATAGTAGTTCATTATCTAGTGATTATAGTCGAAAAAACATTACTTTGAAAAATTTTGTAATTTTTTTTTACATTACCAAGTTTTAGCTACTAAAAATCGTGGCAAATATAATAAAGCCTTATAGTCGTTTTTTAGGAACACTTTGTGGTTCCTAAAGATCGCCAAAGATGTAAAATAAATATATATTATTTGAGATTATTTTAATTCAACATTAAGTTAAATTTATCATTTTTTAAAAAAAGAGTATAAATTCAATTCAATATTTATTTTAGCAATGGATAATTTTCGTCGCACAGGAGTCAGAAAAATCCATGCAAATCCCTCACAAATCATCCACAGATGTACATAATGTATTTGTCCCTCATTAATCCCTCGCAATTTTGTTGCATATTTCAATTTATTTGAATACTTTTCCTCTAATGGTAGCAATTTTATAAAATATTATTTAATGAAATACATATGCATCTTACAACATGAATACTGGGAGCTAAAAATGTCGGAAGTTATCACTTTCTGTCCTTGTAAGGAAAATTGTCAAAATGGGCCAGGACATGTGGGCCAAGGTGACCCTCCGTTGGGCCTAGTAAAACTTTTTTAAAATAAGCTGACTATTTCGAAAAATGCAATGACCTACTGATAACTCAGCCATCCAGGATGAAGACAAGGTGGGTCAGCTGGTCCGCTAACGAACTTACTTTATTTTTAGTATTTGTGAATATTATTAATTTATTTTTGAAAATATAATTTATTATAACTTTTATTCTATTAAAATATATTTTCTGCTTTGTTGTAGTTAATTAATATTGTATTCGGTTGAACGTCATTTTCATATAGAGAGTTCGACTAATTTTTGGTTTTGTACAATAAGAAAGTTTTTACCAGTTTTAATAAAAACTATTTTCTCCCTTAGTGGTTTCAATACAAATTTGTTAGTGAACACAATTAGGTGATAGATGCGATGCCAAAAGAATTGTTTTGTTTATAGTAGTTCATTTTCTAGCAGCTTTAGTAAAAAAATGCTTTGAAAATGTATGTTATTTTTGTTTACATTAACAACTTTTAGCAGCTTAAAACCGTGGTAAATATGATAAAGTCTTAAAGTCTTTTTTTTTTGGAATATTTTGTGGTTGCTAAAGATGGCACAAAGGCAAAATAAATATATATTGTTTGAAATTATTTTACTTGAAATTTAAGTTAAATTTTATTATCATTTTTTTTAAAAAAGTGTATAAATTAAATTCAATAGTTATTTTGACATGGGAAAATTTTTGTCGCAAAATTGTCAACAAATGACTTGACTATTTGGAAAAACGCACTTGTCCGCTGATAAGTTAGCCAACGCATGATGATTCCAAGGTTTGTCAGTTGTTCCACCAACAAACTTACTTTATTTTTAGTATTTGTGAATATTATTCATTCTGTTTTTAAAATATAATTTATTATGACTTCTATTCTACTAGAATATAGTTTCTGCTTTGTTGCATTTGACTAATATTGTATTGGGTTGGACGCAATTTTTGTACAAAGAGTTTGACCAATTTTTTGGTTTTGTACAATACGGAAGTTTTTTCGAGTCTTAATAGAAAATATTTTCTTTGTGAGTGGTTTCAATACAAATCTATCAATTAAGACAATCAAGTGATAATGGGGTAGTGAAAGAATAATACTTTGTTTTCCTTACAGTAGTTCATTTTCTAGTGGGTATAGTCGATAAAAAATTGCTTTCAAAATTTTTGTTATTTTTGTTTTCATTAACAACTTTTAGCTACTAAAAACCGCGGCAAACATAATAAAGCCTTATAGTCTTCTTTTTCAGGAGTACTTTGTGTTGCCTAAAGATCGCCAAAGAAGGAAAATAAACATATATTATTTGAAATTATTTTACTTCAAAATTAAGTTAAATTTATCATTTTTTAAAAATAAATGTGTATAAATTAAATTCAACAGTTATTTTAGTAGCGAATAATTTCCGTTGTGCAAGAGTTAGCAAAATCCATTCAAATCCCTCGCACGTCATCTGCAGATGTACATAATATATTTGTCCCTTGTCAATCCCTCGTAGTTCCGACGCACATTTCAATTTTTTCGAATACTTTTTAGTTAATGGTAGCAATTTTATAAAATATTATTTGATGAAATACATATGCATCTTACAATATGAATACTAGGTGCTAAAAATGTCAGAAGTTACTACTTTGGGTCCTTGTAAGGAAAATTGTCAAAATGGATCAAGATACGTGAGTCAAGATGACCCACCAACAGTTTGGGTTGGGTCGAGTTAAACTTTTTTAAAATGAGTTGATTATTTGGAAAAATGCAATAACCCACTAATAATTGAGCCATGACAAGATGGGTCAGCTGGTCTACCAACGAACTTATTTTATTTTTAGTATTTGTGAATATTATTTATTTATTTTTTAAAATATAATTTATTATAACTTTTATTCTATTAAAATATATTTTTTACTTTGTTACAGTTAACTAATATTGTATTTGGTTGAACATCATTTTTTGTACAGGGAGTTCAATCGATTTTTTGGTTTTGTATAACAAGAAAGCTTTTACCAGTTTTAATAAAAAATGTTTTCTCCATTAGTGGTTTCAATACAAATTTGTCAGTGAACCCAATCAAGTGATACATGTGGTGCAAAAAGAATAATACTTTGTTTTGTTTATAGTAGTTCATTTTCTAGCAGCTTTAGTAAAAAATGTATGTTATTTTTGTTTACATTAACAAATTTTAGCAGCTAAAAACCATAGTAAATATGATAAAGCCTTAAAATCTTTTTTTTTGGAATATTTTGTGGTGGCTAAAGACCGGCACAGAGGCAAAATAAATATATATTGTTTGAAATTATTTTACTTGAAATTTAAGTTAAATTTTATTATCCTTTTTTTAAAAAAAATTGTATAAATTAAATTTAATAATTATTTTAGCATGTGATAATTTCTGTCACAAAAGTGTCAACAAATGAGTTAACTATTTGGGAAAATTCACTTGCCCGCTAATAACTTAGCCCACGCATGATGAATCCAAGGTTTGTCAGGTTCTTCCACCAATAAACTTACTTTATTTTCAGTATTTGTGAATATTATTCATTCAGTTTTTAAAATATAATTTATTATGACTTCTATTCTATTAAAATATATTTTCTATTTTGTTGTATTTGAATAATATTGTATTGGGTTGAAAGCCATTTTTGTACAAATAGTTCGACCAATTATTATACTTGAAATTTAAGTTAAATTTTATTATCATTTTTTTAAAAAAAAGTATAAATTAAATTCAATAGTTATTTTAGCAGCGAGTAATTTCCATTGCAAAGGTGTCAGCAAAATCCATGCAAATCCCTCCCAAATCACCGCAGATGTACATAATGTATTTGTCCTTCGTCAATTCCTCGCAATTTCGTCACATCTCCCTCTTTTATTCTTATTTGATGATAACCAATTCTATGATCAATTTTAGAAAAGATTTGGATTCCATGCAATTCATCAAGCATGTCATGTAGCTTAGGGATTGGGTGTCTATATTTAATGGTGATCTTGTTGATGGTACCGCAATCCATACACATCTGCCATTTCCCATCCTTCTTGGGCACCAACAAGACAGGAACAACACAAGGGCTGTGACTCTTTTGAACCCATCCCTTCTCCAAAAATTCTTGAACTTGAGACTCAATATCTTTGGGCTCAATAGGGTTTGTCCTATATGCAGGCCTATTGAGTAGCTTGCATCAGGAACAAGATCAATTTGGTGTTTAATTCCCCTTAGAGGTGGCAATCCTTTGAGACCCTCTTTAGGGAAAAGATCATCAAATTCCTTTAAAAGATTTTGAATCCCCTTTGGAAGAGACTCAATTTTTAAACTTGCAACAGTGTTAGAGAGTACCTCTTTGCAAAGAAGGAGATAGATAGGTTTCTTAAGCAATAAAGCTTCCTTTATGTCCCTTTTTGTTACAAAATGACTCTCTTTATTAACAACCTCCTTGGAAGAGGTACCTCCTTCCAACTCTCCTTCCCTTTTCTTTTTTTTTTTTTGCTTTTGATTTTGATTTTTTTTCCTCATCTCTTTTATGCTTTATGATGAGTTGATCCTTAGCCACTTGAGAAGGTGTCAAGAGGAATCAACTTGATTTTCTTGCCTCTATGAGTGAGGATTATCTTATTAGAGTGACCATGGTGGATGACTTGTTAGTCAAATTGCCAAGGCCTCCTTAATAGGATATGGCGAACCTCCATTGGAACTATATCACATATGATCTCATCTTGGTACTTTCCAATGGAGAAAGGATCTTTTACTGATGCATGCCTCCCCAAGGCAAGATTGAAGAATCCTTGTTGAAGAGGATGCTTCTAAGATCCTTGCTCATAGAGGTTCCAAGGTTGAAGAATTGGAGGTGGAAGATTAGGAGATAGAGGTGAAGATTGGCGCCACTTCTTCAATGAAGGAGATAAGCCATGGTGAAGCTAGCCACAAAGGAAGGAACCTTTGATAATAGCATGAAGAACTCTCACAAGAGTGGAGAGAATATGAACACTCTTTAAGAACAAAGAGCTCTCAAATTTAGAGAAAGGTTATTTTCATTCAAATGAGTGTTAAAAATGATACAAGAGGATGGAAACTCTATTTATAGAGCAAAGCATGAACCATGGGCCTAAAATACTAAAGGTGAATGTCCAACATGCTTAAACAAGGGTTAGTTGGCTTAATTTAGTGTTAATTTAGCATGTGCTCAATTAACACTAATTTAATCCAACTAAAGATCCAAACATGGCCCTAAAAATATGGATCTATGTTTCCTCTAGTTTGAATTTGAATTTTGGAGGGAAATGACATGGCACCTCCAAAATTCAAATTCAAACAAGAAGCAACAAGAATCAGCCATATAGGAGTGAGAAAACACATATGGAGTGAAACAAGGGGACAAGGGGGCACACATGTCTCCTACATGCTTCATATGTTAGTTAGAAGGGTGTGAAAAGGAATTAGGGGTGTAGAAACTAAATTCCACACGTCCAAATCCTCTTGGACCAGCCCAAACTAATTAACACACTCTACAAGGAGACTAATTACACCTCCTAAATAAAATATAACCTATAGGCCAAAATACAAGGCCAAAAATTAAACTAGCTACACCCCTAAAATTCTAATGACTTAAGGATGCTTATACAAGCCTAAAAATGGTTAAATAAATACAATTAAATGGAACATGTCCTATACTAATCTTCTTGAAGCTTTATCTAAGTCATGCTCCTTCCTTATTGGTCCTAGCTCATGCCCATGCTAGGCATGCATGCATCAGAAGCTCTCTCTCATAATAAGAGGGGATATGCCTCCTCCTTATAGCATTCTTTAAGTCATTCTAATAATCAACTGGAGGGCTATGAGTCTGAAGCCTTTCATTAACCAAACTAGTCCACCAATGAATGGCATGCCCTTGAAAGCTAAGGGTTGTCAGGGAGACTTTCCTCTCCTCTCTCACATTAAAACATTTAAACAATTGTTCTACCTTGACTTCCCAGTAAAGGTAGGCTTACACATCTTCCTTTCCTTGGAAAGGAGGTGGTGCAATCCTCCCTAGCAAGGGTCCCATCACAAGGGCCATAGCTAGGAGGATTGAGGAAGACATGGCTAGAGGAGAGGAAGGAAGACCTCACCTTCTTTTGGACATCAAGATTAGGCTATAGTCTTCACTTTTAGCCTTATGTTTGGCACCTTAGTCTTCTCTTTTGGTTCATGTATTTGGAGGTGTATTTAGTGTTTCTTTGGCCTTGTATTTTGGCCATTTTTTTCATTGCCTTTAGTTAAAGGGATGTGTAACTAGTCTATTATGTGGAGTGTGTGCATTAATGGGCTTTTGGGGACCATGTGGACGTGTGGTTTTTGATAACCACACCCCTCTAGCTTCCCCCCACACCCTCCTAAGTCACACATGAAGCATGAGAAACAAGTAGGCCCCCATTGTTCCTTCATGTTCTGTCCATGCTCATTCTCTTTCCTACATGGCCTTGTTTGTTGGTTCATATTTGGATTTGAATTTTGGAGGGAGATGACATGGCACTCTCCAAATTCTTGTTGAGTTAATTAAGTGTTAATAAGCCATGAGCTCAATTAACACCTAATTAATTCAACAAACTTCTCCCTAATCACCCTTGAGTTGGACGTCCAACTCAAGCCCATAGTCTTAGGCTCCTTCTCCTATAAATAAGCACTTCCTCCTCTTGTATCATTTTTACACTTGAATTTTGAATAGACTTGAGAGTTCTACCTTTTTTAGTGTCTTCTTCCTTCTCCTAATTGAGAGAACCTTCAATGGCTTTCATCAAGGGCTTCTTCCTTTGTGGTCTTCATTGGGCTTATCCTTCTAAAGTGGCGCCTCCAACCTCATCTCCTATGACTTCCATCCTTCATTTTCTTCTTTGGAGCAACCTCTTGAAGAGATCCTTGGCTTGGCATCATGAGGAGTGCACCAGGAGGGAGGTAAACTTTTTGCTCCGTTTGAGGGTGAACATGTTCATGCATGTTGTGGAATATGTTGCTCCTAATCTAGGTATTTCTTCATTATATTCACTCTCACTTCCACTATAATAAATAGAGGAATACCTAAGGCTTTTTCCTTTTCTTTTTCTCTCCTTTCTCTCTTTCTCTTTCTTCTTTCCTTCTTATCTCTCTTTCTTCTCTCTCTCTTTTTTCACTTTCCTTTTCATCTCTTCTTCTCCTCTCTCTCTTCTATCTCTTTCTTTCTCTTCGCTTCCTTTTCTCTTCTTTCCCTATTTTTTTCGCTTTTCCTTTCTTTTTCTTTCTTTCTTTTTCTTCTCTTCTTTTTTCCTCTCTTGTTTACCTTTCCCTCCTAATGTTACTTTCCTCCATTCTCCACTCACAAAATTCCATGACAAAATGATCAAGAGGGTAACCTTGTGAGAGCCCCTTTAGCCCCCTTGGTTATCACTCTTATTGCTACTAGCACTAGTGTGTGAAGGCATAAATGTGGAGGATATATCAACCAGTTAAAGGGTGGCCAAAACAAGAAATGACACACTCTCTCTCTTTTTGGTTTTCTCCCTAAGAGGCAACAAGTGTGTGGAACTCTTTAAGCTTGAAACTACATGCAAATTAAGCAAAGAAAAAAAAGGCAACAAAATTAAAATATTAGGGACTAAAGCGTGCTCCTAAAGGTATGGAAGGTGGTATACCACTTCCTCCTCCACACCTTAATTAGCGAGAAACTAAGAAAAAAACCAAACTATTACAACCAAATAGAGTGATCCATTGGTGACGCAACCTCCATTGGTGATCATCCAAGGATCTTCTTCTAAGTGCTTTAAGAAGTGTGAAATGGCGGTGAGAAGGAAAAAGATGCAGGTAAGTGGCACCACTACAAGACATAAGCCATGCTTGAGGATGCTTGCCATAAAGGAAGGAGCATTTGATAAAAGCTAAAAAGAATTCTCTCTATGGGAGAAGAATTCGGACACTCAAAAGAGAAGAGAAATCTCACACAAAGGAAATTGTTTTCAAAATGAGTGTTAAAGAGGTATAAATGTTGGAGGCACTAATTTATAGAGCTAGGAGTGGAGGAGGAGAAGTTGGAGGTCCAACCTCCTAATCTATGGCCCAAAGCTCTTAAACATGTGTTAATTAGACTAATCATGATTAACACATGTTTAAGGATGTAGAAGATCCAAACAAGGCCTTAAGAAGGTGGATCTATGTCCCCTTAATTTGAATTTGAATTTTGGAGGGAATCCATATGGCACTCCAAAATTCAAATTCAAATTTGGTTGGCTCTTATTCAACCAACTAGGCGCCTAGTTGGAGGAGAGAGGCAAATGGCACCCAAAGGAGGGAACAAGGGGCTCCACTTGTCTTCTAGTTGGTTAGATGGGTGTTAAGATGAATTTGAGTGTGATTTTTAGCAAAATTCACATGTCCAGATCCTCCTTAAGACCCAACTAATCAACACATTCCTAAACAATACTAATTGAACCTCCATTTAAAATTTAGAATAAAAGGACAAAATACACGACCAATAAGACAATAGACCTAAACTAGAAGACTATGCCTTAAACAAGTAGGCCTACCCTAAAACTAGCTACCTAGGAGGACTATGATCAATCTTCACTTCAAAAAGGAGTTGAGGTCTTCCTTCCTCCTTCTTAGCTAAGTCCTCCTCTATCTTCCTAGCCATGGCCCTTGTGATAGGACCCTTGCTAGGGAAGATTGCATCACTTGGGATATCAACACTCCTTAAAAAAATGGAATTACACATAAATAAAAATGAAAAGTAAAAGGTGCTAAGTCTTCAAGTCTTCCTCCTAGCTCCCTCAAGTGTCTCCTCTCTATGCCTTATTCCTATCCTTAGAATAGAACTTTCTTTGGCTTGTCTCAACTCCTTCTTAGTATGCTACCCTTGAGAGAAATTTTCCTTCAAGGAGATCCTACAAGTTAGTGCCAACAACCAACCCCAAAGGAAAAGAGTAGAAGCAACAAAGCAAGAAAAATATAACAAAAAAAAGACTACTATCTAAGAGGAAAGAATGAATGATACAAGACTAGAAGGAGTACAAGGAATAAGACAAACTAGAATTAAGAGGTAAGCAAGAAAGGTAGGCACACAAGAGAAAGATCCTAGATAGGTTCTAAAGTGGATTCAGGACTAAAAAAGAGCAAAAAAAAAATTCACTAATTGCACACAAGTTCAAGCTATAGCCGAATTGATTAAGGTCCTTTTTTAGCACTTTAAACCAATTTTAGATCACTTTGCAATTGTTTTGTTCTACTATTAGGTACATCTTGCCTTGCCTTTTTTTTTATTTTGAACTTTTACGCTTTTATTTTCTTTTCTTTTGGAAATTTTGTTTGATTTCTTTTTTTTTTATACTTCTTTAGATGTACCTAATTACTTGATTTGATTACAAATTTTATTATCTTTTCAAATGTAATAAACGCTCAAGCTAGAGACCTAAGGAACAGGGCATATAAAATTTTACTAAAGTGCAACTAATGAAACTAAAAAGAAACAACTCAAGAGTGTACTAAAGTAGAGGTGATTTTGGTAATGCAACAAGAGCTTTGTTTGTGACTTAGAGCTACTTTGTTTGCAAAAATTACTTGCTCCAAAGGTTCACGCCAAATGCTAAAGCAAACCAGCACAATTCACCTTACACCAAACACCCAAAAGAGCTACTAAATTGCAACAAAACACAACATAATTTGGATTGAAATTGAGCTATATTATATTTTTTAATTGAGAAATTTAAAGAACATGCTAGAAGACGTAAACATGTGACACTTCTTGATGTGATCTTTGATGATCACATGCCCAAAGGATCCTTTCTAAGGTCACTTGGAAGGGAAATGGATTTATGGAGAGGAAAGGAGTGGGGTGAGGTGCCACAAATACTAGGTTTGATAAGCCAAAGAGGAGAGGCCACAAGGGAGGGTCGCTTGATAACTCTTAGAAGCTCTCACAAAGGAGAAAGGGGGACACTCAAAGGTAAGAACCTCAACTAATATGGTCTCTAGGATTAAATTCAAGTGTAAAAAATACAAGTGAGGGAGCAGCTCCTATTTATAGAGGTAGCTAACCTCTTGAACAAGATAACCTAAAAAAGAAGGGCTGGGATTAAAAGGAGAGATCTAAGGAAGAGAATTGAGAAACAATTCCCTCCTTAGATCATCAAACTTGGTGCCCAAGTTTCTCAAACCAAGGGCCAAGATTCCTTCTTATTAGCTTAAGGGGTTTATGTAGGAAAAGAGGGGTGTGGATATCAAGGCTACCCCTTATTTCCTTCATAAAGACCCAAAAAGCTAAATCCACCCTCTAAATTCCTAAGACACCTCCTAAAAATAAAAAATGGACTAAATACATGTCCCAAATTAAATTCTTAATGCTCCTCAAAATTAAAATAAAGGAAAATTACATTTTATTAACTAAAGTCCCTAGCCTAATATCTTCACTCTCCATAGGAGGTGAAGTCTTCCTTTGTCTGCAAGGGCTAGGTCTTCTTCAATCCTTCTAGCCATGGCCCTAGTGATAGGTCCTTGGCTAGGCATGGTCACATCATCTCTTCCCCCTTGAAGAGGATTTGACCTCAAATCCATGGGGTCTTCATCATTTTCAGCACCTACAAATGGAGACAAATCAGAAACATTAAAACTGGTGCTTACCCCATAATCCTCAGGCAAATCTAAAACATAGGCATTATTACCAATCCGCTCAAGGATTTGGAAAGGTCCATCTCCTCTAGGGCTAAGTTTGGACTTCTTTTGAGAAAGAAATCTATCCTTTCTCAAGTTAAGCCATACATAGTCGCCTTTTTCAAAGATGACCTCTTTCCTCCCCCTATTGGCGAAAGTAGCATCTCTCAAGGATTGACGCTCTATGTTAGCTTTAACCCTCTCATGTAATTATTTTACAAAAATGGATTTTACCTCTCCTTCTTTATGCACAGCAACAGAAAGAGGAAGAGATAAAATATCTAGAGGAGTACGAGGATTAAAGCCATAGACCACCTCAAAAGGAGAATGCTTGGTGGTTCTATGAACCACCCGGTTATAAGCAAATTCAATGTGGGGAAGGTACTCATCCCAAGACTTATGGTTGCCTTTAAGGAGAGCCCTCAGCATAGTGGATAAAGATCTATTCACCACTTCTGTTTGCCCATCAGTTTGAGGGTGACAGGTAGTGGAAAAAAGAAGTTTAGTTCCCAGCTTAGCCCAAAGAGTTTTCCAAAAATGGCTAAGGAACTTCACATCCCTATCTGACACTATTGAAGAGGGTATACCATGCAATCGGACAACCTCTTTAAAGAAAAGTCTTGTGATGTTGCTCGCATCATCCACTTTGTGGCAGGGAATAAAATGGGCCATTTTTGAAAATCGGTCCACCACCACAAATATGGAGTCTGCACCTTGTTGGGTTCTTGGGAGCCCAAGGATGAAATCCATGCTAATATCCTCCCAAGGTGCAAAAAGAGCAGGTAAAGGTGTGTATAGTCCATGAGGCATTGCTTTAGACTTTGCTTGCAAGCAAGCTATACATTTAGAGCAATGTCTATGGACATCTCTACGCATATGGGGCCAAAAAAATTTCTCTTGTAAAAGCATGAGGGTTTTTGAAATCCCAAAATGCCCCATGAGCCCACCTTCATGACTCTCTTTTGTAAGTAAGTTCCTAATTGATCCTTGGGGTATACAAAGCTTACTCCCTTTGTAAAGATACCCCTCACTGATGAAGTACCCATCATGGGCCTTTAATGCGAATGCAGATGCAGAGGTAGCAAATATGGGGCCGAAATCCTTATCAGACGGATACATAGCCTGAATGTCATCAAATCCCAAGATTTTTGCACTCAAGGATGAATAAAGGGCATGACGCCTAGAAAGAGCATCAACCACCACATTTTATTTTCCTTTCTTGTACTTGATGACATAAGGGAAAGATTCAAGATATTCCACCCACGTTGCATGCCTTTTGTTCAATTAACCTTGACCCCTCAAATATTTTAGTGACTCATGGTCACTATGAATGACAAACTCCTTGGGAGCAAGGTAATGCTCCCAAGTTTGAAGGGCCCTAATTAGAGCATAAAACTCCTTATCATAGGTGGGGTAGTTGAGGGGGGCACCATTGAGTTTTTCACTGAAATACGCAATAGGGTGCCCTCCTTGCAACAAGACAGCCCCCACACCTACACCAGAGGCATCACATTCAAGTTCAAATGTTTTAGAAAAGTCAGGTAATGCCAAGACTGGTGCATGGGTTAGTTTATGCTTAATTAGCTGGAAGGCTTTCTCTTGTTTCTCACCCCAAAGGAAAGGAACTTCCTTTTTCACCAAATCATTTATTGGTGCGAATAGCGTGGAGAAATTAGGCATAAAGCGCCTATAAAATCCAGCGAGACCATGAAAGCTTTTGATCTCTTTCACACTCTTTGGGGTGGGCCATTCTTGAATAGCTTTTATCTTTTCGAGGTCAACAGGAACCCCTTTTGTGCTAACTACAAAACCTAGGAAAACTACACTATCTACACAAAAGGCATTTTTCTAAGTTACCAAAAAGATGATTACTCCTAAGAAGAGAAAATACATGCCTTAGATGTCCTAAATGATCATCTAGGTTCCTAGAGTAAACTAAAATGTCATCAAAGTAAACTACACAAAATTTACCAAGGCAATCCCTCAGTACATGATTCATTAAGCACATGAATGTGCTTGGGGCATTAGCTAGCCCAAAAGGCATAACCAACCACTCATAAAGACCAAATTTAGTCTTAAAAGCAGTTTTCCACTCATCACCCTCTTTGATCCTTATTTGGTGGTAACCACTTCTAATATCTATTTTTGAAAATATTTTTGCCCCATGCAATTCATCCAACATGTCATCAAGACAAGGGATTGGGTGCCTATATTTGATGGTGATGTTGTTGATTGCACGACAATCAACACACATCCTCCATTGGCCATTCTTCTTGGGCACCAACAAGACTGGCACAGCATAAGGGCTCAGGCTCTTTTGAACCCAAACCTTCTCCAACAGCTCATTCACTTGAGACTCAATCTCTTGGGTCTCCATGGGGTTGGTCCTATAGGCAGGTCTATTAGGTAGACTTGTGCCAGACACCAAATCAATTTGATGTTCTATACCCCTAATGGGAGGAAGTCCTTTCGGAACCTCATTAGGGAATATGTCATCAAATTCTTTTAAAATATCTTGAACCCCTTGAGTAAGGTGCTCATGTGCATAGGTTGTGGCAGTGCTCTCAGCAGAAGAATGCAAAATGGGAGAAGGATTTAATGCTTCTTTGCAAAAGAGGAGATAAAAGGGTTTGTTAGTCAAAGGAGCTTCTTTTAAATCACGTTTAGTAGCAAATAGGCTCCTTTTACTAATATTCCCTTTCGAAGGGGCATCACCTTCCGACTCTCTCTCTTTACCCTTTTCAAGCTTTAAGGGTAAAGCTTGTTGTGCTTGTTTTTGTTTTTCCTCAACTCTTTTCTTTTTCATCACAAATTGATCCTCAGCCACTTGAGAAGGTAACAAAGGATACAATTTGAAGGGCTTTTCATTATGGGTGAGAATTATTTGGTTGGAGTGACCATGGTGAATAGCTTTTTTGTCAAATTGCCATGGTCTCCCCAACAGGATATGACCAGCCTCCATAGGAACTATGTCACAAAGAATCTCATCATTATAAGATCCTATGGAAATTGGAACCATAACTTGTTCATTGACTACCATCTCCCCTTGCTCATTGAGCCATTGCAGTTTGTAAGGTTTGGGATGGGATATGGTAGTCAAGGCTAGCTTTTCAACCAACGTAGAGCTACAACAGTTACAACAGGAGCCACTATCAACAAGGAGAGAACATACTTTGTCATTTACTTTACATCTTGTATGGAAGATGTTCTCTCTTTGTGACTGGCCAAGCTCTAGAGGTTGGCTTCCAAGAAGCCTTTGAACCATAAGGAGATCCCCCTCGTAAGGAAAAACTTCCTCACACTCTTGTTCAAAAGTATGTCCCCCTTCTTCCTCACTCTCACTAGAGGAGGAAGATGAGTTATTCTCACTACAAATGTCTTGTCCCCTCATGATCATGGTTTTCTTGTTAGGGCATTGAGAGGCAACGTGGCCTCTCCCAAGACATTTGAAGCATTTGACACTACTTTGCCTCTCAGTAGGCTTAGTAGTAGGGGGTTTTCTCTCTACATGAGGTGCTTTTGTATCTTGAAAATGCTTGGGTTCCTCTTTGGGAAAACCCTTGAAAGAGTTTCCCTTAAGTTGGTCTCTCTTTGAGTAAGAGGGAGAATATTTTTTAAAGCTTTTTCTCTTGAGTTGATTCTCAGCTCTTACACAAACTTCTACCAACTCATCAAGGTTTGAGTATGAAAGAAGCTCTACCCTATCTCTGATGTCAGAGCTTAATCCACACAAAAACCTAGCAAGGGTGGCATTGGGTTCCTCAATGATATTGGCCCTTAGTATGAGAAGCTCCATCTTTTGTCTATACTCCTCAATACTTAGGTTATGTTGCCTAAGTCTTTGGAACTATCAAAAGATCCCTCTCATAAGATGAAAGAATGTGCCTTCTTCACTAACAAGTTTTTAAATCATTCCAGTAGCGAATGTCAGGCATTTGTTTACGGGCTCTATCCTTGACTAACCCATCCCACCAATGCAAAGCAGAACCTTGAAAACTAAGGGAGGCCAAAGGTAGTTTCCTTTCTTCCCTAATTTCATAGCATCGAAAGAGTTGTTCCACTTTGACTTCCCAATCTAGGTAAGTCTCAACATCTTCCCTACCATGAAAATGGGGTAGGTCTACCTTTGGTTCCCTAGCATGATTTATGTTCTCTTGAGGAGAATGATGATTGTATGATGAATGAGAGTGATGCTTATGTTGATTTCTATAGTATTCTTCTTCACTAGAGCTAAAATGCCTAGATGGGGATCTTATGAGAATTCCTTTATTTTTTCTATCACTCTCCCTCCTATCTCTCCTCTTACTCTCTTCTCCTCTCCTTCTCTCTTCTTCCTCTTTTTTCTCTTTTTCTTTCTAGTTCTTTCCTTCTTCTCCTTTCTTCATCCTCTCTTATCTCTCTTTGCCTTCCCTCTTCTCGCTCTTTTTTCTCTGTTCTCATTTCCAACATCTCTTTTTTTAACTCTTCCTTCTCTTTTTGTTTTTCCTTTTCTTTTATTTCTTTTTTTCTCTCTTTTTCTTCTCTCCTTTCTTGTTCTTTAGCCATCCATTCCCTAAATTATAAGTTAAGGTTTTCAAGAGAGTCTCCCTTAGAAGGTTTTCTTTGGTTGACACTCTTACTTGATGAACAACTATGTGCACTAGAATGTGTGTGGGAAGTCATGGTGCTTGGATGCTAAAAACTAAAGGGTAGGCCAAAATTTTTTTTTTCAAGCAACACTCCTCTCTTTTTTTTTTTCTCACCTAAAGGTGGCTTGATGAGTCTTTGGAACTCTTAGCCTCTACACGTTTTTTCAAAATAACATAAAATAAAATAAAAGTGCAAGAATGTAAAAGAGAAAGGGCTCTAATCGTGCTCCTAAGGTGTTGAAGGAAGTGTACCACTTCTCCCTTCTTCACCTAATTAACGAGGAACTACGCTAAAATTAACCAAAATTATTACAAACCAAGGGAGGGCCTTAAGGGCACTCAAACTCCCAATCTAAAATTAAGTATACATAATACAAAGAATTAAAAAAAAATAAAACAAAGTCTTCACTCCAAACTTTTTGGTGTTTGTCTCCTTTTGATCAAGCCCCTTTGAGTTGCATCAAATCACCCCAAGAATGCTACCCTTATTCCCTCTTGTTTGGACTTGCCAAAATTTTATATATGGAACCTTTCCCAACCTTTCCTTACCAAGGCCGAATACAACACAAGACAACAAACAAAGGTGAATAACAAAACAAGGTTCACAAATCTAAGTGGATAGATTAAACAATGACAAACTCAAAGAAGTAAAGAAGACAAGCAAGAAAACATAAGGCTCACAAAGGAAGGTAGCACACAAATAACTTTCCTAGATTAGCTCTAAGAGTAGAGATGAAAAAAGACTCAAACAAAAAGAAATGAAACCAATAGTTGCACACTTAATAAAATTTAAGTGACCAAAAACTAAAAAGCTTACTCAAGTAATTTTTTTTTGAATCACAATTGGTTCCTCATATAAAATGTTTCTACTATTAGGTACACAACTTCAAATTTGTCTTTCTTTTGAGTTCTTTATCTTTTTTTTTTAACTTGAACTTTTTCTATTTTTTTTTTAACTTTTTCTAATCATTTTGCTGCACCTAATAGCTTGTTGAATTGAAATTTTAATGAGGATGCTTGAAATAATAACGCTTGAGTGAATAAGCACAAAGTAAGATCACACAATTTTCTAGCAATGCATGCAACTAAAGGCAAAACAACTTACTAGTTCCAAATACCACTGAACTAATGGTGCTTAAGGAATGATTTAGGGCTGATTTTGAAGTAAATTGATTGCTCAAATTACTAACACAATTCACCCAAGCTAAAATTCCATAAAGAGGCACCAATAGTGAAGGTAAACCAAGTGGAAAGCTACTAATAATTAACATAAAACAAGAAACATATAAAGATTGAATTGAGCAAAATATTTAAGAACAACAAAGAGATTAATATGCTTGAACTAAAAGCATAAAAGACTTAAGAGACTCAACAAGAGGTTCACCTCTTAGGAGCTCAATTCAAAATGTTTTTTAAGGCTCTTTTGTAAAAATTTTAAGAGGCTAAAACCTATGGAATTTAAATGAGACAAAATAAGAAACTAACATGACAAGTATTTGACAAAACACAAGATTAATAAAAAATAACACACCTAAAAATAGAGTAAAAATTTCAGTAAGAGACTCAAAACAAAAGGCACAACAAAGTGGCCAAAGTTGATCACCACAATGGTGTTGAAAAATCCTCAACCATGTGGGTTTAATAGTCACAACTTCTTAGGCACACTTTAAGATAAAAAACCAAGGGAATTAAGCAACTTGAACACGAAAATAAGATGCAAAGAAAGGGACAAATAAAATTGCATCAAATTAAATGGAACATAGGCGCGTAGATAGAAAACAAAAGTGCATATAATAGCAAGAATGAAAAGCTATACTACTAGACAATAAAGGAAATAGAGATGACAAAAAAATGAAGGACTTTAAAATAAAGAGATCAAAGAGATAAACAACAAAGCAAAAAAAATTGAGAAAGAATGTGACCTTTAGAAAGTGGCTCTGATACCACTTGATGTGATCTTTGATGATCACGTGCCCAAAGGATCCTTTCTAAGGTCACTTGGAAGGGAAATAAATTTATGGAGAGGAAAGGAATGGGATGAGGCGCCACAAATACTAGGTTTGATAAGCCAAAGGGGAGAGGCCACAAGGGAGGGGTCCCTTGATAACTCTTAGAAGCTCTCACAAAGGAGAAAGGGGGACACTCAAAGGTAAGAACCTCAACCAATATGGTCTCTAGGATTAAATTCAAGTGTAAAAAATACAAGTGAGGGAGGAGCTCCTATTTATAGAGGTAGCTAACCTCTTGAACAAGATAACCTAAAAAAGAAGGGCTAGGATTAAAAGGAGAGATCTAAGGAAGAGAATTGAGAAACAATTCCCTCCTTAGATCATCAAACTTGGTGCCCAAGTTTCTCAAACCAAGGGCCAAGATTCCTTCTTATTAGCTTAGGGGGTTTATGTAGGAAAAGAGGGGTGTAGATATCAAGGCTACCCCTTATTTCCTTCATAAAGACCCAAAAAGCTAAATCCACCCTCTAAATTCCTAAGACACCTCCTAAAAATAAAAAATGGACTAAATACATGTCCCAAATTAAATTCTTAATGCTCCTCAAAATTAAAATAAAGGAAAATTACATTTTATTAACTAAAGTCCCTAGCCTAATATCTTCACTCTCCATAGGAGGTGAAGTCTTCCTTTGTGTGCAAGGGCTAGGTCTTCTTCGATCCTTCTAGCCATGGCCCTAGTGATAGGTCCTTGGCTAGGCATGGTCACATCACTTCTTATGAGACTTAGAACAAGAGAAAGATCTCTTGATGCATTCCTCCCTAGCAAGGGACCTTGGCTAGGAGGATTAGAGAGAGGATGATGAGATCCACCTTTGGATGCGCCTCCAAGGATCAACTTCAAGAGGTTGATTGAGCGAATTGGCTTCGGTGGAGAGGAAGAAGATGGAGGTGGGAGGTGCCACTCTAAGGGAGATAAACCTCAAGGGAGGTTGCTTGCCACAAGGGAAGGAGCCCTTGATAAAAGCTAAGGAACTCTCTCAAACTAAGAGAGGAAAGGACACTCAAAGATGAAGAAAACTCTCTATTCTCATTCACAATCAAGTGTAAAGGTTACAAGTGAGTGGAGGGCCTTATTTATAGCTAAGAAGGGAGAGGTGGTCATCAGATTTGGAGGGAGATTCAAATAGGAATTCAAATTCAAACAATTAGCACATGCTCCTAAAATCATGGATCTTAGATCTAACTAAGTGCCATGTAGGATGCCATGTGACCAATTAAGTGAATTCAACACCTATTAGGGGAATAAGGGCCCCACCTTGTTTCCTCCATGCTTCATGTGCTAACTAATTGGGGTCTAAATAGAGCAGAGTGGTGTGGTTAACAAAACAACCTACCAACACCCTTAAATGGCCCAATTAGTTAATACACTCCACATTAAGACTAATCACACCACTTAGCCCTTTTAACCTACGAAAAAAATTTCCAAATACAAGCCAAAAGAAAGCTTAGACTACTCCACTTTAGGGAAGCATACACAGGTAATCAAAACAAGAGAACTAAGGCTTAATAACTATGTGCATGAGGAGGTGAAATCTTCCTCCATTAACTCTAGCCATGTCCTCCTCTATCCTCCTAGCCATGACCCTAGTGATAGGTCCCTTGCTAGGGAAGATCACATCATCTCCTCCCCTTTGGGAAGGATTTGACCTCAAATCCAAAGGGTCCTCTTCATCATCAGCACCTACAAAAGAAGATAAGTCATAGACATTAAAAGTAAGGTTGACACCATATTTTGGAGGGAGATCTAAAATGTATGCATTGTTATTCACTCACTCTAGGATCTGAAAAAGCACATCTCCTTGAGGGCTAAGTTTGGACTTCCTTTGAGCAGGAAAGCGGACCTTCCTCAAATGAAGCCAAACCCAATCCCCTTCATTGAAGATAACCTCCTTTCTTCTCCTATTAGCTGAGGCAACATACCCTTTTGACTGTTGTTCAATGTTTGCCTTGACCCTCTCATGTAATTTCTTAACAAAATCTGCTATTGCCTCCCCATCTTTATGAAAAGATTGAGAAAGGGGAAGAAGCAAGAGATCCATAGGCGTGAGAAGGTTGAAGCCATAGATAACTTCAAAAAGGGAGTGTTTGGTGGTTCGTTGAACCACCCAATCGTATGCAAACTCTATATGGGGAAGATATTCATCCCAAGACTTGTGGTTACCTCGAAGGAGTTCCCTCAACATGGTGGATAGGGATTTGTTGACCACTTCAGTCTGCCCATCTGTTTGGGGGTGACAAGTAGTGGAGAACAAGAGTTTAGTTCCTAGTTAGACCATAAAGTTTTCAAAAAATGGCTAACGAACTTCACATCTCTATCTAAGACTATGGTAGAGGGTATGCCATGTAAGCGGACAACCACTCTAAAGAAAAGTCTTACAGTGTTGCTCGCATCATTTACTTTGTGGCAGGGTATAAAATGAGCCATTTTCAAAAATTTATCCACCACCACAAAGATAGAGTCTGCACCTCGTTGGGTACAAGGGAGGCCAAGGATAAAGTCCGTGTTGATGTTCAGTCAGGGTGTAAAAGGAGCAGGTAAAGGTATGTATAATTCATGGGGCATTGCCTTAGACTTAGCCTAAAGACAAGCTATGCATCTAGTACAATGCCTATGAACATCTCTCTTTATATGGGGCCAAAAGAATTTCTCTTGTAAAAGAAAACGGGTTTTAGAAATCCTAAAATGCCCCATGAGCCCACCTTCATGGCTCTCTTTTGTGAGCAAGTTTCTAATGGATCCTCAGGGTATACAAAGCTTGCTGCCTTTGTAAAGATAACCCTCACTGATGAAGAACCCATCAAGGGCCTTCGATACAGATGCAGAGGCTACAAAAATAGGGCTGAAATCCTTATCAGAGGGATACATGGCCCGTATGTCATCAAACCCCAAAATTTTATCACTGAGGGTGGAGTAAAGAGAATGTCTTCTCGATAAAGCATTAACCACCACATTATGCTTCCCTTTTATGTATTTGATGACATATGGAAAGGATTCAAGATATTCTACCCATTTTGCATGCCTTTTATTCAACTTACCTTGGCTCCTCATATACTTGAGTGACTCATGCTCACTGTGAATGACAAAATCCTTAGGAGCAAGGTAATGCTCCCAAGTTTGAAGGGCTCTTATCAGGGCATAAGACTCCTTATCATAGGTGGGGTAGCTGAAAGGGGCACTAATGCATGCACGCCTAGCAGGGCTTGAGCTAGGACCAATAAGAAAGGAGCATGACTTGGATGAAGCTTCAAGGAGCTTAGTTTAGGACATTGTATTAATTTGACCATTTTTAGGCTTGTATAAGCACCCCTAAGTCATTAGGATTTTAGGGGTGTAGTTAGTTTTATTTTCGGCCTTGTATTTTGGCCTATAGGTTCTTTTTGATTTAGGAGGTGTAATTAGTCTCTTTGTGGAGTGTGTTAATTAGTTTAGGCTGGTACAAGAGAGTTTGGATGTGTAGGATCTTATTTCTACACCCCTAATTCCTCTTGACACCCTTCTAACCAACACATGAAGCATGTAGGAGACATGTGGACCCCTTGTCCCCTTGTTTCACTGCATATGTGCTTTCTCACTCCTACTTGGCTGATGTTTTTTGCTTCTTATTTTAATTTTAATTTTGAAGGTGTCATGTGATTTCCCTCCAAAATTCAAATTCAAACTAAAGGGAATATAGATCCATATTTTTAGGGCCATGTTTGGATCTTTAGTTGGATTAAATTAGTGTTAATTGAGCACATGCTAAATTAACACTAAATTAAGCCAACTAACCCGTAATTAAGCATGTTGGACATTCAACTTGGGATCCTAAGCCCATGGTTCATGCTTTGCTCTATAAATAGAGCATTCCCTCCTTCATGTGGATTTTAACACTCATTTGAATGAAAATAACTTTTCTCTAAATTTGAAAGCTCTTTGTTCTTAGAGAGTGTTCATGTTCTCTCCACTCTTATGAGAGCCCTTCATGCTATTATCAAGGGTTCCTTCCTTTGTGGATAGCTTCACCATGGCTTATCTCCTTCATTGAAGAAGTGGCGCCAATCTTCACCTCCATCTCCTAGTCTTCCACCTCTATTTCTTCAACCTCAAGGACCTCTATAAGCAAGGATCTTGGGAGCATTCTCTTCATCAAGGATTCTTCAAAATTTCCTTGGGGAGGGATACATCAGGCACCATTAAGTTTTTCACTGAAATAAGCAATAGGGTGCCCACCCTGTAACCAAACAACTCCCATATCTACACCAGAGGCATCACACTCATGTTCAAAAGTTTTTGTGAAATCCGGTAATGCCAAAACTGGTGTGTTAGTGAGTTTTTTCTTGATAAGAGGAAAGGTTTTCTCTTGCTTCTCACCCCAAAGGAAGGGCATTTCCTTCTGATGCATTCTCCCCAAGCAAGGGCCCTATCACTAGGGCCATGGCTAAGAGAATAGAAGAAGACCTGGCTAGAGTAGAAGGAGGAAGATCTCACCTCCATATGACCATCAAGTTATGCAAGTCATGACTTATTTACTTGTAATTTTTATTTTAGGAACCTAGGATTTTATTTTGGACATGTATTAGTCCATTTAATTTTCTAGGAGGTGTCCTAGTAATAAGAAGGAGTAAGATTAGCTTTTGGGCCTTTATTTAGGAAATAAGGGGGTAGTTTTATAACTACACCTTCTTTTCCTAAATAAAACCCAAAACTAATAAAAGAGTAATCTTGGCCCTTGGATGAGGTAGCTTGGGCACCAATTCTCATCTAAAGGAGGGGATTGATTGGACTTTGGGCTTCAATCCTCCTCCCTTGGATGACTCCTTTTAATCCTAGCCCTTCCTTTCCTTCTTGACTTGTCCAAGAGGTTAGCTCCCTCTATAAAAAGGTGCTCCTTCACACTCTTGTATTTTTACACTTTATTGAACGGAAAAACTTTGAGTTGGCCAAAATTCTCTTAGTGTCCACCCTTCTCTTTTTGAGAATTCCTTAGGTTTTTATCAAGGGTTCCATCCCTTGTGGCAAACTTTCCCTCTTAGGCTTATCTTACCTTAAGTGGCGCCTAAAACCACCTCACTTCTTACCTTTCCATAAACCATTTCATCAAAGAAGAAAACCTCTAGAAAAAGATCAAGGGAGGCATGCATCACCTTCTTTACCAAATCATTGATTGGTGCGAAAAGTGTGGAGAAATTGGGCACAAAGCGTCGGTAAAATCCAGTGAGACCATGAAAGCTCTTGATCTCTATCACACTTTTTGGGGTGGGTCATTCTTGGATGGCTTTGACTTTTTCGGGATCCACCTGGACCCCTTGTTTGCTCAACCACACTTTCTACACAAAATTTGCATTTTTCAATATTCCAAAAAGGTGGTTTGTCCAAAGAATGCAAAAAACTTGTCTAAGATGTCCTATATGATCATCTAGACTCCTACTGTACACTAAAATATTATAAAAATAAACTACACAAAACCTACCTAAGCAATCCCTCAGAAGATGGTTCATAAGTCACATGAAGGTACTAGGAGCATTGGTGAGCCCGAAGGGCATTACCAACCACTCATAAAGGCCGAATTTAGTCTTAAAAGTAACTTTCCACTCATCACCCTCTTTAATCCTGATTTGGTGATAATCACTTCTAAGATCTATTTTAGAAAACATTTGTCCCCCATGTAACTCATCCAACATGTCATCCAGTCTAGGAATATGGTGCTTGTACTTAATTGATGCATCCCTCCCCAAGGCAAGATTGAAGAATCCTTGATGAAGAGAATGCTCCCAAGATCCTTGCTCATAGAGGTTCCAAGATTGAAGAAATGGAGGTGAAAGACTAGGTGATAGAGGTGAGGTAGCGCCACTTCTACTTTGTAGATGATAAGCCATGATTGAAGCTAGCCATAAGGTAAGAAACCCTTGATAATAGCATGAAGAAATCTCACAAGAGTGGAGAGAACATGAACACTCTCTAAGAACAAAGAGCTCTCAATTTTAGAGAAAGGTTATTTTCATTCAAATGAGTGTTTAAAATTACATGAAGGAGGGAATGCCCTATTTATAGAGCAAAGCATGAACCATGGGCTTAGGATCCCAAGTTGAACGTCCAACATGCTTAATTAAGGGTTAGTTGGCTTAATTTAGTGTTAATTTAGCATATGCTCAATTAACACTAATTTAATCCAACGAAAGACCCAAACAAGGCCTTAAAAATATGAATTTATGTTCCCTTTAGTTTGAATTTGAATGTTGGAGGGAAATGACATGACACCTCCAAAATTCAAATTAAAATAAAAAGGAATAAGAATCAACCATATGGGAGTAAGAAAACATATGTGGAGTGAAACAAGGGGGCCCACATGTCTCTTGCATGCTTCATGTGTTGGTTAGAAGGGTTTTAGAAGCAATTAGGGGTGTGGAAATTAATAACCACATGTCCAAATGCATTCTAGATAGGCCTAACTAATTAACACACTCCACAAAGAGACATTTACACCTCCTAAAGAAAATAGAACCTATAGGCCAAAATACAAGGCCGAAAATAAAACTAACTACACCCCTAAAATCCTAATGACTTAAGGGTGCTTATAAAATCCTAAAAATGGTCAAATGAATACAATTAAATGGAACATGTCCTAAACTAAGATCGTTGAAACTTCATCCAAGTCATGCTCCTTTCTTATTGGTCCTAGCTCAAGCCCATGCTAGGCATACATGCATCATTAATGGTGATGTTATTGATTGCCCGACAATCTATACACATCCTTCATTGGCTGTTCTTCTTGGGTACCAGCAAAACCAGCAGCACAAGCGTTGAGGTTCTTTTGAACCCATCCCTTCTCCAATAGTTCTTGGACTTGAGATTCTAGCTCTTTAGTCTTAGTGGGGTTGGTCCTATAGGGAGGCCTATTGGGTAGGCTGGCCCCAATAACCAAGTCTATTTGGTGTTCTATACCCTTAATAGGAGGAAGTCCTTTGGGAACTTCACTAGGGAATACATCACCAAATTCTTTCAAAAGAATTTTCACCTCTTTAGGTAGAATCTCTTGCCCAATATCTATGGCAGTGCTATCAGATGCAGTAGTTTCTACAAATGATGCCTCTTTGTAGAGGAGGAGATAAAAAAGTTTGTTAGTTAAGGGAGTCTGCTTTAAATCTTTTTTAGTAGAAAATAGGCTCTCTTTACTTACATCTTTTTTTTGGAAGGGGCATCACCTTCCTCATCCCTCTCCTTACCTCTTTCAAGCTTTAGGGGTGAAGCTCTTTTTTTTTTTTTTTTGTTATGCCCCTCTTCTCTTTTATTTTTCATGCACAGCTGATACTCAGCTACTTGAGTGTCAGAGGATACAACTTGATTTTTCTATCCAAGTGAGTGAGGACTATATGGTTGGTATGACCATTATGAATTGCTTTTTTATCAAATTTCCAAGGCCTACCTAGCAAGATATGGCCAAGCTCCATAGGGACTATGTCACAAAGAATCTCGTCAAAGTAAGTCCCTATGGTGATTGGAACCCTAACTTACTCATTGACTACTATTTCACCTTGCTCATTTAGCCATTGTAATTTGTAAGGTTTCAGGTGGGGAAGTGGAGTCAGGGCTAGCTTTTCCACCAACCGGGAGCTGCAACAGGACCTACTATCTACAATGAGAGAACATATTTTTTCATTCACCTTGCATCTGCTATGGAATATGTTCTCCCTTTGAGACTGGGATAGCTCCATGGGTTGGCTTCCAATAAGCCTTCTTACCATTAAGAGGTCCCTTTCATTGCATAGAGATTCTGACACTCTGATGATGCATGTCCCCCTTCTTCCTCACACTCACTAGAGGAGGAAGGTGAGCTACTTTCACTGCTATAAATATCTAAGCCCCTCATGATCATGGTCTTTTTATTAAGGCATTGGGAGGAAATTTGGTCTCTCCCTAGACACTTAAAGCACTTTATACTACTTTGCTTCTCTTGAGGGTTAGTAGTAGGGGGTTTCTTTCTACATGAGATGTCTTTTGCTTTTTATGGTACTTGGGTTCCTCTTTAGGAAACTCTTGGAAGAATTTCCCTTGAGTGGGTCCCTCTTGGTGTAGGGTTTAGAATCTCTTTTCATCCCCTTTCTTTTAATTTGATTCCCAGCCCTTACAAAAAGTTGGACTAACTCATCTAGGCTTGAGTATGGGACGAGTTCCACTTTATCTCTTATGTCAGGATTCAACCCACATAAAAACCTAGCTATGTTGGCATTAGTTCTTCTTTGATATTCACTCTTAATAGGAGGAGTTCCATTCTTTGTCTATACTCCTCAATGCTTAGGTTTTGTTGCCTAAGCCTTTGGAGTTTATACAAGAGGTCTCTCTCATAATAATAAGGAATATGCCTTCTTCTCATAGCACTTATCAAATCATTCCAATATTTAATTTCATACATATGAGTTTGGGATCTCTCCTTAGTTAAACCATGCCACCAATGGAGGGCATGCCCCTGGAAGTTAAGGGCCGCCAATGGAACCTTTCACTCTTTTCTTATTTCAAAACATTTGAAGAGCTGTTCAACCTTGACTTCTCGGTCAAGGAAGGCTTCCACATCTTCTATCCCATGGAAAGGAAGAAGGTCAACTTTTGGTCCCTTGGAAGAGGAGTTTGATCATGCATAGATGTATGAGAATAATGACTCCCTCTAGGTCTCTCTTCATAGTACTTTTCATGCTCACTCTTACCTCTAGAAGGAGATCCTATTACTACCCCTTTCATCTTTCTATACCATACTCCCCTCTCTTGTTCCTCCCTCATTTTCCTCTTTTCTTCTTCTCTTTTTTCTCTTTTTTCTTCCTTTCTTTCTTTTTCTCTCTCTCTTTTTTCTTCCTCTTTATCTCTTCTTCTTCTTCTCTTCTTTTTCTCTCTCCCTTCTTTCCTCTATTTCTATTTTTTCTTTCTTTTTCTCTTCCCTTCTTATTTCTTCTCCTCTCATCCGCTCTCTAAATTCCATGGTTAAGTTTTCAAGACAGTTATCCTTAGAATTTCTTCTTTGGTTAACACTCTTGTTTGAAGACAAACTAGTGTGTGTGTGTGTGTGTTGAGACATGGTGAGGAGGTCCTATATTGCTAAGGTTGGCCGAGCAAACAAGCACTTCCTCTCTTTTTAGTTTTCACCCTAGGTGGCTTAGATGAGTCTTTGGAACTCAAGCCAAGTCTACACGTTATGCTTGAAGAAATTAAAGGCAAGAAAGTAAAAGAGGGAATGGATTTAAGGCGTGCTCTTAGAAGGTGTGGAAGGTGGGGTACCAAATCCTCCTTCACACCTTAATTGCGAGAGACTAGGCAAAAGAAAATTATTACAATCAAATAAAGTGATCCTTAAAGGATATCAATACTCCTTAAAGAAATGCAAACAAAGGAAATTGCAAAATGAGTTGGTCTTCACGTCCTTTTGAGTAATTCCTCACACTTCTTTGCTTCTCCTTTTGGTCAAGTTCCTTGAGCTTTTCACCAACTCTTCCTAGAAGGCTACCCTTGGTTCAAGCTCTTCCTCAAGTACTATCTCCAAAGTGGGGCACACCAACAAGTAAAGGAGCAAAGCAAGAGTAAAAATCACAAGGAAAATGTAAAAAGCTAATTTTAAGGAGAGCTACTATCCAAGTGAAAAAAGATTAGATACAAAACTCAAAGATGTAAAAGAATACAAACTAGAAATAAAGGCTAGAAAGAGGTAGGCACACAAGGATAAATCCTAGAATAGGCACTAGAATAAGAATAGCACTAAAATGCAAAAAACCAAAGTAATTTTCAAAAATTACATCAATTCAAAGATGAATGGCCGAATGCTTTAGAAGTGACTTTCAAGCAATTACAAACAACTTTAGGTCCTCTTGTGCAACTAAAAGAATTTTCTATTAGGTACAACACTTGTCTATAATTTTTTCTACTTTTGTTTTGGAATTGTTTGTTCTTTTTTTCTTTTCAACTTATCTTTTGACGTCTTTTCTTCTTTTTTTTTTTTTAAATTTTTTGGCTGCACCTAATTTCGGATTGTACTTACAATTTGTGAGGATTAATTGAACATGCAAGAGATGGAAGCATGTGACTCTACTTAAGATACTTAGATCAAGAGAGAAACTCTCATAGATTGCTCAATTTCAAGTAGGATTCAAACACACTTTTGTAAAAGTTTAAGAGGCAAAAACCTATGGAAAGTAATGTGACAATTAAAGGCTAAACAAGACATCTAAAACAACATATCAAGAGTATAAAATTGAAAAAATAAAAGTCCTAAAAAGGGGGGGGGGGGAAACAGGTCAAAACGCGCACCAAAAGATTGTAAGGAAAGGCCAAGGTAGGGTAACACAGTGTTATGGTTTTTGCCACAGCTGTGTGAATTTAGCACACACCACCTCTTAGACAACAATCCAAACAAGAATTGACTCAAAAAAAGCACACACGGAGATTATAAGAGATTTAAACGAATTAAATTGATTCAAATGAAAGAGCAAGATGTTTGAACCAAACCAAAAAAAGGAAGCATGGATTCATATGAATATTAAAATGACAAAACTATTAAACAGTACTTACAAGACATTAAAGTAACAAGATAAACAACATGGAAGCACTAAAAGGAAAAGTGAATTGAGGGAAAATAGAAGTATGAATGGATGAAAACTTAAACAAACAAAATGAAGAATATAGGTGATAGAAGAACCTCTATGAAGCTTGGCTCTGATACCATATGATGAGATCCACCTTTGGATGCACCTCCAAGGATCAACTTTAAGGGGTTGATGGAGGGAATTGGCTTCGGTGGAGAGGAAGGAGATGAAGGTGGGAGGTGCCACTCTAAGGGAGATAAGCCTCAAGGGAGGTTGCTTGCCACAAGGGAAGGAGCCCTTAATAAAAGCTAAGGAACTCTCTCAAACTAAGAGAAGAAAGGACACTCAAAGACGAAGCAAACTCTCTATTCTCATTCAAAATTAAGTATAAAGGTTACAAGTGAGTGAGGGGTCTTATTTATAGCTAAGAAGGGAGGGGTGGCCGTGAGATTTGGAGGGAGATTCAAATAGGAGTTCAAATTCAAACAATTAGCACATGCTCCTAAAATCATGGATCTTGGATCTAACTAAGTGTCATGTGGCCAATTAAGTGAATTTGGTGCCTATTAAGGGAACAAGGGCCCCACCTTGTCTCATTCATGCTTCATGTGCTAACTAATTGGGGTCTAAATAGAAAAGAGGGGTGTGGTTAATAAAACAACCTACCAACACCCTTAAATGGCCCAATTAGTTAATACACTCACATTAAGACTAATCACACCACCTAGCCCTTTTAACCTAAAAAAAAATGCCCAAATACAAGGCCAAAAGAAAGCTTAGACTACTCCACTTTAGGGAAGCATACACGGGTAATCAAAACAAGAGAACTAAGGCTTAATAACTATGTGCATGAGGAGGTGAGATCTTCCTCTATTAACTCTAGCCATGTCCTCCTCTATTAATTTCGTAATTTTAGGCCTTGTATTTTGATCTATAGGTTTTATTTTCTCTAGGAGGTGTGTTTAGTCCCTTTAGAGGAGTGTGTTAATTAGTTGAGCTTGGCCTAGAAGATTTTGGACGTGTGGTTCTCCTTTCCACACCCCTAATTGCTTCTAAAACCCATCTAACCAACACATGAAGCATGTAGGAGACATGTGGGGTCCCTTGTTCCCTCATGAGTGGCGCCACATCACACTGTCTCTCCTACATGGTTGTTCTTGTTGATTCTTATTTGAATTTGAATTTTAGAAGTGCCATGTCACTTCCCTCCAAAATTCAAATTCAAACTAAAGGGAACATAGATCCTAAATTCTAGGGACTTGTTTGGTTTTTCTTCTTTTTTTCACTTGGCCTTAACTTAGACGTCCAAGTCCAACCCTCCCCCTATAAATAACCCCCTCACTCACTCTTGTAAGCATATTTGATCATTTGAATAAATTTAGAAATTTGTGAGAGATTTTTGAGTCTTCTTCTCTCTTTCTTTCGAGAGTGCTTCTATGACTTTATCAAGGGTTCCTTCCCGTGTGACAAGCTTCTACAAACTAGGCTTATCTCTACCTAGAGTGGCGCCTCCATCTTTATCTTCTTCCTATTCATCCACACCTTCTTGCACCATTGGAACCTCTTGAAGCAAGATCCTAGGAGAAGCATTTCCAAGAATGCATCATATCTCTTAGGATGCTCAATTTGAAGAAGTTTTGTAACACAATTTTTAGTAAAAATGTAAGAGGTAAAACCTAATGGAAAAATAGTATGACATGAAAGGACTAAAGAATACTCTAAGACATCACAATTAAGAGTGTAAAATGTATAAAATAAGTCCTAAAAATCATAGTAAACAGAACTCAAGAGACAAAGGCGCAAGAAAACAAGGAAAAGTGACCAAGGTGTGTGACCACAATGCTGTGATTTTCGCCATAGCCATGTTGATTGCAATGCACCACCACCTGTTAGGCCACTAAAGTCCAAGTAAAATTCAAACAACAAGCACAAACGGATTTAGGGAAGAAAATAAATGGTGCAATTTGATTCAAATGAAAAACGAAGAAATTTGAACCGAACAATTGAAACATGGAAACATATGAATATCGAAATTGTAATAGCAACCACTAAAATGACTACTAGACATGAAAAAAAAATGTAGCACAACATGGAAGGACATAAAAGAGAATTGGATAGAGGAGAAGAATGAAATGACTGAAAAATAAAAAAAGCAAGATAAGAATCAACCTCTAAAAGTGGCTCTAATACCACTTGGTGCACTCCTAATGATGCAAAGCCAATGATCTCTTCGAAAGGTTTCTCCAAGGAAGAAGATGAAGGATGATAGGCTAAGATGAAGGTTGGAGGAGCCACCTTAGGAGGATAAGCCTAAGGAAGAATTGCTACAAGGAAAGGAGCCCTTGATGAAAGCCATTAGAAGTTCTCTCTAGCAGAAAAAGGAAGAAGACACTCAAAAGTAGAAAGCTCTCTCAAGTTTAATAAAATTCAAGTGTAAAATGTTTCCAACATGAAGCAACAAGAAAGGTCATCTCCTTCCAAAATTCAAATTCAAACATGAAGCAACAAAAAAGGTCATGTAAGAGAGATGGAGTGATGTGGCGTAACTACTAGGGAACAAAGGGGTCCCACTTGTCTCTCATGCTTCATGTGTGACTTAGGAGAGTGTGAAACAAGCTAGAGGGGTGTGGTTATCAAACCCACACGTCCACATGGTCCCAAAAAGTAATACACACATTCTACATAAAAGACTAGTTACACCTCCCTTCTAATTAAAAGGAAATAAAAGTCAAAATACAAGGCCAAAAGAAATACTAAATACACCTCCATGTACATGAAACTAAATGGCACCAAGTACAAGGTTAAAAATGAAGACTATGGCCTAATCTTGATGTCCAAAAGGTGAGGTCTTCCTTCCTCTCCTCTAGCCATGTCCTCCTCAATCCTCCTTGTCATGGCCCTTGTGAGAGGACCCTTGCTAGGGAGGATTGCACAAAAAATGATCAAAGATCCTTACAAGAGTGAGTGAGGAGTTATTTATAGGGGGAGGAATTGGACTTGGATGTCCAAGTAAGGCTACGGAAAAGAAAATGAAAAGATCCAAATAAGTCCCTAAAAAATAGGATCTATGTTCCCTTTAATTTGAATTTGAATTTTGGAGGGAAGTGACATGACACTTCTAAAATTGAAATTCAAATAAGAAGCAACAAGAAAAACCATGTAGGAGAGAGAAAGGTGATGTAGCACCACGTATGAGGGAACAACGGGGCCCACATGTCTCCTACATGCTTTATGTGTTGGTTAGAAGGGTTTTAGAAGCAATTATGGGTGTGGAAATGAATAACCACTTGTCCAAATCCTTCTAGGCCAAGCCCAACTAATTAACACACTCTACTAAAGGGACTAAATACATCTCCTAAAGAAAATAAAACCTATAGGCCAAAATACAAGGCCTAAAAAATCATGAAACTACACTCACTCAACAAACTACTAAAACTTCACAATTTATTTACATAAAATTATAAAATTGAGATTATGGCCATAAGGTCTTCATGAAGCTCCCTCCTAGTTATGTCCTCTTTCTAATCCTCCTAGCCAAGGTCCCTTGCTAGGGAGGAATGCATCACTGAGAGTGGCATGACAAGCGTGAGAGTGGCGCGCCGCAATGAGAGCAGAGCGACGGCACCACGAGAGTAAAGATGGCACAACAAGAACCACGCGAAGACCACGGCGAGCGTAACGAGAATCACGATGAGGATGATGAGGGTGAGTAAGAATAGTGATCGATGAGAGTGAGAAGCAATAGAGTTATAATATAATTAAAATTAATAATAAGTGATATTATAAAATGAGTTAACTTCTTCTATAATAATATCTATGTAAAAAATGTTACTATATTATGTTGATATTATTTATAGTAATTTTTTTTTAAATGTTATTATAATATATAAAATTTCTCTATAGTAACATTTTTAATAAATGTAACTAAAAAAAGCTACTAAAACTAAAAAATGTTGTAGCGTTAAATCATTTAAAGAAATAAAATTCACATAGATAAAAATAGATTTTGCGTGAATGATGAGCAATGTAAGTGATCATTTAAAGAAATAAAAGTCATATAAATACTAATAGATTTTGCATAAATGATTAACAAAGCAGCAGATCATGTAAAGAAATAAAGTTATATAGATACTAATAGATTTTGCTGATAAATGATGAACAATATAGCAGATTATTTAAAGAAATAAGTCTCATATACATACTAATACATTTTACATAAATGATGAACAATGTAGCAGATCATTTAAAGAAATAAGAGTCATATAGATACTAAAAGATTTTGCATAAATGATGAACCATGTAGCAGATCATTTAATGAAATAAGTCATATAGATACTAGCAGATTTTACATAAATATGATAAACAATGTATCAGATCATTTATAGGAACAAGAGTCATATAGATACTAATAAATTTTGCATAACTGATGAACAATGTATCAGATCATTTAAGGAAATCAAAAGTCATATAGATACATAAGGAAAAAAAATCTATAAATACGCCACATTTGAGAGGAATCCTCAAGTTCTCCTTACACACTCCTTCAAGTTTTATGCTCTCATTTTCTTTGAACAATGACTCCATTTCTCTTGTTTGCTTTGGTAATTGGTGCTAACTAATTGCTGGACTCAATGCACAGGTACCACAACAACTAGCACCTCCATCCTATGGAAACCATGCAACTATTTTGAGCATAGTTATGGTGGTGGTATCAGGGGCCTCATTCCTGCAACTGTACTTGTTTACTTACACATAGCTCTTAAGGTTAATTATCTATAAAAAATGTTTTATACTTTTTTTTGCTATAAAGTGTTGCTAGCAAACCTCTAAACAAAACCCCTTTTCATAAATAACAAACCGTTCTTACAAAGATACATAATACTTATAAATTGAAACATTAATTAAACTCTTCCTATGTACAACGTTGAATAAAAATAGTTTTCTCATGAATAACTTAAACCTTAATTCCTTAGTGATCTCCTTTCCATTAAGATAGTAGGTATTTGTTGAATAAAAGTAGTTCTTTAATATATTGGAACATTAATATGAATATGGTTGAATTGCAGGCTAAGGACCCAACAACATTTTTAGCAGATTATTTTGATGTGATTGTAGGAACCAGGGCTTGTGGACTCATCAGTGTTATGTTATCAGCCCCAAATTCATGTGACACCAATCGTCCTCTCCTTAGTCCCCCAGAAATAGTACAATTCTTCAAAGACAATGGACCTAAAATATTTGATAAAGGGTTTAACTATTGACCTTGCAACTGTGTCACAAATCATCAAAATTACAATATTTTATATTTAATTGAAAAGTTTGATATATTTTGTAACATATACCACCATGCAGGTTTGGGCTTCCACAATGTCCAGTGTATGATGGAAAATACTTGGCAGATTTAATTAGTAATGTATTGAAGGGAACACGACTGAGTCAATCACTGACAAAATTGGTGATAACAAGTTTTGTTCACAAGAAAATCAAACAAGTTACATTCTCAACCTATGAGGTTAGCATGGTATAGAAACTAATTGTGTATATAGAACCTTAGTTCTCGTTTAGACTGATTTCGAGTTCTATTTTTTATTTTTTATTTTGAAATGTATTTTATAAAACAAAAACGTGTTTCACAAAACTAGCTTTAATTTGGATTTTTAGTTATTTTTTAAACAATTTTCTTCCAATTTTCACTTAGTGGTGGTCACTGACTACACTTCCAAACAACCACCTCTGACTATCGATGACTGGTTGTTGATCACCAGTTACATCTCTGACCAACGGACATTTGCTATCTCCAACCTTCACTTCTACTAGCATTGATTCTCACTCCAATCTTTGGTCACCACAACTGTTTGGTAACCAGTTACATTTCCAACTAGCTGTCACCAAAATTGCTAATTCTAATCTCTATCTCCAAACCCGGTCACTGACGGTTGATTTTTAGTCTTTAAAGAAGAAAGAATCATGGTGTAATTAAGATCCATACTTAAATGCCACACTCGCAGATAATATGCCTTGCCACTTCAGCTGCACCAACTTACCTTCCAGCCCACCACTTTGAGAATATGGTGTTGAATTTTCTATGATTGATGGTGCTATGGTTGCTAATAACCCAGTAAATATTACGGACTTTAAATTAGAAAAATAATTATATATTTTTATCAAAATATTTGAGATAAACCAAAATATCTATATTAATTTATATATAACAAATATATGCAACAAAGCCTGTTTTACTTATTAGTGCACACTTATAGATGTTTTGTGGTTCCAGTTGGTGCTGCTTTATACACTACATTGTTTTGCCTTATAAAAAAAATTAAATAAAACAAGTGAGCAATATTAATGGAATATAAATGAACACTTATTTATATACAGTAATTCCAAAAATAACTCCAAAATATTAGAAAGACATAAAAGATAACTTAATAAAAAGGGAATAACTATAAGTAATCTTATTTTTTAGTTTCTTATTTTTGTTTTGAAATATCAAAATTTAAAGAAAATATGTTACTTTTTATTTTTTATTAACGACACTTCCATAAATATAGACAGATTTTTGTTTTATTTTACATTTCTAAAACAATGTTTAAATAATATTTATCAAATAATTATTAAAAACTATTTTTCAAAATTCTTTTAAAAAATTAAAACAAAATCAAACCCACCCTGATATAATGAGATGAAAAGTTTCAATATTGCTTGCTTTCTATATGGATATATGTTGTATGAAAAGTTTGACAATATCAAATTGAATTATGTTTAAGGCAATGGTTGTTGTGAGTGAAGGGATGAGCAGAAACAAATATGTTGCTATCTTTAGGAACTGTAATACCAATAAAAGATGGCACAAATCAAACAAGAGTTTAATTGGTATATTGTAAATATTTTTACACTGAAATTCAATCACAACCTTTTATTTATAGTAAATTTGTTGACTTTACTCATTAGTATTTTAAAAGTCAAATAAATTAAAAGTCATGATTGAATGTTAATATAAAAATATTTTACACTGACATTGTATACCAATTAAACTCATCAAACAATCTACATGTTTATTCACAAACCTTGACGTTGTTGGTGAGGCTATCTTTCATCCAAAATCAATACCTTGCCACAGTGTTCCCGGCCTCTCCCCTTTGGAAAACTATCTTCGAAATGAGGTATATATAAGTTTAGTTTATCAGTTTTTTTCCAAGAGTATTTCTATATTCTGGACGTGAAAGTAATTAAGAAATTTATTATTTTTTAAATAATTGGTTATATTATAATATTTTAATTATTGTCAATTATAATAAGTGTCGACCTATATTTGGATTGAATTTACTAAAAAGTACTTCGGAGAAAACTAATTTGATTTGTAATTTGATACATGAAACAGTTCAAAAAGAAAAAGAATGCTTCAATAATAATTTGTAAGTTACAAATTATGAAATTGATAAAAACAACTTTTTTAAGTAGAAAAAACTCTTTTTAAATTTTGACCAGCATTTCCAAACATTTAGTTTCTTTTCCCTATACAAACAGTTAGAATAATGCTTGTTTCATGTCATTTTTCCTGTGAAATTTTTTTACAGTAATTTCTTGCGGATCTTCAAGTAAAAAATAATCAGTCAAAAATATTGCTGCAAATTTTAAAAATCGCGCAAAAAATTTGCTACAGATATAATTTTTTTTTTTTAACAAAATTGGTAAGAGAATCAGTAGGTAATGTAAAATGAAAGTACTGAAATAACTTAAATTTAAAAGCAAATAATTGAATTAGGAAAAGGAAAATCCTTCTTAAAATTGCTTGCAGGTGAATCGAACTAAGCACTTTTCATACATTAAAAATTACTTAATTCTAACTTAGAATGGACTTTTGTTTGAATCAATGTTGATGATATTGATTCCTACTGTATCAGGCATATAACCTTGATCCATCGATGAAAAAATAGATAATGCGAATAAAGGAGAAAACCTGTTGAAGCAAAAATTTAAGAGGATGAATGTGAATACTTTTATCCCATATGAACTGCGCAACACAAATGCTGAAGTGCTTGAAAGGTGCTTAGCCTCTCTTTCTAGAGAAATTGAGATAATATTTTTACTACATATGACAAACATTAGTAGCATAAATTTTAGGTGAAATTATTTGTTGAATATATTGAGAATACTATAAAGATTAATTTCTAACAATATCATTCAATATTCACATTGCCATCTATAATAAATTTATTTGATGACTAGAAAAATTATTTTATATTAAAAATGATAAAATTAGGTTTAACGTAATTTTATAAAACTAGTTTGTAAGATGAAATTTAAATCTCATTTATATACTATTATTTGACTATATTATATACAACAACTCAAGGATAAACTTTAATACGATATTAAGAATGATGAAATTAAACTTAATTAACTTAATCCTACAAAATAAATTTATAAAGTAAGTTTTGCACTTCATTTAATATTATTGTTTGGTTATATCATTAATAATCTGGCATCTCCAATAAGTTTATATAATTTTTTTCTTTTCTATAATATTTTTTTATAATCTAATGGTGAAATAGTATTTTTAAACTTTATGAAGGTTTGCTGAGCAATTATATGCAGAGTCAGTTGCGTCTGAATAGAAAATCTAGCTATGTAAAACTGTTAACTCTCTTTCCGAGAAATTGAGCAACTTATTAAGCATCATTAATTAATAGAGGTATTTTAATAAATGTATGAATGACCTTAAATTATCTCCTGTGTTTCATTTTTGTATACCGCAATTATGTTAAGTGCTTTTTGAGGTTCTATGTAACTCCTAATTCCAAGCACCTTGAATCATGTTGTAATGCTTAAGCTTACAAAAAAAAAATGTTGTAATGCTTAATGCTTTTGAGTTCTATGTAACTTCTAAATATATTTCAAGTACTATGTATATATTATAGAGTTTAATTAATATATACTGTGAGTGTAAAGATTTTTACTCTACATTAAATTATAATTCTTTGTTTATGGTAAGTTTGTTGATTTTACTAATTAGTATTTTAAAAGTCACATAAATAAAAAGTTATGATTAACTGTTATTGTAAAAATCTTTTACACTGGTAGCATATACCAATTAAACTATATATTATATAAATGTGTCCTTGTTTTTCTTTTTTGTGTTTTACATGTCCACTCTAACCCATTTGTCATTTTTCACAAATTGTTGAGAATCAAATTAGATCACTAAACAAACCTATTATCAAAAAATGTAAAACAACAAAGTTGAGGGATGAAAAATGCACTGTAATTTTGAAGAAATGTAAGAGATGATGATTGGTGTAAGATGATTTTAGGGCTTATAAGATCAAAATAATCAAGTGTCGTTGTTTTGGCTTCTTTGCCTGTAATTCAACGATATTTTGAAATTAGTTACAATATATTTGGGTACAGTTTTTATTCTACGTATATTTATTGTGTGTGTAAAAACAAGATCACTTGAGAACAGTTAAATTATAAAGTTTTTAACTAATAAGTTGTTTGACGTTTTATTTTTTTCTTTTTCTTCAATCATTAATAGAAAAATACTCTTTTCCTATGTTTTTGTGCGAAAAAAGATTGCAAAATTTGCTACGGTTTTTCATGAGAAAAAAATCCACAGAATTTTCTAGGACTCGCGGAAAATATTTTACAAAAACTTCTTACGATTTTTCATAAAGAATAATACTTAGAAAACTTTTTTTTTGCTGATTTTAAAATGACAGGAAACTTTTCTGAGATTAATTTTCCTGTTTATCCACAATGATTTCATCAGGATTTCAAGATTGGTAGGAAATTTCATGGGAATATAAAATTGGCAAGAAATTTCTTGTGAATTCAAATTTGCACCAAACTTTTAAATATTTAAAATTAAAATTTACAATAAATATTGAATGATTAAAGGAAAAGAAAAAGGAAAAAGTTGTGCATTTGAATCTTTTATTAACAAAATTAATACATTAACAACTATTTGCATTAATTAATTTTTAAATATATAATAAATAAATAAATTTTAAATATTTAATATATCTGTAAGTCATGGCATGATTATTTTATTTGCTTACTAGTTTCTACCACGTGAATTAAACTAAATTTCTTTACTTAATTCAAATATATCACAAATTCCAATTGAGAATAAACATAATATAATTTTAGAAAAAAAAAAAAAACTCTATATCAAAATAATATAGCATGGCTTTCTAATCTCCAAAGACATTTGTAATTTTTCATTCTTTAACCATATTTATATAATTTTGTGGATACAGTGAATCATGTAGTTATCATTGATGTAGTGGGAGAAATATTGTTACCCTGGAAAAACATAAAAATCCATTATATTTAAATAGGTTTCAATTAGACAATAAGTTTTTGTATTTTACCTATGACTTGGTTCTACATTTGAAAAACATAAAATAATCATTGTATTGGAGAGACTTCAGGCCAGATTTATCATACACCAAATTTACTTGATATAGGATCTACCTTTGTTGTAGATCGCAATTCAAGGTCGAGTCAGATGCGGTTAGGTCTATTAGTCAAGGAAGAACCCATAGCGAGAAAAGTCTACATTATCTCTGACAAAGTAAAGGATAAACCCAGATTATTTTTTACTGTTAAAGATCTCTAAATCATAGGTTCAAACCCAAAGAAGTAACATATTATAAATAATAAAGCACATGTATAACTATGGAAACTGAATATCATATTACTTTTCCTGTTAACACATTGTATTTTTTGGTGCATTAGTCAACTCTATCTAATTTAAGCGTTGATGTGTTTTTGTAGGTACCACCCACTTGTGTTAACTTGGAGAAAACTGATGGATTAGAAGCTGAAAGTAGTACCGAGGAACACCTTGTCAGTGTGTGCAGGAACATATAAGATTTAAGATAATAAGCTATCACAACTTATACTTATACCCATTAATATTTGATCTCTAATAAAAATATTTATTAAGATTTATTACTATATTTAATAAAGTATTTATTAAGATATTAAAATATCAAATATCATTGTTTACTTTCTTATATTATAAATAATAGTTTTATTTTATTTGCCTTCAATTTATCACGGGTAGAGAAAAGTTTATATTAAAATATCAAACATCATTTTATTTGCCTTCAATTTTATTTGCCTTCATTATATAAGAAAAGTTTATATTACTAATTCTATTAGTCATAACTAACTAGAATCTATTAATGTGGTCCATTATAGAGTTATAGTAGTTTAATGGCTTAAAGTTTATACTTAGAAATTACTATTATTATTGTTACTATTTTAACTTTAATTTTATTGTTTGAAAAATATAAAAAAAACCCGAAATATAAAACCGCAACCTTTTAGCAAATGAGCATACAAACAAAAAACAAAAATAATTAATACTATCATAAGAACAAAATATGACACATCATATTAAAACTATTTGCTAGGATGCTTCAGCTACAAGGAATGGATGGTAGCAAAAAGTTATCAAAATGCAAAAAAACACTCATGTTGAAAAGAAAGTTAATATCATAAATTAAACTGACAATTACAAAAAAAACATAAAATAAGTGATAAGATAACAAAAGTAAAATAGCATGTAAATGGATATGAAAATTAAAAAAAAAAAAAACAAGGTAACAAGACATTCATGATAATGATGTAGGACAACAATAACAAATGAAAATAAAAAGTAAGATAAAAGAGGGGAATGAAGACTAATATAATCATACATGACAATACAAGAAGAATGTACATGGAACTTGCTAATATTGTTGGTCTCAGTTTGGAGGTCATTGTGTTATGCTACTTTGGAAAGGAAAGTGTCAATGATGTGTATACAGTATAAGAAAACATGAGAATAATGATTGGAAAATCAGTCAATATATGTATCAACCACTGATTCTGCTGTTGTTCCTAACTAGATAGTCTTTATAACATTGGTCATTAATTAAGGGTGACTAAATCTGCAATTGTAGTCCGTAACTGAATCTACAATTGAAATCAACAATTGAATCTGCAACTGACTCTACAACTACATATCAATGACTGATCTATGATTGAAAATGATTAAATTAATAACATAAGTGAGTGACTGAATATAAGCAACTGTTTCTGTAATTATTTTTTATATCCGTTATAGCTATTAATTTTGTATAGCTATATAAAACTTTTTATACTTAATTTACTAATATTTTTAGAGACTGAATTAGTGACTATTAAATATTTCAGTTGCTTAATCAATCACAAATTAGAACATTAATTTTTATTTTATTGAAAATTTCTAGTTAAAATGTAAAGTACATGTGTTTAATTTCTAAATACACATTAAGCAAATATTTGATAAAGATTTTGCTTTATAAATTTGTTAAAGCATGTATTATAACACATCCAAACAAGGTTTTGTAACATTTACAACAATTAATAAGGAATAATCTAAATATGATGATGAATGTAAACATCCATAACAAGTTTGTTTTATAGAATATATAAAAGAATAAGTGAAAGTCATTCAAACTAACTATAAAATCATTCACAAAAGTAGTATGTAACTTGAAGTTTATCAAAGCTAAATGTAAACATTTACAAAATTAGTAATGAATTTACTACTTAGATAATTTGTGCAAACAAAAGAATTTTATGAGTACTTCAATAGTTCAAATACTTGATAGGAGTAGTATAATTATAAGTACTTATACACGATGGAAAAATCATACTCAATAGAAGTATTGTATCTATAATATACTTACAAAAGTTTGACAAAACAAAATGTGTAATTTTGGGCAAAAAAAATACACAATACATAATTGCATGCCAAAAGAATTAATGTGCAATACTCAACAAATATTCTTAACTTCTGTTAAAGATGTCTATTAAGATACATAATTTCATACCAAAAGGATTAATGTGTAATATACTTATAAAATTTTATGTATCTCAATCAAAATAGGACAAAAATAAATAGCAAATTCCTATAGAGTATGTCATTTGATAATTAAATGTACATAAAGATACATGACAATACAAATAGATAAGTCTCAATATATAACACAATATTATATACTTTCATTAATCCTTAATATACAAAAAAATATTAGGATTTTCATTAAAAGTTCTAGTAACAGTGGAATTATAACTTTATGAAATAATAATAAAGGTGATTAAAACTCACTATTTTTTTACTTAATGATTCATTATCAAAAAATATAGTAGAATAATAAATAATTAATGACAGAAGTTGTTAAAAAAGTACACAAAAAGAAATACGTGATAGACAAACTAACATAAGACTAACAAGAAGTGTTGAAGTTGATAAAATAGTACATTTTGGTAGTCCCATATTGTTCAAGGTATTTTGGAAGAAGTCCCACATCACTTGGGATGAACAAACTATATAATGGATTTAAGTTCATGATATCAAAGTGCACCAGTCAAAAATACTTTAAGCTTGTATTTGACTTTTCTTATACTATGGCAGTAGAATGTTGTGAGGTTTAGTTAACTGACTTGATTTGGAAAGTGTGGATGTATTGAAGACTAGAGATAGTAATCTATGCATTGTGAAGATTTTTACATAATGTTATTTTTTGTTTTTCATTAGACAATGATCATGGTTTTTTCTCCAATTTTGGGATTTTCACGTTATATTTTTGTGTTATTTATTTTATCTAAATTCTCTATTTAAAAGGATAATTTTCAAAGGGTAATTATGTCTTTTACACAACAGTGGTATCAGAGCCTATGGTTAACTATATATTCTTAGTATATTTTGTGGTTGTATTATAGTCTGATCTTCCACATCTAGAAAGAGTAATGTCTTTTCCAAGTGTTGTCAAATGTGACATAGAAAAGTTTGATAGAAGGATGAGTCATTGTAATGGATCCATATATGTACACGGGCATCAACTAACATTGATGCAAGGTGTATGTTGATTGTACATGGACATTGGTTGACATTGATTCAATGGGTAAGGCATGGAGAAGGATGAGTCACTGCTAGCGGATCTACAATTGCACACAAGCATTGGCTAACATTGATGCAAGGTGTATGGTGATTGGACATGGGCATTGGTTTGTATTGATGTAGGGTGTGTGATAAAAAAAGAATTCTTGGAGTGGATTAATTCCAAGTGAATATACTCTTTATGATAGAATATGATTGTTGAAGTTGATAAAAGAATACATTTTGGTAGTCATACATTGTTCAAGGTATTTTGGAGGAAGTCTCACATCACCTGTTATGAACAAGGGAGTGGATGAATTATGCTATATAGTGGACTTGAGTTCATAGTATGAAAGTGCACTAGTAATAAACACTTTAAGTTTGTATTTGACTTTTCTTATATTCTTATTGTAGAGTGTTATGAGGTTTGGTTAAATTGCTTTGGAGAGGTTTTCTTAGTATTTGGACAGTGCACTAGCCTATGCGTTGTCAAGATTTTCACATATTATTAGACAATAGTTGTTGTTTTTTCTCGAAGTTTTCACGTTATATTCTTGTATTATTTATTTAATCAAATTTCTCTATTTAAAAGTATAATTCTCAAGGGATAATAACATCTTCTTTTACTTAACACAAGGAGACTACGTAGGTGATAAAAATTTAGAACAACAAAATTACAACTTAAAAAAAAAAAAAGAGAGACAAAATGAAAATAGTTTCAAGTTTTTTTGGTCATACCACTGGTACTGGTGGATCTAAAACATTGAGATTTGATTTGGTATATACAATCCAAAATTATCTTACATATAAAATGAGCTTATATAATAAGTAAATGACAAATAATGCAACAAGTTGTGTGCAGAAAGGTGTCATAAAATGCGATGCTTAGATTCTATTTCTAATGGAATGCAATGCTAAGATTCTATTTCTAATGATGAATGATTTCCCCCTTGATTTTTGTAAAGTTTTATTTTATTTTATTGTTTTGTCAATTTCACTAACCACACCTACCAATTTCTCTTTGTTTTTTATTTGGTTTAGTCTATTAAATTTGATTAACAACCTATAACAAAACAAAGGTGTCATGAAAGGAAGCAAACACCACTGATTTTGAAATTGTTATGTGTTTTTTAATGACCATATCTTATGAAGCAAAAATCTCTTAAGTTCTGCATTAATGAGTAAAAATACAATAAAGTTAGTATATTAAATATCTTGAAAACACAAATAAAACACACGATAGATGCATTTCTCCTTTTAATTACTTTTCAAATTCCTAATAAGTCAAATCTCTCACTCCCTAATTAATCAAAATTAGTCAAAAATTTCTAATCAACATTGCCTCTACCTAACCTAACGTTCTTTTTAGGGTCAAACATCAACAAGTTTCAAAACATATAAATCCATTGGTTACAAGAAGGAAGATGTACCTTCTCTGGCGTAGAGTGGAAAGTGTTATCAGTATGGTAAGTCTCACACATGATTTACTTTTCAGTCAAAACAAGTATAAAAAAGAAGGAAGATGTTAAAAAAATTGAGTTCATAAAAATAAGTAATAAATTATGGGAATTATTGTAATAATTTTAGATTACAATTTTCTTTTCTTTTTTCTTTTTTATCACTTTCTACACAACGAATAACTTTAATTTTCAATCTATTTAATCTCTTTCTTTCCTTTTCTTTCCTCACAACTAAACCAAACCAAGCCTAAGAAAATTGTGAAAATAATGCCTAAATATTTTTGTTATCAAATGCAATGTTTTTCTATTTTAGTTATTGATTGTTATAAAATAATAATTTTTAAAATATGAGAGAATTTTTTTTTATATGTAACCAGTGAAAATAAAGAACTGTGGCGCTGTTTTTTATTTGTTATATTTTAATATTAAAGAGAAAGAGAAGAATTTGACTTGTGAACCAAAATCATTTGAAAATTTCACTTTATGTATTTTATGTGTGTTTACGTTTCTATAAAGTTATTATTGTATTTTAAAATTATTTATTTATTTTTAATAATCTCTTACTATGACATGTGTATTTTTATTTTTATTTTTACTGAATAATCTCTTTCTTACGTCTCTATAAATATTAGTTAGTGTATGATACTATAATATTTTTACTCATTAAGTGTAACACAGTTTTTTGTAACACGTACTCTTAATTAGGGTTCATTAGAAATCATAGCATTAAAACATAAAGTCAATAAAATGGAGATGTGAGCCACTGAAATTTGTAATTTTTAATATTTTTTACAAATAATAGACTACTATAAAGTAATTTAATTTGAATAAAGTAATTTTTCTCACAACAACTAAAGTGAGTTAGTTTGGTTTAGAAGCTGAAGGATAAAAATGATATGATTGTTATGATCACCACCAAAAGTTACAATATAATCTCAACAGATACAATTAAACAAAATATTGTATCAAATGATGGTTATAAAATAATTAATATGATGGTTATATTTTAATTAATATAATTACAATTAAATTTAATTAAAAATGAAGTCTAGTTTCTTTAAGATTATTTCTTGAAGTAATATTTTTTTAAGATGACTTATAAAAATTTTTAAGATGTTTGTTTGAATTTTTTTCAAAAATCTAGAATTAGAAAATAATTAATTTTTTTGTTTTTTTTAAGAAACAACTCAAAACTACTTCTAAAAAAAATATGCAATAGAAGAAAGAGAAAATCTTTAAAAAAGGTGAAGCTTTATATTTTCACAAGAAAAAATTATTTTATGATTACAACTAAACAAAAATTTACTTTTCATTACACAAGAATCTCTAAAATAAAATCAATTTTTTTAAAAAAAATTAAAAAGTGTTTTTTGTAAGCACAATCAAACTGACCGATAATTTTACAAAAAATGATTCGTTGGAAATCATTAATAAATTTCATATTTTGTAAGTTTTTTAAAATTATAATGATAAATAAAAATCTAGAAAATAAATATAAAAAAAATCTACATCTAATTTTTATCCCATAAAAACACAATTATAGTAAAATAAATGCAAGAGAAAGAAAGAATGTGAAAACAAAACTGAAATCCAAATGGGTGAAATTGAAGTGTTTAGAGCATATTGCAACAACAAAATCTAAGTTAGTAATTTTACTTTCCCCTTTCTTGGTTCAAAATAAAAATAATGTTACATATAAGAGAAAATTAATTAGTGATGCAAGAAAAAATAAGCAAAATAAGAAAGTTGAATTATATAAGAAAATTCAATAAAAAAGTTGAATAATTGCTCTTATATCTCAGTTTATAAGAAAATAAAATAACCAAAAAAGGAAAATAAAGTTGAATAAGAAGAAGAAATAAAAGGAAAAGAAATTTGAATAAGAAGAAATAAAAGAAACAAAGATATTAAAGCAAATTAGAATTTATACTACTTACTATAACAACAACAAAAAAAAAAAGAAGATAAATGCAGTAACAACAAAGATAAATGATAAATAGCTTGTGGGTAGAGATAGTGGTTAAGAACAATATTTAGAAAACAAAATAATGAATATATTGTGTGTAGAGGTAATGTTTGAGAAAGATATTTAAGGAAACAAAATAATAAATATTTTGTGTGCAGAGAGATAATGGTTGAGAACGATATTTGAGTAAACAAAAAAATGAATATCTTGTGTTTAGAGGTAGCAGTTGAGAAACATATTTGAGAAAACAAAAATAATAAACATCTTGTGTGTAGAGAAGTAGCAATTGAAAAAGATATTGGAAAAAGAAAAATGAATATTTTGGGTAGAAGTAGGTGTAAAACTGAGACTAATTAAGAGAGTTATAAAATGGGAAAACAAACTAATCAACTAAAGTTAATTGAAAGAATGAAAGATATTCACATAAGAGAGAGGGTTAGTTAGTACAAGAGTATTATTTAAAACACCGAAACATTAAATTCTCTTTATGGGTTAAAAAAAGTAATCAATGATTTTATATGTGGTCTTACACTCTTACAAATAAAAAACCATTATGCGAGGGTGGTTTTTATTCAGAGTTTAAGGTTTAGGATTTGAAAGATTTAAAAAATAATTTATCTACATCATATATAAAGAATTTAATTAATATATTATTAGTGTAAATATTTTTTATATACACTGTCAGTTTAATTGATATACACTATTAGTATAAAAATTCTTCTACACTAACAATGTATACCAATTAAACTCATATATAAAACCGTTTTAGATATATAATAAATGTCGTCATGAAGATATACATTATTATAGGAATAAATGAGTGTTACGGACTATGTGTAAATAAAAACTACCCAATCCAAATAATTCAAAAATCTTGTGTGGTTGTTTACTTTTGTTAAATTGTGTAGATTTTTTTAACCCCAAATTTAGTTAGAAAAATGGAAGTAATATTTAACTGCGGATGTTAAAAAATAAAACATTTGTAAAGATAGAAAAATATCTCTAATTGTAAAATAATACTTTGAATAATTATTAGGATTAAATAAGTATTGGGTTTCACTTGGTGAATTTTGCCTTGAATTTCCTTTTTCTTTTCTTTTTTTTTTTGAGTCCTAATAAATTTTTAATTTTTTTAGTCCTACATGTGCTATCAATACCACTTTTTAATTTTAAATAAGTATTGGGTCAACACTGAAGTGCTTTATGACCCAAGCAAAAATGTTTATTAGAAACCTAACATTAAAAAAAAAAACTTAATTTATTAAAAACCAAAATCAAAATAGGGTAATATGTTTGGAACCCGAAATTTAAGACTAATTATTAAGAGTACTAATAATTTGCAAATGAATTTTTGTTTCTATAAGTTAGAGACGGAATCCGTTACAAGATTATAATTAGAGTTTAATTGGTATACATTACTAGCGTAGATTTGTTTACTTTACTCATTCCTACTTTAAAAGTCACATAAATATGAAAAGTCATGTAAAAATCTTTTACACACTGACAGTGTATACCTATTAAACTCTCATCATTAATTAAATGTCATTTGTGTCATTATTTGTATAGTGTACTCTTCTGTTCATTCTTTGTTTTTTTTTTTTTAGTTTAATTGGTATACTCTGTCAGTGTAAATATTTTTACACTGACATTCAATCACAATATTTTATTCATGAAAAATTTGTTAATTTTATTCATTACTATTTTAAAATACAATTAAATTCTTCTCTTCTTTTTTCCTCTGAATACTAGTTTCTTCAACATTCCTTTTCTTCCTTATAAAGTACTCACTTTTAGTGCACAATCTCAAAATGGTATTATACATTTTAATCACCATATGATAGGAGGAAATACTAACATTTAGCTTAAAAAAAAAACTCTTACATTCATTGTAGCAAAAGGAAGAAATATTAAATTTGTTATGTTTACAACTTATAAATTGAAACCAGATGCATTGTAACTTTAATGTTACGCAGCATTTATTTATTGGATTTGTTTTGTTTACATATATACTCAATGTACAGGGAATCAAAAAGCAACATATTGGCATTACAAAGAAATTGATGCAGTTGCCATACCACTAGAAAATGACATTACAAACTAATGTCTTATTGATAACTATTATGTAACCAAGAAAAGCATTGAAACTATTTTAAGTAAAGTACAGTGGAGCTACAACATGGATGTAGCCCTATTATTTTATTATTTTTAAGAGAAAAAAAAAAGGATTGCGTTCCATGTAGAAAAATTTTACAAACATTCAATTACAACTCTTTATTGATGGTAAGTTTATTTGATTTACTAATTAATAATTTAAAAGTCATACATATAAAAAATTGTAATTGAATATAAGTGTAAAACTCTTTTACAAAGTTAAGACATCTTTAATGTAGCATCTTTAATAAGTATCTTAAACCAAGATTCGACATTAGGAAAGATCTACTGTTAAAGTAGAAATTGGAATCTCGAATATAGAGATGAGGGTTTTGTACAAGATGCGCATGCTCATTTCCTTTATTTAGTGTATATACATATTATTTCTTAAACGTGCATGCTCATTATATTTTATTAACTATGCATTTTATTTTAAATATAATATATTTATTATTATTTATTAATTTAATTAATTAATTTTACCTTTTAAAATAAATTTAATATTTTAACAAAAAATAAATTATAAATAAAATTTAAATAGTGAAGTTCATTGCCATACTCATATAGAATATCCTACAATTCTAAATATAAGATATTCTATTAGGAAAAAAAAAGAAAAAAGAAAAAAATCTTAAGACAATGTAACATTATAGAGTCCACATAAAGATGTTTTAAAATCTCAAAAAATCTAGGAATAAAAATTATACTAATTAAATTCTATTTTTAAACTGTCATAAATTATCTTACAAAGGTTTGTTCACTTTCATAATATAATTCATAAAAAATTTTCAATAATAATAACTTTCTTTCATGTCTCTAACCAGCCAAAGCCACATCCCAGACCAATAAAACTCGGGTAGTGACAAAAACCTATGTTATAGACCGGAAGAATGAAGGAATCAATCGGGTTTAGGATTGTAAAAAGGTAAAAAAATCTTAAAATACTAGTCTGTGACTCCAATTTTGTGAATCTTATGTAACATGCCGCAAGAGCCTAGTGCACGTTGGCTGCCATTATATTAGTGCACCAGACCTGCAAGAATTGGGAGTGAAATAATAATTGCATTTTCGTTGAAAACCAATACATTAATAACTATATATTTCAAAACTAACACTGTGAACATTTTACATGCATGATAATTTACTTTTGCTAACAATTCTACTTTCACAGCACCATAAATATATTTTCAATGCTCCCCTTTTGTTGCTTCATGGTTATACAGAACAATTGAGTATGTTTTTCTCTCCATAGACGGATATCAGAACAAACACTCAACAACCTGTGGTATAGAAAGATTTAGAAAAGCCTAAATATATAATAAGAAATAATATAAGGATGAATACATGAGCGCACATATTTATAAAAGCCTAAAAGGTTAGCATATAACTTATTAAAACTTTAAAAATAAAATATTAGATAATTTCATAATTTTGATATAGTACTTTTCCGCAAACACGTTTTAGTGTTTTTGTCAAACATTTGTTAAATTTGCTACCTTAATGGGGCGCTGTTCAAGATTATTAATAATGAATATTTATATTCATAAGATAATTTACAACAGCAGATCCTCTAATGGAGAATAAAAATTATTGCAGCACTAGAAAAGAGTACAATTGAAAACGAATATAAACTTAACATACACCTTTTGAAAGGAATAATTTTGTAAGAAAATTCACTTTTTCACTAAAAAGAATACAACCTGTAACTTCTACACATAAAAGAAAATTGTTTAAAAAAAATATTAAGGGCTTGATTGGTTTGATTTTTTTTTTTTTTAGTTTTTAAAAAGAGTTTTGAAGAATAGTTTTCAAAAACTGTTTTCGAGAAAAAAAAAAAACTTGTTTGATAAGTGTTATTTGAAAACTGTTTTGAAGATGTAAAAATGGAAGAATTTGTTCATATTTATTAAAATTTCATTAATGAAAAGCAAAAAACAACATTTTCTGATTATATTGGAGTTTTCAAAATAAAAATAGAAAACTGAAAGACAAAACTACTTTTAGCTATTCCTGTTACTAGAACTGTTTTTTAAAATTGTTTTCAGAAACATTACCCAAATAAATTTTTTAGTTTTTAAATACAAATACTAAAAATAGTTTTGTAAAAATGTTGCCCAACAAACACTAAATTTTCAATTCTCTTAGTTATATATGTATTAAATTAGCACCAACATTTCATAATTTGTTCATTTTTTTTTTAATTAAGGGAAGAAGTCAATAAGAATAATGATATATATATATATATATATATATAAACTGAAATATAGAGAGGATTGAAATAAGGATTAAAAAGGTTTTTGGGAGTTCCCTTCACAACAATTTAAAAAGATCAAGGTACACTCATCTCCCAATTCATGCAAACCCTTGAGTTCAAACACATGTTGTTATGAAACCATAGGTATCCATGAACTAGCAGCAGAGATTTACCGTCATATCTTTTCAGAATTGTTGTAAAGGGAACTCCAATTTCAGCTTGCTACCAAATACCTTAACACACTATGTTAAAATATAAGGAAGAAAGAAGTTTTGGTTGAATTACCTAAGCCTGAAAAACCCCATTTATATAGGGTGGAAAATAGGTTTGACTAATTTGGAACATTAAAATCGCCAATTGACATATTTATTGTATTAATTGTAAAATTGTAGCTAATTAAAAATATCTTAAATTTCTATTAACTTTACAGATATGTTGTTTAATCGTGTGTATCATCACAACTAAGTCGTGCAACATTATTTATGGATTATTGTCATTGGGTGACCCTATTATCTAATTACAACCTATTATATATAATAATGTTATTGACTATTTATTGTTAATATTGGTCTTCAAATTATTTTCTCAAAGATATATATATCATTATATTTGCTTTTCTACTTTTACCCAAAAATAATCCTTGTAAAATTTATTTGTATGTAGTTCTAACATTGTGAAAAAAATAATTTCGAAAGAGGTAAATATAATTTATCTTTATGTAGATTAAAGTATCATTATATTAGCTTTCTACTGGTGTCCCAAAATATTTTATCTTCTGAAATTTATTAAAGGTAAATATAATATCAGTCATGTTTATATTTTTAAGATGTAATTTATAAATTAAATGTAATATTTATCAAACCAAGGTATATTTCAATTTATAAAATTAAATTATTTTTTCATTAATAATACACAAAATAATATAACTAAAATGAAAATTTATCATCCCTTAGTCCAATTTTTTAATTGATTATTAAAAATCTAAATTGGCTAACCTTTTACATTTACATTACACATTAATTTAATTATTATCATGATTGTATGAGAAAAAAATTTATTACATAAATTAAATACTGAATTAAATTAAAATACTTAAAAACAGAAATTTAATTAATGGAAACTTAGTTGTCATCCATGCATCTACTAAGCTTCTTACTACATTAATGATTTTGGAAACAAATTTATGGAATTATCAGATATATTAAATACATATTTTTCTCTAGAAGTAATTAAAATAAAATTTTAACTTGTTTTAAAGGAGAACATAAATATATTAGCCTAAATACTAAATGTATCATTAAAAATTTTTACTCAGTTTTCCATAGTAAGGTAATGTATAAAATTTATTTATTTAGTTTGAATAAGGTAATTTTATTAACATCGTAACGGAACCTCAAATCTAGCATAATGGTGGTTCTTCTCCATGATATTTCATATGGTGGTACTTCATATTAGGATGTCAACAGGGCGAGGCGGGGCGGGTTTGCCCTCCCTATCCCTGTCCCCGAAAAATACAAGGCGGTGGTGGAGTGGGTATAAAGAAGGAGAATATGAAATTTTAATCTCTGTCTTTATGTTCTTGGGTATTTTCAGATACCCTTTATATTATTTTTTATAATTTATATTTAAATTTACTTATAATTTATTAAATAAATGACATGTTAATTTATTAATTATATTTAATTTATTAATTATTAAATAAATTATATGTTAAGTTATTAATTATATTTTAGTTTTAATTATCCACAAGAGGGTGTAGATTTGTACACAGATATGTGAGATTTTGTTTAAAATATAATTATACGTAAAACATAGAAGTGGGGCTAGGGCAGGGGCAAGGACATGGGACCAACAACGCGGGTTTTCTCCATCAAAATTAGGATAGGGATAGGGCAGTACCTATAGGGACAGGTATGATTGTCATCCCTACTTCACATAACTTCTTTTTCGGTCAGAACCATTCGATGGTCAGAACCGTTAATGGGTTGCCTTTTTCTGAGATACTCAGTTGCTTTCAGATCAATGACTAACCCCACAAACTAATACAAAACTTTTTAGTGTGTGTTTTCATTATCTATCCATCCCATAATTGCAATAAAAAATGCTTAATGTGGAGTTCTTAAGATATGTGTCCTATCGAAAAGTAGACATGCCTTATTAGTATAGGTAGTACATATTAATTCATTTAACTCAGTATCATCTCTACAGTCTCACACTTATACAACCTATCAATCCTATAATACAATCCCACCAAGCATGGATCTTAGCTAGGATGAATAAAAGGAAGATATGACAAAGATGTAGCTTATTGAAGAATTTTAAGTCGTAGTCTTAAAAATTACTTGTAAATATTTTGTATTGTTTAGTAATTAGGTAGGTGCATTTATCCTTTTGTGAGGCCTTGTATTTTTGGCTTATTCTCTTTTATTTTGACCTAGGGGTGCCATTAGTTATTTATGTGAAATGTATGTTAAAAGGTGGACCTTTTTTAGAACAAATAGATGTGTGGTTTTGATTTTCACACCCCTTGTTTGATTTTCACACCTCTCTAGCATCCACATAAGCATGAGTAGCATGTGGAGCCCCCTTGTCTCCTGCAAGTGGCGCCAATTTTGAATTCAAATTCATTAATTTGAATTTGAATTCAAATGAGGGAGCCAGATCTGCATTATTAGGATCTTGTGAGTGAGGGAACTAAATGCATTTTATTAAAGGTTTGTTTCACTAACTAATTATAGGTAACTCTCTTAGTCTCTCATGCCCAAACTAGCCTAGATTCTCTTTAAATAGAACCCATCCTCTCTTGTATCATTTTAACACTCTGATGAATAAAATTAGACTCCTCTTTGTGATAGCATTATTCTTAGAGTGTTCTTGAGTTCTCTTCTTTATGACAGTTCTTCTTCATGGATTTTATCAAAGGTTCATTCCCTTGTGATAAGTTTCACCAACTCCTTGGCTTATCACTATAGAGTGGCGCCAATTCACTACCATTTTCTAGTCCTCCACCTTCATCTTCTACATTCGAACCTCTTTAGAGCAAGATTAGGGGAAGAGCAGTCAAGGACTATATCATATAAAATTTTGAATGAATTTAGAGAGTGAAGGGTAGAAAATAGTAAAATAAGAAAAGAGAGAGATGCAAGAGAGAGGAGAAAAGAAGAGATAAGAAATAAAAGAGGGGGAGCTAAGAGAAGAGAAGAGGCGTGAAGAGAAAAAGAGAGAAAGAAAATAGCGAGATGAAAGAAAATTGTGAAGAAGAGAAGAGAAAGAAAGAAAGAAAAGAGAAAGAGAAGAGAGAGAAGAAAAGAAGAGAAAGAGAAGGAAGAGAGAAGCGGAGAAGAGAAGAAAGAGAGAGAAAGATAAAGAGAGAAAAGAAATAGAGAAGAATGAGAGGTTATAGGTCTAGTCCCACAAATTCTAAGGCGAGTAGTGAGAGTGATTATTTGAGGAACATGATAGAAAGGGGAGACCTAGAGGGAGGAAAGACCAAAATAAAAAAATAAATCTCCCACCTTTCCTTGGAAAAGATGATGTGGAACCCTACCTTGATTGGTAAATGAAGGTAAATCAACTCTTTACTGGCTTCCAAGTGAGTAAAGAGAGAAAAGTGTCATTAGCAACCCTTAGCTTTCAAGGATATGCTATTTATTGGTAGACCACTTTACTTAATGAGAGGAGTCGCCATCATGACCTCCAATTTCTTATTGAAATGATTTAAAGGGGGCTATGAGGCAAAGGAACATCCCCTCTTATTATAAAAGAGAACTCCTTGATAACATTCAAAGACTAAAACAACACAATTTAAGTGTTGAAGAGTATAGACAAAACATAGAGCTTTTCATAATTACGGCGGGAATTAATGAAGAGACTAGGTCTACCCTTACTAGGTTTCTAAGTGGCTTGAGTCTTGAGATAAGAGATAAAGTTGAACTCTTGCCATATAGAGATCTAGATGATTTGGTTCAAATTTTCATCAAAGTGAAGCACCAACTGAAGAGGGGAACTTCTTTAAAGAAGGACTACTCTACCATTTTTCCCACTTTTATGCAAATAAGGACCAAATCAAGGGGAGCTCTTCCAAGAGCCACCCTAAAGAAGAACCTATCACAAGCATGCATGAAAAGAATAATCATGTGCATTCTATAGAGAACTACCTACTAGCTCTTCATCTAAGACTAGTACTATTAAGTGTTTAAATGTCTGCGACATTGTTTTCCAATGCCCCACCAAAAAAACTATGATCATAAGGAGTCAAGACATTGAAAGTGAATCATCTTCCTCTTCTAGTGAGAGTGACGAAGAAGAGATGAGCATGCATCATGTTGAGGATTCTTATTCTTGTGATGTTAATGGTTAGAAGGCATCTTGGAAGCCAACCTTATAATCTCAGCCATTTTCAAAGAGAGAACATCTTTCATATAAGATGTAAGGTTTTTGACAAAACATGTTCTCTAATTGTAGATAGTGGCTCATGCTAGAATTGTTGTAACACAAGGTTGGTAGAAAAGTTGTCCTTGACTCCAATTCCTCGACCTAAGTCTAACAAACTTCAATGGTTGACTGAAAGTAAGGAATTGGTAGTCAACCAAAAGTGAATATGCCCTTCTCCATTGGGAATTATAATGATGAAATCCTTTGTGACATAGTACCAATGGAGGCGGCTCATATCTTATTAGGGAGGTGATGAAAATTTGATAAAAAAGTTATTCATGATAGTCACTCTAATGAGATCATCCTAACCCACATGGACAAGAAAATTAAGTTGTATCCTCTTTCACCAATCTCAAGTGGTGGAGGATCAACTTCTTTTGAAAAAGAAAAGGGATGAGGCAGAGAAAAACAACAAGAAAAACAAGCATGCATTGATAGTTGATAGGTTGGTATCAAGAGCATATACCAAATGATGCATATAGAAGATGAAGGTGGAAAAGGTATAAAATGTAGTGTGATCAAACTAACTATACCCCTAAAATCCCAAGGACACAAGGGCACAAACTATGAGCCTAAAATGTCTAATTATTTTCAAAACAAGGGACCATATCCTAAACTAAGCTCCTTCAAGCTTCATCCAGATCATGCTCCTCCTTTATTACTCTTAGCTTAGTTCCTTATTAGGCAGAGTTGCATCATTACCTTACAACCTGCCATGTGTATTGGAATTAAAACATTTGTCATTTGATTGTAATATGGTGTGCTAGAATGCCTTTTTCAAGGCATAATGTTTTTGTTAGTGAATTGTAATCTCTAATACCCATTTCACATGAGAAGCTATGTTACTATTATATTCCAACACAAAACCAATCACAGGGTATATTAATCTCAACTCAAATTTTGTCACTTGTATTAGAAGGTTAATATTTTTAAAAAAATAAAATAAAATTCAGAGAAAAAGCTATGACGCTTCAGTACAAAGTAATAATAAAAAGTGTATAAATTCAATGGCACACTTTCTTGTAGTTAATTCAGTCTAAAAGTCAATGCAAGTAAGAAACAAATTAATGACACAATACATTTGGTAGTTTTATGTATGTAGTTTATTAAGATCACTGGACAATAAATTTATTTATAGGATCCCTTGTCATTATGGTTGAGATGAGCTTTTGCATTAGCATCAAAATATTATTTTCATCATTTAAATATTTGTTGCAATTGTCACATATTCCTTATTAGTAGTAGAAAAAATTGCTCTTAACTCTGTTTGTGAGCATTTTTCTTTCCTAGCAGTTGCAATAATTCAATGTAATTGTAGAGGTGCACTTTTAATTTGTTATTAGTGCAATAGCTTATTTTTCTTATTTCTTTGTTGAACTAGTGCGGTTGAATTAAAGTTTTGTTGATTATGATTTCTACTTTGAAGCTTCAAATGTGGGATGTAATTTACTTGAAGATATAATCATTGGATTCTGGTTATTAATTTATAATTTAAAAAGATTAATATTGCAATATAAGAAGTATTTTTTTATAAGCTAAAAATTTTATTGAAGAAATCAAAATGAGAAAGCATAAGAAATGCCTTTGTCGTTAAAATACAAAGCATAAAAACAAGAGAAATGAGATTGTTACATCAATTTATAGAAAAACATGGATTCATGACTACTCAGCATGGGAATGAGATGTAACTTTAGCTGTGTGACACCACTCCCAAGACTAAAATTGGGTGCTCTGCACAAGTTGATGAATATCAACTCTTTGATTCCTGAAGATGGCCCCATTTCATGTTTTCCAAATAGGCCATATTCCCACAAACCAAACAAAAGACCAAGCTCTTCTTAGTTTTTGTTAATGGTCAACAAGGCCCAATAACTTATGACAATGACTCCTAACCTCATTAGGGAATATCGAAAAGATCCTACACCAACCGCTCAACATCTGCCATACCTGATACACCTTAGGACAATTAGAGAAAAAATGAACCCCTGTTTCTAGCTCATTGCCACACATTCCACATAACCATTCCTCAAGTTGAACTGTTGTTCGACGAACCACATTGTGCCTAGTTGGAAAATTATCCACATCCAGCTGCCAAACCAATAATTGAATCTTTGGGACTTTTTTGCCTAAAGAAGTTTGAAGAAATTATTATGATGAAGTTGAGTATCTCCCTTTAGTACCTTATAAGCGGATCTCACTGTATATTGACCTGAACTGTCCATATCCCACACTCATCTATCATGGAACCCTGTTTCAACTAGACTCCTTCTAGGTTATGATTTAGCTTCTTTAGCAATTCGACACCCATACAAACAGATGACATCTTCAAGCCCAATGCCACCCATGTCAAGGCGTTACATTTCTTTTACTAACACACCCTGATTTTGGGCTAAATTGTATAATATGGGATAATAAATACAAAATTCCTTATCTCCTAGTCACTGCTCCTTCCAGAAAAGATTGTTGCTACCATCACCTAATTCACGCCTCATATGACTTGACCACAACTCCCCTAAACCCTATCACTCTTGCTTTAGGGATTGTAAGTCCTTCCACCATTTCAAAACTTTACTTCCTCTTACTTCCCATTCCCCATCCATGCAAATATTTAGCTCTCAACTCTCTGGTCCACACACTATTCGATTCCACTATAAGACGCCATTTCCACCTACCTAGTAGGGCTAAGTTAAAAGCCTTGATATCTCTCAACCCCAAGTCGTCCGCATCCTTGTCCCTACATACATTATCCAAGACACCCAACTCACTTTTTTTTTTATCCCTCTTCCCACCCCATAAAAATTAGAAAACAAAGATTAGAGTTTAGAGATGATACCTTGTGGGGCTTTGATGAGAGAAAGAAAGTAGATTAGCAACACGGATAAGACAGATTTCAAAAACTAAATGCCCTGTTGAGGATAAATGTATACTTTCTCATGAAGCTAAATAAAGTTTTACCATCTTTAACACGGGGTACCACGTCGCGATCTGAGATGGGAGACCTAGATATTTAAAAGGCAGCATCACCACCTTACAATTTAACAACATTGAAGCTATTTTAACCCATTCTTGCTCCACATTCACCCCCAAATAGATTGCTTTTATGGAAGTTGACTTTTAGCCCCAACACCAGGTTAAAATTTTGCAACACCGCTTTGACTACCTCAATGAACCACTAATCATGTTTAGTCAAAAACAAGGTATCATTTGCAAACTAAAGATGTGATATGGCAACCCCTTTCAAGTTGTATCCTTTCCACATCCCAGTAGACATTATTGCCTTGACAATTTGACTTAACCCCTCTATGGCTATGAGAAACAAGAAAGGTGATAAAGGTTCACCTTGCTTAAGGCCTCTAGACATGCCAAACTCCTTTTTTGGGCTGCCATAGAGCAACATCGATACTCTAGCAATACTGATACACTAATATACCATTAAGGATTTGCCTTTCTTTCACAAGCATTGACTGATTCTCTAATATAATTGTGTGAATTACCCTTTGTAGTTGTGTCTCCAGCACCTTTGTCAATACCTTATAGATGCACCCTATAAGTGAAATTGGTCGATAATCACTCATGAAAGTGGGTTAGCCTACTTAGGAATAAGGGTGATGAATGAGCTATTGGTCCCTTTTACCATTTTCCTTCAATAAAGGCCAGAATTCTTTTATAAACACAAAGTTGATACCATGAGGACTAGACCTTTACATATGTCGCGCTCCCAGTATGCTTCCCTTATCCCCTCTTCCATTAACAATCTTTCAATATCCCCTTGAGCACCTTCTAGCAATTGAAAAAAAGATACAAAAATCCAATTTGTGGACGGATCAACTCCTTCCTTAGAAATGATTTTCAAAATAGAGTTTAACCAGTTATTTAAGGCTCTCCATTCCTTCCACCTCCCATCCTTTTTCAAGGAGGTGCTGCATTAGCATAAGTTTAATTCAAATATATAATATGATCCTTGATTAGATACTAGCTAGCTACATTGAATTCTAGTATTTTTTTATCATAAACTTCATATGTTTAATTGAGCTATCTTAAAAAACATTATTCACTAAATTTGTTTTTCACAAATAAGCCTAAGATATTTTCCTGACTAAAAACTTCAATAGGTTCTTGCGGTCACTTCCTTTTGTGTTCATTTGATTGTATCTAGTCTCTGTACAGTAGACAAGTTAAAAATTAATTTTATTGTGTTGTGAAGATATAGTCTTAGTTCTTCAATTTTTTATTGCACGTATAGCTTCTCACATTCTAAAATCTATTAATTTGGTTAATGTGTTGTCATCAGCCTTTTAAGGAAAAATTGTTGATGAAGCACATTGGTAACGTGACTAACTGATATAACATGCCAATGTGATAATCTAAAACATATGGTAATACAATCTAAATATGTATGTGACTTCCAGTTGTCATGTTAGTGTAATCAATACCAAGTCACCACCAATATTTCACATGCAACAACAATTTTTATTAAAAAAATAAATACACATTAAATATATATATAAATTGCTAAATTTGGAAAGTAGGACCAACTTTGTAATGAAATGTTTTGAAAGATTAAAATTGCATATTAATAAAATTATAGGTATAAAAATGAAATTTTCCTTTTTGTTCTAGTTTTCTAACTGTTAGGTATTACGAAAAGATACTAGATTTTAAAGATTTCATTTATTAAATCTTAAAACTCATGCATTCTTGGTTATAATGAATTTGTCTATTAGATATATGAATTTTAAAATTAATAATAACTAATATTTTGTTGTTAATTATGAAAATAAAAAAGTCACCAAACAAAGGAAAAATCATGATAGAATTCCTGTTGCACTACCATAACTCATTATCCATTATTCATTATCCTTATTCCATAATCCTTGATCTGTAATTCGTAATACATAATGTATAATCCATAATACGTAATTTGTAAGCCATACTCTGTAATTCTCAATCTGTAATCCGTTATCCGTAATCTATAATTTATAATTCATAAACTATAATCTGTAATCCTTAATCTGTAATTTGTAATCCCTAATTCGTAATCTGTCATCCATAATTCATAATTCTTAATCCATAATATGTAATTTGTAATTCGTGATCAATGATCTGTAATCCATTATCTATAATATGTAACCCATAATCCAATTTGTAATCCATAATCCAAAATTTGTAATCTGTTAACTATTACCTGTAAACTGTAACCTATAATATGTGATTTGAGATTCGTAATTTGTGATCTGTGATTTATAATCCATAATCGTAATTTGTAATCCATGATCTGTGATCCATGATTCATTATTCATAATTCTTAATCTGTAATCATAATCGTAATTCCTAATCTATAATCTGTGATTCATAATTTGTAATCTGTAATCTATAATTTGTGATCCATGATCCGTAATTTGCAATCTGTAAACCATAATCTAATCTATAATTTGTAAAACATATTTGTAATCCATCACCCATAACCCGTAATATGTAATCTGTAATCCATAATCCATACTCTATAATACATGCTCCATGATCCACAATCCGTAATTAATAATCTGTAACTATAATTCATAATTCGTCATTTGTAATAAGTGATTTGTGATCTGTAATCCGTAATTTGTAGCCAATCCGATCTATAATCCGAAATTGTAATATGTAATCCGTAAACTGTAATCCATAAATTTTAATTCGTAATCCGTAAAACATGATCCATGATACATAATGCATGATATGTGTTATCCATGATCTGTAATACATAATCCGTAATCTATAATACAGAATCGATGATCCATAATTCGTGATCTCTTATCCATAATTTGTAATCTGTAAATCTTAATTTGTAATTTGGAATCCGTAATTCATAATCCTTCATTCGTGATCCATGATACATGATTTGTAATCCTTAATCCATAATTTGTAACCCATAATCAAGTTTGTAATCCATAATCCATAATTCATAAACCGTAATCCATAAATTGTAATTCATAATCTATAATCCGCAATCAGTCATCCACAATAAATGATCCATGATTCATAATACGTGATCCGTAATTCTGTTTCGTGATCTGTAATACGTAATTCATAATCTAAAATATCTAATCCGTAATCCTATCTATAATTCGTATTTTGTAGTCTGTCTATAATGTGAAATACGTAATTTGAAATCTATAATTCGTAATTCATAATTTGTAATCATAATCCATAATCTGTAAATCATAAATTGTAATACGTAATCCAAAATCTGTAATTCATAATCTCTAATCCTTAATTCGTAATACGTGATCCATAATCTGTGATCCGTGATCTGTAATCGATAATCTATAATTTGTAATTCATAATCTCTAATCTGTAATTATAATCTGTAATCCGTAATCCATAAATGGAATTCAATTTTTTAAAAGATATTTTTTGTAATCTGTAATTGGTTGGAGATGCTCTAGGATATATTTCAATTTTTTAAAATGGAATTCATTTAGGATTTCGATAATAATAAATAAAATAATATAATTAAAATAAAAATTTTTCATCTCCATGTTCAATTTTATTTATTGATTATTAAATAAATTTAAATTTATACAAAGAAAGATTGTCGACCTTTTACGTTAACATTACACATGAATTTAATTGTTATCATGCTTTTATGAATAAAAAACATTTACTACTTAAATTAAAGACTGAAACGAGTTAAAATCCTTTAAATAATGACCAATTAAGTTAATCGATACTTACTCGTCATCCATGCATCTACTAAACTTCTTACTACATTAAATAATTCTGAAACAAATTTATGGGATTTCCAAATATTAAATATATTAATTTTATTAAATGAAAATATCATTTAATACATATATATTTTTCTTGCAGAAATTAAAATGACTTTTTAACTTGTTATAAAGGAGAAGAAAAATATAATAACCAAAATATTAAATGTGTTGTCGAAATTTTTAACTTGAAGATACATAGTAAGATAATGTATAAATTTTATTTATTTATTTTTAAAAAGTAAAAGGTTTTATTAAATACATAATGAAATATCATAAATATTAAGTTCTACCACAAATGTAACAACCCTCAAATCCATTGTCACAATGACATCACTCCATGACACATCACATGATTCTTTTTTAAGTCAAAACCCTACACTAGTTAATCGATTGGTTGTCCTTTATGAGATGTTAGTGGCTTACAGGATCAATGACTGACCCTACAAACTAGTACAAAACTTTTTAGCATGTTTTGTCACTAGTCACAACTTTCTTGATAACGTTCCATAAAGTGACTCATCACATAATTGTTCTGAGTCAAGCACATTTAGTTGTGAAGTTCTTAAGAGATGTTTTACCAATAAGTATATGCACCTTGTTTGTATAGCTAGGTCATATTGATTCCTTTTACTCATTCTAAACTTTATAGTCTCACACCTGTACAAGCTATAGATCCCTCTCATATGGTGCCACAGTGGTTCCACTCCATGACACTTTCCAGGATGGGACTTCACATAACTTCTTTTTTAGTCAGAACCCTCTATTGGTGAAAATGCTTTGGGTGTGTTGTCCTTTTTGAAATTTCAGTCATTTTGGGATAGTGTGACCAATCCCACAAACCAACATAAGACTCTTTAGCATGTTGTTCTGACTTGCACACTTACTAGAAAACTTCCAAGAAGGTAACATATCCCATAAATGCTCCAAGTTAAGCACACTTGATTGTGGAGTCCTTAAGTGATATGCTCTCGAGAAGTAGATGCATCTTGTTAATATAGATAGTACATATTAATTCCTTTGAGTGATAATCCTCAGATGTATAATTTACACTTATACATTCCTCTCATTCTAGTGTACCCAAAGTCCCTCTTATTCTAGTGTACTTGGAGTGTTACAACTAACAATATCAACTACATATTTTAGTAGTAAAGTGAAGATCTCCTGTCATATTGCAGTAAAATTAATCTTGATTAGTTTGTTTCATGAATAGAGTCTCAAGTGGTAGAAACTAAAAAACAAAGAAAGGCCAAAGTTGTTGATACTATGAATACCTTTCTCTAGATGACCATTTTTATATGGAATATTACCATTTCTCAATAACATCTTGAAATTTTCTTGTCTTGTAATGCACCCCCATGATGTAATCAACATTAGTTAGACTATTTTTTTTCCTATCAATCCTCATCCTTACTTGATTGTTTCCTAATTAAGACTTCATTGTTGCCTAAAGTTACCTCTTATAGCTTACATGATTGTTTCCTTTGCTAAGAGAGTAAATAAATGCCTTTAAAAAGCCTTTTTGAATATCTACATTCATAGTTTTAAATTTTCTATTATTTCTCACAACTTTTATGTTCATACACTACAAGAAAACTAGCTCTTACAATGGTTTTTTAGTGGGCCATAAAGCCCACTATAATAAAATGGACTTACATCAGGTATAGCTCACTATAATACAGTCACGCCTTTACAGTAGGGTTAGCTCACTGTAAAATAGTTTAGTCCACTATAATGAGATCAAATATAATTTTTTAAATGAATTAAAAATTTAGAGAGATTATAGTTGCTACATTATTACAGTGAGCTTTCTTACTAATTAAAAAAGTATATTATAGTCGATTAAGCCACTATAAATTAACAATTGATTATAGTGAGTTTTATAATGAGCTAGCACACTATAATTTAAAACTCAGTTATAGTGGGTTTACAGTGGATTAAGTTCAATGTAATAAGTTTACAAAATTGTAAGCTGACAATAACATTACCGTGGCCATTTTAGAGTGGGCTAACCTCATTCCACTATAATGCCTTTTTCATTTCAAAACAACTTGAACTTAATTTTCATATTCAAATTCATTTTAGCATTGATGTTGAAGCTTTGAGTGGGTTAAAGTTGTTTCATTGTTAAAGACACGTGTTGGCTCCCTTCGTTGGTCAAGCTCCTTCGAAGCTTTGGTGAGGACGAAGTGCTTCGACAAGGACTAAGCTCCTGAATAGACGAAGCTATGACGTAGACAAAGCTCTAATGAGGACGCATTATGCAACTCCTATGAGTACCTTTTCTGGCACTAGTGATGTCATGGCGATCAGCTTTTGATGCATTTCCTTGATATCTTCAACCAAGGTTCCTTCCTCTAAGAAAATGGAGGATAGAGAGGTTAGAAATGGGAGAGGGTTGACGCCACTTTCTAAGAGATGAGTCAAAAAACTTTATGTTACTTGCCACAAGGGAGAGGTCCCTTGATAAAAGCTTTAAGGGAGAGATTCCTCAAGAGAGAGGATTCTCAATGACACTCAAGAATAAATTGATCAAAAAGAGTCTTACTTCATTCAATCAAGTGTGATTTGTATAAGAGAGACTAGGTGTATTTATAGCTCAAAGAGGGTGCAAGGCACTCAAAACTAGGCAATGTGGGACTTGGGCCTAATTAAGATTAGGAACACTAATCCCTCTTAGGCCCACTAAAAGTGGTTCCTAGCCTTAAGCTAGGGAGTGTCACGGCCTAATCAAGGGGGTGTGGAAAGAGATCCACACTCCTTTGGGTTATTAGGCCCTTTACTCCCCTCACCTCCCTTCTAAGCTAATTACACCCTAAACTCTAGAAACTAAAATAAATGGCCAAAATACAAGGCCTAAAAAGGAATTAAAAGCTAATTAATATTTACAAGAGGAAAACTAAGGACTATGGCCTAAAATATCTATCTCTATCATGAGCTGGGGTCTTGATGAGTCTTTCCGGGTCAAATCCTCTTCAATCCTCCTAGCCATTACCCTAGTGAGAGGGCCCTTGGTAGGTAGGATTGGATCAGCTTTGACTAAGGGACCTGCAATAACCTACAAGTTTTTCCTTTCTAGTTCTGACAGGTGATGCAATCTCAAAAATGCATGATACACTCTTGGATGCTTCTCCCTTGATCTTGCTTTGAAGAGGGCCTCAAGGTGAAGATGGAGGTGGATAGACAAGGAGATGAAAGTGATTATAAGCGTTACTCATGGAAGCGATAATCCTTGAAGAGAAAGTTTGCCACAATGGAAGTAACCCTTGATAAAAGCAAATGAATGACTCTCACAATTTAGGAGATAACATGAACACTCTAGGAAGAAGAAACTCTCACATAAGAGGGTAATTTGCCTTCAAATTAGTGTTAGCCTTTACATGAAGGAGATGATGTGTATTTATAGAAAAAAAATCTAGGCTAGGGAGGATTAGAAAGTGGACATAATAGGGATTAGGAATAAGTTTGTTAAATTAACTAGGTGTTACTTGCTAAGAGCTAATTAACGCTTAGTTAATTAAACTAGATCCAAACAAGCCTTGAAAAAAGTGGATCTATGTTCCCTTATATTCAAATTTGAATTTGAGAGTGTCATATGACTTCCCTCCAAATCCCAATTTGAATTTAAATGCTCCAAGTAAGTGCCACCTAGGAGAGAGGCTTGATTTGGCACGACTTAGAAGGAACAATGGGGTCTTACTTGTCTCACATGCTTCATGTGATACTAGAATGGTGTAGGAAATAAACTAGGGGATGTGGATAGAAGAACCACACGTCCAAGCACTCCTGAAAAGGCTCACTCTTATGCACACACTCCACATAAATGACTAATGAAATCTCCTTCCTAAAATATAAAAAATAGGCCAAACAAGGCCTAAAAGGAGACTAACCACACCACCAAATTATTGCATGTCATGGGCACAAAATACAAGCTAATATATTTACAAAATATAGACTATGGCCTAAAATAGGCTTATTCATGCTCCATCTAAGTCATGTCCAATCTTTATTCTTCCTAACTTAATTCCTTGCTAGGAGGAATTGCATTAGTTGATGATGTTCTTCTTCGCTCCAACAAGGTCCCTATTTTTTTCAGTCCTCAAATTTGAAAATCTAGCTCTAATTCAGTTAAGTAAGAATATTTTATTATTGTTGTATTTTCTTTTCAAATTGTTTTTATACTTTTTATTAATCTATATTTGTTAAATTGAGTAGAAGATTAGGGTATGATAATGTGGTGTTTACATGATGCTAACTGTGTGCTAAATATTTAACAACATATATTTATTAATGTATATTGTTTGTTAGGCTTTTAGTAATAGGAGTATACAACTCTGAATGTTTTCTGACTTTGAACCTTTTAGTATGTTATGCTCTTAAGAAAAATAAATTCCCTAAATAGACCAAGCGGTAGAATGTTAGTAGTTAATTTCAAGCAAACTAAAGATGAAATGGATCAAAGAATTTCTTAATTATTTAATCAATATAGCTTGATATATTATGCACATAAGTGCGTTTCACCACAAAAGAATTCATGTTTGAGGAATGAGGAATACATAAATCAAAAAATGAGAAACCATAAAAATTTCTATCACTGAAATCACAAAGCTCCGGCCCAACCCATTTGTCATGGCTTCTCATTTGGGCATTTGTCATGGCTTCCAATCCATTCCCAACCCAACCTATATTTTTCAAAGAAAACCGCCCATAGTATTTTACAACATATATTTAACCCTTAGATAAACATTATCACCTGTCTCTTGAAGTTTAAAGATATAATATAATTTTTAAACAAAATAAAAATAACAAGCATTATGCCCTCATATATATATATATATATAAAAGGAGAGATTCACTTATTTTAAGAGTAAGTTTAAAATATTTATTTTTCATCTTAACTATTTATTTTCTTGAAATCTAACAGTTAAAATTAGTTACTCATCACCATCATTAGATTTAAAAAAATGAATGGTCATGATGAAGAGTAAGTCTCTTCAAGCTTACTCTCAGAGTAAGTGACACACACATATATGTAAAAGACATATTTAGTGAGAAAGTCAAATTTACACGAGAGTGAGAGAAACAAATATCGGCCATTAGAGAGGAGAGAGAACAATATTTGAAAAATCTCAATCATTAACAGTGAAAGAGAAAAAAGAGAGTGACAGATAATAGATGCTGAAAGAGAGAGGATAAGTGGTTGATCTCATTCATTAATTTTTATTTCAATAGCTGAAATTTGTTTCTTTCTTATATGAATTTGGGTTAGAGAGTAAGTGGATCTCTCCTCACATAGAGTATGTTACTTATTACTACCATTATATTTTAACAAAATAGATAGTGAAAATGAAGAATAACTCTTTTAAATTTATTTTTGGAGTAAGTAGATTCTCCTCTTTTATATATATATATATATATATATATATATATATATATATATACACACACACACACACACACGAAACTTTAGAAGTTTTAACTTTCAATTCATAATTTAGATCAACGGATTATTTTTCTTATTCTTCAAACTGTCATTTAGTTTAGCCTTCTTTTCTCATATTAGACCATTCCATTGAAATCTTTCCAAACAATGACATAAAAATATTTTGTAAAACCATCATTGGTAACATAAGAAAATAATAATCAGATTCATATACATATATATAAAGATAATTTTTGTTGTTTTTCAAGATGTATAACAATAGTAATAGCATGTTTGAGGAAAACAAAGATTAGGAACTATTTCAAAACAAACCCTATCAATATTTTATTTGATATATGATATAATTTTACTGACACTCCTACTTCCTCAGCACCATCACTAAATTTGCAAAGCTCCCCTTACCATTGCTTCATGGTTATACACAACAGCTGAGTATGCTTTTTTCTCTAACCAACCGAAAAATAAAATAAAATTGTTTAAAAAGAGAAAAGAAAAGGGATAAGAGCTTGTTTGGTTTTTGTGTTTTAGTTTTTAAAAAGAGTTTTCAATAATAGTTTTCAAAAACTGTTTTCAGGAAGAAAAGAAAAGAAAAATTTGTTTAGTAAGTGTTATTTGAAAACTATTTTGAAGATGTAAAAATATAAAAAAAAAATTGTTCATGTTTATTAAAATTTCATAAATGAAAAGTAAAAAAATACATTTCTAATTTATTTTCAGTTTTCAAAATAAAAATAGAAAACTGAAAAGCAAAACTACTTTTAGCTATTCTTGTTTTTTAGTTTTTAGAAACTAAAAACAGAACTGTTTTCAGAAAATACTACACAAACAAGTTTTTAGTTTTTAAATACTAAAATACTAAAAATAGTTTTATAAAATTGTTCCTAAACAAATACTAAAGACTTGATTGGTTTGGTTTTGTTTCTTAGTTTTCGAAAAGAGTTTTCAAGAATAGTTTTCAAAAACTGTTTTCGGAAAGAAAAAAAAAACTTGTTTGGTAAGTGTTATTTGAAAACTATTTTGAAGATATAAAAATGGAAAAACTTGTTCATATTTATCAAATTTTCATTAATGAAAAGCAAAAAACAACATATTCTTATTGTATTTTGAGTTTTCAAAAAAAAAATAGAAAATTGAAAAGTAAAACTACTTTTAGTTGTTCCTGTTTTTTAGTTTTTAAAAACTAAAAAACCAGAACTGTTTTCGAAAACTGTTTTCAGAAATCACTACCCAAACAAGTTTTTTAGTTTTTAAATACTAAAATACTAAAAACAGTTTTATAAAACTGTTGTCAAATAAGCACTAAGATTCTTCAATTTTCTAATTTATAGGGATTAATATAACACATGTTACAATTTGTTCATATTTTTAATTAATGGGAGAAACCAACAATAAGAACGACCATATATAAACTAAAATAGAGAGAGAATTGAAATAAGGGTTAAAGCAACCTTTTGGAGCTACTTCACAACAATACCAAAAGATTCAAATACACTCATCTCCCAATTCATGTAAACCCTTGAGTTCAAAGAGACGTTGTTATGAAATCATAGGTATCCATGAACTAGCCGTAGAGGTTTACCATGTTATACTTTTAGAATTGATGCGCAGAGAACTCCAACTATAGTTTTTTAATTAATTTAATTAATCAAACTTAGTTGTCATCCATGCATCTAGTGTATTAGGGATGGCAACGGGACTCTGCGGGGCGGGTTTGTCCTCCCCTTCCTTAGCCCTGAAAAATGCGAGGCAGTAGTGAGGGCAAATATAAAATTTTAATCTCCACCTTCATCCTCGTTAGGTATTTTTAAGTTTCGAGTACCTTGTTATATTATTTTTTATAATTTATTTATAATTTATTAATAAATTATATATTAATTTATTAATTATATTTAATTTATTAATTATTAAATAAATATAAGCTAATTTATTAATTATATTTTAGTTTTGATAGTCTACGTGTTTGAATTTATACACAAACATGTAAGATTTTTTTTATTATATAATTATATATAAAACATAGAAGCAAAATGGGAGCAGAGGCTAGACGGGGCGGGGACAAACAAACTCATACCCATCTTCATCCCCTATTATTTTAAGCGGGAATAGAGCGAGAACCAACAATGCGGGTTTTAATGAAGATGAGCATGATTGTCATCCCTAAATGTATATGAAAACAAATATATTAAAATTACAAATATATTAAATGCATTAATTGTATTACATGAAATATCATTAGATACATATTTTTTCTTCTAGTTATTAAAGTTACTTTTTAACTTGTTTTAATGAAGAACATTAATATAATAACCTAAATATTAAATCCTGTTGAAAAGTAAGAAAATATATACTTTTTATTTATTAGGCATACTTTTTATTAACTATATTATGGAACATCACAAATAGTGAGTTTGACCACCAATGTCACAACCCTCAAATTCAGCATGCATCACACGGCTCTATTCCATGATATTTTAGCATGCTTTCTCTTTGGACACTTACTTCTTGTGAAATTTTTAATAAAGTCATTTATTGATAATTGTTCCAAGTCAAACATGCTTAATAGTAAAATTTTTAAAAAATATATATATTAACAAAAAGCGATGTACATTATTCGTATAAATAGTACTCTCTCTAATATGATATATTAAAAATAACTAATTAAACACATGTTAAGGAAGTTAGTTAACTTCATTTAATTTTATTATTTGATATAAAAATTAAAATATATTTTTTAAACCACTCTTAACAATTCTCTTTCATATGTTTGGATGCATAGTAGACAACATATTTAATTACTCAGTCAATCTTGGTGGTAACATAATCTTATCTCTTCCTTGAGTAAATACTATATTGTTGTCATTTTTTTGAAATTGAAGAAAAAAGTAGCTCAAAGGACAAAAGTAATTATTTGTACTCTATAAAACAACTGTAACCCTTTATACTCGAGAGGACTTTACTCTGTACAAATTAGAAGGTTAGAGAATAAAATAGATTCTTTGGGACATTATTTATCATTATTTGTTCAAGAGTTAATTTTTCTTTAGAACTCATTACTTGAGACCTTGGAAAGTTATCGTACTTGAAAATTAACTTAATTAAAGGTAGCTTTTGTAAAATTAGCATTAAATAGAATTCAGATAATTAAAATTTTCTTATATTTAACTCCAAAATTTCATATCTTTTTGCTTATATATGAGTTCATAAGAAATATATAATAATTTCTTTTAACTCGTTCTCAATTCTATAGTGTGACACCTATAAATCTCACTCGTTCTAATATACTTAGGGTGTTAAAAGCCAATCAACTTCTGCTCATAGAGAAAAAAAAGACTTGTTTTAATACCATTTATAACAATCTTTAAATTTCATCATAGGACTTCAGACAACACTTTTTTTAAAACCGTCCATTAGTTAAAGCTATCTGTGCATAGCTCTTTTTTGAGATTCTAATAACTTTTGGGATAGTGTGATTTATCCAACAAACCAACACAAAACCTTTTTACATGTTTTATAATCACAAAAAGTTTGAGCCTTAGTTTTTTTTTTTTAGGCTTGAGCCTTGGTCTTTATAGGTAGGAGTAATTGAACTCCCACCATTAAAGCTGATACATTTGATAAGAGAACAAACATTGGAACAGTTTATAAAATGTTTTGCATATATTGAATAATATAAAGTCCCTGACTATTTGATAAAAAATGTTTTTTATAATTAAGTTTTTACTTTTGAAATTTAAATAATTATGATTTTGGTTCTGAAAATTGAAAATAATTTTTTTTAGAAATTTTAAGTTTATATTGTTTTCAGAACTAAATTCGACAAAATTTAACTAAATTCAAAAGACCAAAACAATTATTTTCAATTTTCAAGGAGAAAAATAAAATTTAGTAAAATTTTAAAAACTAAACTTAATCAAGTATTTTATCTATACTATTAATAAAGACAATACCTTCTCTTGATGTCTACTTTTCAAAATACCTATTATTAACTTCTCCCTATTAATATATGCATACATTTCATGATAAATAATTTTAATAAACATGCAAATATACAGGTGCGACAATATTTTGAGTTTTATTCCAACTCTCCTCTTTCTATTTTTTCATATTCATTGTACATTTGATCTAACATGTTTTTATCATGTTATCATAAATAAAAAATATAAAATTAACAAAATATATTTCAAAATATGTCAACATAACAATTTATATTTCAAAATATAAAATTTTACAAAAAATATTAAAATAGAAATATGAATACACAAGCGAAGCAGCGTATGTGTTTTCGCTAGTATATTATAAAGTCCCCTCCTTTTGATTCACTTCTCTAATTACACATTATGCATATCTCTATAGTTTCTTTAGATATTCAAATTTTGGTCTATTCATCAATTAATTTTAGTACACATATAATAATTTTTTATATGTCGTTGATGTATGTTTACTAATTGAGTTTTATATATATCTTTGATTTAATTGGGCTTAATACAAATATTGATTAATATTAAAATATAATTGCTATTGAACTTCTAGAACTATGGTAATTGTCTCAGGTGATCTTAATGTTTAAGAAAATCTTTAAAAACATATATACACTTCTCATACAGAGATTATGAGAAAATTTGGTATGAATTGTGGAAGAATTTACATTTAAAGTTGGAATTAATGTCTTGCATAGTGAACTAACACAGGTTTGTTTAAGATTATTTATTGAAAAATATTTTTTTTAAAAAAAAGTTACTTATAAGAATTTTTAAGATATTTATTTAAATTTTTTTCAAGAAGTAAAATAAAAAAAATAATTAATTTTCTACTTTTTCAAGAAGCAACTCAAAATTGTTTTTCGAAAAAAACAGTTGGAATAGAAGAGAGAAGAAATAGTTAAACATAATCTTTTATTTTTAAAAAAAATGAGTTTTTATGATGGTAACCAAATGAAATTTTTTTTTTTAATTATACAAGAATCTATAAAATAAAACTTTTTTTTCAAAAAAGTATTTTTTTAAATCACGGACAATCTGACCGATAATTTGTTAAACATATATTGAGTAGCAAGTTTTTTCATGAAGACATCAAAAGTCATTTTAACCATATCGAGGGTCAAATAATTTATAGACTATAACATAAGTTGAAAATTAACTAGATTTTATAAACTTAACAAATTAAAATTCAGATAATTGACATTCGGCCTATATTTCTAGATTAGGCTTTATTAAGAGAATTTCTCCTTGTACCTCTATAATTTCTCTCTACACCTTTATAAAAGTAGGAAAAGTTTCAAATACTCTAGGTAAAAAAAATTTAATCCTAGTAAAAAATTTGTAAACTTTTTTAAAAATCAGGATAGGGGTGTCCAGATTTGTAAAAAACAAATTGAAAATTTTTTTACAAGTCCAGATAGGGGTGTCCGGATTTGTAAAAAAAAAATTGCAAATTTTTTTACAAGTCCGGACAGGGGTTTCCGGATTCAGCCAGACAGGGGTGTCCGGACTTGTAAAAAAATTTGCAAATTTTTTTACAAGTTCGGATAAGGGTGTCCAGATTTGTAAAAAAAAATTACAAATTTTTTTACAAGTCCAAACAAGGGTTTCCAGACTTAGTCCGGATAGGGGTGTTCGGACTTGTAAAAAAAAATTACAAATTCTTTTACATGTCCAGACAGGGGTATCCGTACTTGTGAAAAAAAATTTGCAAAATTTTTTACAAGTCCGAACAAGGGTATCCAGACTTGTAAAAAAAAATTGCAAAATGTTTTACAAGTCCGGAAAGGGGTGTCTGAACTTGTAAAATAAAATTTGCAAATAGTTTTTACAAGTCTGGATAAGGGTGTCCGGACTTGTAAAAATAATTTGCATATTTTTTACAAGTCTGATTTTCATTAAGGATTTTTTTTGTATTTTGAAAATTTATGAAGGTGTAAGGAAAACTTATTAGAATGTAGAGAGAAATTCTCCTTTATTAAACATAGAAGTATACTTAATAAGTACATCTGTTTGAGAACAATAAAGAAACACCCAAGTCCCGTTCACCAATTACTCTTCAATTTTCTTCTCCTATTTTGAATTTTTTGAACCTCTACGAGGCTAGATGCTTTGGATAAATATATTAGTTTATGATTTATTTTATCAATCTTGAGGTTTGATTTTCATAATTTTTGTTCAATTATTTATTTACCTTATTTTAAACAATTTTTCTTCTTTTAATCCTGATTGTAAATTCTGTTGGGTTGGTAGGTTATTATTCAAATATGAATTTTAGGGATGTTAATGAATTGAGATCAATCTATAAGTCTATTTATTAGCATAAATCCAATTAAATTCATGAATCAATCCAAATGTAATCAGATAAAATGCAATTCAATTTGAACTTAATCATATTTGTTCGTGAATTTAATGTTTAATGATTTTTTTATATATATTAAATAAGATATAAATAACAAATTAGTAATACACAATTCAACGATCTTGGATTCCATCCACATCTCCCACTCCCCTCACTCTTTCACAATGTTACTGAAAAATAAAAGAAATCAAAACTCAAATAAAAACAATTAAGTAATATAATCATAAAGATTACTAGTTATTAAACTTTACTATTTTTAATTTTTTAGGATTTAGAAGTACAGCTTATTGTCTAACCGAAGTTACTTAAATGTTGTTGCTTTATTTATTATGAATTCTCTTGATATAGATTGATGTTTTTGGTTAACTTCAATATCAAGCAATAATTAAATTAAGCATGGAATTAAAGCTTTAGAAACCAATTATATGTGGAAATAGTAAACTTAAAATTAAGCAATGAAATCTTCAGTGCTGTCCGTGCACGAAATTAACGATGAATTAAATTGACAATTATGATATCCACAATTGCCATGAGATTGAATTGGAAAGAAATGTACAAATATAAGTATAATTAAAGATTAATATTATAAATTTATTTTCACATAATAAATGTAAACCACCTTATTTTTTTCTCCACTTGTTGGTTCACTTTGTGTTTAAAATCTTAACTCTATTCATGCCCGATAAGTGTTTTGTTAATACTGCTTGACTTGGAGAGGTTAATATGAAACAAAAACAATTATACTTTTTATGCAGAACCTACTAGACTTTATAGCTTGGAGAAGGTAATGAAATAGTACTTATGCTAATATAAATCTTATCTTTGATAGAATAGTTTATGAAAGGAAAAGAGTTTGGTGAGCCATATAAAGCATCTAATGTAAACCTTTCTTTATAACTTTTTGACTTTCTAATGAAAATTTTGATGCAAATTTTAGAATAATGTAAACAATTACATATGGTATAATATTCTAGAATAATACATGATACCTCTAGAATTACCTATAGATAGAATATTCTAGAATAATGCATGATAAACTCTAGAATTACATGTAGATACAAAATTCTAGAATAATGTATGATATATCTAAAATGGTTGTGTTGAAGCTTATAAATAGGTCATGTACTCAACATTTGTAATCAACTCAAGAAACTAACAACTCATTTCTATTCAAAGCTATTCTAATTATTTCTCTAAGCTAGCTTTCCTTTTAACTAAGCCTATACCACATATTAGCCTCCCTATCCTTTGAACCAATCAAAGAAGTCTTAATTATTTCGTAATTCTAAAACTATCAGTGGCATCAGAGCTACGTTCGGTTATCTACTAGGCGTAGAAATATTACCCCACTTTCTCCAAAAGATTATCCCCATATCCTACCCATTTCCAAAAATTTCCAACCCATGACTAACACCATTTAATCATCATCTATCCCTATTCCCATTTTTAATGGTAAAAATTATGATTTCTGAAGTACAAAAATGAAGACATATTTCACCTTCCAATATTTGTGGGATACAATAGAAGAAGGATTTTATGCTTCAAAAGACACCTAAAATCTTACTGCGACTCAGAAAAAGGAGTTGAAGGACAACAAACAAAAGAGTTCAAAGGCACTAGCTATCTTGCAACAAGGCATGATAGACACATTTTTCCAAGAATAATGAGTGCTTAAACAGCAAAAGGACCATGGAGTATGTTGTAGGAGGAGTTTGAAGGAAGTGAAAAGGTACGTACTATAAAACTCCAAACTCTATGGCGTGACTTTGAATTATTAAAACTGAAGGAATCTGAGACCGTAAAGGACTACTATTCTAAGATAAAAGAAATAGTTAACCAAATATGAGCCTACAGGAAAATATTCTTGACAAGAAAATTGTTGAGAAATTCTAATTACGGTTCCCCATAAATATGATCCAATCATGACAACGATTGAGCAAACAAAAGATCTATCTACCTTATTAGTGGCAAAACGGATAGGGTCACTTGAAGCTTATGAGCAAAGGTTGAATAGATATGATGAAGACTCAGTAGAAAATGCCTTTCATCAAAGTTTAAATTACGGTCTCAAAATAAAGGGAATGCAAAAAAAAGGAATAAAGGAGAAACTTCTAGAAATAAAGAGAAATCTAGAAATTTCTCCAGAAATTATCAGAATGAATATCCTCCATGCATTTGCAAGAGAACAAATCATACTGAGAAAGATTATCGATATCGTGGAAAGCCACAATGTCCTCATTGCAATAAATTCGAAGATGTGGAGAAGTATTGTCATAAGAAAAATAAGCATCAAGCCAATTTTGCTAAAGAGCATGATCAAGAGCAGCATTTTTCCTATGTTACCTAAGATTCTAGTAGTAAACAAGTGGAAGTTGGTACTTGGATAGTGGCTGTAGCAATCATATGGCCAAAGATGCAAGCATCTTCAAGGATACTGATGAATTTGTCAAAGTAAAAGTTCAAATGGAAAATGGTACTATCGTTGAATCAAAAGGCAAAGGCACCATTATAGTGGAGACAAAGAAAGGTACAAGACTTATTACTGACGTCCTACTAGTTCTCAATGTCAAAGAAAATCTCTTAAGCATTGGCCAAATGATGGAAAAAGGCTACACTCTCCAATTTGAAGGAGACACATTTAGAATGTATGATAATAAAAGGCTAGAGATTGGCCAAGTAAAAATGGAGAAGAGAAATAGAAGTTTCCCAATAAGCTTGAGACAAGGCTCTAACATTGCCATGAAAGCAAAAGTCGATGACTCATGGCTTTGGCATCAAAGATTTGACCACTTCAATACCCATGCCTCGAAGTTATTATATCAAAAGAATATGATGAGAGATCTCCCATGCTTAATAGAGAATAGTGAAGCCTGTGAAGGATGTTTCCTCAACAAGCAACACTAACTACTGTTTTCAATATGAAAGGCATAGAGAGCAAAAGACTTATTAAGCTAATCCATACAGATATTTGCAGACCGATGCAGATGTCATCTCTCCATAACAATAGATATTTCATTATCTTCATAGATTATTTTTCTAGAATGACTTGGGTCTACTTTATAAAAGCAAAATCAGAAGTCTTTGGAATTTTTAAGAAGTTTAAGACCCTTGTAAAAAAACAAAGTGGGAAAAAAATAAAAGTACTTAGAAGTGATCGTGGCATAGAATACACATCCCACGAGTTTGATAAATTCTGTGAAGATGAAGGCATTGAGTGAGAACTTACAGTTACATATTCTTTGTAACAAAAATGGAGTATTTGGGTGGAAAAACTGCACAGTAATGGAGATGGCTAGATAGATGTTGAAGGAGAAAGCATTACCAAACACATTTTGGGCTGAAGTAGTCTATACTGGTGTCTATATACTTAATAGATATCCGACCAAAGCAATCCAAGATAAGATTCTAATTAAAGCTTGGAGCGGGCAAAAACCACCAGCAAAACATCTAAGGGTATTTGGATTTATTTGCTTTATACATGTTCTTGAAGAGAAGAGGCATAAGCTAGAAGACAAAATTGTACGAGGAGGCTTCGTAGTATATAGCACACAATCAAAAGGCTATCGAGTTAGAACTTGCAAACCAAGAAGCTCACTATTAGTCAGGATGTTAAAGTCGATGAAAATGCTGCTTGGAATTGGAATGACGAGAAAATGGAGAAAAACATTTCTATACCAATACAACAACCTCAAGGAGTTAAAGAAACTACAGAAATCCCAGGTGAGATCCATTCTCCTCTAGAACAACAAACTTCATCACGAGAGTCTACTCCAAGACAAGTTAGATCCTTTGTGGACATATATGAAACATGTAACTTGGCCATACTTGAACCAAAAAGCTTTGAAGAAGCATCAAAGAAACAAGTATTGGTCAAGGCTATGAAAGAAGAGATAAAAATGATTGAGAAAAATAACACATAAGAGTTAGTAGACAGTCCAAAAGACAAGGATGTCATTGAGGTAAAATGGGTTTATAAGACAAAACTCAATCCCGATGGCACTATACAAAAAGCACAAAGCTAGGTTGGCAGCTAAAGGTTATTCACAATAACCAGAAATAGACTATAAAGAGATATTTGCCCTAGTAGCTCGCTTAGATACAATTAGAGATCTAATATCTCTTGCTGCATAACAAGGTTGGAACATCTACTAGCTAGATGTCAAGTCCACTTTTCTTAATGGAGTACTACAAGAAGAGATCTACGTGGAGAAACCACAAGGTTTTGTGAGCAAAGGAAATAAAGATAAAGTGTTACGATTGAGAAAAGCTTTATATGGTTTGAAGCAAGCTCATAGGGCATGGTACAATAGAATAGATCAGTACTTCATTGATCAAGGATTCAAGAGGAGTAAGAGTAAGCCAACACTATACATCAATGCCCAAGGTCAGTATGGCACTCACATTGTCTCCTTGTATGATCTTATCTATACTGGGAACAATATAAAGATGATGATAGAATTCAAAGAAATCATGATGAAGACATTCAAAATGAGTGACCTTGGCTTAATGAACTACTTTTTTGGTATTGAAGTCAGTCAAAAGGAAGAAAGGATATTCATTTTTCAAAAGAAATATATAAAAGCTCTACTCAAGAAGTGAGTAGTTGCAAGACTGTCACTACTCTGCTCGTGACAAACGAGAAACTAAAAAAAGATGATGGAGCATTAAAAGCTAATACATCTCGCTACAAAAGTCTAATTGGGAGCTTATTATATTTAGCAGCCACACGACCAGACATCATGTATATTGTAAGTCTTTTATCACTACAGAAGCTAATACATCTCACTACAGAAGTCTGATTGGCAGCTTACTATATTTAACAGCCACACGACTAGACATCATGTATATTGTAAGTCTTCTATCAAGATTTATGCAAAGTCCAAGCCAAATTCACTTTGGAGCAGCTAAAAGAATTCTCAAATATTTAAAAGGTACAAAAAAATTTAGTATATGGTATAAAACCATAAGTAACTCAAGTTTACTCAGATACATCGATAGTGATTGGGCGGGATCGATAGATGACATGAAGAACACCTTCGGCTATGCCTTCTCACTCGAATTAGGAATATTTTCTTGGGCATCAAAGAAGCAGGACATAGTTGCACAATAAACCTCATAGGCAGAATACATGGCAGCAGCTGAAGCTACAAGTCAAATAATTTGGTAACGAAAAATACTTACAAAAATGGGAGAACAAGAAGATAGGTCTACTACATGAAGCATGGGCAGCACGCCTAGCATAGGCTTGAGCTAGGACCAATAAGAAAGAAGCATGATTTGGATGAAGCTTCAAGGAGCTTAGTTTAGGACATGTTCCATTTAATTTATTCATTTAACCATTTTTAGGCTTTATAAGCACCCTTAAGTCATTAGGATTTTAGGGGTGTAGTTAGTTTTATTTTCGGCCTTGTATTTTGGCCTATAGGTTCTTTCTTCTTTAGGAGGTATAAATAGTCTCTTTTGGAGTGTGTTAATTAGTTGGCTTATCTAAAATGCATTTGGACGTGTGGTTATTAATTTCAACACCCCTAATTGCTTCTAAAACCCTTCTAACCAATACATGAAACATGTAGGAGACATGTGGACCCCCTTGTCCCCTTGTTTCACTCCACATGTGTTTTCTCACTCCTACATGGTTGATTCTTATTCCTTCTTATTTTAATTTGAATTTTGGCGGTGCCATGTCATTTCCCTCCAAAATTCAAATTTAAATTAGAGGGAACATAGATCCATATTTCTAGGGCCATGTTTGGATCTTTAGTTGGATTAAATTAGTGTTAATTGAGCACATGCTAAATTAACACTAAATTAAGCCAACTAACCCTTGATTAAGCATGTTGCACCTTCAACTTAAGGTTCCTAAGCCCATGGTTCATGCTTTTCTCTATAAATAGAGCATTCCCTCCTTCATGTAGTTTTCAACACTCATTTGGGCAAGGATCTTAGGAGCATTCTCTTCATCAAGGATTCTTCAATCTTGCCTTGGGTAGGGATGCATCAATTCTCTTTAGAGAAAGTTCTTCCTAGTTGGCTTTTATCAAGGTTTCATTCCCTTGTGGCAAACTTTAAATAATTTTTTGCTTATCTCCTTTGGAGTGGCACCCCATCCTCTATTTCTTTCACTTCCATATACCATCTTCTTGGTGTTTGGAACCTCAAGGAGAAAGATCAAGGGGAATTCAACTTGGTTTGCATCAAGTGGTATCAAGAGCCAACTCCTTAAAAGGTTCTTTTCCTTTCCTAGTCTCTAATTTTTTTGTGCATTTTCTTTTCCTTATTCTTCATTTATTTTTCTAACTTTTCCTTTTATGTCCTTTTAATTCCTTATTGTATTGTTAATTTGTGTTTTTATAGTTTTAATTTCTTGCAATTTATTTTCCTAGTCTATATTATATTGTTTTGTTGATTCAATTTCTTTTGCTTCTTTCAATTGAATCTTTGTGTATGTTTCTTATCTTCTTTTTGCGATTATTTTCTACATGATTATTTGTAATTTTTATATACACTTTCGTATCTTCTTTTAAATTTCTCTCTTATGCCTCATTCATCTTTGCAATTCCTAAAAATCACTCATGTTCTTCTCTAAAAATTTTTTATACCCATTATTCTACCTTTGTTTCTAACTAAACTCCTCAACTCCAAAAATAGGGGCATTTCTCCTAGTTTAATAAGTCTCTGATTCTCGTTCCATCAGGGTTATTGGATTTGAGCCAGATCATCCCATCGTCATCGTTCATTTCCACTTCCTAGTGGCCAACGGTTAATGCAAATTCCAAGAATCCTAATGTGTTTGATAAGTGCAAATTTTCTACACTACTTTCAATAAATGCATCGGTCGTATGTAGTAACAATAAATATCAAGTCAATCTCACAGACTTGGATGATACCTCTGAAATATCAATGTTTTCTACTTGTAGGAACGAAAATAGAAATTTAACTACACTACTAAACATAAAGTAAATAAAGCAGAAATAAAAGAAAATAGGTGGTTACATGTATGCGATTCAGTTAGGTTTGATTTCACTAAACTATCCCTCAAGTGCATAAATGAACTCAAAACCCTCGTTCATTACCCATGTTCCCATCACCCATAAAAATATCCTTAACTTAGATCCCTTACAAGCAAGGAATTGAGCTATTTGAGTATTAGAATATTGCTCTTGTGCATAATTTAAAGCAAACAACTCACATTAAGTAAACGAGCTTAACATGTCTAATGGGTCCTATTCTTTCTCGAGCAATAGAACCCATTGGGAGCTCTTTTCGTTTTACAAGTCATAATCCTCTCTCAAACTCATTCAACAAGTAAAACCACAAAATATATGAAAATAAAGTATAATGTAAAGAAGAATACCAACATTGGAAAGTAAATTTAGATTGAAAGTACAAAATATAGAAGAGTTCAAGTAAAGTTACATTAAATCCCTACAAAATAACAGTCTAACTAACCATCAGGATGGATGAATGTAGAGGATGGACAAAGATGGGTTTGGAGCATGCCCTAGGTTAGCATGATCCGCAACCCCCTAGGTAACCCCCTTGATTAACCCCCTTTATAAAATAAAACTTGGTCTTTTATTTTTACAATTTAAAACATCAGCATCTAATAGTCAAAAAGTGGTCGTTGGACAGCATAAACTACTTAGAGCCTAAGTTGTCTTGAGCCTTGGGTAGTGGTGAAGATGGGCATTGGGTGCTCGACATTAAACATAGGCGCTCTTGATTGATGGGCGCTAGGCGCTCAAGCATTAGATGCACAACCAAGTTTGCAGATTTTTTCTCTCTTCTTCGGTCTTTTTCGAAACCTGACTCAAAACAACTAAAAACAGGAAAACAAACATAAAATGTACATAAATTAAACCCTAAGACTAAATTCCTAGAGAAATATAATTTTAAGTGAAAATAAAGGAAAAAAGGCTTTCAATGAGAAAGAATTATGATAATTGCTCTATTTTACCTATGTAAAAATAGATAATTTAGGCAATTATTAACATTGTCGATGATGCATGACTTTTCACACACTTTAGTTAATTTGAACATGACTTTACTTGCTCAGACCCACATTGATAAAGTACTCATCTAATCCAAAATTCCATTAAAATTTAGTCGTTTGATCTCCATGGTTTGCTTGATCCACGATCCATAAGAAGAACAGTTTATGCCTTTGTGGCCTCTGGTACAACACTAACATACTGCATTCATAAAAAAACATTTTAATTCAGCATCCACTATATTGTTTTGCAATGTAATAAAGCAAATGAAAAAACACATTTACATGATGTTCAACTAGGACAAGTGTGGTTGGTTGTGTATTGATTGGATTTAAGGCTTGTGAGACATTTTTCACCACTGATTCAGTGACATTTTCTTGGTGGTGGGGTAGAAGGGGGCATTTCCTCACTGTGTGTTTACTGGTTCCACATCTAATACACTTGAACTTTGTTTATGTTCTTTTGAATTTTGTGGTGCCAAGTTTTTCATCAGGCTTTCTTTACCTTATCTTCTTAGTCTTCCTATAGCTAGAGTGTAAGTTGGAGACAACATTTCGTCATCTGTTTGTGGTCATATGCTCTGTCAATTAATTGGATTAATTATGTGATCATAACATTATAATTAGATTCATTAGAATAGAGACTCCAAATCCTAGTCCAATCACTAACTCAAAACAATAATGTTCAGAATAACATACCTTATCAACACAAATCAATGACGCACAATAGTACAATGAACCCAAAAACTGAGGTTAGACTTCAAAGTCCCACCACTAAGCTAAACAAATTCACATTACTCCGTTAGCAAGCATGGATAATCTCGAAGGACCGCAAGGTTACATCGTTCCTCGCTTTTGTCTTCCTATTGTTGTTAATTTGCTTCTCTAATTTCATCTTCACGCTGTTTTGGTCTTCAAAATTAGGGATTCAATGTTTCAGGGCGCAAAACTCTTTCTAGATGTTGGGAAATAACATGAACTTCTAATGTTGACAAACCAATAGGTAACAATGTATGCTACTCACAAGAGAGAGAATAATAGGCCAAAACCAAAAAATTAAAATCCATGTGAAATTTCATTGTTAGCCATCTCCGCATCCTACTAACGTGTGTGTGTGTGTGAAAGGAACAGGCTAGGGAAATTATTTTTTTGCGCAGTAAAATGGCAAGTGTATTAATTTATTGCCTTTTGTATTTCAAATTATATTTTTCTTTTTTAATTTCTTTTGGTCTGTTATTTTTTTTGTCTTTTAATTTTAATTTTTTAATTAATTTTATGTATTTATTTTAATTAGTTTATATTTTAAATTTTATATCTTATTTAATTTTTAATTATTATAAATTTAAATTACTTTAATAAAAATATGTTAAATATTTTAAATTTTTTCAAAAAATTATCTTATTAAAATTACTCCTTTTTCCTTTTTAATTTTAAATTTTATTTATAGATTTTATTATTTTATTTCTTTAGGATTATGTTATTTTTATGTTTTTTTATTATTTTGTTCTTTTTATATTTATGTATTCAATATATTAAAATTAATCATTAAATATTTGAATATATGATAAAATAATTTTAGTGTATGTTAAAAAATGCTTCTTAAATATATTTTAATATATTAAAAAAATAATTTTAAATTACTTTAATAACAATATCTTAAATATTTTTAATATTTTTCAAAAAATTATCTTATTAAATATATTGAATCTAAAAATAAATTTAAATTACTTTAACAAAAATATCTTGAATTAATTTTTTTTAATTTATTTAGGTATAAAAAGATATTACCATTCACGGGATCGAGAAATTGTATTTGATTAATATTTATAAATTTTCATCTATGTGCACATTTTTTTGATAAAAAAAAAATTATACATCTTAAGTGAGATTAATATATGACTCGAAAGGTTGATAGAGATTACTTTTAGTCTCTAATCCAATACAAAAAATATAACATATAGATGTTAATTAATAAAATATAAATTTTATACTTATTTTTATATTTACATATTTAATATATTAAAATTAATTATTGAATATTTGATTATATCACAAATAATTTTTTGAAAAGTGTTTCTTTATACCTTTTTATGAAATATCTAATCTAATATATCTATAAGAGAAGAATAGGCAAGTAAAAGTATAAATTTAGTCTTTCTCAAAAATTGACACATGTTTTATTTTTTATATTTGTTGTCTTTCAATTTTTTTCTTTCTTAATTTCTTTTTTATATGTTATTTCATTTTTATGTTATTTTAATTATTATATTTTACTCTTTTAATATTTATATTTCTATATTTTTTAATTTTTTCATCTTTTTGTTATATTTTTTGGCTTTTCAATTTTGTTACCTTTCTTAATTTATTTCTTCTTTCTTATATTCATTTTATTTTTACTTTTCATTTTCATTTTTATGTTATTTTAATTATTATCTTTTACCATTTTATATTTACATTTCTGTATTTTTTATTTTTTATTTTTTATTTTTCTTTCTTTTTTATCTTTTGTTATATTTTTTCTCTTTTTAATTTCCTTAATTTACCTAATTTTTTTATTATTTCTTTTCTTTATATGTTATTTTATTTATTATCTTTTATTATTTTATTTCTTTAGGATTATGTTATTTTTTTATTTTTATATTTATATTAATATATTAAAAATTAATCATTAAATATTTTATTATATGACAAAATAAATTTAGTGTATGTTCAAAAATATTTTTGAATTTCTTTTTCTTTATTTTCTTTATATGTTATTTCATGTTTTCATTTTTATTATTTATGTTATTTTATTTATTATCTTTTATTATTTTATTTCTTTAGGATTATGTTACTTTTATGTTCTTTTTTATTATTTTTTTATTTTTATATTTATATATTTAACAGATTAAAAGTTAATTATTAAATATTTTATTATATGAAAAAATTCATTTTAATTATTATATTTATTATTTTATTTCTTGAGGGTTATGTTATTTTTATTATGTTGTTCGTTTTATATTTATATATTTAAAAAATTAAAATTTAATTATTAAGTATTTAATTATGTGACAAAATAATTTTAGTGTATTTTAAAAAATAATTTTTAAATATATTTTAATATACTAAAAAATATATTTCAATTACTTTAATAAAAATATGTTAATTTTTTATTTTTAAAAAATTATTTTAAAAATAAATTTAAATTACTTTGACAAAAATATCTTGAATTGATTTTTTAAATTTGTTTTTAATACGAAAGGTAGTATCATTAACGAGATTGAGAAATTATGTTTGATTAATATTTATAAATTTCAATCTATGCGCAAATTTTATTTGACAAAAAGAAATCATGCATCGTAAGTGAGATTAGATTAGTATACAACTCATTAAGTTAAGAAATATTACTTTCAGTCTCTCATACAAGATAAAAAAAATATATAATAAGCTAATTAATAAAATATAAATTATATTTAATATATTGAAAATTAATTACTAAATTTTTTTATTATATTATGAAATAATTTTAATGTATGTTAAAAATACCTTTAAATATATTTAGTATATTATAAAATAATTTTAAATTACTTTAATAAAATATGTTGAATATTTTAATTTTTTAAAAAAATATCTTATTAGACATATTTAATATAAAAATAAATTCAAATTATTTTAACAAAAGTATCTTGAAATTATTTTATTTTATTTATTTATAGTATAAAAGATATTATCATTCTTAAAAAATTATGTTTGATTAATATTTTTATATTTATATCTATGTGCAAATTTTATTTGACAAAAAAGAAATCATACATTATAAGCAACATTAATATACAACTCGATAGGTTAAAGATATTGCTTTTAGTCTTAGATATAAGACATACAAATATAAAATATTGGAATTGATTAATAAAACTTAAATTTTATACTTAATACAATTACAGTTTAAAGATTTAAAATTTTTTAATAAAATATTTTTTAACATATAGATGTTAGTTAATAAAATAAGTTTTAAATATATTTTAATATATTACAAAATAATTTAACCAATTTTGATAAAAAAAAATGTTAAATATGTTGGAACCAAAAGGAACTCATTGAAGACTAGTGGAATTTTGGTTTTGATTTTCTCTATTTGTTTTTGCTCTTAAATCAATTTTATGGTATCAAACACGTTTATAAGTGTGGTATTTATATTGTGTGTTTTAGATAGGCTTGAAAATGTGTTTGGGATAGTTTTGGATAGATTACATAAGTTGGGTTATGTTGGAAAAACTTCAAAAATGAATTTTTAGGTAAGGTAATCAATTATCTAAAAATGGCAATCGATTACCCTGCGATAATTTTTTAGAACTGAAATTGATGCTCTATGTGATAATCGATTACCTCATTTCAGTAATCGATTACTCCTGAGAACAAACACTTTGGTCCAGTTTTGTGCAGGATATCAGGTAATCAAGTGGGTAATCGATTACCCTGCATAAAAACTGATATAAAAGCATTTTGAAAACAATTTTAACAACTTTTGAATAGTCCAATCAGGTGCTTGCTTCTCACATACAATTTCTAAGAATTCTCTCCAAGATTCATACCCATCTGTTATGGTCTGAAAGTGCTTCCAATTCAAGATTCAAGGAAGAGACTACATTGAGTTCTAATCTTTCTATTTGGGTATTCTTCACATAAGGTGATATTGTTTTGTACCATATCTGTGTTTTTGCACAAGGTTTACAATCTTTTAAGGTGTTTTTGAGATTGTGGGAAAATCTTGCAGCGGAGTGTTGCAAGTGAGGCGTTGTGAGTGGCGAAGTGTCACGGTGTAGCAAACTCTTGTGGTGTACAAGAGGAAGACTTGTATTTTGTGATTTAAATATTTTCAGGATTAAAATTTGTATGTGTGGGATGCATGTACTGAGATTCTAGTGGAAAGAAAATTAGCGGAAGGCTAAATTTGTAAACTGGATATAGGTCAGTTGGACCGAACCAGTATAAATCACGGTACAAATTCTCTCTTCCCTATACTCTTTAAATTCAGTATTTATTGAATTTTTGGAGCACTAACATTTAGGTTTTTGCAGCTGCGTTTGATTCATTTAGATTTCTTGCTACTAATTTAATTCTTGACACATATTTTCTTGACTTTGAATTTGGGTTTTTGACCCATATTTTGTGGGTTTAAGTCTTGTTCTCCGTACTCCTTTAAATCAATTCTTAATTACTGAATATACAATTCTTATTAAGTTTTTCTTCTATCTTGTGTGAAACCATAATTGAATGAATTGATTTAATTGGTGGTTAGCTTAAGGGAAAACTTGTTTTTGTAAAAGAATGTAGATTTTGAAAATTTCAAAAAGGGATTGTTTTTAAAATACTCTGATACTGTTGAATAGAAATTTTTGAAAAATAATTTGGTGAATCTATTCAACCCTCCTTCTAGATTTCCCCTGGTACGAACAAAATATTTTTAATTGTTTTAAAAAAATTAACTTATTAAATATATTTAATATAAAAATAAATTTAAATTATTTTAAAAAAACATCTTGAATTAAATTTTTTAATTTATTTACAATATAAAAATTAATATCATTCATAGGATTGAGAAATTGTGTGTTTTATTAATATTTAGATATATCCATATATATGCAAGTTTTATTTGAAAACAAAAATTAATAAATCATCTATTATAAGTGAGATGAGTACAAGACTCGATAGATTAGAAGATATATTCTTCGATTCAAGACAAAAAAAAATATAACATGTAGATGTTTATTAATAAAATATAAATTTATACTTATTTTTATATTTATATATTTAATATATTAAAATTAATTACTAAATATTTGATTATATGACAAAATAATTTTAGTGTATATTAAAAATATTTGTTAAATATATTTTAATATATTAAAAAATAATTATGTTAAATATTTTTAATTTTTCAAAAAAATATCTTATTAAATATATACAATATAAACATTAATTTAAATTACTTTAACAAAAGTATCTTGAATTATATTTTTTAATTTATTTATAATATAAAATAATAGTATCATTTATAGATCAAGAAATTATGACTGACTAATATTTATAGATTTTCATATATGTACAATCTTTATTTGACAAAAAAATTCATGCATCATAAGTGAATTAGGAACCACTCGATAAGTCAGGAGACATTGCTTTTAGTCTTTGATACGAAAAAAAAAAGAAAAAATAACATACAAATGTTAATTAAAATATATATTTTATACTTAATACAATCACATTTTAAAGATTTAAAAATTTTTATTTCTACTTTGATATGTACAAAATCATATCTATTTTTTATTATAAGAAAATTACATAGAAACATATAAAAAGTCTTTATACATAGATATTTTGTTAAAATAATATTCAATTATGTGCTTTTTTATGCAAATTATTTTATTAAATTTATTTTTCTAGAAAATATTATTTTAATATCTCAATTTTTTTTTATTTTTCACTTTTAATTTACAATATATTAATTTTAATTTTATAAATAATGTTAAAAAAATATTCAATCAATTTTGTAACCATGTGTATACAGATTCTATACGAGTATTACTTTTAAAGAAGAACTCAATCAACATATTTTCAAAGAGAGTCTATTATTGATTAAAATTTGTCAAGAAATTGTAAATAATAAATTATTTAATAACAAATGAAATATACATAAATTTATATAATTTTTTAATAAATTTGAATTTGGACTAGGTCAAGAAGACGATCTGATTTACACACGTAACGGGTTGGGTTGGGTTAGAGGATGATTGGGCCCTTGACACCCAATCACACTTTTACGTAACTAGTGCGATCACGTCTTTCTTTTTCCCTGAACGTCTAGTGGGACACGACGTCACGACCCGGTTTTCCTATGCTACAAACAAAGTGGTAAGGTATCACTTAGTGTCCCACCCACCTCCAGGACCTATATAAAGCTAGGGAGAACATTTCAATAGAAGATCTAATAATACCTTACAAGAACAGAATCAATCTTCACAAAGGTTATATTCATATAGATTATTAATCTTGATATTATGTTCAAATATATATTTTCAACAAAAATTAACTGTCACAGTAAATAAAAGATTAACAGTCTGCAGTTAAGAGAAAATTAACTGTCTCACCATGAAAAGAATTCACATTTAAAACACCTTAATCCACATTTAATCCTATTAAAGTAAAGTAAACAAACCAAAACAGATAAACAGCTAGATTCTTCGCCCTTCAAAACCCGGATACGTTTCCCTTTTTCTCGCACTTTGCCTATAAAAAATTTCAACGGAATCGAGTGCGTGTGCCGCAACCTGTAAAGTCGCGGATTGTAGAAAAGAGAAAAAAACTAAAAAAAAGTAAAAAAAGAAAAGAAAATTATATTCATCGCATCATATACTATCGTATCCATCCACACCGAACTCTTTAGACCTTTTAGCATATTTTAAAAAATATTTTTTAAATATATTTTAATATATTACAAAATATATTTAAATTATTTTAATAAAAATATGTTATTTTTTTTAAAAAATTATATTATTAAATATATTTAATATAAAAATAAGTAATTATATTTCTTCCATGTATAAAATTAACACTAGACCATTAGAAGAAGTAATAAGCTCTATTGGTACACAATTCTTGCCAGCTCAGACATTCACAAGAAGAAATGAGGGTCATCTATGGCAAACTCATCTACAAAGGAATGAACGAAATCCAATCACAAATCCAAATTCTGCTATTATACACAATAGATCTAGAAGCCTTAGTTTAAGCTTCACAGATTATAGAAATACTCCACTTATGGATTTAGAACAAAACAGACGGGATAGTACATCCATTATTCCCAATGATGATCATATTAGTATGATGAACATCATAGACAGTGATGATGAAAAAGATGATGATATGACTAAGAAGAATGGAATCATCATCAAACAAATATAGTCATGCTTAGGCAAGGAACTCTAGACAACCAAGCCAACATAGCTATGTCTAGACAAGAAACTTTAAACTTAGAACCTTGGGATAGGTTTCTAAACAACTCTAACTAGGAACCATGGCATAACTTTCCCCTTGAACACAATGAAGTTGAAAGACTTCAAGAAAATGAAGAAAATGACGAAATAAATGATATCATTAATACATTTTTACAAAAATTAAAAATTGAAGAAGAAACTGAAGAAAAAGAATTTTCTTATCAATTTACAAAAAATTTACAAGATAAAGGAAGATGTTTTATCAACAACATCTGAAAACACAAAAGTAGGACTCATAAATGAATATGAAGAATCTACTGCCACAAATTATAGGTTAGATTCTGCTGGTACACAAAATTATACTCAAAAATTCCTTCCCAGAGAAACTGTATAAAATATTATCCTTAGTGATAATAAATACATATCACATGGTAAAAGATTACCAGTTGAACCAAAACTTACTTCTAAACATATGAGGGATAGATCCTCAACTCCTCCCAACATACATTGAGCAATGGACAACTGCTGTAATCCGAGATTATGGCATACACCATGAGAAAGATGTACTATCTTCTCAAGAAATGATCGCTAAAGGAGAAACTTACTTAGGCGATATTGCTAGATCAGGATGAGAATCTTTCAAGAAAAAATTTCCCTAATGATCTAAACACTCTGGTTATTGAACTAGGACCAAATATTTATAATTTATGTTCCCTAATACAGAGATTATTCACTTCACAATCGGCCAATGATGGAAATACAATTAGACAACAAATTTGTTTAGGACATCTTGAGAGATTGTCTATTGAATATTTTGGTAAAATAAAAGAATACTATCAAGATTATCTCTTATATGCATCTATAGCTGGTTGCTTTCATGATGTTAATATAGGAGACAATGTTTCTTAAATTACCAGGAAAACTGGGACAAAAAATTAGAGAAAATTGGAAAATGATGAGGTTACTTCCATGCTGAATAACCTCTCTATACGAATACAACACATTAGGAAAATAATGCAAGACACTTGCTCCCATATTGCTATACAAAAACAGCTTAAACATTCTGATGCTGGGATATGTAAACAAATATACACACCCCAACAATATGCATAAAATAGGTTTAGAAACAGAAAAAAATATATCTAGAAACAAACCTAGATACAATAATACACAAAAATTCTTAGGACCGAGAAATCCAAGAAAAACATATACAATAAGGGCTTCTAATGCTAGAAAACCTACTTTAAATCTAATAGACATGTTAGGAAATTTAGAGATGATAAAACCTACAAACAAATATTAAAATGTTTTGCTTGTAGCCAACCTGGACATTTTTCAAGAGATTGTCCAAATATAGCTAATCTTCACACGAAAGAGGCACAATTGATAAAATCATGTCATATGAATCTTCTTCCCATCAATGAAGAAGTTTTTATTGACTCAGAAATTTTATCTGTTATTAGTATAACAGAATACACAGATGAAATAAACCAAGAAAAGATTCACAAAAATTATGATTTAATAAATGAATTTACAAATAATGAATATAGTCATTTATATCCCAATGATGACAATAATTTCCCAATGGGGGAAGAATATAATGAAATGGGAAAAATATTAGATGATCTAGGATATTGTCTAATGAAAACCACAAATATAAATCTCTGTTCTCACAAAATACAATTTTATTCAGGTACAAAATCAATTCTTGTACATACTGTGAAAAATATTTTCACATATCTAAAAGGGCACATTGTCCACTTTGTTATAAAAATTTCTGTATTAAATGTGTGGAAAAACACCTAAATATACAAGAACAAGAAATACCCTCTTTCGAAAAGAAAGAAAACACAAGTAAAATCTATAACAAAGATTTAACCGATACTAGAGTTTCAGTATTAGAGACTCGCATAAATCATCTAGAAGAAAAGGTTATTTTTTTAGAAAAAAACAATAAAAGGGAAAACTAAAATAGATTTTCCAGAGTCTAGTTACTTATCTGAACAAAAATAATATGATGGGAACAATGGAATGTATTCCATTAGTTTGTAACAAACAACAACTAATAACTTTAAAAGTATTAGTTAAATTAACTTTTCCAAAAATAAATAACAATCCTTCAACAGAAAAAACCATAAGCGTTATTAGATACAAGATGCTCAGAAACAGATATATGTAAAACTGTAACTCCACATCAAAACATAGTAAAAAGTAAACACATCCAAAAAAGCAGAACAATGTCTGGAGAAATTATGATAAACGATGAAGAAGTTAACAATGTTACTCTTCAATTTAGTACAAATTGTGACTTTTTTGGTCATAAAATTTTCATAAAAACAATGAGGGTAGAAAATTTAGTTCCCTCAAAACAAACTATGATAATTGACTTAGATTTTATTTTAGCTCAAAACACATCAGTTACAATAACTAAAGATTATGTTATAATAAGTGATAAAACACAAATGACACCAATAGTTAGTGGTGACTCATTAAAACAAGATGATGGAAATAAAAGAAACCTTAAATCAATAGATACAAGATTATAGTATGTATAGAGAATTAAATATAAAAAGATAGAGGAAAGAGAATCTGTGTACCTCAGATATATTGAATTGAAGTTCTTGATCTTCAAAAACAAAAACCCTATGAATGATTATTGTAGAGATATGAGTTCAATAAGAACTCTTGAGGATTTTACTACCTACTTTCTAGGGGATTATTGTAGAGAATGTGTACTGTTGTTGTTGTTGTCGTTATAATTTGCTTAATGGGATGACAAATTTATAATCCCCCAGAGTAGGCAGAGACCCCTCAAATGGGCTTTTTATGATTGACTCAACCCATCACAGAGTCAATCTTACTATAATCCCATTCAAATAATCATAAAGATATTATAAGATATGATTATCACCAAATCTTAAATTGTCAGATAATGATAAAATATAATTGATTAATACCAATCCACTATTATTTCCAACATTCTCCCACTTGGATGGTATTAATCAATAATACAAAGATAAATCATTAAGCTAGAATGACAATTATAGACAAATCTTATATTAGACAACGAGAAATTTGAGCTACAAAATAATATCCGATAGGGATATATATCATAAATATTTCTCATAAAGTATATAGAATAATGTAGTTCAATAAAATGATACTACATGGTCTCAAGCATCCAAAAATGCTAAGAGATATGTTACTAAAATGATATTACTTCACACAAATCTCATAAGAAAGTTTTCAGACTCCCACTGATCTAAGACATCAAAACTTAACCAAACCATATGAGTTATAAAACTCCAAAGTTAAGTATTTGATCAGTGAATAAAAAAGTGTTTAATTAATATAATTTTTTTTTACTTGAGTCCGAAAAATTATATAGGTGAGAAAGCATAATTTACATGCATCTAATTATTCATCATAGCCCAATAACATATGTAATTACATATAGGATACATAAATGCTCTATAATATTTGACATTTAACTAATCTGAGTTTAAAAAAAAAGTGACTATGTAAGAATCCAAAGATAAGTAGGAAATCCATAAATTCACTACTAAAACCACATAGACACCTAGTTTATATAAAATGATACTCAGATTATTGTGGCCACAAAATGTCAATTGAGCAAACACTTAGATAATTGGTCTAAACAAAAAAATTCATAAGTACTTCAATAGTGCAAAATTGTACTCAATGGGAGTACTATCATAATAAGCACTTTTTTTTACAAAGTAGAAAATCATACTCGATAGGAGTATTGCATCTACAATATACTTATAGAATTTTGAC